>CM066566.1:8896689-9496689 GCA_033816785.1 Picus viridis
CCTGGATGAGCTTTACATGTAGGGAGTGAAAGGAGAACTCTGTAACACTGAGTTTATGCTACCTGAATCCTTTTAGATATAGGAAAAGCTAGTTCTCAGATTCCTAACACAATGCTTAGAGAGATAATGCATGATCTCAAAGAAGCTGAAGAAGGCAATGTTCAAATGAGAAATATGTGAACAAGGAGTCAAACAGTGGATAAAAGGGAGAAAGGACTAGAAATAGAGAAGATAACTTCATACAGTTCTATCAAGAAATACTTTTGCCTAAATTTTTGGCCTTTGCTGTTCATAGTTGGCTTCTTTTTCTTTTAACAGTTCAGTCACTTGCTATTTTTATAGGGCTTTTTTTAAGGAGGAGGAAAAAAAACCTCAGCAAGAGCCCTTTCTATTGCTTTTTTTCCTTTTATCTTTTTCTCCATATATTTTGTGGGTTTGTTTTTTTTTTGAATTACTGCAGCAGTTCTGAATTTTAATGATAAAACACTTGGCTTAAACCCAACACGTGCTATAATAGGCTTAGTTGCTCAGTACTTGCCCAGAATCTCTGAGAATTACAAACCTCAACATCTTTGGAACCAGTGCCAATAGAATAGAATAGAATAGAATAGAATAGAATAGAATAGAATAGAATAGAATAGAATAGAATAGAATAGAATAGAATAGAATAGAAATAGGAATAGGAATAGGGTAATACTCAGGTTCAAATAAATAAAAACAAAGTTTATGTGAGAACACAAAGATTTAAGTTAATGTGAAAGTTCTTACAGCAGGAAATAATGATTCTATTTATTTACTTAAACCCCAATGAAACAAAAAGCCCCAAAACAGTTAAAGAAGTTGGAAAAACAGAACAAACCCAAAGCCCCCAAACAAACAACAAAAAAAGTGAGAAGAATGAGAAGAATGGAATGGAATGGAATGGAATGGAATGGAATGGAATAGAATAGAATAGAATAGAATAGAATAGAATAGAATAGAATAGAATAGAATAGAATAGAATAGACCAGGTTGGAAAAGACCTTTGAGATCATTGAGTGCAACCTATCATTCAACACTATCTAATCAACTAAATCATGTATCTGGCTGACACATTGGATGGATGTGCTGCCATTCAAAGGGACCTCAAGAAGATGGAGAAATGGGCTGGCAGGAACTGCATGAAGTTCAACATAGGCAAATACTAAATCCTGGCCCTGCAGAAGAATAACATGAATAATACCGGACACCAGGGTAGGCAGCTGGGTGGAAAGGGGTTCTGCAGGGAATGGTAGGCAAGTTGGACATGATTAAGCAATGTGCTATTGCCCCAAAGAAAGCAAATAATATCCTGCCCTCAGCATGTCCTGGTGCCAGGGATTTTTCCTCTCTAGAGGCAGAGCTTAACACTTCCCTCCTTGAATTCATGAGGTTCCTGCCAGCCCATTTCTCAAGCCTGTTAAAGTCCCACTGGCTGGCAAGTGTGATCCTCTCATATCATTTCTCCTGGTAACCAAAACAAGAGCCTGCTTTCTAAAATTGTGCTGAATATTGACTCTCAGGCAGCTGAAGGTAGCTGAGGTAGACAAGGATCACTCTTCTTTGGCTAGCTCTGAACCAGACTCTAACTTAGTATGCTGGATATGTTCTTTGGCATACCATGCTGCATGCAGAGGTTAGATGTTTATGTATTTATGTATGTAGAAAGCTAGGTCTAACTGCATTTAATCTGCAGGAGATTAAGTTCCATCTTGGCTTCTGGCAATGAATTTTTAGCCAAAAAGACAGAACCACCTCCCTATGACTAGAGGCAAAATGTAAAGCAATTAATGCAAGCCTTTATTTTTCACCCCTCCATCTGTTGACTGTTCAGCTTTACTGAAGTCTTCCTTCACCCCGTAGAGTGAAGCAGGTGGAGCTGAAAAAGTTGCTTGGAGGCAATCCCCATCTGTGTGCACCCGGATCATAACCTCCCATGACCTCCACCTAGTTAGGAGGTGGAAGGTGAGCCAAAGTGTGAGAGCTTGGCTGCCACCTGTCCCCAGCAATGTAGCATGGTCCTCTTGGTCCTGTGCACAATAGGTAGAGCCTCTCAAAAACTCCAATAGTTTGCTAAACCAATGCAGGGATTACAAAGAACAGCACCAATGCTAATAAGGGTTAGCCAAGGTTTTCTCATTCATAGAGCTAAGGGAGCATATGGGAAATGTCACATCGTCACAGAAGATCCTTTGCTTCAATAACGTGTGAAACATCAAAGCCAAGTAAAAGCATCATGCTGCATACAACAAATGTGAGGTACAAGAGTTTCAGATAATGCATAATATTTTTTTTTCACTGCCTGAGAAGGGTTACAGTAAGAGTGCATGCAAAATGCAGTCTGCTCTGATGTCTCTTGTCAAGCTGTTACTCTGCCTCTTCTCCTGAGATGTTTCTCTGGGTTTTTTTTAATTTTGTTATATGAAAGTATTTGAAATAGCCATTTTAAACATCATTGCGTTTTCCCAGCTGCACAGAAAAACCTTAACATTTACAGCATTGTTAACTGACAAAATGTTATGGCTTGTGAAATCTTGAAAACCTTCCTTTTCACAGTATCACAGTATCACAGTATCGCTAAGGTTGGAAGAGACCTCGAAGATCGTTGAGTCCAACCTGTCACCACAGACCCCATGACTAGACCATGGCACCAAGTGCCACATCCAGTCCCCTCTTGAACACCTCCAGGGATGGTGACTCCACCACCTCCCCAGGCAGCCCATTCCAATGACAAATCACTCTCTCGGTGAAGAACTTTCTCCTCACCTTGAGCCTGAACTTCCCCTGGTGCAGCTTGAGACTGTGTCTCCTTGTTCTGGTGCTGGTTGCCTGGGAGAAGAGACCAACCCCTTCCTGGCTACAACCACCCTTCAGGTAGTTGTAGAGAGCAATGAGGTTGCCCCTGAGCCTCCTCTTCTCCAGGCTAAACAACCCCAGCTCCCTCAGCCTCTCCTCATAGGGCTTGTGCTCAAGGCCTCTCACCAGCCTTGTTGCCCTTCTCTGGACACGTTCAAGTGTCTCGATGTCCTTCCTAAACTGAGGGGCCCAGAACTGGACACAGGACTCAAGTTGTGGCCTAACCAAAGCAGAATACAGGGTCACAATGACCTCCCTGCTCCTGCTGGCCACACTATTCCTAATGCAGGCCAGGATGCCGTTAGCCTTCTTGGCCACCTGGGCACACTGCTGGCTCATGTTCAGGCAGCTGTCGATCAGCACCCCCAGGTCCCTCTCTGTTTGGGAGCTCTCCAGCCACTCTGACCCCAGCCTGTAGCTCTGCATGGGGTTGTTGTGGCCAAAGTGCAGCACCCGGCACTTGGGCTTGTTGAATGCCATCTCATTGGACTCCGCCCATCTGTCCAGCCGGTTGAGGTCCCTCTGCAGAGCCCTTCTAACCATCTTACTGATCATATGGTTTTAGCTCTGCATTCTTCCTGCAATTTGTAGGATTTAATTAGAAGAGACTCATTAATTTTGGCTATCAATGACTGACCCAGATCTCAGAAGTACTTCCTTAAAAATATTACTCTTTGTATGTAGATATCTCCTCACTGTGATGGTTCTGTACAAACAATGTTCTGCAGTGGGGCTCACCTAGGATCTTGTTCCAAAACCTCCTGTGTATGTATACCCTAAACACAACAGTCATGTGAGTAATTTCAGTGACTCTCGGCCTCTCTGAGAAACACAGACAGAATTTGGAACAACCCCTTTTTTTTTTTTGGTCTTGTAGCAGGAGGGTTGGTGTTTTGGTTTTTTTGTTTGTTTACTTTTAAATGTTTTGTTTCTACCCCTTTTAACCTGACAGAAGATAGTGCAAGCCTATCCATCAGCTTTAAAAAGGTCTGTACTCTCTTAAAGCCATGGAGAAGTCTAACAGGATAACAAAAGTCGGTCTTCAGCTGTGTGGACCATCAGAAGTTCAAGTCATGTGTTAAGTTGTGTCACCTGACTAAGATGGAAGCTTTGCTGGCATGGGAACTTCTGGGAAATCTGAATGTCTGGGAAGCAAATCATTAGGACATGTTGAGGTTGACAACCCCCAGGTCAGTGGAGCAGAAGGACCCCTTGGGATCTTTTGTGAACCATAGCTTAAGCTTCCTTATGCCCTCAGAACTCCAGAGTCTGTGAGGTCTGTTCTGTGACTCTTAGGTATTTGAAGATTTGAGAGTTGACTCTTGAGGTTAGGAAGGTTGGAGACATCTATGTTATTGGAGCACCAATCATCACAGACCAGCAGCTAATTAGTGATTTTTAGAACTGAGCATAACGCAATTTCAGTGCAACGTTCAGGACTACTCGTTCAAGTCTTGTTTTCAGATTATCTTACTCTTTAGCTTGGCCATGACTTGAGCTGGTAAATGCTACTGTCAAAGGTGTCTTCAGATTTCTAGAATGCTGTGAAGAAAATTCACTACAGAGAGTCATAGTGTGGCGTTTTATTCGAATCACCTGTGATTCGACTCTCAGTTGGAAAGCTTGTGGTGCTTTGCTTTCCTGCTGATCTTTACTTTTAGTTATTTGGTGGAAAATGGGAGACAGGGTCACCAAGAGAAACTGGGACTCTTTAGAGCCTGTAGGTGGCATTATGACATTACTTCATTTCTATCCACTAGCTCTGGGCACATTAAAAAATATAGAGGACCAAGAGGTCATAAAGATGCATAGCAGCTGTGCCACAGGTGAAGTTACAGGACTGCCAACCAGTATCATTTAATTCCCTTTTTAAAAAAAAAGAATCTATGTATCATTTAACTGCAGTTCAGTGTAGTGAGTGAATGCTATATAAACTATGAGTAATGTACTGGGTAATGCAATCTAACTGTTTCTCAGGAGAACTTGGCTGTGGTTTTAGTCAACTAAGATTAGCAATTGGCAGATCACAACTGGAATTCATTGTGTAGTCAAGAATGGAAAAGGCCAAGACATGCCTTAGGGCCTTAATTGCACTGGCATATAGAAAACAATATGACCTGTCTGCATTACACTATTGGTATTATGCCTTGGAAGTAGCAAAGATATGTCACTTGAGAAGTATATTATTGCCTTTTTCTTTTCTCCACAGAATCCAAGACAGAAAATGAAAATGCAGCTGAGAGTGAAAACATATACTTAAGGACAAGTAGGATTCAGTTAGAATGCTCTCCTTCCTTCTGTGAATTACGTTTCAGGTCAGCAGTCTGCAACAAATCCTCTGTTCTAGGGAGAGACAAGCTAGTGCTTTACAACACAAAAACTACATTGCCTTTCCAAATGTTTGTGAAAGTGAGATGAGGTCTGCCAGGATACAAAAAATAATTTAAAGCATTAAATCAATAATATCTTTCTAAGATTAACCTTTTTAATTTTTTTTTTTAATTAAAGGAGATACTCTTTCAGTAGAGATCAGCTACACTCAAAATACCTTCACTGTGCACAAGGAACTCCAAGATAATAGTTTTGATCTGAGATGAAAATTCTGCTGTAGAGCTTCTTTCACAGAATCACCAAGGTTGGAAGAGACCTGAAAGATCATCAAGTCCAACCTGTCACCACAGGCCTTATGACTAAATCATGGCACCATGTGCCACGTCCAATCCCCTCTTGAACACCTCCAGGGATGGTGACTCCACCACCTCCCTGGGCAGCACATTCCAATGGCTAACGACTCTCTCAGTGAAGAACTTTCTCCTCACCTCGAGCCTAAACTTCCCCTGGCGCAGCCAGAGAAGGGCAACAAGGCTGGTGAGAGGTCTCGAGCACAAGCCCTACAAGGAGAGGCTGAGGGAGCTGGGGTTGTTTAGCCTGGAGAAGAGGAGGCTCAGGGGAGATCTTATTGCTGTCTACAACTCCCTGAAGCGAGGTTGTAGCCAGGAAGGGGTTGGTCTCTTCTCCCAGGCAACCAGCACCAGAACAAGAGGACACAGTTTCAAACATAAAGCTTTCTTACATGTTCCAAATATGTTTATATTTTGCTACTACATATAAATTGTAATCAGCATGTTATATCATGTGTGTCAAGTATGACTGGAAAGTAACAGAACTGCTTGCTATAGAGGATTCAAAACAGGATATCATCCTGACTGTTCTTCAGCTGTAGTTTGGAGGTAGCACACACAGAAGAGTGATTGTTTTGCATCTCCCACGGGTGTAACACAGGTATTTTTATATAATGCAAGGAAACTGCCATGGTCTGTTTATCTACAGGAATAAAAATCCTGTTGCTATGCATTGGTCAGGTCAGTGCATCCCAGATAATGTGTCCAAAGAATGAAATAATTCAGCTGATCCAGGAGCTGAGTGAAAAAGCAACTATTAATGATAGCAATGTGATCATTGTTTTGCTGTGAAAAAAAATTCTCTCATGCAAGTTAGGTGGCCAACAAGGCTGTATCCATATTGCATGTGACATTTTTCTATGTGAAGTATACTTCTGAAGGTTTAGCACAAGAATTATGACACTACTGTCTTTACGTCAGACTTTTTCCTGGTGTCCTTTGAGCCATCTTCCAACTGAGAAAAAACTCTTGTAACTGATGGAGCTTCCTGCCTTTGAGTCATGGATTTGCATTCCTGGTTAACACACAAAGAACTGGAGCAATGAATTCTGTTAGGGTATGAATCTGTTAGAACAGACGAAATTGCTGTTAGGAGAGACTAACTCCTCCCTGTACAACAGGAAGTACAATCCATCTTCCATTCACTACAGCTGATCCCTATGGAGTGCTGAATAGGTAGAGCAGAGCATCTGTGTTAGAAGCTCTGGTGGCTTTCTCATATTTGGCTGTGTCCCTTTTCCACATGTAATGAAACACTGCTTCCTATGTGCAAAGCCATAATACTCAGACAATATTCTCTTGGTTAAATTCATTATGGACTCTTTTGCTGGCTAATAGATTAGTAACATGTTTATTAAAAGTGTGGCATATAAGTGAAGGCAAATGAATCCTCCAAATGATTGTATTTGATTTTACTGTGTTGATGCTGTATTTGAGTCTTTCTCCCTTAAAAGCCTGTTTTGGATATTACTCATTTGATGCATTTTAGGAAAAGTGTTTTGCAATGTATAGTGCAATTTTCTTCTCAGAGAGGAGGATAGTAAATGTTTTGCTCTGAGAAATGGAGTTTGTCTGCATGATGGATAGTGACTTTGTATCTAAGCATAGTGATTGTGTTTCTTGTGGTGCTGAAATACAGCTGAGGTTTGAGATCCTGATCTGGCATTGAACAACACAGATGTTGAGTTGCTGGAATGTGTCCAGAGAAGGGCAACAAAGCTGGGGAGGGGTTTGGAGCACAAGCCCTATGAGGAGAGGCTGAGGGAGCTGGGGTTGCTTAGCCTGGAGAAGAGGAGGCTCAGGGGTGACCTTATTGCTCTCTACAACTACCTGAAGGGAGGTTGTAGCCAGATGGGAAATGGTCTCTTCTCCCAGGCAACCAGCACCAGAACAAGAGGACACAATCCCAAGCTGCACCAGGGGAGGTTTAGGCTGGATGTTAGGAAGAAATTCTTCACAGAAAGAGTGATTCCCATTGGAATGTGCTGCCCAGGGAGGTGGTGGAGTCACCATCACTGGAGGTGTTTAGGAAGAGACTGGATGGGGTGCTTGGTGCCATGGTTTAGTTAATTAGATAGTGTTGGGTGATAGGTTAGACTTGATCTCAAAGTTCTTTTCCAATGTGGTTAATTCTATTCTATTCTATTCTATTCTATTCTATTCTATTCTATTCTATTCTATTCTATTCCATTCCATTCTATTCTACTCTATTCTACTCTGCTATGCTATGCTATGCTATGCTATGCTATGCTATGCTATGCTATGTTATGCTATGCTATGTTATGCTATGCCATGCCATTCTATGCTATTCTATTCTCTTCTATGTATCTGTGCAATTGAATAATCTGAGGATGAGACTTGCAATTCAAATTCAATCAAATCATAGACTATTTTCCTGTGTCAAATACAGCTCTAAAATATAGCACATACAGAGCAGGATGTAACAGTTCTTGTAGACTCATACATGCTCTGGCTGACTTCAGCGTTCACTGCCATGAGGATCCACTGATCAGTTTGTTTCTGGATAGATTCTGATGCTAGTTGTATTAGCTCTCTAAGAGTATGTTTTCATTTAGAACAATGAAGCAGGCATTCATGAATGAGTCACTCATAATTAGACTGAGGTGTTTATACTGTGCTTCTAATAAGAGGTATAGAAAATAAGATGTTTACTAGTAATTACAGGGTACAAATCTAAACAGTTTCTTTGTCATACTGGAAACCATTGAGCATTTGAGGAGAATGAGGTCTGTCCTAAATGACTAGTGCTACTTTTGGTGCTAAATTTCTTAAATTACTAGCAGTATCTTAGAGGTTCTATCATTCTTCAGGCTGTATCAGTTTCTTTGAATGCACAGTGCTGTCTGCATTCTAGTGATCAGCCTGGTAGGGGAAACTCTCAGGTCCTTAATGGGAGTTCAAAGGAGTGCTGCAATTACCAGTGACCAGAATGGATGTCATTTGTCTTTGGAAGTGGATGATTGTGACCATGCAACTCTTTTCTTCAAAGGAGACTCTTCAGTCTTGTCCAGTCCTGGAGTACTTTTGATACCTTCCACTACTTTCTGATGCTGTTACAGTCATCATAACCCAGTCTAACTTTCTATCCTATTTGTTGTTTCTCATGTAAAGCATTTCTCCATATACACAGCCATTTAGTGTTGGTCAGGGAATGGGAGAACTTGAAATTAAAGATGTTTTGCTGCTTCTAAAAGCAGCAACCACTAATTGCCTCCTTCCCACCCCCACCACAGCTCACGTATGGTGTGTGGGCCTTGACTTTTGAAAGCAACCCTCAGATCTGTAAATGCTCTGAAAAGAAAAAACTATGAGTTAAAATAACATTGTCTAAAGAGGAGAAGATTGTATCATAGTAGTATCATAGTATCAGTCAGGGTTGGAAGGGACCACAAGGATCATCTAGTTCCAACCCCCCTGCCATGGGCAGGGACACCTCACACTAGATCAGGCTGGCCAGAGCCTCATCCAGCCTGTGCAAAGAACAAAAAATTCCAGAGCTGTATCAGCTCCTCTTAACAGGCACATGTTTGCAGGCAAATGTTTGCAGGCAACTTGGGGAAGAAATAATTTCTGGGGACCACTGGTGATGTCAGCATAATACAGGGCCTGGTGTACCCCTTGGGCACAATCCCATTAAAATCATGGGCTGCAAAACAAACCCTGCAGACTTCCAATAAATAATTTTGAAAGCATAGATCCAAGCTTTTTTCTCCTCAGTGAGTTAACTGCAAACTCCAGACTTCCCTGAAACTTATTCCTAAGTAAGATGAGGAACACCTGAAAGAGAATGAATGTAACACCTTTGCTAGTCTCCTCTAGGCATATGACTATTTTAGTGAAAAAACAGAATCACAGAATGGTTGAAACTGGAAGCAACCTCTGCAGGTCATCTGCTCCATACTCCTGCTCAAGCAGGGCCACCTAGAGCAGGTTGCTCAGCATCATGTCTAGATGGCTTTTGAATATCTCTAAGAATGAAGTGTCCACCACCTTTCCAGGCAACGTGTGCCAATACTTGGTCACTTGTGGTAAAAAATTGTTTCATGATATTCAGAATTTTCTTCCCTATCTACTTTACTTTCCTTAGACATTTTCATTTGTAAGAACAGAGGCAAATTTTATTTTTTACAAATATAAATCATTAAATAACATATAGATGGTTACAGAAATGATCAAGTGGAAGAACCTGCTACAGACTTTGCTGTCAGCTGCTTAAGCAGGTACTTCAGCTTGTAACTCAAAAAAAGGCATGTCCCCTTCTATGTATCTCTCTTTAAGTCCAGTCCTTAACAAACACATGCTAATGGCCTCCCAGGAAATAGAGTCTGTTTAGCTTTCCTTCCTTGTCTAGTACCAAGAATATACAGAGATTACTTTTACCTGTCTTTCCTAAGGGTTTCATGGTCTAGAGAAGGGAAGGAGAACTATATGAGGGTCCACAGGCAGAGTAGTCATTTGACAACTTTCAACTAAAGTCATTAAAGTCTTTTACTGCTATTTTCTTCAGCTTCATAGGCCTTTTAATAAAACTTCATGATGCTATCATCTCCTTTTGGTATTTTTGTTTCTATTTAATGAGCTGCCTGCCAAAAAAATCCCTCTTCCTTCCCCCACCAAGGTGGAAAATGGAATGAGGTTGCTAGAGCACATCTGTAGGCTGTACTTTGGGCACAAGTTAAAATGCAAGAAATTCCATATGAATATATGAAAAACACTTTTTTATTGTGAGGGTAGTGAAACAATAGAAGCATATAGAGAATGTCTTTGGAGATGGTCAAAGTCTGATTGGACATTGTCTGGAAGAACCTGCTGTCAGTGGCTGCTTGGAGCATGGTGTCTCCATCCAAAGGTTGGGAAGGAGATGTAGTTCATTTTGAACATTCCTGTGAATGAAATTAAGACACAAATGAGGTCATATATCAAGGTGAGACTGTTTATTAAAGAGAGAGAGAATGGAGCAAACAAAACAGAGAAGGAAAGAAAAGGGAGAGAGAGAATGGAGAAAGAGATAATTACCACCCCATGGCCCTTCTTTGGGCGAAGGGGTAGGAGCAGGGAAGGAGGGTGGGATGGGGAAGACGTCCTGGGCTGCTGCTTCCAGCCTCGGATATCCTCAGTGATGTTTCCCCAGTAAACTGGCATAGCCTAGGGCTTTTATGTTCATTCATAGCAGCTCCTCCTGGCCCACATCCTTATCACATTGCAGGGTGTCTTTCCTGTGCGCTTGCAGTGGCTGGCGCCCCTTTGCTGTCCGTTGTCCACTCCACTCCCTGGGCAGTTGCTGTCTTGGAGGGCAGAGATGACACATCAGGTGGGTCACTCAGGATGATATCTTTTGTAGTAGGGTGAGAAAGTTCTCCACACACACACAAAAAGATACCACAGCTAACTCAGCTGGAGAAGCAAATGAAATAAGCTGTATTTACAAGCAGAAATGGAATGTAATGAATATGTACAAAAATATACAATATTTACAATATATACAGAAATATACAGCAATGAATGTAATACAGAAGACCCACAGCTGGAGGAGTGGGGTGCCCCCGGCTGCTGTACCCCCCTCTCCCTCCCTACCTCCCCTTTTTTTCCCAAAAAGGGTTAGAGAAAGAGAGACAAAGGCAATTAAGGAGAAAATTCTGTTAGCTCGAAGTGTATGCAAGAGTTAGTTTTCTTATCTGGTTAGCTTTGTTAATTCAAGGTCGCTCCTGCCCAGCAAGCTGTTGCTTCAGAGAGAGAGAAGCCAGACTGGCAGGAACAGAGAGCGAGCGAAGACTGAGCAGACTAAACTAAAACTTAAAAGTTGCGTTCTACCAATGAAATTCGTTTAGACCTTATCTTTGTTTTCAATACATTCAGCCAGACTGTCCCAGCAAATGTCCCTTCCTTGAAGGCACAGCCTAAACTGGTCACAGTTGCTGTCTTGGAGGGCAGAGATGACACATCAGGTGGGTCACTCAGGATGATATCTTTGTTGAGACACTCCCCAGCTGTTAATGTAATCACCACATTGCCAGATGATTTACATGCCCAAGAGAGGATTCTCTCACGTGGGTTTGGACTACATGATATCCAGAGGTGATTTACCAGCTCAACTGTCATGCATTCAGGTGATTTCTCCCACAGCCTGGCTGCATAGTATCATAGTATCAGTCAGGGTTGGAAGGGACCACAAGGATCATCTAGTTCCAACCCCCCTGCCATGGGCAGGGACACCCTACACTAGATCAGGCTGGCCAGAGCCTCATCCAGCCTGGTCTTAAACACCTCCAGGGACGGGGCCCCAACCACCTCCCTCGACAACCCATTCCAGGGCTTCACCACTCTCATGGTGAAGAACTTCCTCTTCACACCCAGCCTGAATCTCCCCACCTCCAGCTTCATTCCATTCTCCCTAGTCCTATCACTACCTGATAGCCTGAGAAGTATCCGTTCACTTCTGCACAGAGGTCTGTTCTTCAAGCTCCAGTTGGGAACGTTTCCAACTACTGACTTTTCCCTAGAATATTACTCAGTGCCTTGCACAGCATGGTCACGATTTCTCCTGTGCTCTTGGCTCTATAATAATGCCAGTGTTAGCAGTGGTCTAATTTCTTAAATACATATTCTGTTTAAACATGGGGTGACCACGACATAATAGAGTTTTCAGTATGCAGCCAAGCCAAGAGGGGCAGCAAGAAGACCTCCACTCTGGACTTCCGGAGGGCAGACTTCAGGCTGCTCAAGGAACTAATTCAGAAGGTTCCTTGGGAATCAGCCCTTAAAAACAAAGGGGTCCAGGAGAGCTGGACCTACTTCAAGGAAGAACTATTGAAGGTGCAAGAACAGGCTGTGCCGGTGTGCCGGAAGATGAGCCGCCGGGGCAGACGGCCAGCCTGGATGGGCAATGAACTTTTAATAGAACTTAGGGAAAAAAAGAGGGTGTATCATCTTTGGAAGAAAGGGGAGGCAACCTACAGAATGTTTAGGGATGTTGCTAGGTTGTGCAGGAAGAAAATTAGGGAGGCAAAAGCCCATTTAGAACTTAGACTGGCCTCTGCTGTGAAGGATAACAAAAAGTCCTTCTATAAATACATCAATAGCAAGAAGAAGGGCAAGGACAACCTCCACTCCTTGGTTGACACGGAGGGGAACGTTGTAACAAAGAATGAGGAAAAGGCAGAGGTACTTAACACCTTCTTTGCCTCAGTCTTCACTAGCAGGGCAGAACGTCTTCCAGACAGCTGGCCTGCAGAGCTGGCAGAAGGAGCCAGAGAGCTGCATAGTTTACCACTGCTCCAAGAGGAAGTTAGAGATCTACTGAGCCGCTTGGACCCCCACAAGGCCATGGGACCGGATGGGATCCATCCTAGGGTGCTGAGATTGCTGACAGATGAGCTGTCCAAGCCACTTTCCATCATTTTTCAGCAGTCCTGGCTCACTGGAGAGGTCCCAGAAGACTGGAAGCTGGCTAACGTGGTGCCCATCCACAAGAAGGGCCGGTTGGATGAGCCGGGGAATTATAGGCCTGTCAGCCTGACCTCAGTGCCAGGCAAGATTATGGAACGGGTCATCTCGAGTGCGATCACACAGCACTTACAGGATGACCAGGGGCTCAGGCCTAGCCAGCATGGATTTAGGAGGGGCAGGTCCTGCCTGACCAACCTGATCTCCTTCTATGATCAGGTGACCCGCCTGGTGGATGTGGGGAGGCCTGTGGATGTGGTCTACCTGGACCTCAGCAAGGCCTTTGACACCGTTCCCCACAGCAAACTCCTGGCCAAGCTGGCAGCCCGTGGCTTGGACAGCAGCACACTGCGTTGGGTTAGGAACTGGCTGGAGGGCCGAGCCCAGAGAGTAATGGTGAATGGCACCACATCCAGCTGGCGGCCTGTCACTAGTGGTGTGCCCCAAGGATCAGTACTGGGCCCCATGCTCTTCAACATCTTTATTGATGATCTGGATGAGGGCATTGAGTCCATCATCAGTAAATTTGCAGATGACACCAAGCTGGGGGCAGCAGTTGATTTGCTGGAGGGCAGAGAGGCTTTGCAGAGGGACCTCGACAGGCTGGACAGATGGGCAGAGTCCAATGGCATGAGATTTAACACATCCAAGTGCCGGATTCTGCACATTGGCCACAACAACCCCAGGCAGTGCTACAGGCTGGGGTCAGAGTGGCTGGAGAGTGGCCAGGCAGAGAGGGACCTGGGGGTACTGGTTGATTGTAGGCTGAACATGAGCCTGCAGTGTGCCCAGGCAGCCAAGAAGGCTAATGGCATCCTGGCTTGCATCAGGAACAGTGTGGCCAGCAGGAGCAGGGAGGTCATTGTGCCCCTGTACACTGCACTGGTTAGGCCACACCTTGAGTACTGTGTCCAGTTCTGGGCCCCTCAGTTTAGGAAGGATGTTGACTTGCTGGAACGTGTCCAGAGAAGGGCAACAAAGCTGGTGAGGGGTTTGGAACACAAGCCCTATGAGGAAAGGCTGAGGGAGCTGGGGTTGCTTAGCCTGGAGAAGAGGAGACTGAGGGGTGACCTTATTGCTCTCTACAACTACCTGAAGGGAGGTTGTAGCCAGGCAGAGGTTGGCCTCTTCTCCCAGGCATCCAGCACCAGAACAAGAGGACACAGTCTCAGGCTGCGCCAGGGCAGGTTTAGGCTGGATGTTAGGAAGAAGTTCTACACGGAGAGAGTGATTGCCCATTGGAATCGGCTACCCGTGGAGGTGGTGGAGTCACCTTCACAGGAGGTGTTCAGGAGAAGACTTGATGGGGTGCTTGGCTGTATGGTCTAGTTGTTGGGTGGGTTGGATTGTTTGATGGGTTGGACGCGATGATCTTGAAGGTCTCTTCCAACCTGGTGTATTGTATTGTATTGTATTGTTATTGTATTGTTTGGTTTTTTTGTACAAATCCTGTTTGTGCTAAATAAGTACATCTATGTCAAATACCAACATATATTTAGTCTCAGTTTTTAGCCTTATTTCTTAAGAGATCTTTTAACTTCCTTTTACCTTTACAGGTGAAATGTGGCACAATTTTTCTCAAGGCAGGATTTTTTTCTTGTTTCTTTTTAATTCTTTTTCCTTCCTGTTTTTCTTGGTGGGGATTTTTTGTTTGGTTAGCTGGATATTGTGGCTTTCGGTGTGTTTTGTTTTGTTTCTTCTTTTTTGTTTTATTTTTTTTCCTTATGCAAGCATTATGTTTCAAATTAGAAAGAGCAAGGATAATACCTCTGTGATAATTCAAGACTATGAATTGTCATGTTTCTCTAACAATCTCTGCAAATTCCTGTCTTAAGGGGCATATTAGGTACAAATTTGACAAGGTCATATATGTTGGCAGAAGCCAACCTCATGAGGTTCAACAAGACCAAGTGCAGGGTCCTGCATCTGGGTTGAGGCAATCCCAGGCACAAATACAGGCTGGGCAGTGACTGGCTGGAGAGCAGCCCTGAGGAGAGAGACTTGGGGGTGCTGGTGGACGAGAAGCTCAACATGAGCTCTCAATGTGCACTTGCAGCCCAGAAAGCCAAAAAAGATCAGATGCCAAGCTGCATCAAGAGAAGTGTGGCCAGCAGGTCAAGGGAGGTGATTCTCCCCCTCTACTCAGCTCTGGTGAGACCCTGGAGTACAGCATCCAGTTCTGGAACCCCTATTACAGGAAGGATCTGGACGTGCTGGAATGCATCCAGAGAAGGGCCATGAGGATGATCAGAGGGCTGGAGCACCTCTCCTATGAGGACAGACTGAAGGAGTTGGGGCTGTTCAGTATGAAGAAAAGAAGGCTCCGAGGTGACCTGATTGTGGCCTTCCAGTATCTAAAGGGGGCCTACAGGAAGGCTGGGGAGGGACTTCTCAGGATCTCAGGTAGTGATAGGACTAGGGGGAATGGAATGAAGCTGGAGGTGGGCAGATTCAGGCTAGATGTGAGGAAGAAGTTCTTCACCATGAGAGTGGTGAAGCCTTGGAATGAGTTGTCCAGGGAGGTGGTTGAGGCCCCATCCCTGGAGGTGTTTAAGCCCAGGCTGGATGAGGCTCTGGCCAGCCTGATCTAGTGTGGGGTGTCCTTGTCCATGGCAGGGGGTTGGAGCTAGATGATCCTTGTGGTCCCTTCCAACCCTGACTGATTCTGTGATTCTGTGACGTCTGTCAGAGAATACAACTTATTGGTCTGCACTCAACAGTGCAGGAAGAAAGCTGCTGATGTAAAGAAATCCCTTCCTTTGGGTTTCAGGGTGAGTTGAGTTAAAATTACTTTTAAAATAACCTTTTTCTAAATAAGTTTCTGTAGCAATATTTTGCAGGTTGCCAAAGTATTGACGAAAACGAACACCCAAACCCCGAGATGTAGAGTATAAGAGAATGGCATAAAACCATGCCAGAATTGTTGAAGCAGGAAACATAGCAGAGTAGAAACACATAATGCTTCCTCCTCTTCTTCTCTTTAGTGGCATCACCTTGAGAGGAAATGTTTCCACACCCCTACCTCCTGATGAGAGACCAGGAAGGAGACAGGCAAGAAGGAATTAATTTACATTAGTCAGTCTAATCTGCCTTTACAGATTATGAACAAAAACTGACACTGATATGAATTAGAATAGAATCATAGAATCAATAAGGTTGGAAAGACCTCAAAGATCATCAAGTACAACCTGTCACCCAACACCTCATGACTACTAAACCATGGCACCAAGTGCCACCTGGGGGAACTGGTTGATGGTAGGCTGAACATGAGCCTGCAGTGTGCCCAGGCAGCCAAGAAGGCCAATGGCATCCTGGCCTGCATCAGGAACAGTGTGGCCAGCAGGAGCAGGGAGGTCATTTTGCCCCTGTACACTGTACTGGTTAGGCCACACCTTGAGTCCTGTGTCCACTTCTGGGTCCCTCAGTTTAGGAAGGATGTTGAGTTGATGGAACATGTCCAGAGAAGGACAACGAAGCTGGTGAGGGGTTTGGAACACAAGCCCTATGAGGAAAGGCTGAGGGAGCTGGGGTTGCTTAGCCTGGAGAAGAGGAGACTCAGGGGTGACCTTCTTGCTCTCTACAACTACCTGAAGGGAGGTTGTAGCCAGGCAGAGGTTGGTCTCTTCTCCCAGGCAGCCAGTACCAGAACAAGAGGACACAGTCTCAGGCTGCGCCAGGGCAGGTTTAGGCTGGCTGTTAGGAAGAAGTTCTATACAGAGGGAGTGATTGCCCATTGGAATGGGCTGCCCGTGGAGGTGGTGGAGTCACCTTCATTGGCGGTGTTCAGGAGGAGACTTGATGGGGTGCTTGGGTTAGGTTTAGGTTTAGGGTTAGGGTTGTTCTGGTGCTGGTTGCCTGGGAGAAGAAACCAACCCCCTCCTGTCTACGACCTCACTTCAGGTAGTTGTAGAGAGCAATAAGGTCTCCCCTCAGCTTCCCCTTCTGCAGGCTAAACAACCCCAGCTCCCTCAGCCTTTCCTCATAGGGCTTGTGCTCAAGGCTGCTCTCCAGGCTCGGTGCCCTTCTCTGGACACATTCCAGCAAGTCAACATCTTTCCTAAACTGAGGGGCCCAGAACTGGACACAGGACTCAAGGTGTGGCCTAAGCATTGCTGAGCACAGGGGCAGAATGACTTCTCTGCTTCTGCTGGCCATACTATTTCTGATGCAGGCCAGGATGCCATTGGCCTTCTTGGCTACCTGGGCACACTGCTGGCTCATGTTCAGCTAGCTGTCAATCAGTACCCCCAGGTCCCTTTGTGTCTGGCAGCTTTCCAGCCACTCTGAGCCCACCCTGTAGCATGGGGTTGTTGTGGCCAAAGTGCAGCACCTGGCACTCGGACTTGTTGAATGCCACCATGTTGGACTCTGCTCATCTGTCCAGCCTGTCAAGGTCCCTTTGGGGAGCCCTTCTGCCCTCTAACAGATCAATTAATTTGATTCAACTTTAACTTAAAAAACTGGAAATAATTTGAACACTACGTATGCCATTTCCCAAGAGTTTGAAACCATAGGAGACTTTTTGCCATTTGCTGATAAAATTCTGGCTGCTGTTGCAGGCCAGCATTGATAGTCTTGTAAACCAAATGCTGGAGATTTACTGTTGTGACAAGGATAAGAATTCATGGAGAAGCAGGGAAGTGTCCTAGATAATTTCTATTGGGAGTTATTTTATTAAAGGTAAAAAAAGCCTGCCTACATAGCCTAAAAAGGATACAATAATCCTAACTACTTTTGTTTCCCCTGCTTCAGCAGACCTGAGAGGTGAAAGAGATTCTAACAGAGCTGGATATACTAAGATGAAGGGAGCATGGATATTTTTTAATTAGCTTGAATCACTTTACCTTCTTGTTTCAGTACATATTGTACATCACATATTTGTATGTATTTTATTTTATAGAGTTTATAAATGGCATATAAATAGTATGCAATTTATAAATTGTAATTGGCTGCCTAGGTATCTGCACTGGCATTGGCTGATTAATGTTAGTAATTTGTAAGTATTTTACAACAGAATTAAGCAGTCATCTGAAAGTACTGGAAATCATAAACCCAATTGCTACATAGCACTATTAACTCTTCAGTAGTAAGAGAGTTGGCAGAGTTAGCAGCAGATTCTTCTTGCCTCCTGTTATTTCACAGTATCACAGTATCACAGTATCACTAAGGTTGGAAGAGACCTCGAAGATCATCGAGTCCAACCTATCATCCAGTACCATCTAATCAACTAAACCATGGCACCAAGCATCCCATCCAATCTCTTCCTAAACTCCTCCAGTGATAGTGACTCCA
This sequence comes from Picus viridis, assembly GCA_033816785.1. Classification (NCBI taxonomy): domain Eukaryota; kingdom Metazoa; phylum Chordata; class Aves; order Piciformes; family Picidae; genus Picus; species Picus viridis. Next base: position 8,915,001 of record CM066566.1, read on the forward strand.
CCACCTCCCCGGGCATCCCATTCCAGGGCAAATCACTCTCTCAGTGAAGAACTTTCTCCTCACCTTGAGCCTAAACTTCCCCTATTGCAGCTTGAGACTGTGTTCCCTTGTTCTGGTGCTGGTTGCTAGAGAGAAGAGACCAACTCCTTCCTGGCTACAGCCACCCTTCAGGTAGTTGTAGAGAGCAATGAGGTTGCCCCTCAGCCTCCTCTTCTCCAGGCTAAACAACCCCAGCTCCCTCAGCCTCTCCTCATAGGGCTATGCTCAAGGCCTCTCCCCAGCCTTGTTGCCCTTCTCTGGACACATTCAAGTATCTCGATGTCCTTCTTAAACTGAGAGGCCCTTTAGGACACAGTACCAGAATCACCATCAGGCAAAGTCTCTCAGACTTTATTTATAGTTGGACAGAAGATTAAGGTAATTCCACCTAAGCAGCAAACCCCTAAAGAACAGTGGGAAATGGTGCTTTTGTAGACTATAGATGTAGAATTTTTCAGCTCTTCTGAGAGCTTTGTTCTCTCTACTTGGTCAGCTTTGTTCACTTGCACCTCTGATTTTTCCCTCTGCTGCCACACTCCATTTTCAAGAAGAGCATGGCTAGTGCCTGCACTTCTTTATGGCTGGAAGTTGAAATCTATTTTGTCCAGGGCCATCATGCATGCATTCTGGCCAAGAAACAGAAGACAGACTGAAGTCAGAGTGAGACCAGAATGTAAGATCATAAAACTACATCCCACTCATCAACCAATGACATTCGTTTAGAATTGTCTTCCTTTTATTGTCTTTTTACACCCAAACATTCAGCTGGAGAATTCTGCTGCTATTCTTTATTAAAGGCACAGCCTAAACTGTTATGTATTTAAATCCATTGGATGAGCTGATTCCCAGCATTTAAAATACCCTTTTCCTTCACAATGACAGTTGTTCTTCCGGGTTGTGAGAGGATGTGTACCGTTTGGGTCTAATAAAAGCACTTCTGGCATCAACTGTTGTGACAAGGATAAGACTGGCACAACTGGCACAACAGTCTCAAACTGCACCATGGGAGAGGCTGAGGGAGCTGGGATTGCTTAGCCTGGAGAAGAGGAGGCTCAGGGGAGACCTTGTTGCTGTCTACAACTACCTGAAGGGAGGATGTAGCCAGGTGGGGGCTGGTCTATTCTCCCAGGCAACCAGCACCAGAACAAGAGGACACAGTCTCAGACTGTACCAGGGGAGGTTCAAACTCGATGTTGGGAAGAAATTCTACACAGAGTGATTGCCCATTGGAATGTGCTGCCTGGGAAGGAGGTGGAGTGACTATCATTGGAGGTGTTTAGGAAGAGACTTGATAGGGTGCTTGGTTGCACCACAGTCTCAGGCTGCACCAGGGCAGGTTTAGGATGGATGTTAGGAAGAAGTTCTACACGGAGGGAGTGATTGCCCATTGGAATCGGCTACCCGTGGAGGTGGTGGAGTCACCTTCATTGGAGGTGTTCAGGAGGAGACTTGATGGGGTGTTTGGTGCCATGGTTTAGTTGTTGGGTGGGTTGGATTGGTTGATGGGTAGGATGCGATGATCTTGAAGGTCTCTTCCAACCTGGTGTATTGTATTATTGCATGGTTTAGTTGATTAGGTGGTGTTGGATGATATGTTGGACTCAATGATCTCGAAGGTTTCTTCCAACCTGGTCTATTCTATTCTATTCTATTCTATTCTATTCTATTCTATTCTATTCTATTCTATTCTATTCTATTCTATTCTATTCTATTCTACTCTACTCTACTCTACTCTATTCTATTCTATTCTATTCTATTCTATTCTATTCTATTCTATTCTATTCTAGAATACTTTTCTGGTTTTGTCACTGCTATGTTACTTTACCAGATGAATAGTCACAGTATTCCTCTCAAATCTCACCTGTCTTGTCCAGCTGGACAACATGGTCTTTGAGGAGGAACTGCATCCTGCTCAGGATGTACAACATCTGTCATAGCATGTCTGCTACTTCAGCTGGAACTCATATGAGGGTAAAACGTACATATTTTGTCTAGACTGCAAAAGCATTCTAAAGATACCAAATAGGATTACTCAATCCCTGATTATTCCTCAGGATCACATCTATATACATCATGTTTGGTTAGCACAGCTGTTTCATAATAACTTCTAATTCTGAAAATTGAACTACTTAAGAAATATTTTGCAAAAACATATTTCAGAGTCATGATTACTCTGCATATATATTCATAACATAAGAATTTACTCTTGCTTTGGTAAAGCACATTCAAATATATGTTTGTGTGCATGGAATACAGTACAGATTAAAATGCACGTAATTTTAAGTGCCTAAGGATTATTTTGTCCATTCATTTCACAGCTAACTTAGCTGTTGCTTTAGCAACAGGAAATCCACTGCAGACAGCTCTCAGATCAGACAGAATGATTCAATTCAGCTCAAGCCTGATAGATATGACGTGATCACAGTTTCTTTCACCATGTGTAGGCTTATACAAACAGAACATTCATTTTGCCTTTGCTAATGATATAAAAATGCATTACTTATTGTGTATAGGTTATTACTCCAATCCCTCACTCTCCTTCCCTGAGCACTGGAAGTCATAGTTCATGCATTTTGAGGCTCATGATATCTGAATGCATTATGTTCCTGCTAAGGCTGTACAATGTTCTATATGCATCACGTGTCTTGTTTAGAACAAAGATTTGGCACTAAATCATTGGTAGTCAGTTGGTCTGAAATGTAATAGTCTGTCATCACTTCAGGCCAGCAATGCCATGTAACATGACTTTACTGGCTTATCAAGTCTCCTTGGGCTAGTTATTCCAGTTAACACCATCTGTACCAATGAAGGTGCACAACTATTTCCAGTTGTTTGGTGGTGAATGGTGCCACACCCAGCTGGCAGCCAGCCACTAGTGGTGTACCCCAGGGATCAGTACTCTTCAATATCTTTATTGATGACCTGGATGAGGGGATTGAGTCCATCATCAGTAAATTTGCAGATGACACTGAGCTGGGGGCAGGGGTTGATCTGCTAGAGGGTAGGAGAGTTCTCCAGAAGGACCTTGACAGGCTGGACAGATGGGCAGAGTCCAAGGGCATGAGATTTAACACATCCAAGTGCCGGGTTCTGCACATTGGCCACAACAACCCCATGCAGTGCTACAGGCTGGGGTCAGAGTGGCTGGAGAATGACCAGGCAGAAAGGGACCTCGGGGTACTGGTTGACAGTAGGATGAACATGAGCCAGCAATGTGCCCAGGTGGCCAGGAGGGCCAATGGCATCCTGGCCTGCATCAGGAATAGTGTGGCCAGCAGGAGCAGGGAAGTCATTGTGCCCCTGTACTCAGCACTGGTCAGGCCACACCTTCAGTCCTTTGTCCAGTTCTGGGCCCCTCAGTTTAGGAAGGATGTTGACTTGCTGGAGTGTGTCCAGAGAAGGGCAACAAAGCTGGGGAGGGGTTTGGAGCACAAGCCCTATGAGGAGAGGCTGAGGGAGCTGGGGTTGTTTAGCCTGGAGAAGAGGAGTCTGAGGGGAGACCTTATTGCTCTCTACAACTACCTGAAGTGAGTTTGTAGCCAGGTGGGAGTTGGTCTCAGGCAACCAGCACCAGAACAAGAGGACACAGTCTCAGGCTGCACCAGGGGAGGTTTAGGCTGGATGTTAGGAAGAAATTCTTCACAGAAAGAGTGATTGGCTGCCCAGGAAGGTGGTGGAGTCACCATCACTGGAGATGTTTAGGAAGAGACTGAATGGGGCTCTTGGTGCCTTGTTTTAGTTGATTAGATAGTGTTGGATGATAGGTTGGACTCAATTATCTCAAAGGTCTTTTCCAACCTGGTTAATTCTCTAATCTGTATCTGAACTATACATTGTTTGACTCAAAGGCAACATTTTGTGGTACTGTTTTTCTGGCAAAAGGGTTTTTTCTGAGGATTTTGACTAAACTATTGCAGTGATTGTATTTAGCTCTAGAAATGTGTTGATCTTTACAGTGAGGATGATGAAGCACAGGAACAGGCTGCCCAGAGAGGTTGTGGAGTCTCCTTCTCAGGAGGCTTTCAAGACCCACCTGGATGCATTCCTGTGTGGACTACCCTAAGTGATCCTGCTTTGGCAGGGGGGTTGGACTCCTTTCCAACCCATAACATTCTGCAATTCTGTGATTGCCAGGAAGGTGTTCCATGGAGGGAGGCTAAGATCCTGTGCTCTGGACATGCTGGTTCTTCTGACTTCATCAAGTGTGAGAAACTGTGGAGAAGAGGTTCTATTTTTATGGTCTCTTGCAAAATGAATTGACAAATGCTGTCCAAAAGCTAATGGGAATAGAAAAGTCAGCTGCTGTATTTCCCCCGCTCTAACTCTCTCGGGAGACTTCCCAAGCCTGTAGTGATTCATCTCTCTAGTGACTCATAACAGATTTATCCTTGAAACACTTATCCAGTTGCACCCCTGACACTTACTGCATCCACAATGCCCTTGGAAAGGAATCAGTAGCTCTGTTACCTGCTACACAATGAATGACCTCCTCCTGTTTCTTTTGAAGTTGTCTGTCTGTTGGTGGAGGACACCAAAACCAATTGGTCTTTTCTTTCCATATCATTATGACTGTGTAGCTGTCTATTTGTATGCCCTGCTCTTCAGGATGAGAAAAAGAATCTCTGCACCACATGTGCACCAGCAGGTCCTGTCATCTCCTTCCCCTCATCCCAAGCTCTGCCTGCCTGCATAGCTGGCCATCTTCAGCATGTACAGCTACAACTTGGGATCAGGAAAGATCAAGGGGAGAAAGAGCCATATGAGGACTCATCAGAGGCTCCTTCCTTCACCAGGAAGATGAACATAAGCTCAGACCTTTGCCTTTAGGACTGGCCCAGACTATGTATTTGGGATGTCTGTGCCCTGCCAGGTCCTAAACCTTTCCTTGATGGTCTGATTTCCTGGCTTGACTTTGGACATACCTTATTACTACAGGCTTTCCTGATGATTATTGTACTGTGGCAGTCCCTGGTTACTGTCACCAAATCTGCTCTCCATACCTTGGAGAGGACAACGTCCTGTTCTCCTTTAGCTCCTGCTCCCATCTCCTTGCGGATGAGCCCCCTTCTCATGCTACTTCAAGACAGCCTGCTCAGCCATTGCTCTTACAAAAGCAGTCTTTGATCACCCTTGCTGCAGCTCTCTGTGTGTCTTCAGGTTTTTTCATTCCCTACTCCAGACTAGAGAGCAGAATCATGCAAAGAATTCCCTGTAAGAGTGAACAATGGGTTGATACAATAACGTAATTGCTTCCTCTCTTGTTCTCAATCCCTTTTCTAATAGTTCCTATTCTGGTGACTGATTGTGTCCTTTTGGAAATGCAAGCAGGCTGTAATGGCAGTGAAAAATCCCCCATTAGCACATACATTTGACGAATATGCCGAACTGAGTCTGTCTCAGCCGGTTGTGAAAAACAGAATTCACCCTGTAAAAGTAGCATTCCTTGTAATTCTATGGAATGGCCAAAGCTCTCATTCCAGCCCAGCCACAGGAACTGAGCCTGTGGTAACAGCTGGATGGCTGCCCCACATTTGTAAATTGCTCTACTCCCATTTAATCCTGTACTTTTTGTTCAGAGATATATTCCATAGCCTGGAGAAGAGGAGGCTCAGGGGAGACCTTCTTGCTATCTACAACTACCTGAAGGGAGGTTGTAGCCAGGAGGGAGTTGGTCTCTTCTCCCAGGCAGCCTGTGACAGAACAAGAAGATACAGTCTCAAGCTGTGCCAGGGGAGGTTTAGGCTGGATGTTAGGAAGAAATTCTTCATAGAAAGAGTAATTGGCCATTGGAATGTGCTGCCCAGGGTGGTGGTGAAAGTCACCATCACTGAAAGTGTTTAAAATAAGACTGGATGAGGCACTTGGTGCCATGGTTTAGTTGATTAGATGGTGCTGGGTAATAGGTTGGACTTGATGGTCCCAAAGGTCTTTTCCAACATGGTTAATTCTGTAATCTATATCTGAATTGCACATTGTTTGACTCAAAGGCAACAATCTGTGGTGCTGTTTTTCTGGCAAAAGGGTTTTTTTCTGAGGATTGTGACTAAACTATGACAGTGATTGTATTTAGCTCCAGAAATGTGTTGACCACATCACAGTCAATGAATATATGAGGCACCTGGTGCCAAGGTTTAGTTGATTAGATGGTGTTGGGTGATAGGTTGGACTTGATGATCTCGAAGGTCTTTTCCTACCTGGTTTTCTTTTCTATTCTATTCTATTCTATTCTATTCTATTCTATTCTATTCTATTCTATACTATTCTATTCTATTCTGCCTGGGGAGGTGGTGGAGTCACCATCACTGGAGGTGTTTAGGAGGAGACTGGATGGGTTGCTTGGTGCCATGGTTTAGTTGATTAGGTGGTGTTGGATGATGGTTTGGACACGATGATCTTGAAGGTCTCTTCCAACCTGGTCTATTCTATTCTATTCTATTCTATTCTATTCTATTCTATTCTATTCTATTCTATTCTATTCTATTCTATGTCATAGGAGTCTTTTAATTTTACTAAAAATAGTTGCAGAGTTACTAGAGGATATTTCCATTTGTTACTTAATAGTTTCACTGAATATCTCTGGTTTTGAGAGTCTCTCTAATTTTGAAAGAGAGAAAAAAATATAGAGATGATGTTCATGTTCTCCCATTTCTTTTGTCACTAAGCTTCTTTTCTTGCTTATTTGCTTTTATTTTTATCTAATTATCCTCTTGCTCAAAAGTATCAACCAATGGGGAAAATCATTCTGTTATGGGCTACAGATGTAAAGCCCTAAATATACAACATCTGGTATAATGTGTGCACCTCTATGAAAGTTTATAGAAAATTGGCTCCTAGCTGTAAAGAATAAGTTTAGCTTGATCTAACACAGAAGCAAATTGATAAATTAGCTGTAAAGCATAAAGTCATATCTCTAAAATCTCTCTAACCTCTGGCTGAGTATGTGTTTAGTGGAAATAATTGCATTGAACCATAGAATAGAAGACCTGGCTTAGATAACTGTATACTTCTGTATAGGAATGACTTTCCATAATCATCTTCTGCCCATCTGAATGAATTTTGCAGCACTGCACTGGTGTGCTATATGCAGTTGTGTTACTGTGTCATTGCAGAAAGTGGTTTTAGTTATATAGGTTAGTGTGGTGGTTTGAGCCTCAACTGGGGCTTAAAAGCTTAGATGGGGTCAAGGCTGAGAATCTGTCCCCTGCTTCCCCCACCCCTTTCCCAATAGAGAGAGAAAAAAAGGGAGGGGAACAAATCCACCAAGAAGTAATTTGGGTTCAGCTTGGAAGTAGAGAGGCAAATAATTTTTCTTTAAACAGTATATATATGTGTGTGTGTATATATGCAACAATGACAGGCTGGGTTCACAAGGGTAAGGAACAAGGATGGATGGGAAAAGGAAAAGAAATATGAGACACAGAACCAGTCCTTTGCAAAGTGTGGAAGCAGCAGGGAGGACCACATGGCAGGGAAGCAGCAAGCCAGCAGCAACTCTCTTTCATCCCCCTGCTGGACAAGGTGGGTGGGGGAGTGGAACAGACCAAGTCAGTTTCCCAGGGGGAAAACACCCTTCAGGGAGGGAAAAAACCTCTCACAAGCCCTTCCCCCATGTTTTCAGGATGGGCATAGCCCACCACAGTTAGCATCACCTCCTCAGCTTACCATTTGCATAGGTAAATTGTAAAATATTCATAGAAGTCCTGATTTATCAAAGTGGGATGTTACTCCTGACTCTTGTTCAACCTTGTAACTCCCTGAAACTAGAAAATTCAAGACCAAATCTAAAGTTGGATGCTCAACCTCTAAGTGTTGAAACAAGATTTAAAACACTTCTTTGTCAAGAAGGTAATTACTGAGAGTGATAGTTGGGGAATGACTCCCCAACTCCAGATGCTTCAATTGGAAATGGTGACTGAACTTCCAAGTAAAATAGTATCACAGTATCACCAAGGTTGGAAGAGACCTCAGAGATCATCGAGTCCAACTTGTCACCACAGACCTCATGGCTACACCATGGCACCAAGTGCCAAGTCCAATCCCCTCTTGAACACCTCCAGGGACGGTGACTCCACCACCTCCCTGGGCAGCACATTCCAATGGCTAGCAACTCTCTCGGTGAAGAACTTTCTCCTCACCTCCAGCCTAAACTTCCCCTGGCACAGCTTGAGACTGTGTCCTCTTGTTCTAGTGCTGCTTGCTAGAGAGAAAAGACCAACCCCTTCCTGGCAACAACCACCTTTCAGGTAGTTGTAGAGAGCAATGAGATACCCATAGTGAAAGCAGAAAGGGTCAAACCCTGGGATGACAGGATCAGACCCACTTTCTTCTGAACAGCTGACAAAGTTCCACTGGCTTTGAACCAGAAAGCCACTCAGACTTAAAACTCTCAGAGCTATTTCAACATCTACCTGCACCATAGCTGCGCACTGTCAATATGGCTCTATGCATTCAGGCTGCCCACACTTTGGGACACTCAGTAACAGTGCCTGCTCCACAAGCTCCTGTTGTAAATCTAAATGGGACTTTCTAGCAAAAATGCTATGTAGAAGGTGTCTACACCACAATCACATGAATCTCTACACCACACTATATAAGACAACCACCTGTCTTAATCCCTCATTGTTGATATTGATCTTATTGATTAGATGTTATGATGATTAGCTAGAAAAACAGGCAGGAGAGGAGGGTTCCAGCCCGCTAGCGTAATAAGTACATTCTAATTCCTGAAATGAGACCTCACAGTCATATCCTTATATTTGATCTCTCTGCCCTGTGATTTCCATCAAAGGAGCTGGCCAAGAGCACAGGTTGGGAACATGGCAAGCAACCAAAGTCATAAGAACTGTGGATTATATCTTTTCTGAAATGAACATATGTCTTCAGGAGTAAAGTCATCTTTTATTTCAGTGAGTCTCCTGTTGGAAATGTACTGCTGATTCCAATGTTGAAATCTCCTTTTAAGCACTGAATCATTCATAGTAGCCTATGAAGATGTATTTTGTCATCTTAGGGCAAAAACCATCCATCAGGCACTTGTAACAGTTCATGTGCCCTTTCTACAAGTGCTGTGAGGCTTTTCACCTCCCACGTTTGCCCCTTTTCTTTAGATATTAAGATAGGTGTATCAGTTCATGCTTCAAGGGGCCTCTGGTCAGACAGAATTCTATGAAGGAAACAGGACAAAAGCAATTCTTCACTTCTGACAGATGTGAGTTCTCTGTGTATGTTAACTGTAGACTTATCTACATGTCCATCAGATTTTTCTCTTAGCCAGTGGTGACCCTTGAAACTTTTAATTGCTCTTATAATAGAAGCTGTGAATAGTTGAAGAGTACCCTGGGGAGTAAGCATGTATAACCCCCACCCTCCCCCACTCCTTCATCCCCAAGATGTCCTGGGATTAGAAACAATAAACTCTGCATCCTGTTTGCTAGAAGTTTGATATGAGAAAGAAAAGACCTTAGACCATGCATGAAGAAACATGGATCAAGTTTGCAGTCATGGATTTGCTTTTCCTACTTATGGCACCTGGTAAATGTGTTTTCTGTTCACTTATGAAACGTTCTGCTGGATATTTTGAGTTTCCAAGTGTCAGAATGTCAGTGAAGTTGTAACAAAAGGTGCCAACCTGGGAAGACAAGCTCTGGAAGGGCTTTTCAAACTTGTCTACCTCTGAACCTTAAGGATGAATAGCTATGTCTGCTGCTTGAGTGCTACCCTTCAGGTATGAATGAACACCAAAATGCACACAACAGACAAGTCCAAATTCTGCTGTGGACTGAGTAAATTACACAGAGGGTAGTTTTCCCAAACTTGGGCTTGCAGTAGTGAGACCCTCATTACAAGTATACACTTTCCACCATGTCTAACCTGCTACATGCCTTGAGATTAGCCTGAAGTCTCTGAGAGACTAGGCTTCGTCAGTGGCTCACCCTCTTGCCACCCACTGCTTTACTGGCAGATGCTTTTCCATTCATGGAGAGAAATGGCAGAATCTGAGCTCATCTCAACTCATCTCTGTGCTTTCAATGAAGTGGAAAAGAGGCTGAGGAAGTGAAACTTTTTCTGGAGAGGCAGTTAAAGAACCCAGAAGATGATGGGAAAGTTATTGCTTAAAATAAATGCTATTGAACACATCATCTTGGCTGCAATAAAGAGTGGTGGGGGCAGCAAGGGCAAGAACCTGCTTCTCTGAGGAGACAGCAACAGATAACATGTTCACTTCTAGAACCATGTATGTCAAGATGTCCTGCAACTTGGTCCTACTTTAGTGAAAGTAAATTTCTTCTTCAGAGCCCTGAGTGTATCCCCTCTCCTCAAATTTGGCTGCTTGAGCTCAAGGACAACTAGGAAAAGCACAGCAGGTGGCTTTGGATGTGAAATTCTTGAGAGAAGAAAGCTAGAAGCCTTAGTGTAGGCTGATTTTTCTTCACACAGGATATGCTTTTAATCTGAGACTCTATCCTTTGACCACTACCTCAGATGAAGTTTGGGGTCCCTTTCAGCCATGCCAGTTCCTTGCTATGCACCTACTGATCCAGACCCTGACTCTAATCCACATCTTGACTGCTAGCTTCAGCTGAGACCTGCCTTGTCACCATAGATTTGCCTGACTACTGCCAAGCTGTATCTGACTCCGGTTACTATCACCAGATCTGAGTCTGACCTTCTGGCCTGATTTCATGGCTTGTCTTCAAACCTGTAAGACCACCACAGATTTAGCTGATGATGCAGGCTCCATACTAACCCTAAATGCCACTCCCTGCTGGACATCATATTGTGCTTGGCTCTTAACTCCCTGTCCCTTCAGTAGCCACTAGCACTCGTGGCTCTCTGACATTGCTTTTTGCACACAATCTTCCTTTTGTTTCCCTATCCCATAAACTGTCTCGGAAAGGTTTGGTTTATGAACAGTGGGATGGCTTATTGACAGGTTGAAATAAAGCCTCATTGCTGTTCTTCCAGGCTTATCAGTCAGATCCTTGTGGTTGAATGATTGATTGCTCTCTGGTTGGTGATGAGTTATTCAACATCCTTGAGGAGACATGCCATCTACTGTCATAGGCTCAGCCATAAACTTTCTACAAAGGGGTTCTGAAATTGGAGTTTTCCAAGACAAGAGTGCCTAACAATAATAAGCATGGAGCGTTGCTTCCAGGCACATTTGTGACTCTGCTGGGTCATCCTGGCAAACTAGTATTTTCAAATCTAGTGTGTATATTCATGCCTGCCTGTGCAATCCTTCCACAGAAAGAGAAAGCTACTAAATTTCCCCTTGGACTAGGTGACAGTTCTTATTGTAAGCTCTTGGTGGTGTGAGCAGGCCAGCAGATACAAGGATGGTGTGTGAATGCTGATTTTCTGAAAGAGTTTATCAAATGCAGAGGCTTACCAGTGCAGGGTAATGAGGCACAGACCTGTCTCTTCCACTGTCATGTAGAAATACTGGAGAAATTGAAGCAGTTCCAAGGGCAAAAAATATACATGACTTGTGGAAGCTTTAGGAGTGACTTAGTCCTTGAACCTAACCTCCTGGCTCAGGGAAGAGTACTGAATCTTCATTTCCCTCATATTATTCCCCACATCAACTGGAAGTTGTTTTATACATTTTAACTAGCATTTTAGTGACATTTTGACACAAGAATACAAACAGGAGGGACTTTTAAAATCTCTGATGAACAACCTCTCACTGTGTAGCAATGAGCAGAAGTGTTTGATCATATGCCGGTGAAATCTGCCTTTGACTTTTCCATTGATAGAATAATCCAAACTACTTTAATTCAGAAGTGTCCACTGAAAGAAAACAATGGAATAAAAATACACTTGTTTTGTCCTTTTACCAAGTAAAAGAGAAGAACTAAAGGTGTTCCCTGTCCACAAAGCATTACAGGAGGGCTTTTACCTCTCTACATTTATGTATTTTGGGAGGAGAGGGAAAGATAGCAAGAAAGGAACTGAAATAGGCAAATATCTGGCATAGTACTCATTTTCCAAACCCCACTTCTGCCAGGAAAGGCACATAAAGTTTCCAACTGTATCTTGTAATCTTTGTTATTTATGACACACTTAAATTAAATATTTACAAATTTCAACCATGGATTGATTGTTATTTTTATTTATCTTTGTTCTTTCTTTTGATTGCAGTTTACATCATACAGCTGGTGAAATTTATAGCCATTTCTCCTTATTTATTAGAGGTCATGCCTCTTTTTGTCGTCACATGCCTTTGTCTTCTCAGAGGTTCTCTGCCACTTCTACCCAGGACAATGGTTTCTTCCTATCTTTTCTAGTCTGGTAGATGTTACAGGCTTTTTCTTCATAAAATGGAATAGAATAGAATAGAATAGAATAGAATAGAATAGAATAGAATAGAATAGACCAGACCAGACCAGACCAGACCAGACCAGACCAGACCAGGTTGGAAGAGACCTTCAAGATCATCATGTCCAACTCATCATCCAACACCATCTAATCAACTAAACCATGGCACCGAGCACCCCATCAAGTCTCCTCCTAAACACCTCCAGTGATGGTGACTCCACCACCTCCACAGGCAGCCGATTCCAGTGGGCAATCACTCTCTCTGTATAGAACTTCTTCCTAACATCCAGTCTAAAACTCCCCTGGCACAACTTGAGACTGTGTCCTCTTGTTCTGGTGCTGCTTGCCTGGGAGAAGAGATCAGCCCCCACCTGGTTACAACCTCCCTTCAAGTAGTTGTAGTCAGCAATAAGGTCTCCCCTCAGCCTCCTCTTCTCCAGGCTAAGGAACCCCAGCTCTCTCAGCTTCTCCTCATTGGGCTTGTGTTCCAAACCCTCACCAGCTTTGTTGCCCTTCTCTGGACACATTCCAGCAAGTCAACATCTTTCCTAAACTGAGGGGCCCAGAACTGGACACAGGACTCCAGGTATGAACTAACCAGTGCTGAGTACAGGGGCACAATGACTTCCCTGCTCCTGCTGGCCACACTATTTCTGATACAATCCAGGAGGCCATTGACCTTCTTGGCCACCTGGGCACACTGCTGGGTCATGTTCTGCCTGTTGTCAACTAATCCACCCCAGGTCCCTCTCTGCCTGGCCAGTCTCCAGCCACTTTGACCCCAGCCTGTAGCACTGCATGGGGTTGTGGTGGTCAATGTGCATAACCCAGCACTTAGATGTGTTAAATCTCATGCCCTTGGACTCTGCCCATCTGTCCAGCCTGTCAAGGTCCCTCTGCAGAGCCCTTCTACCCTCCTAACAGATCAACACCTGCCTCCAGTTTGGTGTTCTCTGCAAATTTACTGATGATGGACTCAATCCCCTCATCCAGGTCATAAATGAAGATATTAAGGAGCATGGGGCCCAGCACTGATGCCTGGGGGACACCACTAGTGACTGGCTGCCAGCTGGGTATGGCACCATTCACCACCACTCTCTGGACTCGGCCCTCCAGCCAGTTCCTGACCCAATGCAGAGTGCTCCTCTCCAAGCCATGGGCTGACAGCTTGGCCAGGAATGTTACTTACAATAAAGTTTCTGCTCAGCTAAGTTTGTGTACTGTCTATTATATTTGGTAGGGTACTTTCTGCTTCACATTCACTGTACAGTCAGGTTTTGTTTTTCAGTTATGGTGGTACAGAAGTTATTCTGGGCATGTCCACCACAGAAGCAGTGATAAGAAGCAATAAGCCATGTCAAACTCATACAAAACCAGATCTAATCAAATGTGACTTAAAAGAGTTTATATAGAATCTATTTTCACCTGAAGCTTGATGGGCTGACAGTAATCATTACATGTAATTGAGTGATGAAAGATTCCAAAGGATATAGCAGTATTCCATCTTGCTGTTTGAAATATGGTTAGAAGGGAGGAGAGATCATATATTTATTCATTTGCAAATAAAGTGAGTAGTTTGTTATTTCCAGTTGAATCTTTTCCCCCAAATAACCCATGATCTTCAGTGTGAAAGAACAGTTTCACATATTTGCAAAACAGAAGGCTTTTGGCACACAGTGACTGCCAAGTTCTAGCCAGTGCTACCTATATTTCAGCAATATTGGCTGCTAGTAATAATCACAGAATCACAGGATCACAGAATTTCAGGGGCTGGAAGTGACCTCAAAAGATCATCTAGTCCAACCCCCCTGCCAGAGCAGGATCACTTATACCAGATTACACAGGAACACATCCAGGCAAATTTTTAATATCTCTAGAGAGGGAGACTCCACCACCTCCCTGGGCAGCCTCTTCCAGTGCTCTGTCAGCCTCACAGTGAAAATTCTTTTCCTCATATAAATATAAAGCTTCCTATGCCCCAACTTCCACCCATTGCCCCAACTTCCACCCATTGCCCCAAATTCCACCCATTGCCCCTTGTCCTGCCATTGAGCACCACTGAGAAGAGCCTGGCCCCATCCTCTGGCACTCACCCTTTATATATTTATAAACATTGATGAGGTCACCTCTCAGTCTTCTCCAAGCTAAAGAGCCCTCAGCTCCCTCAGTTGCTCCTCGTAAGGAAGATGTTCCATTCCCTTAATCATCCTTGTGGCTCTGCACTAGACTCTACCAAGTAGCTCACTGCCTCTCTTGAACTAAGGGGCCCAGAACTGGACACAGTATTCCAGATGCAGGCCTCACCAGTGCAGAGTAGAGTGGGAGGAGAACCTCTCTTGACCTACTGGTCACATCCATTCTAATCCACCCCAGAATGGCATTGGCCTTGCTGGCCACAAGAGCACATTGCTGGCTCATGGTCATTCTTCCATCCACCAGGACCTCCAGGTCCCTTTCCCCTTCACTGCTCTCCAGCAGGTCTGTCCCCAGCCTGCACTGGTGCATGGAGTTGTTCCTTCCTAGGTACAAGACTCTACGCTTGGCCTCATTGAACTTCATCAAATACCTCCCTGCCATATAATATCATGTGTAAAATTATGTGTAAAAACTCATCTTTGAATATTTTCCCCTTTTGGACTCTGGAGCAAGTTTCTTGCCTCAATTTGCATATACTTGGGAAACTATAATTACAGAGGAATTGTGTTTAAGACAGAAAGTTATCTCCCTGACACAGCAGAAATTTGGGATCCAATGCTCTTAATGTGAGACAGAGACCTCTGTGTAACAGCACTTTGCTTTGTCAGCTTCTAGAAACAACTTTCAAAGTCCAAGTAAATAAACCTGGGAACTTCTGAAGTGTTCATCTTTTCTTTTCAAATTTATGTTTGTTAGTTCTTTTGACAGGGTTCACATTTTTTTCATTTGCTTCCAGGATACCTTTGATTAATTCCAGTGGAACTTCTCACTCTGGAGCTGAATTATGTATCTATATTGTTATGGACTAAATTCTGCCTTAGGCACCGTATTTATCTTAAGGCATAAGTGTTCTTTCACACAATAAGCAAGAGTGTTTCCAGCAAGGTCTTTGACACCATCCCCTACAGCAAACTCCTGGCCAAGCTGGCAGCCTGTGGCTTGGACAGCAGCACTCTGATCTGGGTTAGGAACTGGCTGGAGGGCCGAGCCCAGAGAGTGGTGGTGAATGGTGTCACATCCAGCTGGCAGCCAGTCACTAGTGGTGTGCCCCAAGGATCAGTGCTGGGCCCCTTCCTGTTCAATATCTTTATTGGTGACCTGGATGAGTTCATCATCAGTAAATTTGCAGATGACACCAAGCTGGGGGCAGGTGTTGATCTGTTAGAGGGTAGGGGAGCTCTGCAGAAGGACCTTGAGAGGCTGGACAGATGGGCAGAGTCCATGGGCCTGAGATTTAACACGTCTACAATACAATAATACAATACAATACAATACAATACAATACAATACAATACAATACAATACAATACGTTACACTACACCAGGTTGGAAGAGACCTTCAAGATCATTGCGTCCAACCTATCAACCAATCCAACCCACCTAAACAACTAAACCATGGCACCAAGCACCCCATCAAGTCTCCTCCTAAACACCTCCAATGGTGGTGAATCCACCACCTCCACGGGCAGCCCATTCCAATGGGCAATCACTCTCTCTGTATAGAACTTCTTCCTAACATCCAGTCTAAACCTCCCTTGGCACAGCTTGACACTGTGTCCGCTTGTTCTGGTACTGGCTGCCCGGGAGAAGAGACCAACCTCCACCTGTCCACAACCTCCCTTCAGGTAGTTGTAGAGAGCAATAAGGTCACCCCTGAGTCTTCTCCAGGCTAAGCAACCCCTATCTAAGTGCCAGGTTCTGCACATTGGTCACAACAACCCCATGCAGTGCTGCAGGCTGGGGTCAGAGTGGCTGGAGAGTGGCCAGGCAGAGAGGGACCTGGGGGTACTAGTTGACAGCCAGCTCAACATGAGCCAGCAGTGTGCTCAAGTAGCCCAGAAGGAATCCTGACCTGTATCAGGAACGGTGTGGCCAGGAGGAGCAGGGAAGTCATTCTGCCCCTGTACCTGCTTAGGCCACCCCTTGAGTCCTGTCTCCCGTTCTGCACCCCTCAGTTTAGGAAAGATGTTGAGTTGCTGGAATGTGTCCAGAGAAGGGCAACAAAGCTGGTGAGTGGTTTAGAGCACAAGCCCTATGAGGAGAGGCTGAGGGAGCTGGGGTTGCTTATCCTGGAGAAGAGGAGGCTCAGAGGAAACCTTATGGACATCTACAACTACCGGAAGGGAGGTTGTAGCCAGGTGGGGCTTGGTCTCTTCTCCTGTGCAGCCAGCACCAGAGCAAGAGGACACAGTCTCAAGCTGCAACAGGGGAGGTTTAGGCTGGATGTTAGTAAGAAATTCTTCACAGAAAGAGTGATTGGCCATTGGAATGTGCTGCCCAGAGAGGTGGTGGAGTCACCATCACTGGTGGTGTTGAAAAAGAGACTGGATGGGGCACTTAATGCCATGGTTTAATTGGTTTAGTGCTATGGATTAGATGGTGTTGGGTGAAAGGTTGGACTCAATGATCTCGAAGGTCTTTTCCATCCTGGTTAATTCTGCATTCTGTAAGGTCCCATGACCAGTCTGCATGTCACGTATCTGCTCTCAGACTCAGTGGTCAAATGAAGGGAAGTTCAGCCATGAGAAATTTAAGAGCTGTTGCCTTCCAGAGAAAGTAAAGACTAGCAGTATTTCTGGGTTATGTATATGCAGGAGCTGTGAGGTAGGATAGAAAAGGATTTCTGCAGTTGTCAAGAGTCTGGGTTTAGAGAAATGGAAAAATCTGAGATAGGAGGCAGCCCAGAAAAAGGAGTCTCTGAAGCCCATCTTTTATGTAGTACATAAAGACTCCTCTCTACCTCTGCTGTGGACAGCTGGATATACATAATGGAAAGGCTGGAATAACCTGGAGATTAAGGAGAAAAAGATCAGCTTCAAGCAATCAGAGAAGGAGGGGTTACCTGTGTCAGCACTGGCTATTGGAAGGTACCTCAGAAACAGAAAATTCAATGTCTTGTGCTCACGAGGAGGAGGTTTGCCACCTCCTCAACTCCCACCTTTCCTTCAGTTGTATGTATATTTATAATGGCTCCCATCTGTTGCACAGGCTCTCTCTATCTCCTCCTGAAAGAACCTGGCAAGCTGATAGAATGTCTTCAGCAACCACTCACTACTGGGCCCACATTGCAGTACACTGGGTGGAAATTTGTCCTACAGAGGGTGGCTTACAATGTTCAGGCTTTTATTTTGGATTCTTATCTTTTCAGGAAAGAGGAAGGGTTTTATTTCAGTTTAGGGTAAAATCCCCAGCACTTTCCAACCCTAAGCAGGACTTCTTTAAGAGAATGGTGAGAAAGAAACAATGGGAGACTGAAACTATTCTCGCCTTTATGTGCTCCTTATGGCTCTCAATGGACTCTCTAAGTGAGCAGTCATGCAGGAGTAAATAAGATTGTGTGGTCAGTGACTTTCTTCCCAGTTTTTCCATGTTTTGGTTTTTTCTTTCAACCAGATGAGAAAAAACAAAGTTATTTTCTCTTT
The DNA here is from genome assembly GCA_033816785.1 of Picus viridis. NCBI lineage: Eukaryota > Metazoa > Chordata > Aves > Piciformes > Picidae > Picus > Picus viridis. Next base: position 8,932,979 of record CM066566.1, read on the forward strand.
CTTTTAAAAAGATTTTTACATTTTCAGGACAAGTAATATTTTTAAGGGTTCACTACTATTTTTTAATGAATTATAGCTGTTGCTTGATTTTTTTTGCTATAAATCTCAGTTTCTTATAGTAACTCACATCTCTGGAACTAGCATGTCATTATAGTGTTCTGATTTATTCACTGAACTTTTCACTGGGCTAGCTTTCATTCCTCATAAATATCTATTTGTTTCATGATGGTTTATGTTTGCTTGCCTGTGCTTTTGAGATCCCATAACAAAACCAAAATGTCCTGGAATAACATCTGATGCTTCTCGTCAGTGGGAGTGTAAAGTAAATACATGGTGTTGCTACTCATGCTGGCATCAATTTTCCACAGCTGTCTGTATCCATATCTTCTAGGCTTGTCCTTTCATGGGTCAGAGAGTTAAAAGCAGGATGATCACCTAGGCTGGGAATGGATTAGCAGGGAGAAAGTATGTGTCCATCTGGCCTTTTAAGGTCCAAACTGGAGAGCAGTCAGGCAGAATGGGACCTGGGGGTACTGGTTGATAGTAGGCTAAACATGAGCCAGCAGTGTGCCCAGGTGGCCAAGAAGGCCAATGGCATCCTGGCCTAGATTAGGAACAGTGTGGCCAGCAGGAGCAGGGAGGTCATTCTACTTCTATACTCAGGACTGCTTAGGCCACACCTTGAGTCCTGTGTCCAGTTCTGGGCCCCTTAGTTTAGGAAAGATATTGAGTTGATGGAACGTGTCCAGAGAAGGTCAACAAAGCTGGGGAGGGGTTTGGAGCACAAGCCCTATGAGGAGAGGCTGAGGGATCTGGGGTTGCTTAGCCTGGAGAAGAGGAGGCTCAGAGGAGACCTTATTGCTGTCTACAACTGCCAGAAGGTAGGTCGTAGCCAGGTGGGAAATGGTCTCTTCTCCCGGGTGGCCAACACCAGAAAGAGAGGACACAGTTTCAAGCTGCACCAGGGGAGATTTAGTCTGGATGTTAGGAAGAAGTTCTTCATAGAAAGAGTGATTGGCCATTGGAATGGGCTGCCCAAGGAGGTGTTGGAGTCACCATCATTGAAGGTGCTCAGGAAGAGACTGGATGGGGTGCTTGGTGCCATGGTTTAGTTGATTAGATGGTGTTGGATGATAGGTTGGACTCAATGATCTCAAAGGTCTTTTCCAACCTGGTTAATTCTATTCTATTCTATTCTATTCTATTCTATTCTATTCTATTCTATTCTATTCTATTCTATTCTAATTTTCTATTCTAATTTTCCACCGTATTCCAGGCTTTTCTGTGATGAGGAATGTAGGGTAAAGTGCAGGAAGAAGCTCCTTAAATCAAACCTCAGGCAACAAAACACAACTTCGAAGTCATATTTATACTCTCATTTGCGTCTGAGTTTTCATTTCTTTTTCCTGTCTGCCAGCTTCAGCCTGCAACACTTTGTTTAATTGCCAGATTTCTTTCTTAGCTTGAAGGAAAAAGAAGCTAGACTTGTCCCTTTACTTTGTTAAGAATATCTTTAGGAGCATACTTCAGATTTAGGACAGATGCCATTTCCACTTTATTTAAAACTAGCAGGAAGCTAAAGGCCACACTTTCCTTTCTGACCTTCTGCTGAAAAGGCTTTTCTCCAGGGGACTTGGAAAAGGAAGGCAAACTTGTTCAAGATATCTCTTTGCATCAGTAAAACAATAACATTAAGTATGATGCCTCACAACAGATTGATAAAACCTGGTAATTTATATACTTTAATCCTTCACTTATATTTGTAATTCATTTGTAATTTCAGTGTGTGCAGTCTGTAAGGATATAAGTTTTGTTTTCAGCTGACATTTCATAATTCATGTGTGTGAACATCTGAAATCCCCAAAGAAAGGAAAGGGATTAGAAAAACATTAAATGAAATTCCAGAGGGCCTAAGCTAATATTTATTCAGACTCCATGACCTTAACACTTTGTAAAATGCCTTCTGCTATTATCTCTACTTTGCAATCCGTGAGAGCCAGAGGATGAGCTTTGGTTTGCTTGTCCCAAATACTGGCATTGTGACAAGGTATGTGTGGTATCTGGCTTATCAACAGGTGGCAGGCAGGGCTAGAATTAACACCTACAAATAGTTTCCCCAATGTCAAGAAAAGTGATGCTTGATAATGTTTTCAAACGTGGGTCCAAACAAGCACTGGCAATTTTTCTTTGAGACAATCAACCACATAAGTATGTTTTCAGCCAATTACATCTAAAAAGCTGAAAGACAGTAAGCTCAAAGGGTGTAGACAAAATAACAGTGGAGCTAACCAAATGTCTCTGCATCAGTGCTGTAATAGAAGCTATTGTAATTATTTACACAGGACATAGGTGACTGATGTGAGAAAAAGTAATTTATAAATCAAAACACACATGGCATGACATAGAGAAAGCATATTTAGTACTTGGTTGCATGGTTTAGTTGTTTAGGTGGGTTGGATTGGTTGATAGGTTGGACGCGATGATCTTGAAGGTCTCGTCCAACCTGGTCTGGTCTATTCTATTCTATTCTATTCTATTCTATTCTATTCTATTCTATTCTATTCTATTCTATTCTATTCTATTTATTCTATCCTATTCTACCCTATCCTGTCCTATCCTATCCTATCCTATCCTATCCTATCCTATCCTATCCTATCCTATCCTATCCTATCCTATCCTATCCTATCCTATCCTATCCTATCCTATCCTATCCTAGGGTCAAATTGGTGGATTTCATGCTGAGAGAAACTCTGTCAAATGTCCCCTGAACACCTGTCCCATTCTTTGCTGAGGTTTAGCTTATTTTCTCAGCATTAAGCAAAAACCCCCAGAATTCTTACTAATATTGCTTCCACCCTCCATGTTTCCTGTATTTCCTTGTTTAGTTCTCACATTTAATCTCTGAACTTTCACTCTTATCATAGAATCATAGAATCAATAAGGTTGGAAGAGACCTCAAAGATCATCAAGTCCAACCTGTCACCCAACACCTCATGACTACTAAACCATGGCACCTAGTGCCAGGTCCAGTCCCCCCTTGAACACCTCCAGGGATGGTGACTCCACCACCTCCCTGGGCAGCCCATTCCAATGGCTAACAACTCTCTCTGTGTTCTTCTTCTCATAACAAAATATTATTCTTTTTGCACATATCTGGATTAAAACTATTATCTGTGCAACTGACTCTCTTTACAACTGAGAATAACAGGCAGGTTTCTTTCCTGGACTGGTCCTACGGTCGGTAGCTAGATAGCTCTCCTTGAACCATAGAAAAAGTGTCATGCATAAGTTTCTGGTTTTGAAAGTTGCTGGAATAGATAAAGAGAATTTTCCAATTTGTCAGACTTTCAGAGGATATGTGTTTATGTAAGATTTCAGTTTGGCCTGATGGGAGCTATGACTAATTGCTTCTGGATCAGGCTTATTTAAGTGTTGATATTCACGCTCAGTTGCTGAAGTATGATTTACCAATTAGGCAACAGCACTGTGAAGTTCATCCCTTAAGTTTTATTCTGTTTCTCCCCAACTTTTTCTGAGGGAAAGAGAAAAATAAATTAATAAAGAAGTAGAAACAGGCATAAATACGTGGTCTTTCCAACAAACTATAATATGGGAAGATCTGAGTTCTCTCCTGGATTATGGACAGGCTTCTAGGTTGCTCCTGAGGATCTTTTGAAATATTTGTTTCTCATCACTCATGGTTTGTAGGGATATTCACCTATAACTTAAGGAGTGTTATGGCACTGAATTTATAATGTGCTTTGTCCTTCTTGAGGACTAGCTAGACAAGAATAAATTAATGCAAGTTTTGTCTTCGTGGGAAAGCAGAGGTGTGATCAGTAAAGCATGCTGCTCTAATTCTCCATATTTGTTTTGTACAGGTTTTGCTGGATATAAAGACAATTTTTGGAAGGTGTGTGGATTGGCAATGCTTTGGAGGGCATCAGGTTCTAAAAATGAGAAAATGTGAAAATATTTGATATGTAAAATAAATGAATATAACATCCTAATATTGCTACTAATTCAGACTACCTAATGGTGTGTGGAACAGGATGGAGAAGGAAGATAATCTGAATACAAATTTGGTTCCATTATTCCTCTTCTTTTTATCATTATGTTGTATCACTGGCTGATGTTTCTCCATTTGTTCTGAATGATCATAGAATCATAGAATCAATAAGGTTGGAAAAGACTTCAAAGATCATCAAGTCCAACCTGTCACCCAGCACCTCATGACTAGCAGGCCATGGCACCAAGTGCCACATCCAGTCCCCTCTTGAGCACCTCCAGGGATGGTGACTCCACCACCTCCACGGGCAGCACATTCCAATGGCTAACAACTCTCTCTGTGAAGAACTTTCTTCTCACCTCAAGCCTAAACTTCCCCTGGTGCATCTTGAGACTGTGTCCCCTTGTTCTGGTGCTGGTTGACTGGGAGAAGAGACCAGCCCTCTCCTGACTACAACCTCCCTTTAGGTAGTTGTAGACAGCAATAAGGTCTCCCCTGAGCCTCCTCTTCTCCAGGCTAAGCAACCCCAGCTCCCTCAGCCTTTCCACATAGGGATTGTGCTCAAGGCCTCTCCCCAGCCTCGTTGTCCTTCTCTGGACACATTCAAGAGTCTCAATGTCCTTCTTAAATCGAGGGGCCAAGAACTGGACACAGGGCTCAAGGTGTGGCCTAAGCAGTGCTGACTACAGGGGCACAATGACTTCCCTGCTCCTGCTGGCCACACTATTCTTGATGCATGATATAGAACAGTGAAATTTAAATGGCTTTTTTTTGTTGTTGTTCCTTATTTCTTTCACGATGTTGAATCAAAACATATGGAGAAGGGCAATTCCACACCCTCTCCCCCACCTCAACATAGTGATTGAGTGGTGATATTTATTTCAGTGATGTTTCATCAGTGTAACTGTGGAATGTCAAAAAGCAGTCAAGTCTGAGTCACATTGTATGGCAAACTCTTCCATGGTTGTGTTACACACTATGAATTCATGCTATTACATCTCTGTCATTTCAGCAGCAGCCTTTTTTCTTAGTAAATACAAGGTCATAAAGTAGTCAGATACCTGCAGTCCAGTAATCCTGATGAAATTAAAGATCCCAGTAATAAATGACTTATTCAATTTTACAATAAGATGGATGGATGCCTTGAGGTGCAGGGCTTGAACAAGGCTGAAATCAAAATATCTTTTGCATACTGAAGAGTGTATCTCATTCATTTGGAATAATAAATGTCAGGTTTGATACCATGTTAGCCTTATGTTGGATCTCTGAATGCAGACAGCCAGAGACTGTTTACTTCAATTTCATCTCTGCTTACAAATTAAAGCAGTTTGTTAGGAGAAACTGCTCTGAAAGCATCCTCATAAGAAGGGAGTGGCTGAAATTCATCCCTACATTCATCAGTGTATTGTCTTGTAACTTTAGACAGAGCTGTGGAGTGAATCTCCCTGCAATGCTGAAAAGAGGTGTTCTACTGAAATGAGCAGGAAAGCTGGTGCTCAGGAGCTCTCAGCCGTAAGTACGGGATCATAGATCATAGAATCAACAAGGCTGGAAAAGACCTCAAAGATCCTCAAGTCCAACCAGGGGTCAGGTCTAAATATCACACCACCCTGGAGCAAGGAAGTAATCTTCAGAACAATGTGAATATTAGCCAAAGTCCAGGGCAAATGGATAGGAACTTTGCGAAATAAAGGCATTTAACCCAAATTTCTGATGTAACAGTTTCGTGATGCTCCCTTCAGTGTGAGTTCCATTATATTAGAGTAACAGTTTTAGCTGGATCTACTGCTACTTAAAGAGAATTTAGAAACAGGATATTCTCTTATTTTGTTCTTTCTTTCTTTGACTCTGTTAATTACTTAGCAACGGAACTTCTGGTGTTGCAGAAAATGTGATCAGGGTACCAACATCCTGTAGCTATACTAACAGTTTAGAAATGTTGCTTTTCCACCTCTATGCTCCTAATCCACCCCACCCCCCCACCTCACACCCCATCTTTTTATTTTCTTCAGCAAAAGTAGCTATATGTGATCTATGGGTTTCTATGGAAGTTTATGAAGATTTGTGTCACCTAGTATCCCTTCATTAGTTTTTTTGTTTCTTAATCTGTTCCACTGCATTCCTACCTCCCTTCAATCTTTTGATTATGGAACAGCAGATATGTCCATGGAATGTAAACACAAACCTAAAGCACTATAGAAGCAGATATTTTTGTAAAAAATCCTGAACTTAGTGCCTTTCATTTTGATTTTCTGCATGGCTGAAGTCTTTGAAATATTAGTGTGGAGAAAATCTTTCCCCTCTGAGAAAAAAAAGAATGTCAAAACCTCAACTGTAAGTGGTCCCAGGTGAAAACAACTACTAAGTTATAGCCTATTCTGCCCTTTGTCATTGCTGTCTGCAAAGAAAAAGCAGGAAATGGGGTTAGGGAGTCCATTCTAATATAATGATGAGGTTGTGTTAGAAGACATCTTTACAGAGAAGACTGGTCCTACTTCAGAATTCACTCCTCTTCCCTCTGGCTGCTGCTGCCTGGTGTCACAGCCTGGATCTGTCTGGTTACATCCATCCATTCTACTACCTAACACAGAGCAGAGAAAGCTCTGGAGCTGTGAAACAGTTGAATGTCAGAACTTGCATTCACAAAGCTGCTGCCTCTGCCCTTCCAAACAATGATGTGTTTAACTGCCCTTTGGGAATGGGGGTCTGTTATATGTTATCCATTAGCCTGGAGAGGAGGAGACTCAGGGGTGACCTTATTGCTCTCTACAACTTCCTGAAGGAAGGTTGTAGACAAGTGGGGGTAGGTCTCTTCTCCCAGGCAGCCAGCACACCAGAACAAGAGGACACAGTCACAGGCTGCACCAGGGGAGATTTAGGATGGATGTTAGGAAGAAGTTCTATACAGAGAGAGTGATTGCCCATTGGAATGGGCTGCCCGTGGAGGTGGTGGAGTCACCACCATTGGAGGTGTTCAGGAGGAGACTTGATGGGGTGCTTGGTGCCATGGTTTAGTTGTTTAGGTGGGTTGGATTGGTTGATGGGTTGGACGCGATGATCTTGAAGGTCTCTTCCAACCTGGTGTATTGTATTGTATTGTATTGTATCGTATTGTATTGTATTGTATTGTCTCTTCCAATTCTATTCTATTCTATTCTATTCTATTCATTCTATTCTATTCTATTCTATTCTATTCTATTCTATTCTATTCTATTCTATTCTATTCTATTCTATTCTATTCTATCCTATCCTATCCTATCCTATTCATTAGGCATTATTTGGCAGAGTACTAATTTTCACAAACAAAACAGATGTGAGACAGCAGGCTGACTAAGGGATGTGAAGGATAACAAGTCAATTGTCGAGAATCACCTGGTTCAAAAGGGACCTCTAAGGGTCATCTAGTCCAACCCCTTTATCTAGCTTTCACTGCAAACTTTTTCATTTCCTTGTGTAATATCTATCATGCCTCATGGAGAAAAGAATAACAAAGCTTTCTTTTACAAAAAATATATCCCATCCTGAGTTTCATTTGAAATGGCACAGAAATGTTAGGTTCATTCATTTGTGCTGGATATGTTGATTGTAGACATGTATGTATATCTGTCCACACATGTGGATGCATAACTATATAATTTCACTAGCATCCTTGCAAATTCAATTTGGTCCTTGCAGACAAACTGGGCTGTTTTCTTATCAATCATCATTACCACTGATATGAAATGATAGGTTGGAAAAATTGCATCTCCTCTGCTAACAGTATCCAGGAGATGGTAATTTCAGAGGGAGGTGTAAAAGAAGTTTTAAAATAAAAATAAGATCCTTGCAAGCCAAATGATTTCCATAGTTACACCTCTGAACATTCAGTGCAATTTCACAGCTGTCAACAAGAACTGAGCCTGGCCTGTGTAGTCTTTCTTACTGGTTGTGATGGAAGGGAGAGAAAGGAGCTACTCTTATTCTCAGGTTTTGTAGAATTTGTAGAATCTTAAACTGTATCAAAAAAGGAAAAAGATGTCACACATACAAACCCCAAACATGAGAATCTACCATAACTTAGAGGTGTCTCTAAGCCACATTTTGGTGGACAGGGAGGATTCTTCTGTGCAAACTTACCTTGAGCCTATACTTGGAGTCACGCCGAATGCGTACAATCAAGGCAAACTCTAGCACTTCCCACTTTATGCTGCATCAGTTGCTAATGTAGCTTGAGAAAAAAGATTGCATTTCCTTCACTGCCTTTCTGTTGGGGCTTTAAGAAAAGGATTTCAAATGGATAGGGATGCATATGGGCAATATATTAGACTTGATCACACTCGTGAATATGAGCTTCAATGGCTTTCATCTGGTCTAACTTTAGGTGTTCAAAAAGGGATTGGATGTGGCACTTGAAACCATGGTTTAGTTATTCATGAGGTGTTGCGTGATAGGTTGGACTTGATGATCTCTGAGGTCTTTTCCAACCTTATTGATTCTATGATTCAACCATATGATTTCATCTATACTTCTACTTGCTTGTTACAGGCAATGGAGAAAGACAGGCAGTTAAACAAATACACTACAATATGGGAAGCTGTTTATCTATATTAATCACTTTCTGGGTTCATATAATTCTCATCAGTGAATTTGGAGGAGATTAGAAGTCAGATACACCTTTCCCAAAGTAAATTCTCCCGTTATAGATACATGTCCACACCTCAGCAGCACCTTCTATATAGTCAATGGGGATAAATGGGCATTTCTTCAGTGTCATTCATCACACACTAAAGTACAGACACAAGTAAGGTGAAAGTGTTTTTCGTCTGATATAACTATACTGTAAGGTCATGGTGTTCTACATAGCTGAGATAACTACATTATAGACATCAAAGTCAGCTGAAATCAGAATTTTGGAGAACTGGAAAACAAATGACTTGTTTAAAAGGAACACCTTAATTCCACAAGAGATCAATTCCATATAATCTGGTTCCAGTCTGTAGTCATATTCCATTTGTAGCAACCTTATTTCAACTGTGTTCACAGTGCTAGAGTCTCTTCAGAAATGTTGATTACTAGCAGAACAGAGAGGTCTGAAACTACTTTAGAAAATATTTGTGGATAGAAAATTCTATGCTGGAATATCTGTAGTGGAAAAACAGTACAATTAAGGTAGGATATTTGTAGATAAAGCCCAGAAGTAATCTGGAGGGTCTCACTTCATGCTGTTGTGTGCAAGCATAGCACCATTTGTCAGAAAACACTTGTAAAATGAGAAGTAAGATCTAAATGCTACTGGGGATTAGATGGTTATAGCTGAAGATGATGCAGAGGAGGCTAGGTTTTATGTTTTACCACCTTCTGATCAGGATAAGCAACTCTTTGAAGGAGTAGAAGGCCTCTCCTTCCCTCATTGGCAAAACAGACCCTAGGCCTAACATTGATATATTAGAGCACTAAGAAATGAGCAGCATCAGCAACAATCATCAGGTATAAAAGCTGAAGATAGATAGCAAGAGTACGTGTGCAATTTAATAACTGAATTTACCTCTAAGAAATTTCAGCCAAATTTCCTTTCCAAAGAGCAGCTTTCAAGAGCCAAGACTTGGTTCTCATATTCTGCTTTTACCTATCCTATCTAAGGAGAAATATATATATCTCCAGTTTGTAAAAATGTTGATCAGTGGTTTTCTGTTCATGTACAGGACTGGGTTTGATTTGTTGAGACACTTATGGAGCTTTTGGCAGATGTATTAGAGAACATGAGATTCCTATCTTACATGTCTTTTTAACAGTTTATTCCATATGCTGTGTTCTTCCCACTCAATATAAGAAGCTTTCTCTCTCTCCCTCTTTTTTTTCTTCTTTATTTTATTTTTTTTCTGATGAGAACATAACTTTATGAAGATTTGGGAAATAACATTGTCCAGAGCCTGAAACGGAACAAAATGAAACAGCCCTCTACACTGGGACAGATTTTGTTATTCTTATGTGCTCTCATGTCAAGGAAACAACTCTGAACATTTTGGTTTATGGAAAATGCATGACAAAGGAATTTTCTGACTTAATTTAATTAACAAATATATCACTTAAATGACTTTGGCAAAAGCAAATGTTCCACCTAGATTAGATGATACTTCTCAGCATCTGGCTAACAGCTACCATGGCTGCCAGCAGTGTAGATATGAAGTTATTAACAGAATTAACTGCTCTCAGAAATATTCATAGCAGAACTGAGGGATGTATAGCTTGAACAAAGAAGAAATATCTAAATACTTACCATGGTATAGATGTTGAGTTGCTGGAACTTGTCCAGAGAAGGGCAACAAAGCTGGTGAGGGATTTGAAGCACAAGCCCTGTGAGAAGAGGGGTTGTTTAGCCTGGAGAAGAGGAGGCTCAGAGGAGACCTTATTGCTGTCTACAACTACCTGAAGGGAGGTAGAAGCCAGGTGGGGATTGGTCTCTTCTCCCAGGCAACCTGTGTCAGAACAAGAGGACACAGTCTCAAGCTGCATCAGGGGAGGTTTAGGCTATTTCCTTCTAGCAATTATTAAATGTTGGTTTTTAGGTCTGATTGTTTCAAAAACCAAAGTCACCACCTTCAGGCAAAGATGAAGTGACACATGTGCAGGTGGGCTGTCTTCTTGCTGCTGGATGTAGACCTCATTCTGAGATGAAACAACACTGGCAGAAAACAAGCCATTGAGGGATGGCCTAAACTGTATTCAGAGTAATAGATGTGACCAGAGATAATACATTTAAGGGGTACTCCATGCTAGAAGGACTAAGAACACCCTTGCAGGACTGCACCCACGAGCGACCCACGCTGTATTAAGGATACAAAGGAATAAAGCAACAAAACCTATTACAGAGCAATAAGAAACCTGCTACATATAGGCAGCAGAAACCATCACATGTACTCAAGCTGCTGTGCTGCTCACAACCTCCTCAGAGTGCAATCCATGGTACAAGTCAGAAAAGTTGAGATGGTGAGGCGGGAGGATAGATATGTGTGCAAGTCCTTGCCCATTTTATTGTGCTCTTCTGTTATTTAATACTCAAATCAATTAAGGGAGGTTGCGGCTAGCTGACAGTAAAACAAGAAAAATGCTCTGACCCTAGGCTGTTTTACATTAAAAGGATATTCTAGAATATCTCAACAATGGCTTGAGTAAATGTGGTTTTGATTTATAATGATAACTGAGATTCAAACAGATTTATACAATGTTGGGGAGTCACTGAAAATTAAGACAAACATTGAGTTGGAAAGTATTAAGGAAAAGGCTGTTGTCTGGCACCTTCAGATCCTCTCCAATTGCTGCTTTCACCTTACCTGCCATAATGACCGAAATGAAAACTTTTTGCAAGCACCAGGGGAGAAGTAAAGACACATGATGTTATTTAAACATCAATAAGATTGGTACAAGGCTCAAGGGTTAGCTGCAAGCGTGAGTTTAACGAATTCAAGTTCAGGCAGATATTGGATTTATGGATGTTAACAGAGAGAGTCATGTGCGTCTCATGGATTGCCACAAGCCAGGAGTGCTTATGAAGTGCTTATGACATGCTGACTGAAGGTGGAGAAAACACAGATAATAAAATAAATATGGGCTCAGGTCTCAAAGTCCCCACTAATGAAACCATTGGAGCTCTGCCATCCTACAGTTAAGCTAAAATCAAATGCAAGCTAAGTGCTAAAGGTGTTTATAGAAACACGTACTCCTGATTGATATTCTCATGGGTGCTGCCCCCATTTGTAAGATGCTTCACTCAAAGATTCTGCAGCAGAATGTCTGCATAAGAACTGATTACTTTAGCAGTCTTTACAAACTGAGAAAAAAAATTATTGTCAACCAAAACTTTTGTCTTTCCTGACAGAAATAATTACTTTTATTTGGGTTTGCTCAAATTGATATTTTACAGCACGAAGAAAGTTGTCAAGAAATGCAGCACTGATATAAGGCAAGATTAAGAAGTCAGTGGAGTCATGTCATAAAAGAAAAGTCTTTGCTGCAGTTTGGTAGATTTTCATGTGTACAATCAAACCTTTTTCCTTTGCAGGAGAGTGGAGTTTATGTACCTTTATAGTCTATAAAGTATGAAAATTGCAGTGTGATAGATCATAGAATTCAGGTAGAATCATTTTCAGGTTGCAAAATGAATTAAAATAATTTCTTTGAGAGTTATTAAAAAGCTTTCTTTTTCCAAATTTCCCCCACAAAAAAATGTGCTACCCAGACTTAAAAAAAGAGTAATAAATTACTGTTCTTATGACTCTTTTTCACAGAATAGCACACAATCACAGAATCACCAAGGTTGGAAGAGACCTCAAAGATCACCAAGTCCAACCTGTCACCACAGACCTCATGACTAAACCATGGCAGCAAGAGCCATGTCCAATCCCCTCTTGAACACCTCCAGGGATGGTGACTCCACCACCTCCCTGGGCAGCACATTCCAACAGTTAACAACTCTCTCTGTGAAGAACTTTCTCCTCACCTTGAGCCTAAACCTCCCCTGCCACAGCTTGAGACTTCAGGTAGTTGTAGACAGCAGTAAGGTCTCCCTTGAGCCTCCTCTTCTCCAGGCTAAACAACCCCAGCTCCCTCAGCCTCTACTCACAGGGCTTGTGCTTGAGGCCTCTCACCAGCCTCCTTGCCCTTTCTCAGTTTGTGAGAGTCCTACTTGAAAAGGATATTCCATATTCCATTGATATCTCATTAATAATGACCCCTCTGCTGCTCTGCTCACACTGGGTAATTTGCTTCTTATATATCTATAAGGGAATCATTTTCCTGTCATATCATTATTACCTTAGTATTTACCTCATATCTAGATACAATGGATCCTCTTCAGTATCACTCAATTCCAGAGCACAATCCTTCCTTACCTATGAGATTTACATTCTACACATCAAGATTTATGTCCATAACTCTATCTGGCCAGTCTAACACAGTCCTTATGTGGCACTTGGTGCCATGGTCTAGTCATGGGGTCTGTGGTGACAGGTTGGACTCGATGATCTTCGAGATCTCTTCCAACCTTAGTGATACTGTGATACTGTGATACTGTTTCCATGGCTAGTTTTGACTCCACCATATATTGAAGTTACTAAGAAATTTTAGAAGTAACAGTTATGTATTTTTCATGGGTTATAATATTCTTCTACAGATTTGCCATGATGTTCCATTTATAATTTATTTCTTCATGTATCACATAAATAATAAAGCATATAGCATAAAAATATTTTTTTAACCCCCACAAGGAACAAAACAATTAAATCACAGAATCATAGATTATTTTAGTTGGATTAGACCTTTAGGGGCCACTTGATATTTTCCTCTTCCCAAAGCAGGGCCATATGAGACCAAGTTGCTCAGGGGAATATTCAGCTGGGTTTTGAATACCTGAATATTCACAGCAAGTTTTCCCAGTATCTGACTACTTTAATTGTAGGAAAGTGTTCTACACATTGGCCACAGCAACCCCATGCAGTGCTACAGACTGGGGTCAGAGTGGCTGGAGAGCGGCCAGGCAGAGAGGGACCTGGGGGTACTGGATGACAGTAGGCTAAACATGAGCCAGCAGTGTGCCCAAGAAGGTGGCCAAGAAGGCCAGTGGCATCTTGGCCTGTATCAGGAACAGAGTGGCCAGCAGGAGCAGGGAGGTCATTCTGCCCCTGTACTCAGCACTGGTCAGGCCACACCTTGAGTCCTGTGTCCAGTTCTGGGCCCCTCAGTTTAGGAAAGATGTTGAGTTGCTGGAACATGTCCAGAGAAGGGCAACGAAGCTGGTGAGGGGTTTGGAACACAAGCCCTATGAGGAGAGGCTGAGGGAGCTGGGGTTGCTTAGCCTGGAGAAGAGAAGGCTCAGGGGAGACCTTATTGCTGTCTACAACTAACTGAAGGGAGGTTGTAGCCAGGTGGGGGTTGGTCTGTTCTCCCAGGCAACCAGCACCAGAACAAGAGGACACAGTCTCAAGCTGTGCCAAGGGAGGTTTAGTCTGGATGTTAGGATGAAATTCTTCATAGAGAGAGTGATTGGCCATTGGAATGGGCTGCCCAGGGAGGTGGTGGAGTCACCATCACTAGATGTGTTTTGGAAGAAACTTGATGGGGTGCTTGGTGCCATGGTTTAGTTGATTAGATAGTGTTGGATGATAGGTTGGGCACGATGATTTCTAAGGTCTTTTCCAACCTATTCTATTCTATTCTATTCTATTCTATTCTATTCTATTCTATTCTATTCTATTCTATTCTATTCTATTCTAATATCTTACTGAAATTTTTGCTTTTTCTGCTGACTCTTGTCCTCTTGTGACACAGATATGAGAAGAGTCCAGTTCTCGTTAGGTGTCTGCAGATGGCAGAAGGTATAAACCATATACCCACCCTCCAACAACAACAAAAATCCACAACAACAACAAAAAAATATCAAATGTGCATATATATAAGGCCCTGAGAGGTTTCATGTTTAATCAAATGTACTATCACATAGTCCTCCGTTTGAAACTGGAATTGCAAAGAGCAAGGACAGACAACTCAATCACAACCAAACTTGAGATCCTATTGAAACACTGCTCATCCCTTACAAGTTTAATTTCCATTAAATCCTTTTCTTTCACACGGTTTTCATCTCCTAACTTTTAATTTCAGAGGCAAAGAATCCTATTATTGCTCCTACTTTAGTCATTTTATAACACAGTTGCATGATAGTGTCTGAATGAGAGACATTGAAATTGTTCAGGATTTGAAGATTTTTACACAGGGGGTACCTGTGGAAATCCAAATCATTAGATGACCTACTGAAATTTAAGGTACTAATTGTGGCTTATAAAATCTTACAGGGCTTGAGACCAATTCAGTTGAGAGACTGTGGCACCCTCCCTGCTACTGATGTGTGGCAGCAATGATTATGCTGTTTCCCATGCCTTTTAGGGCTTGGAGTACAAGCCTTATGAGGAGAGGCTGAGGGAGCTGGGGTTGCTTAGCCTGGAGAAGAGGAGGCTCAGGGGAGACCTTATTGCTCTCTACAGCTACCTGAAGGGAGGTTGTAGACAGGTGGGAGTTGGTCCCTTTTCCCAGGCAACCAGCACCAGAACAAGAGGACACAGTCTCAAGCTGCACCAGGGGAGGTTCAGACTGGTTGTGTAGGAAGAAATTCTTCATAGAGAGAGTGATTGGCCATTGGAATGTGCTGCCCAGGGAGGTGGTGAAGTTGCCATCATTGGAGGTGTTTAGGAGGAGACTTGATGGGGTGCTTGGTGTCATGGTTTAGTTGTTTAGGTGGTGTTGGATGATAGGTTGGATGTGATGATCTTGAAGGTCTCTTCCAACCTGGTTTATTCTATTCTAAAGGAAAGACTGCACCCAGATGAACATTTCTCACAGCATTTCTTAGATGCTCAAATTTTCTTTGCATTTATACTCTGGAGAAAGCTGAATGTGAGTAGAAGGTACACAGAGGGAATAGGTGTTTACCTGCTTTGGGAACCTATTTAAATGATGATGAGATATAATTTAGTCATATTTAATGTATAATTAAATATTAGACTGCCTAGAGCCCTATGAGGAGAGGCTGAGGGAGCTGGGGTTGTTTAGCCTGGAGAAGAGGAGGCTCAGGGGCGACCTCATTGCTCTCTACAACTACCTGAAAGGTGGTTGTAGCCAGGAAGGGGTTGGCCTCTTCTCCCTAGCAACCAGCACCAGAACAAGAGGACACAGTCTCAAGCTGCACCAGGGGAAGTTTAGGCTGGAGGTGAGGAGAAAGTTCTTCACCGAGAGAGTGATTCGCCATTGGAATGGGCTCCCCGGTGAGGTAGTTGAGTCGCCGTCCCTGGAGGCGTTCAAGAGGGGACTGGATGTGGCACTTGGTGCCATGGTCTAGTTGTGAGGTCTGTGGTTGCAGGTTGGACTCGATGATCTTTGAGGTCTCTTCCAACCTTAGTAATACTGTGATACTGTGATACTGTGATAATGTCTCTATTATATTAAACTGAAATGAATTAATAAACACAATGAGCTCCTTTGCTAATTCCCTGTTGATTTATTGAGTTTACAGTTTTTTAATGCCATGGATGCAGACACCACAGTGGGCTCTATGTATCTCATGTCTGTAAGACCCATTTAGATTGGGCAATAGACTGGGTATATGTGGCCATACTGATTATGTCTATGCTGCTAAAGAAAGACTGGTTGGGCCTGATACCTACCATGGCCAAATGTGTTACTTAGCCTGTTACCATAATGATTAGGGCATTTGTCTAGAAGTGAAAAAGCTATATTGTGGAAACCTGTTAGTTCCATCATCTGGATGATGGAAACCTAATATTCCAATTCAGTTTTCATTTAACAGTATAGGTATATTACCATCTCTGAAGATATGAAAAACTTCATTAAACAAGTCCCTGAGAAGCCTGATGCATCTGTATCTACTCTGAGCAAAAACAAATTATAGAATCATGGAATCATAAAATAATCTGGGCTGAAAGGGACCTCCAAAGGTCATCTAGTACAACCCCTTCTGCAGTAAGCAGGGGCATCCTCATCTAGATCAGGTTGCTCAGACCCCTATCAAGCCTCACCTTGAAGTCACAGGACTTCTCTGTGGTTTAAATTACTCTGAGTGATTGGAGAGATTATTTGTAAGGAACATAGAATCACAGAATGTTCCCGGCTGGAAGGGACTTCCAAAGGTCAGAATCACAGAATCACAGAATTAACCAGGTTGGAAAAGACCTTCAAGATCATCAAGTCCAACCTGTCACCCTAATCAACTAAACTAAGGCACTAAGTGCCTCATCCAGTCTTATTTTAAACAATTCCAGGGACAGTGACTCCACCACCTCCCTGGGCAGCCCATTCCAATGGCCAATCACTCTTTCTGTGAAAAATTTCTTCCTAACATTCAGCCTAAACTGCAAAATTGTTTTAGAATCACAGAATTGTTGGGTCTTTGAGGGGACCTCAAAGATCATCCAGTTACAACCCCCCTGCCACGGGCAGGGACACCTCACACTATATCACGTTGCCCAGAGCCACATCCAGCCTGGCCTTAAAAACTCCTGGGGGTGGGGATTCTACCACCTCCCTGGGCAAACCATTCCAGTGTCTCACCACCCTAATGATGAAGAATCCAATTTGAATCTACCCATTTCTATTTTTTTTAACATTCCCCCTAGTCCTATGATTACGTGACATACTGAAGTCCCTCACCTGCCTCATTTTTCCCCCTTTTTCCCCTCAAATCCCAGAGCACCTGGGCTCTGTTGGAGTATCCTCCCACCCCAGGTGTGTCCACTTGGCCCTCCCCACCCACTCCCCTATTTAATCCCTCCCAGGAAAGGCAGAAGCTTCAAGCTGAGCCCACCTGGGCTGAGGATCCTCCTCTCATCACTGGTGAGTGCCCCTGGTGCACACTGGGTGTTGGTGGTGGTGACAACAAAGGCCGGGGGGCCTGGTGGCCCCCGGTTAGGTAGGAAGAGAGTTGATGATCACTCCAGTATCATCCATGGGTGCTGGCTGGGCTTCCTTAGTGGGGCTGAGCTTCTCTGGGTGGTATCTTGGCTGGTGAAGGTTCTGCCTCCAGCTCTGGGATGGGAGCAAAAACAGTGGTGGTGGAGCAGCAGCTGTTTAGCCATATGATGTTATCCTAATTACAGAATATAGAATTAACCAGGTTGGAAAAGACCTCCAAGATCACCAGGTCCAACTTATCATCCAGCACTATGTAATCAAGTAAACCATGGCACCAAGTGCCCCATCCAGTCTCTTCCAAAACACCTCCAGTGATGGTGACTCCACCACCTCCTCAGGCAGCACATTCCAATGGCCAATCACTCTCTCTGTGAAGAACTTCTTCCTCACATCTAGTCTAAACCTCTCCTGGCACAGCTTGAGACTGTGTCCTCTTGTTCTGGTGCTGGTTACCGGGAGAAGAGACCAACCCCCACCTGGCTACAACCTACCTTCTGGCAGTTGTAGAGAGCAATAAGGTCTCCCCTGAGCATCCTCTTCTCCAGGCTAAGCAACCCCAGCTCCCTCAGCCTCTCCTCATAGGGCTTGTTCTCCAGACCCCTCAACAGCTTTGTTGCCCTTCTCTGGACACCTTCCAGCAACTCAACGTCTTTTCTAAACTGAGGGGCCCAGAACTGGACACAGGACTCAAGGTGTGGCCTAACCAGTGCTGAGTACAGGGGCAGAAGGACCTCCCTGCTCCTGCTGGCCACACTATTCCTGATACTGGCTAGGATGCCATTGGCCTTCCTGGGCACACTGCTGGCTCATGTTCAGCCTATTGTCAATCAGTACCCCCAGGTCCCTTTCTGCCTTTGGCACAGAAAGCCACAAGTTTAGTCAGGCAACATCTGCCCCTAGTAAAGGCATGCTTGGCTGTGTTGAATCACCTCCCTGTCCTCCATGTGGTCTGTTCCATGCCTGTTCCCAGGCACAGAGGTGAGGCTGACAGGTCAGTTGTTCCCAGGGTCCTCCTTTCTACCATTTTTAAAAATAGGATAACATGGTCTTATCTAAAATAATTAGATATGTGTCAGTTTGCTCTTGAGTGTTGAGTCCAACTGGAATAGAAAAGCCTGCACCCACAGCATTAAACTCATCTTAACCTCTTACCTGTTGAGAATGATTCCTTAATCTTGTTAGCCCTAGCACTGCACCTGAGGATCCTTCTGTGGTTGTGTGAAAGAGTATAAATCAGAAAAGCCTGCCAGAGTCCACGCTAACAATTCTGGAGAGTGGATGATCTAATTCCAATACCCAGGCACGTTCCCGAACCCTATTTACTTGACTTATGCAAGAGTAGCACTTGAGTCTGGAATCAGTTCAGCTAGTTCAGACAAGCCTTATGGATCTTGCAGGCTTCATGCCAGGTATTAGGATTGATTTTTACTTTTTTTCCCCCGTTTTTCCCTTTCCCATTCCTCAGGATGCTGACTCCATTGCCGTGGATTAACGTGGACTCACACCCCAAATTTGTGTTTGAAAACTGAATCAGACTAAGCATTTTGAGTAGCTATACTGTTGTATCAACATGTTGGTATGGTTTTGGCCCAGGCACTGTACAGAAAAAAACAAGGATAATACTGGCCAAGGTCTGCTCCTGATGAGCAGCAAACATGAGGCCATCTTACTTGGAAGACAGGAGAGTGTTTGATGTTAGGCTGAACATGAGCCTGCAGTGTGCCAGGCAGCCAAGAGGACCAGTGGCATCCTGGCCTGCATCAGGACTCAGGGGTGACCTTATGGCTCTCTACAACTACCTGAAGGGAGGTTGTAGCCAGGCAGAGGTTGGTCTCTTCTCCCGGGCAGCCAGTACCAGAACAAGAGGACACAGTCTCAAGCTGTGCCAGGGCACGTTTAGGCTGGAGGTTAGAAGGACGTTGTACACAGAGAGAGTGATTGCCCATTGGAATGGGCTGCCCAGGGAGGTGGTGGAATCACCATCGTTGGAGGTGTTCAGGAGGAGACTTGATGGGGTGCTTGGTGCCATGATCTAGTTGTTTGGGTGGGTTGGATTGGTTGATAGGTTGGACGCGATGATCTTGAAGGTCTCTTCCAACCTGGTTTATTGTATTGTATTAATCATGTAGACTGGTGCTATGGTCCTCCACTTGCCTTCAGGGGGCTCCCAGCCCACTTTGTTTACTAACATAGAGATAGTACTGACATAAAGGATCAGATCCTGAGTAAATAATTTTCTTAGAACTCAGGAATGTTCAGCAAGATCCACACTCATCTGCATTTCCTCATGGAGCATTTTACAAGGAAAACAGAAAGACTGAGTTTTCCGGAAGTCTATCTCTGGGGATGATTAGCAAAGATTTGGAGGGTGAAAAAGATATATTTGGATCTTGCATAGATGTATAACTCAAATGCAAGTTTCATCTAAGAGATGACTACATCTTTCCAGACCTGCAGTATTCCAAACCAATGCACACTGGCTGCTTTTCGAAACACCTCTTTGCCTGAAACACATTTTTCCTAAGTTTTCTCCTTGGGTAAATGTGATGTCTAGTAAAACAAACCAACAGCAATCGTGTCACAAACCTTGCTGTTCCTCTAAATCCCCAGCAAAGTTATAGTGACTTATCTAGGTCTGGTCTTTTGGATTGCCTCATTAAACCTTGTCTTTTCAATCTCTGAATTGCTCTTGTTAATAACTGTTCACAGATCTCTGCAGAAAAAGGAACACTTAACTATTTTCTAACCTTTTTCTTTAATGCTTTTTTTCTGACAAAAGAAGGCTAAAGCGTTATGTGCCTTAAAATTTTCCAGAATCTTTATCTGCAGAACCTTGAATGATATTATCTGTCCTCTCAAAAAATGCTGTTTGTAACCCTAGAATAGCAGCAGTACATTTTGTTCCACTTGGCAGCTGGGTGAACAACATGAACAGACAGCAGACACTAAAAGAGGACCCAGGACTGAAAATAGGCTCTTTAATTTTTCTTACTTATTTGCTGCCAGATGGCTTCCAATAGAATTCCTCAAGTGTTTCCTACTATACTGCAGGGAAGTAAGGATTTCAAGTGTCCTTACACCAGTCTTTGTGCAGTAAAGTGATGTGCTCAAGCAGCAGGATATCAGGTAGTGTTAGGACTAGGGGGAATGGAATGAAGCTGGAGGTGGGGAGATTCAGGCTGGATGTGAGGAAGTTGTTCTTCCCCATGAGAGTGGTGAAGCCCTGGAATGGGTTGTCCAGGGAGGTGATTGAGGCCCCATCCCTGAAAGTGTTTAAGCCCAGGCTGGATGAGGCTCTGGCCAGCCTGATCTAGTGTGGGGTGTCCCTGCTCATGGCAGGGGGTGTTGGGACTATATGATCCTTGTGGTCCCTTCCAGCCCTGACTGATACTATTCAAATAACTCTGAAAATATGCATACAGGAATCAACAGCACTATTGAATATTCATCATAATAATTGGGATAATTCTGATGTCTATTTCTTACTTTGTGTAAAGGAGCATGTGAAAGTCAATGAAGAGGTTTTTAGTTTTCATGATGTGTGGGAATGAATCTTCATCTACAAAATACTTCAGAGTGAAAATAGTTCAAGAAAGGCTCATATTTGCCTGCTTGTATTT
The DNA here is from genome assembly GCA_033816785.1 of Picus viridis. Classification (NCBI taxonomy): domain Eukaryota; kingdom Metazoa; phylum Chordata; class Aves; order Piciformes; family Picidae; genus Picus; species Picus viridis. Next base: position 8,954,060 of record CM066566.1, read on the forward strand.
TCATTTAGATGGACACAGTGAGTCATTCAAACAAATGTGTAATAGAGTGAATGCTGATGACAGCTCAGTTCAGATCTGCATTATCTATGAATAACCAAAATGCAGCTCACCCAGTCAAGATCCAAAGTTCAGATTATTCACTTCCCACTTCAGTACTGGATATCTACAGAGCCCGCTGAACCTTCCTAATGCTGATATAAGTTATGACAGTATCAAAAGCTCTCATAACATTAAAACCAAATGGAGAGGTATCTGCAGAACTATAAGAATTTAGCATCAATAGAATAGAATAAACCAGGTTGGAAGAGACCTTCAAGATCATCACATCCAACCTATCATCCAACACCACCTAATCAACTAAACCATGCAACCACGCACCCCATCAAGTCTCCTCCTGAACATCTCCAGTGATGGCGACTCCACCACCTCCACGGGCAGCCCGTTCCAATGGGCAATCACTCTCTCTGTGTAGAACTTCTTCCTAACCTCCAGCCTAAACCTGCCCTGGCACAGCCTGAGACTGTGTCCTCTTGTTCTGGTGCTGGTTGCCTGGGAGAAGAGACCAACCTCTGCCTGTCTACAACCTCCCTTCAGGTAGTTGTAGACAGCAATAAGGTCACCCCTGAGCCTCCTCTTCTCCAGCCTAAGCAACCCCAGCTCCCTCAGCCTCTCCTCATAGGGCTTGTGCTCCAAACCCCTCACCAGCTTTGTTGCCCTTCTCTGGATACATTCCAGCAAGACAACATCCTTCCTAAACTGAGGGGCCCAGAACTGGACACAGGACACAAGGTGCAGCCTATCCAGTGCAATGTACAGGGGCAGAATGACCTCCCTGCTCCTGCTGGCCACACTGTTCCTGATGCAGGCCAGGATGCCATTGGCCTTTTTGGCCGCCTGGGCACACTGCAGGCTCATGTTCAGCCTCCCATCAACCAGCACCCCCAGGTCCCTCTCAGCCTGGCCACTCTCCAGCCACTCTGACCCCAGCCTGTAGCACTGCATGGGGTTGCTGTGGCCAATGTGCAGAACCCAGCACTTGGATGTGTTCAATCTCATGCCCTTGGACTCTGCCCATCTGTCCAGCCTGTCGAGGTCCCTCTGCAAAGCCTCTCTGCCCTCCAGCAGATCAACTCCTGCCCCCAGCTTGGTGTCATCTGCAAACTTACTGATGATGGACTCAATGCCCTCATATAGATCATCAATAAAGATGTTGAAGAGCATGGGGCCCAGCACTGATCCTTGGGGCACACCACTAGTGACTGGCTGCCAGCTGGATGTGGCACCATTCACCACCACTCTCTGGGCTCGGCCCTCCAGCCAGTTCCTAACCCAACGCAGTGTGATCCTGTCCAAGCCATGGGCTGCCAGCTTGGCCAGGAGTTTGCTGTGGGGGACTGTGTCAACGGCCTTGCTGAGGTCCAGGTAGACCACATCCACAGGCCTCCCCACATCCGCCAGGCGGGTCACCTGATCATAGAAGGAGGTCAGGTTGGTCAGGCAGGACCTGCCCCTCCTAAATCCATGTGATTTTCTTTTTTCCTAAGCCTTTCTACATAATGATATTTTAAGTTAATAGAGAACATTTGCTCTTTTTGTTGGTTTGTTGCTTTTGCTGTTTTGGGTTTTTTCGTGGTGGTTGTTTCACTGCATTTGTGCATAACAGCTAATATACTTTCAACTACAATAAAGTCTTTTTTTTCCCAAAGGTCTGGTAGATTCTTGGGGCATTGTCATATTTGAGGGCAGGGAGTTTTAAAGAATGTATGGTTCAAAGCAGTAAGAAAAACACAAATACTTCAAAGTTTTCAAATAGGGCATAGAATGGTTTGGGTTGGAAGGGACCTTAAAGAGCTTCTGGGCCTGTTTTAGCTGTGAGAACAGAAGGCTGACAGGGGTTCTTATCAAAGTCTATGCATATCTGAAGGGTGGGTGTCAAGATGAAGGTGTCAGTCTCTTTTCAGTGGTGCCCAGTGATAGGACAAGGAACAAAGGGTAGAAGCTAGAACACAGGAGCTTCCACTTCAACGCAAGGAGACAGTTGCTTACTGTGTGGTGATGAAGCACTGGAACAGGCTCCCCAGAGAGTTTGTGGAGTCTTCTCTGTAGACTTCCAAAATCCACCTGGATGTGTTCCTGTGGGGGTTTGGACTCATTGATCTCTAGAGGTCCCTTCTGCCCCCTAATGTTCTGTGATCTAATTCCAACCACCCTGCCATGGGCAGGAACACCTTCTACTAGACCAGGTTGCTTAAGTGCTCATCCAATCTACCCTTGAGCACCTCCAGGGAGAGGGCATTTATGACCTTCCTGGGCAACAAATTTCAGTGTCTCAGGGCCCCTACTGTAAGGAATTTCTTCCTAATAATTAGTCTAAATCTACACTCCTCAAGCTTCAATTCGTTCCTTCTCATCCTATCACAACAAGCCCTTGTAAAAAGCCCTGTCCCAAATTTCTTGTAGGTCCCCTTCAGGTTCAGGAAAGCTGCTATAATGTCTCTTTGGAGCCTTCTCTTCTGCTGTCTGAACAGTCCCAACTCCCACAGCCTGTTGCTATAGAGGAGGTGCTCCAGTCCTCTGATCGTTTTTGTGGTGCTCTGGACCTGCTACAGCAGTTCAATGTCCTTATGCTGGGGTCACTAGAACTGGATGCAGTACTCCAGGTGGGGCGGCATGAAAGCACAGTAGAGGGAAAGAATCACCTCCCTCATCTTGCTGGTCACACTTTTGATGCAGTCCAGATCCTGAGTTTATTCTTTCTGTCTCTCAGGACTACAAACTCCCCTGTCACTAAAGACAGGAAGTGAGAGAAATTTTGGATACATGCTAACAGAGATGAAAGGGGACCACATGCTTACAAAACCAGCAGAAAGTTTAAAGAACAAATGGCACATGTTGCATAATTCTGAAAAGTGAAAGAAGGGACATGGCTCATAGAATCACAGAATCAACCAGGTTGGAAAAGACCTCAGAGATCAGCAAGTCCGACCTATTGCCAAACACCTAACATCTCATGGCAACTAAACCATGGCTTCAAGTGCTACATCCAGTCCTCCTAACGCTTCCAGGGATGGTGATTCCACCACCTCCCTGGGCAGCACATTCCAATGGGCAATCTCTCTTTCTGTGAGGAACTTCTTCCTAACATCCAGCCTAAACCTCCCTTGGTGCAGCTTGAGACTGTGTCCTCTTGTTCTGGTGCTGGTTGCCTGGGAGAAGAGACCAACCCCCTCCTGGCTACAATCACCCTTTGTGTGTATGAGTAACAGTGGGGGCTTTCTGGTTCCACCAGTTGAACTGCAAAAATTTTAGTGATTAAAGCCCACAAATCTAAAAGAGATTATTTGACCAGAATCTTCAATAAATTATAGGCATTTTAATTTTCAGTTATTTGGAAGCCTGAACAAAAATATTTGATTGTGTTTAGCTGTCCTCTTTAATACCTATAATAGACATTTATGATATTCTGAGTTTCTGGTATCTTAGCAAAATTTTAGTCCTTTAGATGTAACTGAATTAAACTGTAGGAAAATAAGTTTTTTTTTGTTTGTGAACACTTACAGCACTTTAGCCACACAGAGCAAAACTAACACAGTCGATGAACTGATGCTTTCTTGTATGTAGAATGTGCATCAGCTCAACTAACAATGTGAGGCAAACCTGAAATGAGACAGCACAATGTGAAAAGACATGCTTTTCAGGTTTCATTGTAGTGCAGTAAGAACAGCTTTCAACTAGATCAAAGCAATAAATCTTGAAGCCAGAAGCAGAAATGAAGCAGTGCCCCAGCAATTTAAACAAATAAGAGTATAGATACAGACTGACAGGTCTTAATACACAAAACTTTGTTTGTTTGCACTGCTTTAATAATTAAAAAATTCTTCAGCTTGACAGGGATAGATTGACTTTTTGGCTATGCAAAATACCTCCTGTTGCATGGCAAAAGAATAGAGAATTAATGAGGCTGGAATAGACCTCTGAGATCACTGAGTCCACCCTATCACCCAACACCATCTAATAACTAAACCATGGCACCAAGTGCCTCATCCAGTCTCTTCTTAAACACCTCCAGTGATGGTGATGCCACCACCTCCCCAGGCAGCCCATTCCAATGGCAAATCACTCTTTCTGTGATGAACTTCTTCCTAACCTCCAGCCTAAACCTGCCCTGGTGTAGCTTGAGACGGCGTCCTCTTGCTCTGTTGGTGGTTGGCTGGGGGAAGAGACCAACCCCCACCTGGCTACAGCCTCCCTTCAGGTAGTTGTAGACAGCAACAAGGTCTCCTCTGAGCCTCCTCTTCTCCAGGTTAAACAACCCCAGCTCCCTCAGCCTCTCCTCATAGGGCTTGTGCTCCAAACACCTCACCAGCTTCATTGCCCTTCTCTGGACATGTTCCAGCAACTCAACATCATTCCTAAACTGAGGGTCCCAGAACTGGATGCAGGACTCCAGGTGTGGCCTAACCAGTGCTGAGTACAGGGGCAGAATGACCTCCCTGCTCCTATTGGTCACACTATTCCTGTTTCAGCCAGGATGCCCTTGGCCTTCTTGGCCACCTGGTCACACTGCTGGCTCATGTTTAGCCTACTCAACTAGTACCCAAAAAAGGAAGCCTAGTCTCATGTAGTTGTAATCACCTGGCTTTTCAGCACTACATGCAATGAAAAGTGGAGCCTGGTGTCTTCTCTTTGTGGTATTTCAATTGGAAATGTCTGTGAGGAATTAGTAGCAAAAGGTAAGGTCTTGGTGTTAGAAATAACACTATGGTTTGGACAACAACACTCTGTGCTGGGTTAGGAACTGGCTGGAGGGCTGAGCCCAGAAAGTGGTGGTCAATGGTGCCACCTCCAGCTGGTGGCCAGTCACCAGTGGCGTCCCCCAGGGATCAGTGCTGGGCCCCATCCTCTTTAACATCTTCATTGATGATATGGATGAGGGGATTGAGACAGTCATCAGCAAGTTTGCAGATGACACCAAGCTGGGAACAGATGTTAGTCAGTTAGAGGGTAGAAAGGGTCTGCAGAGGGACCTCGACCAACTGGACAGATGGGCACAGTCTAGTGGCATGGCATTTAACAAGTCCAAGTGCCGGGTGCTGCACTTTGGCCACGGCAACCCCATGCAGAGCTACAGGCTGGGGTCAGAGTGGCTGGAGAGCTCCCAAACAGAGAGGGACCTGGGGGTGCTGATTGACACCTGCCTAAACATGAGCCAGCAGTGTGCCCAGGTGGCCAAGAGGGCCAATGGCATCCTGGCCTGTATTAGGAATAGTGTGGCCAGCAGGAGCAGGCAGGTCATTGTGCCCCTGTACTCTGCTTTGGTTAGGCCACACCTTGAGTCCTGTGTCCAGTTCTGGGCCTCTCAGTTTAAGAAGGACATTGAGACTCTTGAACGTGTCCAGAGAAGGGCAACAAGGCTGGTGAGAGGCCTTGAGCACAAGCCCTATGAGGAGAGGCTGAGGGAGCTGGGATTGTTTAGCCTGGAGAAGAGAAGGATCAGGGGTGACCTCATTGCCCTCTACAACTACCTGAAAGGTGGTTGTGGACAGGAGGGGGTTGGTCTCTTCTCCCTAGCAACCAGCACCAGAACAAGGGGACACAGTCTCAAGCTGTGCCAGGGGAGGTTTAGACTCGAGGTGAGGAAAAAGTTCTTCACTGAGCGAGTCATTCGTCATTGGAATGTGCTGCCCAGGGAGGTGGTGGAGTCGCCGTCCCTGGAGGTGTTCAAGGGGAGATTGGACATGGCACTTGGTGCCATGGTCTAGTTGTGAGGTCTGTTGGGACAGGTTGGACTTGATGATTCTTGGGGTCTCTTCCAACCTTGGTTATACTGTGATACTGTGATACTGTGAATTAGTGCTTTATAGTACCCACAGCCAGTACTGGCCTTTATAAAGGGAAATGTCTAACTTGTGGTTAAAGAGTAAAATCAGAAATTCCCTCTAGGAAACTCTGTTATCATAAGACTTCAGTTCCTTACATGTGTGATATCAATTATACAGTGCTAAAGCCACCTGGTAATGAAATAGCCACTCAACTCTAAAAGAGACAGGAGATATAATGCATTTTAAAAAGAGATTAACATTCATTTTCTCATTCTCTCACAGAATATTCTGTGGTTTTCACTTGAAACGGAGCCATGATTTCCTCATTCTGCAATCAGCTAATATAAGCACCAGTTATGAGTCAGATACATAACATAAACAGGCATATAACTTCATCCAGTTGAATTATTTGAACATAAGACTCTAAGAAGACAAAGCTCTACAAAACTCTACTCAAGCATATGGTAATGTACATTTAGAAGGATGCTAACCTGTCATCTCTTCATGCCTTGCGACGGCAATGTCGACTCAAGTTAAAATCTCATTCTTTTTGCCAACAGTTCTCTGACTGTTTTAAGGTTAACAACTCTGAATGACTCAGAAGAGGTATTTACTCTTGTTCTGTAGCAACATACAGTAAGGTTGGGTCAAACTGCTGTGTTACTGAAACACATCTATGTGGACTATGTAGGATTTCCAGCCCTTCCTTCCCACCCAAATGGCAATACCCAACATTTTTAAGATTGATGTGCAGAGTTACACATGGCTTTAAACAATGTGCAAGTGTCAGAGTGCTGCTAGAATTTTTTCTTTGCTCCATCTGTAAAGCTAGAAATTTAAGACATTTAATTTCATGTAGAAGAGCCTGGAGAAGAGGAGGCTCAGAGGAGACCTTATTGCTCTCTACAACTACCTGAAGGGAGCTTGTAGCTAGGTGGGGGTTGGTCTCTTCTCCCAGGCAACCAGCACCAGAGCAGCAGGACAGAGTCTCAAGCTGCACCAGGGGAACTTTAAGCTCGAGGTGAGGAGAAAGTTCTTCACAGAAAGAGTTATTTACCATTGGAATGTGCTGCCCAGGGAGGTGGTAGAGTCACTGTCCCTGGAGGTGTTCAAAAAGGGATTGGACGTGGCACTTGAAGCCATGGTTTAGTAGTCATGAGGTGTTGGGTGACAGGTTGGACTTGATGATCTTCGAGGTCTTTTCCAGCCTTATTGATTCTATGATTCTATGAATTTGTTTATCAGACCAATATCACTCTGCTGTGGCACAACGATGAGCAATGCTATTAAAAAATAATTAATCTAAAATAAATGTAGAACTAAGATAAATTGTTTGAGATTGACTGCAATAAATAAGTTGAAAGATTGGTTAAGAGATATAAAGGCACTGATTAAAATAACCATTACAGGAATACTTAAAACAGATTTCATATGTTGTCTCTTCTTCAGCAATTTGTCACACAGGAGCTTGGTGCTCAAACACAGATTCACAGTTCTCAGTAAATCCAATGCTTTCTGCCCACATACTTCTCATCAAATTTCATACAGTATTCTATGGAAGTTGATTGATTACCTTGGATATGGTTATGCTAGAGAAACAGACAGGCTTTTACAGGCTTTTAATGGAATGAAGCTGGAAATGGGGAGATTCAGGCTAGATATGAGGAGGAAGTTCTTCACCATGAGAGTGGTGAAGCCCTGGAATGGGTTGTCCAGGGAGGTGGTTGAGGCCCTGTCCCTTAAGGTGTTTAAGCCCAGGCTGGAGGAGGCTCTGGCCAGCCTGATCTAGAGTAGGGTGTCCCTGCCCATGGCAGGGGGTTGGAACCAGATGATCCTTGTGGTCCCTTCCAACCCTGACTGGTACTATGATACTAAGACACTCACTTAAATGCTTGTAATACTTATATAACTAATTATATTTAACAAATAGTAACAACTGAATTTAGTAAAATAATACAAATAAACTTTCACTACTTATGTAACAGCAACAAATTCTAACAAGACACATACACACACAGAGTCACATCTTTCAGTTACTAATCTCCACATACTGTTATTTACTTTACCTTGATTTGGTCAATCTGGTCACTGTTTTTCAGGAAAACTGTAGAATAGAATAGAATAGAATAGAATAGAATAGAATAGAATAGAATAGAATAGAATAGAATAGAATAGAATAGAATAGAATAGAATATCATTAATCAGGTTGGAAGAGACCTTTGAGATCATCGAGTCCAACCCATCATCCACCACTATCTAATCAACTAAACCATGGCACCAAGCCCCCATCCATCCTCTTCTTAAACACCTCCAGTGATGGTGACTCTACCACCTTCCTGGGCAGCCTATTCCAATGGCTAACAACTCTCTCTGTGAAGAACTTTCTCCTCCTTTCCTCTGGCACATTTTGACACTAAGCATAGTTTTATATTAAAAACATTCCTCATGTCTGGAGCATTTGAAACATTTTATGCACAGTGGTTTGGCACTGAATTTTGTATCCACTGTTACATTGATCTTTGCACACTCAGAATATGAAGCCAGACTTATGTATTAAAATACCCTAACAGCTGAAGAACACTAGAATCAGAGTCTGAAAAAGAGGAATTGGGAAGGTTCTGTGGCCCAGTAGATGCACTACTGGTCTGTACGGATGTGAGGAGACAGATACCACCTCTTGATAATTCTCTCTATACAGTTTTGTGCCCTTGTTTTTGCCTTTTCTCATGTTCCCACTATGCATTTGTGATATTTCTGCTATATATTTCTATTGTTAGTTGCTTGATAACAGAAAGCACGTAGTGAGGATGCACCAGAACCTCCAGAACAGGAAGATGGAAAAAGTGAGGACATCGCCAGAGCAGGTGGAACACCTCTCCTACAACAACAGGCTGAAAGAATTGGGGCTGTTCAGCCTGGAGAAGAGAAGGCTCCTGGGAGACTACTGAAATTACATTTCAAGATCTGAATGGGACCTACAGGAAGGCTGGGGAAGGGCTGTTTATAAGGGCATGTAGAAACAGGATGAGGGGCAGTGGTTTTAAACTGGATCAGGGTATATTACAATACAATACAATACAATAAAAACCAGGTTGGAAGAGACCTTCAAGATCATCGTGTCCAACCCATCAAACAACTAGATCATGTCACCAAGCACCCCATCAAGTCTCCTCCTGAACACCTCCAATGACGGTGACCCCACCACCTCACCAGGCAGCCCATTCCAATGGGCAATCACTCTCTCTGTATAGAACTTTCTCCTAATGTCCAGTCTAAACCTGCCCTGGCACAGCTTGAGACTGTGTCCTCTTGTTCTGGTGCTGGCTGCCTGGGAGAAGGGGCCAACCTCTGCCTGGCTACAACCTCCCTTCAGGTAGTTGTAGAGAGCAATAAGGTCACCCCTCAGTCTCCTCTTCTCCAGGCTAAGCAACCCCAGCTCCCTCAGCCTCTCCTCATAGGGCTTGTGTTCCAAACCCCTCACCAGCTTCGTTGCCCTTCTCTGGATACATTCCAGCAAGTCAACATCCTTCCTAAATTGGGGGGCCCAGAACTGGACACAGGACTCAAGGTGTGGCCTAACCAGTGCAGTATACAGGGGTAGAATGACCTCCCTGCTCCTGCTGGCCACACTGTTCCTGATGCAGGCCAGGATGCCATTGGCCTTCTTGGCTGCCTGGGCACACTGCAGGCTCATGTTCAGCCTACAATCAACCAGCACCCCCAGGTCCCTTTCTGCCTGGCCGCTCTCCAGCCACTCTGACCCCAGCCTGTAGCACTGCCTGGGGTTGTTGTGGCCAATGTGCAGAACCCAGCACTTGGATGTGTTCAATCTCATGCCATTGGACTCTGCCCATCTGTCCAGCCTGTCGAGGTCCCTCTGCAAAGCCTCTCTGCCCTCCAGCAGATCAACTCCTGCCCCCAGCTTGGTGTCATCTGCAAATTTACTGATGATGGACTCAATGCCCTCATATAGATCATCAATAAAGATGTTGAAGAGCATGGGGCCCAGCACTGATCCTTGGGGCACACCACTAGTGACTGGCCGCCGGCTGGATGTGGCACCATTCACCACCACTCTCTGGGCTCGGCCCTCCAGCCAGTTCCTAACCCAACGCAGTGTGCTGCTGTCCAAGCCATGGGCTGCCAGCTTGGCCAGGAGTTTGCTGTGGGGGACTGTGTCAAAGGCCTTGCTGAGGTCCAGGTAGACCACATCCACAGGCCTCCCCACGTCCACCAGGCGGGTCACCTGATCATAGAAGGAGGTCAGGTTGGTCAGGCAGGACCTGCCCTTCCTAAATCCATGCTGGCTAGGCCTGAGCCCCTGGCCATCCTGTAAGTGCTGTGTGATCACACTCAAGAGGTTGGACATAAGGAAGAAGTTCTTTACAATGAGAGTAAAATACTGGAACAGGTTGCCCAGAGATGTGGTTCAGGTTCCATCCCTGGAAACATTCAAAATCAGACTTGATGGGCCATGGGCAGCCTGATCTAGTTGGAGTCTCTGCTCAGTGCAGAGGGTTTGGATGAGGTGACCTTTGAGGGTGCTTTCTAACATGCTACAATCTGTGAATCAATGAATCATTGCCATAAAGCTTCATTCCAAGCAGAGAAATTTCATGAATTGCTGTCTTGGATTTAAGGTCCTATATTTATCCTCATCTTACTTAATGAGCCAAAGCATTCTCTCTAGATAGTAATACCTTAACAGTGTATCCCATTTCAGTAAAAAACAGATAATAACTTTTCCTTGTAGCTTTCAAATGCCTTGGAGCAAATTCAGTTGAGTGCAAAGGGGTCCAGATCTGAAGAGACCCTTGAATGTTAATAGTATAAATTGTATTGCTAAACTGCAGCGTGCTGACATAATTTAAATATGCAAAACATAACCTAAAGAAGAAAGAGCAAAGGAGTGCAAAAAGCAAGAGTGACAGTACTGTGAAAAAAACAGGTTAATTTTCAATGTATTGAATGTTTTAGCTTCAGATTTTTTAAACAGTTTCTTTTTCCATGTTAAAAAATGAATCGAAACAAAAGACAAACAAACAAAACCCAAAAAGACAAACCAAGAAACAAACACATTAAGTTTTTAATAAGGCTTGGAAAATGAGTAAAGCAAAGGTTTTTCAGTCATGTGATGTGAATAGAGAGTTTGACCTCTTTCTGATTTTCAAGTCTCCAGTTGTCTTAACTCAAATTAGAAAAAATAGCTGCAGTTTGTTTACAGCTACTGAAATCACAGAACTGCAAAATAACAGAAACAGTCAAGTTGGAAAAAACCCTCAAGATTATCAAGTCCAACTGACAGCCCTATTCTACAAAGCTCACCCCTAAACCATATCCCCAAGCACCACATCTAAGCAACCTTTAAACACATCCAGGTTTGGTGACTCCACCACCTCCCTGGGTGGAGCACAGTTCAATGACAAATCACTCTTTCTATGGAGAATTTCTTCCTAACACCCAGCCTAAACCTCCCCTGGTGCAGCTTGAGACTGTGTCCTTTTGTTCTGGTGCTGGTTGCCTGGGAGAAGAGACCAAGCCCCACCTGTCTACAACCTCCCTTCAGGTAGTTGTAAACAGCAAGAAGGTCTCCCTGAGCCTCCTCTTCTGCAGGCTAAACAGCCCCCACTCCTTCAGTCACTCTTCATAAGCTTTCTTCACCAGCTTTGTTGCCCTCCTCTGCACTAGTTGCACCACCTCAATATCTTTCTTGTACTAAGGTCCCCAAAACTGAACACAATAGTCAAGGTGTGCTCTCACCAATGCTGAGTACAATGAGTCTCTTTCCCCCATAACATTGACTTTGTAACATCTGCAGAACAATGTGCTACTTGACTACACAGCTTCTCAGTGCCAGAGGAAAATTCATTATGTGTCTTTAAGAAAATCCCAGAAGTTCTCTTCAGCAATGAGGAAGTGAAAATATGGATGCTGCAACTATGCAAAGAATCATTTATATCCAACAGTGACCAATTACCACTAAGCTATATTTACAAATATATTTGTGCATGCTACTCATTCATAATCAAAATATGTATTGGGTCAGTTGTGCTTCTGCAAGACGAATGCTTTGCTTATTAATAATGAAATGAAGGCCACAGCAAGAGTAAGCCAATAGAGTCTTAGTTAAAGTGAAAGACTTTTTTATACATTCATGTGCTCTCAGAAATCCTAACAAGCTGTATCTCAGCGGCTCTGGTCCAGATGGTCACATTGTGTAAGAGAGCATTGACTTACACTAGCTGTGATTCTTCCCAAATGTTTGATTTGCTCCTGTCTGTCGAGTGCTAACCCTTATCACAGCCACAGATCTGTGGAAATTACAACTTTCACTAATGTCTTATGTGATACATAACATTAGTTTCTTTTTGTCTTGCAGACAAAATCTTGTACTTTACCTTCAACAACGTGAAAAATCCTTTAGACACGATTACATTACACACTATGTCCTTTGCTGTTGACTCATAATACAGGAATAAGTTGGAAATTGGAATAGCTAAATTTAGGCATCCACCTGCAAGTATCTGCATTAGGTTTACATGACAAAGTTTGGGTAGAAAAGGAGCTGCAAGTGTGGCTTCCATGAGAAGGCACCAGAAGCTCCTGCCATGTCAGACAGCCAATATCACCTGGCTCAAAGACATACCCTTCACTGGCCAAAGATGAGCCCATTGGTAGCATCCCTGTGATAACATATTTAAGAAAGGGTAAAAAATGCTAAGTAACAGCATCTAGGAGAGAGGAGTGTGAGAGAAGCAGCCCTATAGACACCAAGGTCAGTGAAGAAGTAGGGGAGGAGGTGCTTCTGCCACTGGAGTAAAGATTCATCTGCAGCGAGTGATGATGACCATGGACATTCATGGTGGAACACACACACTCTGCAGCCCATGGAGAGCTTGTGCTGGAGCAGGCTCCTGGTAGGGCCTCTGGCCCTTGTAGAAGAGTACATGCAGGAGCAGGTTTTCTGCAGCTCTATTGACCCAATGAGGGAACCACACTGGAGGAGCTTGTTCCTGAAGGAAAGTATCCTGTGGAGAGGGCCTAAGATGAAGCAGTTTGTGAAGAACTACAAACCCACAGGAAGCAGGGCATGAGAAAGGCCCACACTGGAGAAAATCATGATGGACTGCCTCCCATGGGAGGGATCCCACGCTAGAGCAAGAGAAGAATGTAAGAAGGAAGGAGCAACAAAGTGTTAAAAACTGACTGCAATTCCTGTTCCTCATCCTCCTCTCTTGCTCAAGGTAAAAGGTAGAAGGTTCAGGAGCAAAGCTGGACCTGGGGAGGGTGGGGAAAAAGTATCTTAAAGGTTGTTATTTTTTCTCATTATTCTACTCTGATTAATTAGCAATAAATTAAATTCATTTTCCTAAACTGAGTCTGCCCATAATGGCAATTGCTGAGTGATGTCTGTACCCTTATCATGACCCATGAGCTTGTGGTTGTATTTTCCTCCCCTTGTCCTGTTGAAGAGGGGGAGTGATAGAGTGAATCAATGGATTTTTCTTAGCCAGCCAAAGTCAAGCTACCACAACATAATAATATCTGCTGACATTATTGCTGCTGGAGGTATAAAAACTCAGCAAAAACAAAGTTCAGCAAGAGACATAAGTAATTCATAGGCCTCTAAGGCCAGTGGAAACTCACTTTCTAACTGATATTCTAGGAGAGCATATCTCCTCTAGTTTTGCTCCACATATGTTAGCCTCATTTAGATGTCATAGACACCCAGAAGAACCACAGATAGTACCAGACAACTACGTGTGTGTGGCTGAAATGAGACCCCTAGTTGTTCACTTCAGGATGATATGAATATCTCTGTGGTTAGGAAAAAAGAAATCCAAATGCCTTCCATATTGCTCTGTATTACAGCAGAAATGTCATATTGGGGTTTCTGATAGAGAATGTAATAATATCACAGTATCACAGTATCGCTAAGGTTGGAAGAGACCTCGAAGATCATCGAGTCCAACCTGTCACCACAGACCCCATGACTAGATCATGGCACCAACTGCCACGTCCAATCCCCTCTTGAACACCTCCAGGGATGGTGACTCCACCACCTCCATAGGCAGCACATTCCAATGACAAACGACTCTCTCCGTGAAGAACTTTCTCCTCACCTCGAGCCTAAACTTCCCCTGGCACAGCTTGAGACTGTGTCCTCTTGCTCTGGTGCTGGTTGCTAGACAGAAAAGGCCAACCCCTTCCTGGTTACAACCACCTTTCAGGTAGTTGTAGAGAGCAATAAGGTCGCCCCTGAGCCTCCTCTTCTCCAAGCTAAACAACCCCAGCTCCCTCAGCCTCTCCTCATAGGGCTTGTGCTCAAGGCCTCTCACCAGCCTTGTTGCCCTTCTCTGGACACGTTCAAGTGTCTCGATGTCCTTCTTAAACTGAGAGGCCCAGAACTGGACACAGGATTCAAGGTGTGGCCTAACCAGAGCAGAGTACAGGGGCACAATGACCTCCCTGCTCCTGCTGGCCACACTATTCCTAATGCAGGCCAGGATGCCGTTGGCCTTCTTGGCCACCTGGGCACACTGCTGGCTCATGTTTAGGTGGCTGTCAATCAGCACCCCCAGGTCCCTCTCTGTTTGGGAGCTCTCCAGCTACTCCAACCCCAGCCTGTAGCTCTGCATGGGGTTGTTGTGGCCAAAGTGCATCACCCGGCACTTGGACTTGTTGAATGTCATCCCATTGGACTCTGCCCATCTGTCCAGTCGGTCGAGGTCCCTCTGCAGAGCCCTTCTAACCCTCTAACTGACTAACATCTGTTCCCAACTTGGTGTCATCTGCAAATTTGCTGATGACTGTCTCAATGCCCTCATCCAGATCATCAGTGAAGACATTGAAGAGGATGGGGCCCAGCACTGATCCCTGGTGTATGCCACTGGTGACTGGCCTCCAGCTGGAGGTGGCACCATTGACCACCACTCTGGGCCTGGCCCTCCAGCCAGCTCCTAACCCAGCACAGAGTGTTGCTGTCCAAGCCACAAGCTGACATATAATATACAGTAGCTGACATATAATATATAGTACTAGATTTCCCCATCAATGTTGATTTTAATGTTAATTAACATTTCAATGTTAAATTTAATATTAACTCCTGTATCAGGAGTAGGAGACTAAAAACCAGTTTTTATTGTTTTTGTCTCTGTAGGTATTTTTGCCCTTTATCATGCTTTCTCTCTGTGCAATGCTTGCTTTTTCTCTAACCAGTTTCTCTGTCTTCTACTAAGCAAGTATTCCATCATGTATGTTAAACCATCAGAGAACTGTTCCTTCATACTCATTTGTGGGAGTTCTCCAAAATTACCTACATTTGTTTCACAAATCTGTAGTTGTAGTCTCTCATGTCTTCCAGGTGTATCAGTCTAAGAGTATCTCACGGTGTCACTCAGGACCTAGTTTCCAGTGTAGAAATTATTTCTTACACATTCAACATTTTTATCATTTGAAGGCAGTGTCTGGCAGGATGGGTAATCTGCATATGGAGCTGAGATGTATTGTCCAGTGCTGTGAGCTGTGGGTGCTTCACCCTGATTTCTTCCCCAATCCTATCCTGCTTACCTGAATTTCTGCCTTGACCTCAGCCCTGCTGATAGATGCACCTGGCAAATTTGACCATGGCTGGTTTGGTCACTGTTTCCAGCCTGGTCTGCTCTTTGCTGCTCAAGCTCTGCAACACTGTGTCCTTGTTAGAGTATGCCTTGCCCTGTCAGCACAATGAACAACACCTGCTTTAGCTCACCTGACTTTGTAGAGCAGTTAGCCCTTGCTGCTCACTGATAAAGGCAATGTCTGTGTGTGTGACAGTTTAGGCTGGGTGCCTCATGTTATTGCCACATAAGTCACATCTCCATGTGATGAGTGTCCAGCCCAGTAGGTGGACACTGGAAATAGCATATTTCATACCCACAATATTCTGTGGCACATAAATCCATCTGCAAAGTCTTTCTCTTCCTCTTTCTTCCCTCTCTGCTCCCGTGGGAGATGCTCCTAGGCCTGGCTAGGCCTAATGCCAGGAAGAGAAGGGTAGAGGGGCAATCTCAGACCTGGCCAGCCTGAGACTAGCCTAGCAGTGGGGAGGGAAGAAAGAGCGCTGGGGGTTTTGGGTATACCCTCAGGTGGGCAGATGGAAAAGGTTGGGGACCTTTGGGTGTGCTGGAAGGGACTTTGTATGCTTTGGGATTCTTTTGTCACTGTGCTTGTAGTTTCTATAAAACACTGATTGCTTTTCCATTTGAACTTCCCGTCGCTTCACAATCCATTTGTGTGAGTGTCATTCATTCGCCCCTCTCAGGGGCAAGAGAGGATCTGCCTGGCCTCAAACCAGGACACTGTGCCTCTAATCCAGAGAGACCATTCTCATTTCTATTACTGAATAAACATGCACAATTTCTTACAACAGTTGTGTGCATATAGTTGGTCACATTCTTGATATCCTATTTAAGGACTGCAGTCATCCAGCTAAATGATAGCAAATCGATTATGCTTCTCACACTATATCTGCATCAAAAATACAATGAACACCACAAGACCACTAAATTCACATTATAGTTTAAGGTCTGAAGGGGGAAAAAAAAAGTCATCTAAGTTGAGGAAAAAAAGGAAAAACAATTTTGCAGGATAGTTTTCTAGTTTCTCTAGTTTCCCAGAGCTGACCCAGTGAAAATAAGCTCTGTGAAAGATCATGTCTTGTCAAAGAGCAAGTTTCTGTGCCTTTTGTAACCCCCTTCAAAACAGAAATAATTTATGACAGGGGAAAAAAAAAGTTATTACTTTTGTGAGCAACCTTGACTAATACTAACCAATTTAAGACCCACAGGGAAGAGAAAAACATTCATTTTTCTTCTCATGCATCCCAAGCATTAATGTATAGCTTCAAGACAGTTAATCTTTCCCTTTTTTGTTCCTGCCAGTCCTACAGTCTTTTTAGGGAAAGATGTATTGCAACATCATCCAAGAAAAATGAGTAAGTCTTTTTTTTTTTAACCCATGGAAGAGGAATGAGCAATCTATCCAGATAAGCTCAAGAAACAAAGATGAATAATGAAATGAATAGTTAATTCACTAAAATTGCAGTGTTGAGGTCACTGAAGTTTCACAATCACTTTTTAATAGAGGTTGTTTTGAAAAGATCACATATTTATTTTTGACTTTTAAAATGTCAGCTTTTCATTTTAGCATTTAATGTCAGGATTTGTTAGCTTTGATTTTGAAAGTGGGAATGGATGATAAATAATAACTTTACATTGAATTCAATTGTGGTATTTTTTCTTACCAAATTATTTAAGAAACAAACAAAGACACAAAAGTATAATCACGAGCAAAATTTTCTCTGAATAGAGTAGAATAGAATAGAAGAATAGAATAGAATAGAATAGAATAGAATAGAATAGAATAGAATAGAATAGAATAGACCAGACCAGGTTGGAAGAGACCTTTGAGATCATTGTGTCCAACCTATCAACTAATCCAACCCGCCTAATCAACTAAACCATGGCACTGAGCACCCTATCAAGTCTCCTCCTGAACACCTCCAATTATGGCAATTCCACCACCTCCCCAGGCAGCCCATTCCAATGGGCAATCACTCTCTCTGTATAGAACTTCTTCCTGACATCCAGTCTAAACCTCCCCTGGTGCAGCTTGAGACTGTGTCCTCTTGTTCTGGTTGCTGGCTGCCTGGGAGAAGAGGCCAACCTCTGCCTGGCTACAACCTCCCTTCGGGTAGTTGTAGAGAGCAATAAGGTCACCCCTCAGTCTCCTCCTCTCCAGGCTAAGCAACCCCAGCTCCCTCAGCCTCTCCTCATAGGGCTTGTGTTCCAAACCCCTCACCAACTTTGTTGCCCTTCTCTGGACACGTTCCGGCAAGTCAACATCCTTCCTAATCTGAGGGGCCCAGAACTGGACACAGTACTCAGGGTGTGGCCTAACCAGTGCATGTATCTGAAGAAAACAATGCAAATGCACAAATATTTTTTAGCTAAGAAACATTGTAATATTTAGGTGTACAAGACACCCAAAAGCTTTAATTTCTCAAAAATGCTGATATTGTGAAATAGGAAAATAATGCATATAAATAGACAAACACACTCAAAAAAATATCAATGTAAAGAATAAATTACATGGGTTCCAACTCAGTAAAGTAATTTTCTCTTACAGGTTTGATTAAAAAGTATGTTCATGTACAGGAAAAAAAAAAAAAAGGAGCAGATGTAGAATATTAATTCAGTAGAAAATTAAAATGTCAGTAAAATTATATCTTCAGCAATAAGGCCTTGGAGAAAAAAATTCTTATTTGCTTATACGCTGATTTCAGAATCATTGGTAATAAGCTAGAATTGCTGATGTATGCACAGTAGTTTAGCTGATTTTTCTGAAACCTGATGGGAAGATTTCCTTAGTTAGAATGTCAAAATGACTACGTTGAAATCCATTTAATAAGGGTCAAACATACAAGAGGTCAAACATACAAGGGTCAAACGTGTTGCGACCTTTTTCTGAATCCAGGACAAGGTGAAAGTGAATGATCTAGTAGTCATGAGGTCTTGAGTGACAGGTTGGACTTGATGGTCTTTGAGGTCTTTTCCAACCTTATTGATTCTATGATCCTGCTGGTCTTAAGAGTAATCTAACTAATACAGAAAAAGACGAGGCACTCTCTAAAGGTGGCTGAAGAAGGCATTATCAGAGCAGGAAGAATAAGATACATGGTCAAACGTGTCTAGAATATAAGATTTCAAATAAGAGTTGGGGCTGTTCAGTCTGGAGAAGAGAAGGCTCCGAGGTGACCTCATTGTGGCCTTCCAGTATCTGAAGGGGGCCTACAAGAAGGCTGGGGAGGGACTTCTCAGGAATCAGGTAGTGATAGGAGTAGGGGGAATGGAATGAAGCTGGAGGTGGGCAGATTCAGGCTGGATGTGAGGAGGAAGTTCTTCACCATGAGAGTGGTGAAGCCCTGGAATGAGTTGTCCAGGGAGGTGGTTGAGGCCCCATCCCTGGAGGTGTTTAAGACCAGGTTGGATGAGGCTCTGGCCAGCCTGATGTAGTGTGGGGTATCCCTGCCCATGGCAGGGGGTTTGGAACTAGATGATCCTTGTGGTCCCTTCCATCCCTGACTGATACTATGATACTAAAAAACCCCTCCAAACCACAGTAAGGACTTTAAACAGAAACATACCAGAGTTATTTTTCCCTTCAGTCTAAAGAGAAAAATAATTTCCTTTGAATATTAGTCACAGCTTTCTAATCTTTAAAAAATAACATTCTGAGTGAGTAAATTCTAGTTTAGTCTCCCAGTTTTACTTATTTTTTTTTTCCAGAGGCAATGAAGAACTAATTCAAACCTAAAATTGTATGGTGATTACTACAAGTGATCATGATTTCATTACGTCTATGTGGAAACCAATGCATACCAGGAACTAGCTTCACGCACACACAGATAATTATGGGCTTAGTCAGTCAGTAAATAGAAACTGAAGAGAAAAATGTGAATGATTATTGGGAACTACTTAAGAATGCTTACCAGTTTCTTAAAATACACAGTTGCCTAAAGCTTTATGGATTATTTATGATAATTTTCAGGGAATGAGCATCTGTACATGTATTCCAATTAAAATATGGAATTGCTCGCTCTAATAATATCCTGGAACAATGAAGGACATTGAGACACTTGAATGTGTCTAGAGAATGGTAAGGAGGCTGGGGAGAGGTCTCAAGCACAAGCCCTATGAGGAGAGGCTGAGGGAGCTGGGATTGTTTAGCCTGGAGAAGAGGAGGCTCACGGGATACCTTATTACTCTCTACATCTACCTGAAAGGAGGTTGCAGATAAGTGGGGGTTGGCCTCTTTTCCCAGGCAACCAGCATCAAAACAAGGGGACACAGTCTCAAACTGCACCGGGGGAAGTTTAGGCTCGAGGTGAGGAGAAAGTTCTTCACAGTGAGAGTTATTTGCCATTGGAATGTGCTGCCCGTGGAGGTGGTGGAGTCATTGTCCCTGGAGGTGTTCAAAAAAGGATTGAATGTGGCTCTTGGAGCCATGGTTTAGTAGTATGAGGTGTTGTGTAGTAGGTAATAGGTTGGACTTGATGATCTCTGAAATGCATATTTCTTCCAAATGCTATGACTAAAGTAAAGTTAGGGACTCACCTGTAGAAGTCTAGGCTCTGGGTATGTGTGAGATACAATGAGGTTAGGTTAGAGATTAGATTATGTTAGATTAGATTAGATTAGATTAGATTAGATTAGATTAGATTAGATTAGATTAGATTAGATTAGATTAGATTAGATTAGATTAGATTGGATTGGATTGGATTGGATTGGATTGGATTGGATTGGATTGGATTATTGCAGTTACTTTTCCTGTGCTTAAAAGAAAGTTTTAATACAACTGGTTAGATGAAACAGTCTTTGAAACAGGTTAAAATATCTGAGAATACAACAAAAAGCCAGCACCCCAAGATACATGGGGCATATAAACTGTAATTGCTAGATCAAATCAATATTTAGTGACCGGGAAAGAAAAACTTCTCCAGTAACTAGTCCCTTCAAATCAGAGCATGAGGAGCTTTAAAAAAAGGCAAAAGAGAATTTACATCTGATTTTCCATGGGCCTTTTATCATGATTACACCAGCTCTCATACACTAAATGTGCTACGGTCAAATTAGGTGACCCTTATTAAGCAATACAAGAAACAGTCTTTGACAGGAGGTGAAAAATCCTGAGACTGAGTTAATGCAGTGCTATGCTAATCGTTAGTCCCAATACATTAGATAATTACTCTGCTACATTGATGAATATTAAACTCAACATTTTAATGCAAATTTTGATTTTCCCAAGGACAAGCATCTTAGGTGTAAACTGAAAGCAACAGGCTTTATACTTGAACCTTTCATCTGAACATATTTCAACCTTTGATTCCATCAACCATTTAAATGCATACTTCCATCCATTTTTAAAGGTAAATGATACTTTTTGCACACAATTCTGGCTTAGAGAATTATTAATTTAATTTTTTTTTACTGATTGCATCTGTAGCACTAGAGAAATTATTTTCCTTAGGAGCAACTCAGTCTTTGAATCCTTTGTCTATCAGCAAGCATAAGAGTGATTCCTGAATTTTCTTTAATTCCACTTTCATAGTGGATTTTAACTTAAAAAAACCCCAAACACAACCTCAGTTGCAATCCAGTTCTAATCTTTCCCCTATTACAAGAGGGATATGGAAGTGCTGGAATGTGTCCAGAGGAGGGCCACGAGGATGATCAGAGGACCGAAGCACCTCTCCTATGAGGACAGACTGAAGGAGTTGGGGCTGCTCAGTCTGGAGAAGAGAAGGATCCAAGGTGACCTCATTGTGGCCTTCCAGTATCTGAAGGGGGCCTACAAGAAGGCTGGGGAGGGATTTCTTAGGCTATCAGGTAGTGACAGGACTAGGGGGAATGGAATGAAGCTGGAGGTGGGGAGATTCAGGCTGGACGTGAGGAAGAAGTTCTTCACCATGAGAGTGGTGAAGCCCTGGAATGGGTTGTCCAGGGAGGTGGTTGAGGCCCCATCCCTGGAGGTGTTTAAGCCCAGGCTGGATGAGGCTCTGGCCAGCCTGATGTAGTGTGGGGTGTCCCTGCCCATGGCAGGGGGTTTGGAACTAGATGATCCTTGTGGTCCCTTCCATCCCTGACTGATACTGATACTATGATATAGCTAAATCTTGATGTGAGGTGAATATACAATAAATCACTTTCCTCTATGTATTCCTCCTGATGAATTTGTCTTTGATCCTAACAAGACCTTCAAAGCCTGAATACTACTTGAAGATCTTCTGAAGAAAGCAATTTGAAATTATATATTAAGGACAATTTTTAAACTTTCTCCTAATTATAGTTTGAAGCTCATTTAAAAGGCATCAGGGGAATGAAGCATTTTAAAGCAAGCTAAGAAGAATTACAGAACTCAAAGGCTCTGTCTCTGCCTGCTAGAGATACAGTGGTGATTTCAATGAACTCTTGTGGTAAGTTACAAGATGCTGTTTATGTATTAAAGGTACAGAGACCCCAGGCAAAACACTTAGGAACAAAGTCTGTAGGCAGAACTGTGTATAGAGCAGGAGAATGTGCCCTGACATTTAGTGCTTTAAAAAAAGCAAAGTCCTTATCTAACCTGATGATCTTTAACAAACAACATCTTCAGGAATGTAGAATGTCTCTGGAAGGCCAGTTATGGGATGTACACTGCCAAAAACACTAGTAGGGTATCTGTAGGTGTTGAGGAGACTCCTTGGGGAAATATAAAGCTTTACCATGTAAATATTTTTCTTGGCTTAAAACATTTGTTATCACAAAAATAAACTAGAAATAACATCGCAGTTTCATTTGTGGTTGACACTCCATTACTGCATGGGTTTTGTCTTTTTAGAGATTGATATCTACTATTAGCCCAGTTATTAAACTGTAAATATAACTTTGACATACAGAATCACAGAATCACCAAGGTTGGAAGAGACCTCAAAGATCATCAAGTCCAACCTGTTACCACAGACCTCATGACTAAACCATGGCACCAAGTGCCACGTCCAGTCCCCTCTGGAACACCTCCAGGGATGGTGACTCCACCACCTCCCTGGGCAGCCCATTTACATCTTGTGATTCTGAAACTACATGAAGAATGCCTAGGCAAATGTATATTGTTTTTGTTGCTTTCCTCAGATAGAGTAGAATGCTCTAGATGTTTTAATAGGGCACTATATAATCAGTATGCTGCATTTTCAATATTATTTTCTTTTATCATGCTATTTTTTCTGCCATCAAAATTCTGACTGCTGTTAAGTTTCTTTTATTATTATTTTATATTATTTTTTATTTTATAATATAAAATTTCACTTCTACCTGCTGAGCATCTTAATAATAGTTTTTAGAGCAGACTCGAACATAAGCCCTAGGAGAAGAGGCTGAGGGAGCTGGGGTTGCTTATCCTGGAGAAGAGGAGGCTCAGAGGGGAACTTTTTGCTGTCTGCAACTACCTGAAGGGTGGCTGCAGCCAGGAGGGGTTTGGCCTCTTCTCTCAGGCAACCAAAACAAGAGGACACAGTCTCAAGCTGCACCAGGGGAAGTTTAGGCTCGAGGTGAGGAGAAAGTTCTTCACAGAGTTGTTATCCATTGGAATGGGCTGTCCAGGGAGATAGCGGAGTCAATGTCCCTGGAGGTGTTCAAGAGAGGATTGGATGGCGCATTGATGCCATGGGTTAGTAGCCATGAGGTGCTGGGTGACAGGCTGGACTTGATGATCTTTGAGGTCTCTTCCAACCTTATTGATTCTGTGATTCTATTCTATGATTCACCCCTCCCCAAAGGAATAAAATAAAAACACTCCTCACAGAATCATAAATGTAAATAGAAATACTATTTACAAATATTTACACTGTTTACACAAATGTAAAAAACCCAAAGTCACATTTCAGCTTACAACTGCCTCATTAAGCCAAAAACCCTCCAACAGCCCAGGCTTCAATATCCCCTCACCTCCCAGTCCTCCCAACATTCTTCCCAGTCCTTGCAAGATAAGCCAAATGGTGCAGCTACAAAACTAGCTTTGCCAGGGTCAAGCCAGGCAGGAAACCTCCTGCACATTGCAAGAGATAAGAGATCTGCACTGAAAAGGGAGATAGATGCAGAAAAAAGGGATGAATTGATTCTGCAACCCATTTATATTGTAAATGAAGGGTTTATGGGATAAAAACCCAAATTATTACCATTTCCTGTGCCTATCTAGTACCTTGGAAGGTCTCTTCCAACAAGGTCTGGTCTATTCTATTCTATTCTATTCTATTCTATTCTATTCTATTCTATTCTATTCTATTCTATTCTATTCTATTCCATTCTATTCCATTCCATTCCATTCCATTCCATTCCATTCTATTCTATTCTACTCTGTTCTGTTCTACTCTACTCTACTCTACTCTACTCTACTCTACTCTACTCTACTCCTACTCTACTCTACTCTATCATTAAGACCAGTGTTAAACCCACAACACTGAGTTACTGTTTCTCCTGACCTCAGCTATCTTTTTCCTTTTTTAGACAGTTTGTAGTGTTCAATGTTGTACTGTCCTCAAATGTAGGTGACTCTTCAACTAGAGAGTCATTCCAATGTAATAGTGTTGCTCATCCTCATTTAAACCTTTTGAAGGAATACTGATGGCATTTGAACTGACCTGGAAGAAGAAATACAGAAGACCCCACCCACCTTGAAAGAAACAATGGATAGTTTAGGCCAAATAGTACATCCATATAAAGGGTCAGCTAAAATTATCCTGCACAGTTATTGGTACATGTTTGTTTTCTCCCTGCTTTAATCACATGTAAGAGGCATTGCCTTGTCCTAAAAGTCCTTGAAATTAAGGTTTATTGGAGAAAAGCACAGACACAATTACTTACCTTAGCTCCTTTACTATAGCACTCAGATGTATTTTCTTTAAATTTCTGATATGTAAGGCTTATCCCAATCTCTGCAGCTGTTAGCCTAATTGGATGATTTCCTATTTGAAATGCAGAACAATTTATAGGGACTGGCAGTTGTTCAGGGAACCTCCCTTTCTAGGACATAACTTAATCTGACATATTCAACTCTCATCAGAGATTCAACAGCTTTTCAAAGTGATTACTACTTCCTCCATCACACTCCAAGTTTCTTGACTTCCATTTGAGTGCTGCAATTTAGAGCTTGATTGCTCAAATGAAACTAAAAGGGGAAAAAGAAAGTGCTTCCTCAAACAGTATACTACATGCATCTGAGAACAGTCAGGTAGGAATTAGGAATTCTCCCCGCAAAAATGTGGCAGGACCATTAACCAGCTGCAGTGCATCTACATTAATACATGCAACATGGGAAACAAACAGGAGGAAGTGGAAGCAGTTCTGCATCAGGAAAACTATGATGTAGCATCCATCATGGAAACATATTGGGATGTTTCACACAACTAGAGTGTTACAATCACTGGTTACAGTATCACAGTATCACAGTATAACCAAGGTTGGAAGAGACCCCAAGGATCATCAAGTCCAACCCGTCCCAACAGACCTCACAACTAGACCATGGCACCAAGTGCCATGTCCAGTCTCCTCTTGAACACCTCCAGGGACGGCGACTCCACCACCTCCCCGGGCAGCCCATTCCAATGACGAATGACTCGCTCAGTGAAGAACTTCCTCCTCACCTCGAGTCTAAACCTCTCCTGGCACAGCTTGAGACTGTGTCCCCTTGTTCTGGTGCTGGTTGCCTGGGAGAAGAGACCAACCCCCTCCTGTCCACAACCCCCCTTCAGGTAGTTGTAGAGGGCAATGAGGTCACCCCTGGTCCTTCTCTTCTCCAGGCTAAACAACCCCAGCTCCCTCAGCCTCTCCTCATAGGGCTTGTGCTCAAGGCCTCTCACCAGCCTTGTTGCCCTCCTCTGGACACGTTCAAGTGTCTCGATGTCCTTCTTAAACTGAGGGGCCCAGAACTGGACACAGTACTCAAGGTGTGGCCTAACCAATGCAGAGTACAGGGGCACAATGACCTCCCTGCTCCTGCTGGCCACACTATTCTTAATACAGGCCAGGATGCCATTGGCCCTCTTGGCCACCTGGGCACACTGCTGGCTCATGTTTAGGCGGGTGTCGATCAGCACCCCCAGGTCCCTCTCTGTTTGGCAGCTCTCCAGCCACTCTGACCCCAGCCTGTAGCTCTGCATGGGGTTGCTGTGGCTACAAACTCCTCAGAAGATATAGGCAAGGAAGGAGAGGCAGTAGGGTGGCCCTCTATGTCACAAAGCATTTTGATTGTATTGAGATTAATGATGGTGATGATAGAGTTGAGTGCTTATGGGTAAGAGTCAGAGGGAAGGCCAACATGACAGATATATTGGTGAGAGACTGGTGTAGACCACTCAAGCAGGATGAGTAGACAGATAAAATATATTCTAGACATCTGAAACCAGTCTCATGATCACTGGACCTTGTTCTTGTGGGGGACTTCACGTTTTCTGATGTCTGGTGGAAATATAATACAACAGAGAGAAAGCAGTCCTGGAAGTTCCAAGAGTGTGTCTCCACACTGTCCTGACACAGTTGGTGATAGAGTGAGCTATGGAAAGCACACTGCTGGACCTGCTGTTCATGAATAGAGAAAGACTTCTGGGTGATGTAATTGCTGGGGACTGTCTTGGGTGCAGTGGTCATTCCCAGTTGTTGAAGAAGTAAAATGGGGAGTCAGTAGGACTGCCACCTTGGGCTTCTGGTGGGCAGACTTTGGCCTGTTTCAGAAACCTTTCAACAGAGTCCCCTGGGAGGCAGCCCTGAAGTGCCAAGGAGTCCAGGGAAACTGGACAACATTCAAGAGGAAGTGCTAAAGGCACAAGAACAGGCTGCCCCCATGTGCTGAATTATAAGCAAGCAGGGAAAAAGGGTGTTCTGGCTAAATAGAGAGGTTTAGTTGAAACTCAAAAACAACAAAAAAGTTTATGGTCATTTGAAGAAGGGGCAGGCCACTCAGGAGGCATAAAAAGTTGTTGCGAGGCCATGCAAGGAGAAATTTAGAAGGGCTGTAGCCCAATTAGAATTTAATCTGGTTTCAATTTCAAGACAAGAAGAAATTCTTCTCCAAATATATTATCAACAAATGGAGGACTAAAAGACTCTCTCTCTCTCCTTTCTTGGATTCAGCAGTAAGATTGGTTGTTTGCTGCATACCCAGCCCCCTGAGCTGGAAGATTGGGATAGGAGCAGAATGAAGCCCCATAGCCCAAGAGGAGATAGTCATTGGCCTGCTGCACCACTTAGACATGAACAAGTCTGTGGGGCTTGATGATAAATACCCAGGGGTGCTGAGAGGGCTGGTGGAAGTGCTCAAGACATTTTCCGTCCTTTACCAGCAATTGTGGTTAATTAGAGAGGTCCCTGCCAAGTGGTGATTGGCAAACGTGACACCCATCCACAAGAAGGGCCAGAAAGAAGACCTGGAGAAATGCAGACCTGTCTGTCTGGCCTTGCTGTTGGGGAAGGTGATGGAGCAGATGAACTTGAGAGCCATTACACAGCACATGCTGCTTTCTTACTTTGTAAAAATGTCTGGATCATGAGGAACTCAGAAAAATGACTCATAAGATAGACGAGAAAAATCATGTTCTTTAAGATGCATGCTCAGCCAGCAGTGTGCCCAGGCAGCCAAGAGGGCCCATGGCATCCTGGCCTGCATCAGGAACAGCGTGACCAGCAGGAGCAGGGAGGTCATTGTGCCCTGTGCTCAGCACTGCTTAGGCCACACATTGAGTCCTGTGTCCACTTCTGGGCCCCTCAGTTCAGGAAAGATGTTGAGTTGCTGGAACGTGTCCAGAGAAGGGCAACAAAGCTGGTGAGGGGTTTGGAGCACAAACCCTATGAGGAGAGGCTGAGGGAGCTGGGGTTGCTTAGCTTGGAGAAGAGGAGACTCAGGGGTGACCTTATTGCTCTCTACAACTACCTGAAGGGAGGTTGTAGCCAGGCAGAGGTTGGTCTCCTCCCCCAGGCAGCCAGCACCAGGGGAGCTGCACCAAGGGAGGTTTAGACTGGATGTTAGGAAGAAGTTCTATACAGACAGAGTGATTGCCCATTGGAATTGGGTTGCCCAGGGAGGTGGTGGAGTCACCATCATTGGAGGTGTTCAGGAGGAAACTTGATGGGGTGCTTGGTGCCATGGTCCAGTTGTTTAGGTGGGTTGGATTGGTTGATAGGTTGGACGTGATGATCTTGAAGGTCTCTTCCAACCTGGTCTATTCTATTCTATTCTATTCTATTCTATTCTATTCTATTCTATTCTATTCTATTCTATTCTATTCTATATACTAAGTGCCTTAAGGCTCTCATGAAGGGAATTGAACTTGCTACTCCAATAGATTCTTTATGGCTGTGCCTACATTAGCAAGTAGTGGTAGACCAATTGGAATGAGAAAAACAATTGGTGATGTGGTTCTGAAGGCTGTGAGGTTTTTTTGGTGTTTGTGTGTTTGATTACTTTGTACTAACTCTAATTTTGTTCCACAGATTGAGTGACCATTGGTTAATTGAGTGCACTAGTCATCTTCCTCAGGCTCCCTTGCCCGTTTAGTTTCAACTAAGAGTACACAGTTCATGATCACGAGACCACTCTGTGATGTGAACCAGAACCCAGAGAACAGCAGGAAATTCACTTTGGTAGCACACTGCTGTCTCAGTCTAATTAGATACAACCTGTTAGTCTCATGTTTCTAAATGACAACAATAATATATTGCTGCTGAGATCTCTGTGTAATATTTCAATCAATTCTTGTGAAATAAATCAATTTTGTGTTCTTCGACACTCTGCTAGATTCTCTTCTGACCACATCTATCAGGTGAACAGGATTTGTCAATGCTGTTCATCTTGCTGACTGTGCTTAACATTTTGGCTCTTTATTTCTGCAAAGGACATTAAATGGAATTTTCTTAGGCAAACTTTTCACAAAAGAATTGGCTTTTCAAGATTTTCGTCAGCTGGTTTTGAACCTCTGTTGGCATATGGCATACATGGTTGTGCATGACAAAATCAGGCAGCTGAGATTCAGAGCTCATTAATGAATGCTGTTTGGCTGAGCTTTTATTCAGTAAAAGGAGATGGTATTTTTTTAATCTGTTTAAAATACCTATTATCTTGCACCTCATGCCCAATAATGTGTGCTGTGTAAGCAATTAGAATGAGTAGGGATCTCAATGCAGCAGTTTGACAGAAGTGTTAAATATAGGTCGTCTCTGCACACGCTGGAAATGGTGATTGTGTCTTTTAAGAACAGAGTCCAAAAGTGAACAAAATGAAAGAGGAAAGTTCCCAGAAGGCTTTCTTGGCTCAAATCATAGCAAATGTGTTAATCAGAGCTTTGTTTTGCGCTGCCTGCAATTGCCTTTCAACAGTCAGTACAAAAGTTTGCAATGCCTAAGCATTCATGTGACAAGAATAGCTCCCATAAGAGTAGGAACTGAAGCTGATTCTCCAGAGAGGACATTGCACAACTGCAAATGTAAGCACTTGGGGAAGGATTGCAACATGGCACTTTTAGAAAAGGACTGCAGGTATTTGTGTTCAGGTCTTACTGAGAGTACGGTTTCTGTGCACCAAGCAGTCTGAAGCTGAAGCAAGATGATTTCTGAGTGATTGGATTACTGCCACATACTTGTACCTGTACAACACTATCTCAGATGCTGGTGTGGTTATTTTTATGCTCAGGTCTCTGCAGTTCTTTGGTATTGGTAGAAATCCCTGACCTTACAGTTTGCTGGCCTCTGTTTTGTGAGAACACACAAACTGATCAGACCAGAAAGACAACAGCCAAGCCCCCTCACAAGTCAGCACAGAGGCTTAGAGTTGTGAGGAACATTTTGGCAGAGCTACTCCTCTGTTCCTAAACTACATTAGTTACTGAGTGGATCTTATAGTTTAGAATGGAATGGAATGGAATGGAATGGAATGGAATGGAATGGAATGGAATGGAATGGAATGGAATGGAATGGAATGGAATGGAATGGAATGGAATGGAATAGAATGGAATGGAATAGACCAGGCTGGAAAAGACCTTTGAGATCATCGAGTCCAACCTATCACCCAACACCATCTAATCAACTAAACTGTGGCACCAAGTGCCCCATCCAGCTCTTAAAACACTTCCAGTGGTGGTGACTCCACCACCTCCCTGGGCAGCACATTCCAATGGCCAATCTTTCTTTCTGGGAAGAACTTTCTCCTCACCTCGAGCCTAAATTTCCCCTGGTACAGCTTGAGACTGTGTCCTCTTGTTCTGGTGCTGGTTGCCTGGGAGAAGAGACCTACCCTCACCTGTCTACACCCTCCCTTCAGGTAGTTGTAGAGAACAATAAGGTCTCCCCTGAGCCTCCTCTTCTCCAGGCTAAACAATCCCAGCTCCTTCAGCCTCTTCTTGTAGGCCTTGTGCTCGAGGCCACTCCCCAGCCTCATTGCCCTTCTCTGGACACGTATCTCAATGTCCTTCTTAAACTGAGGGGCCCAGAACTGGACACAGGACTCAAGGTGTGGCCTAACCAGTGCTGAGTACAGGGGCACAATGACCTCCCTGCTCCTGCTGGCCACACTATTCTTGATGCAGGCCAGGATGCCACTGGCCTTCTTGGCCACCTGGGCACAGTGCTGGCTCATGTTCAGCTGGCTGACAATCACTACCCCCAGGTCCCTTTCTGTTTGGCAGCTCTCCAGCCACTCCGATTTGTTCAAGTCCAGAGTGAGGAGGAAAAAATTCCTGGTTTTCTGGAAGAAATGATGATGTCAAAACATTTACTTTTGTTTCACATTTTCATTTTGACCTCTCCTCGTCTCTCCAGAAATGATCAGAGGGTCTGCCTTGGAAAGCAGAAGCCTTTCTACGGCTAGCATCATGAAAATCTGTGTGTTGAAGAAAATATTGTCTTGGAAACATTTCTTTTTAACAGCCAAGGGGGGAAAGAATGTGCCTTAACCAAAATATTGCTCAACTCTTTCATAGCTCTACTATTCTTTGATCTCAAAACCTAACAAAAATTTCTCTGCAAAAAAGGTAACTTGTCAATAGTCTTTTCATTGAGAAATTTCAGGTGGAAAAAAATATATCCAGGTGAAGCTGTTTATTGCATATTCAGTTGTTCTCCTGGTACCTGTTGGAGCTGAACAAGAAAGCAAGGCAAAGCCTACTGAAGGCAAAAATGTGCTAAATGCTGTACATGAGGAATATTCTCTCTTAACACCCAGAAGGCAATATTTCTAGGATAATTTGCAAGATTTCTTCCCTGACAAATCTACAGAAAATTAATTCTTTATGTTGTTCTCAGGAGATTAGGGCTTACTAGAATGGAGAGTGTCCTTGCAAACTCTTCACTAGTCAGTGGATTAAGGCTTGGGTTTGATCATAGAATAAATCTGTCTTGAGGTCTTGTGCTCTGAGATCAAAAGAAAATTCTGTGATGCAAAGAAGGAAGCCTACATAAACTCATTCTGTATGGTCAGTTTTGTTCAAAAAATGTTGCTGTGCTAACTTTGAAGTTTTTAGGCTTTCTCTTGGAATAGGTTTCAATGTATTATCTGTTTTCTTACATGCCTGAATAAAAAGACTTTAAACACGGTACTGTATGCTTCAGTGCTCATTTGAAATCATGCCAGCAAGCCCCTCTTCTTACCCTTCTCTGCTTCCAGTCTGCATCAAATCTGTATTTTGAGTTTTCTGGTAGCAGACAGATTCAATGTTAATGGTTATTGAAGCATGAAAAGAAAAAGGTATAAGAATGACTATTGCTAAATATTCAGGTGTACTGCAAACTGTGGTAAACAAATGCTTGTTCATTTATGAGGTTGGGGCCTATAGGTAATGACTCTCTACTGCCAGGTTTCTCATCGTGCATCTTGCTTTGTATTCATGGCTCCTGTGACTACTTTGTCTCTTGTTTGCTTGCTAATGAAAAGTGTTAGTATTAGAATTTTTCCAGCCTGCTGGTATATTTTTGTTAGTGCTGCTGTTCGTTGACCAAAGAAGGGTGCTGTGCGTGCCTTCACCATTCTGTAATGAGACACTGTGAGAGACTAAAGCTTGTCTCTCCTGATATGACTCAACAAAGATAAAATCACCTTTGCTGCTTGCCCAGACAATAGCTGATGTGTATTGGGCAGAGCCACTGGAAGGACTCTAGGGAAGGTGCATAGATAAGAATTGCTCACTGGACTACAGCTGTCCTGACCACAATGGACCGAGGCCACTGTTATCAATACCTTCGGGAATATGCATGAGACAAGATCATCTCCAACCATCAGGTACCTGGAAAGGGGGCGGTGAGACAATGGATTCACCACCTGGCCCCTGATGTGTATTGGGTGTGTGGGCAGGTAAATAGAGAAGGAGGAGGCGGAGGCCTCCCTCCCCCGCTTCCTCCAGACCTCTGTCCAAACACAAAGGAATACACAGAAGATTTCCTGGGGAACAATACCTGGACACTGACCTGAGGATGATTTTCTGGGGGAAAATACTTGGACACATACCGAAGGACTGAAAAAACTATATAAAAAGACTTAAGCAACTACTGGCTCAGAAGAAGGAAAACACAGGAGGAAAAGACCTGGACAATGCTGCCAAGAAGGGAAAACAGAGAGAATACCAGGACAGAGGCATCACCATGTAGTTTGGAAGAAGCAGACCAAGAGGAACCCTCTTTCCGTGTCTTAAGTTCCACCTGCTGCAACTCATGGAGCTGAAGAGGCTGCTCAGAGGACAACACAGCCAAAGCTGGAGTACCCTTCTTCTACAGCCAAAGCTTCAGCACCCTTCCTCTACGGACCCAACATCTCCTCTACATCCAAAGCTGCAGCACCTTTCCTCTACAGACTCAAACTGCCTTGGGGGTGAGGGGTGTGGCAATATAATTTCTTTCCTCTTCTCTCTCCCTCTTCTCTCTCTCCTCTCTATTTTCTCTCTCTCCCCTTCTGTTCCATCCACTTTATTGGTGTAATGAATAGTCTTGCTGCTGATATTTTGGCCTCATTTGTGCCTCTCATTTCATAACACGGGAATATTCAAAAGAACTGAGTCTCTTGCCCTCTCCGGCCCGAGACAGACAGGTAATGAGAAATAGCCAGCAGTTGAAGAAAAAGTGATTAAGCACTGTTGCCAAGCTGACTTCACAAACAAACAAACAAACAAAAAATTAAAAAATCTTTTTTAAAACTGAGTAAGGAGAAAAGCAGTATGAGTGCTACAGCTGGGGTTGTCACAGAAAACCCACTTCAGAAAGTAAACCATATTGCAGACTTCAGGCATTTTTTTTTCCCTAACTCATCAAAAAGGAGTTCCAAGAAGAAAATGCAGATCTCACCAAATAAATAGTCAAAAAAAAAAAAAAAAAGGGGGAGAGAGAGGACCATCTGTTGTATCATCTTTGCCCCCTCCAGGGGGAATAGAAGAACTTCCTGATCTGAGTCAGACACCTACAAATAGGATACCTATGGGAGGGGATTTTTCTCACAGGAACTTCTTTCTTCCCAGGGAAAATCTAAACCAGGATGGTGTGAGGTAAGGAAAGCTTAAGGGTAGAGGAATGGGATGAAAGAGTTGAGAAACAGAGAGAATTTTAGAAATTGAAAACATTTCAGTTCCTCTTTACAGATATTTGAAGATGCTATTTTTAGAGCATAGTGTTTGCAAAACAATATTGAAGCAGTGGATATTAGCAAATACAATCGTCAATGCAAATTTCACCAGGAAATCTGTAATTTGGCTAAAAACAGATGTAACCATGGATCCACTAAGTGCAATAAACTAATGTTATCAAAAGGTGGACTTCTCCTGAGAAAACATATTGCTTGAAAGATAAGAATATATTAGAAGATTGAATTAAAATTCTGCACACTCTATCTTGAACATTCTTCAAGGATTAGGGTAACCTAAACTTTCTGGAAGTGGTAGCCATGAAAATAACAGCATTACAGAAACAATGAGCACTGCTGTGTGAGTGCAACCTCCATTTAACCTTGAAGTTCCTGTAAATGGAGTCTCAAAACATAAAGAAATGAAATATTTTTCTTGAAGAGCTTTCATCTTAAGTCCCAGAACTACAACCAGGTCCTACAGGGTGGCCTGGTTTGAAGTTAATGGAACTCTGCAAGGATGCCAAGGTCACTCACTGCCAAGCCTCTGGGATAAATTCAGCCTGTGTCAGGTCTGACAACAGGAGTGATGACAGTAGACAAAGCAACCCTAAGGCAAAGTCTGAATCAAAACCAGGTCACATGTAAAGGAATCATTGGGGTTGCACTTGTTTGCATCAGCTGAGAATCTGACCCTGGGGGAAGGAAGGTTAGTGGCAGATGGTGGAGGGTTCTGCAGATAGACTTCGTAAAGGGCAGCAAAACCATGCAGCAATGATGAAGATTTTTGAAGGCAGAATGATAGAAAGTGAAATACTGGATCATTACTCATCACACTTTTGTTTTCCTCTTCATCCTCTTGTACAACTCTTTTATTTATATCACATATTTTTGTTCCTCTTCGCCCTATTTAAACTGAAATACTTTGATGGATCAAAACTCTTTTTTTGTTGTGAAAATGCATTGTCTTCCAGCCTGGGATCAACTCATATATAAGCTCTTCTAAATTATACTGCTAAAGCAGCAGACGAGAGGAATAGAGGTTGCTGCAGTGGACCTCATAAATGAAAGCTCTGCAGTGTGGTCAAAATCTGCGACAAGCTATTTCAAACTGAAGGTTAAAAAGTACTGAATAGAATCTTTTTTTTTTTTTTTTTTTTTTCAGGGCAGATTCAATGAATATCATCTTTCTATTCTTATAAAGTACTAGACTAATGGTATTTAATTAAGTCAAGTCCTTAGATGACTGAACAAAAGGACTTACGACCAAGCGACTATCTTGCACTGCAGATATGCATATCATGGTCCAAAAATTGACCTTGAATACTCTGTTAAAAAAAGAGTTAAACCCTAAATATTTCAAATTGTGTCCATCAGGAAGAGGAAGATAGCAAGGACACAGTCAAGGACATGAAGCCAGGAAAAGCCAGGAATCTTGTAAGTGGAACAGATCGGGAATGATACTGAGTTACATGCTGACAATAAGCTTCTACCAGTCAACACCACCTCACCACCTCCCGTTGGACTTTTACCTTGAATAATAATAATACTAATTAAAAAACAAACAAACAACACCCCCCAAACAAACAAAAGAACAAACCCAAACAAACCCAAGACAAAACAAACAAAAAAATCCCCCCAAACCCCAAATAAATGAAAAACCGAAACCCCCAAAACCCCACCCAAAAGCCTCCCCAAAAGATTAGAGAAAAAGAATTTGAGTCCTGAGTGGCATCTTTTGTATGTGGAGGGTGTTCAGATTCTGAAGAGCTGGACAGCAGCGCTGAATTCATCATTATCAACAACAGCTATTTAATGATGAGCCTAGGGCTGCTATCAGAGGCACCTGTGAAAGTGTTTCTGGAGTTCTTAAGACTGCATTCAGATAGCACAATGACCAATTTATCTTCTGAGGTATGCTGTACAAGAGGTCTGAAGCCCATGAAAACGATTGCAATATACATTTTCAGACACCACAAAATGCCTCTTTGTCAAGAGTACACAATCACACCACAGGAAATCAAGGCTTCATAGAGAAATGTAGATCTGTCTCAGGTAAAACTATGGTACCAAAATTCCCATTATGAACATTTAAGCCAGGAGAGATTTACATTTAACAACAACAAAAAAAAATTGTCATGTAAGATCTTCCCTTTTATACATTTTTTTCTCCCTCATATTAAGTCTTTATATTTCCCTTGTGAGATTTAAACCTTAAAGACTCTTGCTTAGAGCCTGCTTCCCACACTAATTACAGACACTAAGCATCTGTTGGAATGTCCTCTGGTTACCACTGGAATTTAAACTACCACCATTCCTCACAGTACAGTAGTTAAATCTTAGTGTTTAAGTCTGTATTGCCATGTACTTACTATGCAGTGGAACAGTAGAGTCATCTGAAATATGCAGTTAGTTCTAACACCTACTGATTCTGAAGGAGATAAGGCAATCATTCACAGATCTTTTCAAATTGAATACCTCCACCTCCCTGTTCAGATCTGCAATTTAGCCTTGCTGTTTGTCTGAGAACAGTCCATACAATACGAGGTTCTCTACAGATTTTGATTTACAAAGTTAACAGTGAAAGAGAAACTACTGATCTCTCTTCAACATTGCAGCTTGATTCTTCACATATGTTTGTTAGTCTCTGAAAATGCTTTGCTTACTTTTCAGAATGGCACAGTGATTGAAAAACAAACACGAAACCCAAGAAACTCCATTTGCTCAGAAAACTCACTGGCTGGAGAGCAGCCCGGAGGAGAGAGACTTGGGGGTGCTGGTGGATGAGAAGCTCAACATGAGCTCTCAATGTGCGCTTGCAGCCTGGAAAGCAAATCAGATCCTGGGCTGCATCAGGAGAAGTGTGGCCAGCAGGTCAAGGGAGGGGATTCTCCCCTTCTACTCAGCTCTGCTGAGACCCCACCTGGAGTACTGCATCCAGTTCTGGAGCCCCTATTACAAGAGGGATCTGGACATGCTGGAAAGTGTCCAGAGAAGGGCCACGAGGATGATCAGAAGGCTGGAGCACCTCTCCTATGAGGACAGACTGAAGGAGTTGGGGCTGTTCAGTCTGGAGAAGAGAAGGCTCCGAGGTGACCTCATTATGGCCTTCCAGTATCTGAAGGGGGCCTGCACGAAGGCTGGGGAGGGACTGCTCAGGATATCAGATAGTGATAGGACTAGGGGGAATGGAATGAAGCTGGAGGTGGGGAGATTCAGGCTAGATGTGAGGAAGAAGTTCTTCCCCATGAGAGTGGTGAAGCCCTGGAATGGGTTGTCCAGGGAGGTGGCTGAGGCCCCGTCCCTGGAGGTGTTTAAGCCCAGGCTGGATGAGGCTCTGGCCAGCCTGATCTAGTGTGAGGTGTCCCTGCCCATGGCAGGGGTTGGAACCAGTTGTTCCTTGTGGTCCCTTCCAACCCTGACTGATATTATGATATAGCTGCAAATTTTATTCTGCTTATAGGACTGAGAATTCTGAAAACATTCAGTCTCACTGTTCCTGCTTTATTCAGATGGGGAAACAATCAACGCTCTATTAGTTTGCTCAATTTCAATTCCATTCCTTGAGCTGATCTACTTTACCTGAATGCACAATCTTTCACAATAAATGTTCCCAGCTACAAAACCTGCATTTTGGATTTGTTGCTCAGTCTTCCAGCTTCCCTAACTCCAGGGCTGATTCATTATCTCCCACTCTAAGACTCACTCAGGTCCTTCCATCTCACTAGCCCTTCTTAGTATACTTATATGAAATTCTGTGGTCTCCTAGATCCATTTTGTGTTGGAACTTGACAGAGCAATGATCCTGTTAATTTTTATGTATTTATAAACACTAATAAAGTCACCCCTTAGTCTCCTTCTCTCTAAGCTGAAGAGCCTAGCTCCCTCAATCTCTCCTCATAAGGAGGATGTTCCACTCCCCTAATCATTTTTGTGCAGTCTTCTGTTCTTCTTGAACTGAGGAGCCCAGAACTGGACACAATGTTCCAGAGTGGCCTCAGCAGGGCAGACTAGAGGAGGAGGAGAACCTTTCTTGACCTACTGACCACGCCCCTTCTAATGCACCCCAGAAGGCCTTTGGCTTTCTTGGCCACAAGAGCACATTGCTGGCTCATGGGCAACCTTGCATCCACTAGAGCCCCCAGGTTCTTTTCCCCTTCACTGCTCTCCAACAGGTCAGTCCCCAGCCTATACTGGTACTTGGGGTTGCTCTTTCCTAGGTGCAAGTTTCTATGCTTGCTCTTGTTGAATTTCATTACATTTGTCCCTGCCCAATTTTCCAGTGTCAGCCACTCCACCCAGTTTTGTGTTGTCAGCAAACTTGCTGACAGTGCACTCTGTTCCCTCATCCAGGCTGTTGATGAATATATTGAACAGCACTGGTCCCAGTACTGACCCCTGAGGGACTCCACTAGATACAGGCCTCCAACTAGACTCCATCCCATTGACCACAACTCTCTGACCACTCTCTGACAACTTCTCAATCCACCTCACTACCTGATCATCCAGATCACACTGCCTTAGTTTAGCTGCAAGGATGCAGAAGTAGACAGTGTCAAATGCTTTACTGAAATCAAAATAAACCACATTGTTTCCTCTACCATCATCTATCCACCTGGTTATGTCCTTACTAAAGGCTATCAGGCTGGTCAGACATGACTTCCCCTTGATAAAACCAAGTTGACTGCTCCTAATGACCCTCTTGTCCTTAATATACCTAAGGACAGCACCGAGGAAAAGTTGCTCCATTACCTTTCCAGGGATGGAGGTGAGGCTGACCAGTCTATAGTTCCCTGGGTCCTCCTTATCCTTTTTGAAGATTGGAGTGACATTTGCCTTTCTCCAGACCCCAGGCACCACTCCTGTCCCCTGTGACTTACCAAAGATGGTGGAGAGTGGTCTGGCAATGACTTCCACCAGCTCCCTCAGCACCCACAAGTGCATGCCATCAGGACCCATGGATTTATGGATGTCCAGATTACTTAATTGTTCCCTAACCCAGTCCTCATCAACCCAGCCCTCATCAACCAAGGAAAACTCCTCCTTTCTCATGACATCCTCCGGCACCTCAAGAATTTGGGACTCCTGAAGACTGTGTCCAGAAGTATAGAAGGAGATGAAGAAGGCATTTAGTAAATCCACCTTCTTTGTGTCCTCACCAAGGCACCCACCTCCCTCAGCAGTGGGTCTGCATTGCCTCTAGAGTGAGTTTTTCCTGCAATGTATTTGAAAAAACCTTTCCTCTTGTCCTTGACCTTCCTTGCAAGGTTGAATTCCAACAAGGCCCTATTCTTCCTAGCAGCCTCCCTACATCCTCTGACAACTGCCTTATACTCCTTCCAAGTGGCCAGCCCCTCCTTCCATGATCTGTAGAGTCTTTTCTTCCACCTGACCTTGCTTAGCAGTTCCCTGCTTAACCATGTAGGTCTCCTGGCTCCCTTTCTTGATTTCCCACTTGTTGGGATGCTCTGATCTTGAGCTTGGAAGAAGAAGTCCTTGAATATTAACCAACTATCATGGGCCCCTGTGTCTTCTGGTACCCTGTCCCATGACATTTCAAGCAATTGCTTGAAAAGGCCAAATTTGGCCTTTATAGAAAGTGAATTCCCAGACCTTATTGCTGTCTACAACTGCCTGAAGGGAGGTTGTAGCCAGGAGGGGTTGGTCTCTTCTCCCAGGCAATCAGCACCAGAACAAGAGGACACAGTCTCAAACTGCACCAGGGAAGGTTTAGCTCAAGGTGAGGAGAAAATTCTTCACAGAGAGAGTTGTTGGCCATTGGAATGTGCTGCCCAGGGAAGTGGTGGAGTCACTGTCCCTGGAGGTGTTCAAGAGGGGATTGGACGTGACACTTGGTGCTATGGTTTAGTTAGTCATGAGGTGTTGGGTGACAAGTTGGACTTGATGATCTTTCAGGTCTTTTCCAACCTTATTGATTCTATGATTCTAATAGTGACACAGATTAGAGCTAAAAGCATTACATTAACATTCATATTGGAGGATCTGATGATCCTGAAGAAAATAAAGTCTGATCCAGTCAACTAGGAATTAGTAGTTCAGCCAGGAAGTGAAAAATCTGATGTCCAATACTTTATTTCTTGATTATTTTGGATTTTTTTCTTTCAAATAAGGTTTTTGAAAGTGAACTGAATCTCATGACTGTGCAGCCACCTATACCAAATACCTATATGAAAGTGTTATGAGGGACTCCACAATGAAGCCGTTTTAGTACTCAAAATACCAGTTTAGGATTGTTGGAAAACTGATCCACTCTTACCTAAGCAGGTGCTTCAAAGCAAGTCCTAAACTGAACAAAATGCAAACAGACTGGATCTCAGCTGGATATATTATCTTAATCCTTCTAACCCCTCTTTCTTTGCTAAAATGTCATCTGATCCTGGAAGAAGGTACAGGACTGTCTCTCTCCAGACTCATCATATTATTGCCTGCGGGGCCTCATCTGCTTGGTACTTTCAAAGCAAGCCTAAGATCTCTGTCTCAGTCCAAAATACGTCTGGGACCATGCCCATCTGCCAATTGCTCTGTATCTAGGGCACTCCTGAGGTTGAGGACATCTTAGATTTAGGTGGCTACTTTGCTTGAATGGTTTTTATTTTCATCTTGGCTTCTCATCCCTACTCAGGCCTTGTTGTCCCTGAACTGTTGAGTATGTCAGGATAGGGTGAAAAAAAATATATTCAGTTGTGGCTATTGGAAATCTTTCTATCTGACATGAAATATATTTCCAACACTAAATAGCTCCAATCTAAACAATAATTTCACTGAAAGGGACTAAAAAGCTTCCTCAAGAATATAGAATGTCTTAATCTTTCTTGTGTGGTAAGAGATATGGATTCACTCTTCATCCTCTGCTTTGACTGTGGGGAGGTTGTAGCTTTCAGTGGGAATTATTGAAGTTCTCTGTGCATCAGAAGCTTCTAAGTTATTTTCTGGCAGAGGTAAGGATCAAGGAAACAATCCAATGTAATGCAGACAACGCAAATAACACCAGTCACCCGAATGACGGACAACTCAGTGTGTCCTCTGCTTTCACTTTCTCCTGTATTGCTCTTCTTCCAATTGATTTCCAGGAGACAAAAATATGTCACCAGCTTCTGCTAAAATAGTCCCCTGAAGGAGAAAGCAGATGGAATCCACTACTTCTTGTATGTCTTCCTTAAAGTACACCAACTGTTTTTCCTCCAGTCCAAATCTTGGTGGTCATCCATCACAACTCCAGTATCGTGATCTGTTTTGCTGCTCATTTCTGTCTCTGGCTTTCTGACCAAAATCTCTTCTCTCTATGCTTTCTAAGACCCTTAATCTCACATAGTCCCCAAGTGCTTAGGTCATTTTCTATTGTCTCAATGGTTTAATGATACCCTGGTGTGGCTGGAAATCACAGCGGTAGGAGATTCCTATTAAGCAATGGGTCAGAATGACATTTTTGTGATCTTTGATTTAACAGCTTGAATTTCACAGTAGAACTTTTATTAAACCAGAACTTAACTCATCATAAATGTTAGGGGGATGTATGTAGCATATTTTAGTTTTGTCTCTTTTTATTGATTTGTTTCCTAGACTTCTCATTTTCCACTTACACGCAGCATGGAAAAAAAAAAAATCATAGTTTTGTGAACATAATTTGAACAAATAGCTAAGGTTCAGTCACACAACAGCATCACAGCATCATTAAACTTCACTGATAGCTCAGCTGCCACTAAATCACAGCCTACATCACTAATCACTAATATTAAGAATATAACAACCGTGTTTCATAAATGTAAAAGGTCTTAAAGAAAGATTTGCTCTTTTATTGCATTTTATTGTAACAAAAGATAATACATTAAACAGACAGAACTAGTCTATCAAATGCTTTATTATGTCATTAGGCCTTAAATATATTCCAGCTTCCAAGAATGGACAGATTAAGAATATAGAAGACTTTATAAACAAAGCTTGAAATGGTATTCAACAATTAAGAAAACAATGAAAAACTTTTTTCACATATTTTTCTCAGGGGTTCTTTTGGCACCCACATAAATCTCAAATATTGTGAAGCATTCTGAGTGTATATAAATGCAAATAAATCTAATTTGGGCTCTACTATGTAGGCTAGGGTTCTTTCACAAATATTATAGTCTTTAATATCTTTATTGATGATCTCGATGAGGATATTGAGTCCATCATCAGTAAATTTGCAGACAACACCAAGCTGGGGGCAGGAGTTGATCTGCTGGAGGGCAGAGAGGCTTTGCAGAGGGACCTTGACAGGCTGGACAGATGGGCAGAGTTCAAGGGCATGAGATTGAACACATCCAAGTGCCGGGTTCTGCACATTGGCCACAACAACCCCATGCAGGGCTACAGGCTGGGGTCAGAGTGGCTGGAGAGTGGCCAGGCAGAGAGGGACCTGGGGGTACTGGTTGACAGTAGGCTGAGCATGAGTTAGCAGTGTGCCCAGGTGGCCAAGAAGGCCAATGGCATCTTGACCTGTATCAGGAATGGTGTGGCCAGCAGGAGTAGGGAGACCATTCTGCCCCTGTACTCATCACTGGTTAGGCCACACCTTGAGTCCTGTGTCCAGTACTGGACTCTCAGTTTAGGAAGGATGTTGAGTTGCTAGAACATGTCCAGAGAAGGGCAACAAAGCTGGTGAGAATTCTCAAGCACAAGCCCTATGAGGAGAGGCTGAGGGAGCTGGGGTTGCTTATCCTGGAGAAGAGGAGGCTGAGGGGAGATGTTATTGCTCTCTACAACTACCAGAAGGGAGGTTGTAGACAGGTGAGAGCTGGTCTCTTCTCCCAGGCAACCAGCACCAGAACAAGAGGACACAGTCTCAAGCTGTGCCAGGGGAGCTTTAGACTGGATGTCAGGAAGAAATTCTACACAGAGAGAGTGATTGCCCATTGGAATGTACTGCCCGTGGAGGTGATGGAGTCACCATCATTGGAGGTGTTTTAGAGGAGACTTGATAGGATGCTTGGTTGCATGGTTTAGTTGATTAGGCCTTGTTGGATGATAGATTAGACACCATGATCTTGAAGGTCTCTTCCAACCTATTCTATTCTATTCTATTCTATTCTATTCTATTCTATTCTATTCTATTCTATTCTATTCTATTCTATTCTATTCTATTCTAATTCATTTTTCAAAGGTTACCATTGAAACAAAGAATCTCTGGGTGCAGGAAACAAGAAAGCATTATATTCTGCAGTTGTAGGTGGAATTGTTAGAATTCAGTTAATCAGCACACTGTCAAAGTTAGCAGAAGAAAGTACTATGATGCACTGTTTGTCATTTTATACGAGCCACTTTTGAGTGGTTATAAGATTCATAATCACAATGTTCAGAAGCTTTCAAAATGCAGGTCACTACTTTGTTGATGAGATTGACTTTTCAAAAAATGCTTCAGGCAATTTCTAATTAATTCATCTTCTTTCTAGTGCCTCCAGAAAGGGCTGTTAAAAGCTAGGTCTAATTGTGGGATCAACACCCAACGCTTAAGTAAACAATTTTGTTGTTGAAACAAGTCACCTCTGACAAGCAAACACTGCTGAGCTGGTGCAGTGTGAAGAGCACATGCCTGCATCATGGGACTGGGCGCAGGCAGAGCTCTGCAGTGCTGGCAGGCACTGCCCATGCATAGGGGGAATCCCAAATCCAGCCTGGACCTGGATGACAGATGAGGCAGATGGTCATCCTTGAAGGGTAACAGTTGTATATAATGAAAATGAGGTAGAAATTACTACCAGAAAGCACTGAAGAAGTACTGGAGTCACCATCACTGGAAGTGTTTGGGAAGAGACTGGATGGGGTGCTTGGTGCCATGGTTTAGTTGATTAGATAGTGTTGGATGATAGGTTGGACTCGATGATCTCAAAGGTCTCTTCCAACCAGGTTAATTCTACTCTACTCTACTCTACTCTACTCTACTCTACTCTACTCTACTCTACTCCACTCTACTCTACCCTACCCTACCCTACTCTACTCTACTCTACTCTACTCTACTCTACTCTACTCTACTCTACTCTACTCTACTCTACTCTATTCCATTCTATTCTATTCTATTCTATTCTATTCTATTCTATTCTATTCTATTCTATTCTATTCTATTCTATTCTATACTTGAAGAAAGAAAGAGCCAGTTCCAGTGGTCCATCACCCTAACAGTGAAATTTTTTTCCTCATGCTTCCATGGAACTTCCTATGCCTCAATTTCCACCCATTGCCCCTTGTCCCGTCATTGGGCATCATCAAGAAGAGCCTGACTCAATCTTTTTGGCACTCACCCCCCACATATTTACAAACATTAAGGAGGTCACCACTTAATCTCCTCTTCTCCAAGCTAAAGAGCCCCAGCTACCTGAGTGTCTCCTTATAAGGAAGATGTTCCACTCCCCTAATCATTTTTGTGGCTCTGCTCTGGACTCTTTCAACCAGTTCCCTGTCCTTCTTGAACTGAGGGGCGCAGAACTGGACACAATACTCTATGGAATCAAGGAACACATATTTAAATTGCCTTCCCTTCTGCTTCCCACAAGTTCAAAGGTTAAGACTAGTTGAAGTCCCTATGTATTTTACTAAGGCACCAGACTAATGTGGAAAATCCTTAGATGTTCATGCTCCTGACTAGAACTGATGAAAATGTTACATGGTCAATACAGAATCTTAACAGAAATGTGGTGTCTGTCTGTCTCATATGGTAGAGTAAATTGGTTACTGTGACTTAGATATGGGAATCAGACAAAGACATTACAGAACATTCTTTAGCTCATACACTTAATAAATCTTAAGTATACGAAATAAATCTTCAATGAATACATAAGAGTAGTAAGAGAATGTATCCTTGACTAGGTGAAATATTTATGTTTCACGAGTTTGCTTTTATTTGATTGGATCATTAGAAGAACAAAGAACAATAATCTCAAAAGAATCATACTTGAAGGAACATGAAGCAAAAGTTGTGGTAAATGTCAGTCCCACACTTTAGGCATCTCCCCATATGCATGAGCATTAAGAAAGAAAGGCATTGAGAAGCTTTCTTCCTTTGAACTGAGACAGCAGGGGAGATTGCCGTGTATTAAGTACACCTTCTGTAGATAGCAGGAAGATCTTACAAGATGAATATAACAGTATTTGATATCCTCAAGCTTACCAAATACAGTTCAAATCTGTTATGAACTTGATCTGATAAATGGATGAGAATTACTGAACTGATCTCTCAGGTATTAGTATTAAATGCCAGTAGCAGGAGGAAGCACAGTAAATGGGTGACCTTATTGCTC
This sequence comes from Picus viridis, assembly GCA_033816785.1. Lineage (NCBI taxonomy): Eukaryota > Metazoa > Chordata > Aves > Piciformes > Picidae > Picus > Picus viridis. The sequence continues at coordinate 8,998,329 of CM066566.1, forward strand.
TCTACAACTACCTGAAGGGAGGTTGTGGACAGGTGGAGGTTGGTCTCTTCTCCCAGGCAGCCAGCACCAGAACAAGAGGACACAGTCTCAGGCTGTGCCAGGGCAGGTTTAGGCTGGAGGTTAGGAAGAAGTTCTATACAGAGAGAGTGATTGCCCATTGGAATCGGCTACCCGTGGAGGTGGTGGAGTCACCTTCATTGGAGGTGTTCAGGAGGAGACTTGATGGGGTGCTTGGTGCCATGGCTTAGTTGTTTAGGTGGGTTGGATTGGTTGATGGGTTGGACGCGATGATTTTGAAGGTCTCTTTCAACCTGGTGTATTGTATTGTAAATTAATGAGCTGGACAGTGCTCAGTGTTGTGTGAATTCACAGAGCTATTGTGAAGGCCACAAGACAGGAAGAAAGCAGTTTGTGGGTTTTCCAAATTTTTCATTTAAGACCTTGCCTTAGACTCAAGAAGTCAAATCTTCAACCAAATATTTGATGATGAATGGTGAATAGTTTATCAATAAAGGTTTAGTAGAGTGTCTTATATGACAAAATATTTAATGAATTTAAAAAAAAAATGTTTGTTGTGCTTCAAAGGAGATGGGAATGTGAGAGTTACTACTTTATCAACTTCAATCTCTTCTTATGCTTTTAAGAAGGGAACTTTTCTTTCACCGTTTGCTATGCAATTCTGCCAGCCTTACTGTTATGGGCTGAATTAGATCCCCCAACCATTTCCCTTTTGGTAAAACTTCCCCAGAGAGAAAATTCACCACACCTCAGAATTTGGAAGTAAAAATGGAATTGTCTTTACAAAATAAACTAAATATAACAGTATAAAATGCAATAAATCTGTACAAAATGTATTAATAGACATACACAGTTTAACAGCTCGCACAAGTTCCCCTTGCCCCCCAATTTATAGACCAAGGGCCCCCAAGAAAAGCTTGGCCTCCCACTTCCTCTTGTAGAATAGAATAGAATAGAATAGAATAGAATAGAATAGAATAGAATAGAATAGAAATTAACCAGGTTGGAAAAGACCTTTGAGATCATTGAGTCTGATCTATAATCTAATACTAATCAACTAAACCATGGCACCAAGCGCCCCATCCAATCTCTTTCTAAACACCTCCAGTGATGGTGATTCCACCACCCCCTAGGCAGCAATTTTCCAATGGCCAGTCACTCTTTCTATGAAGAACTTCTTCCTAACATCCAGGCTAAACCTCCTCCGGAGCAGCTGGAGACCAACCTCTGCCTGGCTACAACCTCCCTTCAGGTAGTTGGAGAGAGCAATAAGGTCACCCCTGAACCTCCAGGCTAAGCAACCCCAGCTCCTCAGCTCTCCTCACAGGGCTTGTGCTTCAAACCCCTCCCCAGCTTTGTTGCCCTTCTCTGGACACATTCCAGCAACTAAACATCCTTCCTAAACTGAGGGGCCCAGAACTGGATGCAGTACAGAAACAAAGCAGAAAAGGCCTGAAGTCAGAAGGAAGATAGCACAGCCTGAAGCCCACAAGCAATGCAGCAAGATCTAGCAGCCCAGAGAGCTCAAAACAACTCTGCTGCAAGGTTTTCAATACTCCAATGAATTGATTTTCACCTACCTATTATTATTCTTCAGACCAACTGAATTAGATGGACTTATCATTCTTATAATGTAAACTCTGAGGAGTCCACACCTCTCGAACTGTCCAAAACCTCAGAAATACTCTGTTTACAACTAAACTTTAGTTTCTAACTGTAACACTTACATGCAGAGAATAAAAGCTTAGTATGTGTTGCCTAGATGAATTCCAATAAGGTTGCAAGTGTGTTAAGGTGCTGTTTTGCTTAATGAACGATGTTCAAAGCTGCCCATTTGTGGTCTTGTATTGATTTACACTCTTAAGGAGACAAAGCCTTTCCTGAGAAAAATTCAGACTTCATGAAATAAAACAAAAAAGCTTAAGTGCCCATAAATTATTCTGCACTCAGAATCAAGGGAGGTAAGGGGAAGCTTTGTTGCTAGGAGACTGTGGCTAGAAGGTATCAGGAGAGACTGCTTTATTTTAAAGATTAGAATCTGTAATAAAAATACTTAGCGGGTAATACAACAGGTATATGTAGGAGCTCAGTGTAGAACAGGTGAAGTATGAGACAAGCACCAGAAAGCTTATGAAAAGTGCAAATCTTTGAAAACAGTTCAGCTATCATGACTTACTGGTCTTATAAAAGGAGCTTATTTCTTGCTTGCTTCTAATTGGGACAAAATTTCTTTGGGGATATAAATTATGCAATAAATATTGATGAATGTTTCGAGAAGGGGCAGTGATTTTATTTGTTTCTGGTATTTACATGGTGACCATGTGTAGGTCTCTAAAAGTTTTCAAATTAATAGCTGTAAAACATATGGCAGCCAGAGAGAAAGCAAGCTTGCTGCACAGAAGGGATGAGAGTGGTTTTGAAGCTAGTCAGATTTGCCACGCACTTTCAGGTAAAGCAAAGAAAGTTTGGGAAATGTGAAGCTTTTCATAGATGAAATGAAAAATCAGTAGCTTTATGTCATTTATAGACAGGCTTTAACCAAAGGCAATTTAAAATATGAAGAAAAGTAAGCAATCGACTTTGTCTTGAAATAATTTGTTGCGGGAAAATAATTTTTGTGTGGAAAAAATGTTATTCTACTTCAGTGTGACTCAGTCAGTGGAGAGCTAGAGTTTTCATGGAATATGTGGATGAATCACAGAATCAACAAAAAAATGAATTATGCCCCTAATTTAGTAGCTGTGAAACATCTCTTGCAGGTGGACATTTTGCTGAATGTCAGGAATTTTCATATATCAAGACCTATGGAATGGAATGGAATGGAATGGAATGGAATGGAATGGAATGGAATGGAATGGAATGGAATGGAATGGAATGGAATAGAATAGGAAAGATGGAATAGAATAGAATAGGATAAGCTAGAATAGAATAGAATAGAATAGAATAGAATAGAATAGAATAGAATAGAATAGAATAGAATAGAATAGAATAGAATAGAATAGAATAGAATAGAATAGAATTAACCAGGTCGGAAGAGACCTTTGAGATCAGAATACACATTGGAAGCCCGGGTACAGGTCATATGTAATTAATTATTCCTAAACTTGAAATATTTAGAACCAAAAATATATGGCCAGAAATCATTTAATATAATCAACATCTTTCCTGGGCCCCTCAGTTTAGGAGAGATGTTGACTTGCTGGAACGTGTCCAGAGAAGGGCAACAAAGCTGGGGAGGGGTTTTGAAGCACAAGCCCTATGAGGAGAGGCTGAGGGAGCTGGGGTTGCTTAGCCTGGAGAAGAGGAGGCTCAGGGGAGATCTTATTGCTGTCTACAACTACCAGAAGGGAGGTTGTAGACAGGTGGGGACTGGTTTCTTCTCCCAGGCAATCAGCACCAGAACAAGAGGACACAGTCTCAAGCTGTGCCATGAGAGGTTTAGGCTGGATGTTAGGAAGAAGTTCTTCATAGAAAGAGTGATTGGCCATTGGAATGTGCTGCCCGAGGAGGTGATGGAGTCACCATCAGTGGAGATGTTTAGGAGGAGACCTGATGGGGTGCTTGGTGCCATGGTTTAGCTGATTAGATGGTGTTGGATGATGGGTTGGACACGATGATCTCGAAGGTTTCTTCCAACCTGGTCTGGTGTCTATTCTATTCTATTCTATTCTATTCTATTCTATTCTATTCTATTCTATTCTATTCTATTCTATTCTATTCTATTCTATTCTATTCTACAATGCTGTTTTTCTCTTTTTAAAAAAAAAAGTGTTTTTCAGAATGTATTGTCCCTGAAATGTTAGAACAAATATTTTGCATAATTGTAATTAGATGGCATTTTTTTAACTCCTACTTCATTCTTGGTTTCAGTGTGACATTTTAGGTCTTTCACTGGGTGATATTGCAGAGATGTTTCTTACACAGGAGATACTATCAAAAATGTGTTTGTGAATTAACACATCACTTTCAGCAAAATAAAAATTCACTCTTGGCATATGACTTCCCTCATGTAGTCATCCTAAAGCATCAGGGTGGTTACTCATATTTTGTGGTGGGAGGACACCCTTCTGCAATTTTTCCATAGTGCCAAGTCAGCCTGTTCAACACATAAGCCAGTCAGCTACAGTTAGGCCCCCTCATGTAAGAGTCACTTGGAGATTTTAACTTTGCAGTGTCAAGGCCTTGTTCACAGTAAGCCAGATGATTTTCCAGCACCACATGGTAGCCCAGTAGCTCATTTTCAGTTTTGTTGTTCTGCATGGTGAAATCTTAGCTTTTACCTGCTATTTGATTTGTATGTCACACACCCATCCACCTCTTGGAAAACACTGGTTCTTGTTAAGTTGAATAACTGCCATTAGTTAATCATAGCTGGATTTGTATCTTGTTTCTTAATCTTTTCCAATCCATTACAACTATCTGTCAAATATTAGTGGGTAAGCAATATCAGATTTTTCAAAGACAAAACTATCAAGAAATGAAGTCCTCTGTGTATTTAAATCCAGGAAGATCTACATATCTAAATTCACTTGTTTGGCTACAGGAAAATGAAGCTATTCCATGATTCTGTGTTACCCTCACTCTTCTGCTGGCAACGAGGCTGGGGAGAGGCCTCGAGTACAAGCCCAACGAGGAGAGGCTGAGGGAGCTGGGGTTGTTTAGCCTGGAGAAGAGGAGGCTCAGGGGAGACCTTATTGCTGTCTACAACTACCTGAAGGGAACTTGTAGCCAGGAGGGGGTTGGTCTCTTCTCCCAGGCAACCAGCACCAGAACAAGAGGACGCAGTCTCAAGCTGCACCAGGGGAAGTTTAGGCTCAAAGTGAGGAGAAAGTTCTTCACAAAGAGAGTTGTTAGCCATTGGAATGTGCTGCCCGGGGAGGTGGTGGAGTCACCATCACTGGAGGTGCTCAAGAGGGGATCAGACATGGCACTTGGTGCCATGGTTTAGTAGTTCACAGTATCACCAAGGTCATGAGGTGTTGGGTGACAGGTTGGACTTGATGATCTTTGAGGTCTTTTCCAACCTTATTGATTCCACGATTCTATGAAAGAGGAGATACATTATCAACTAATTATGCAGCGTCCAAAATCAGTCAGGTAGTTTGTCTTTCTTAGAGTTAATTTGTACATGCTTTCTTCACATTAGCAAGAGTGTTGTACAGCAAAGTGCAGCACCCACTTTCTTCTAGAGGATCATGAAATGATTACAAATGTTTTACTTTGACATTGGTTTATAGGTGATGGAATTGGTAAGATGGGATTGGAAAACAAACAAAAAAGAAACCTCAGCTGGAGTCAGGTAAAAATATTGAAATTAATTTAATATTGAAATTAATTTAATAGTTTCTGCTCTTAAAATGTGAATATTTTCATACAAATGTAGTGGCTGAACTGTTCCAAGTTGAAACCTCATTTGTATACAAAAAGAGAGAACACCTTATTTTTGCAACATATGGGCTATACAGACTTAAAAGGGGAACAACTGTAAAAAGAAGAGATAATTATCCTCAATTTATATGCAGAAACTAGGCACAAATACAGAAGCAACAAGACTCATTTGAACAGTTGCAGCTGTCCACAGTGTAAGCATCTACTACTGAGTGACTTCATGGTCCCTTTTAAATTGGGACTGAACAACAAGCACTTCCAAGCTATAAATTTCCTCAGCATTAGCTAAGTATTTAAAAATACAAGTAAATCACACCCTAAAAATGTCACTTTCTCTCCACTGACCATAAAGACAGCTTAATGTGTTTATCTTTGCTAAGAACTATGCTTCTGCACAGCTAGGTTTAATCCAATGAATTGCATCTGGCTGCATATCTATGTGAGAGACTTGGATATTGAGTCAAGACCTTGGGAAAACTCTATCAGAACCCTGTCAGACCCATCTTTTTCTTTGTAAATGATTTTTGATCACCTGAAAGCCAATTTTGGATACAGTGTGTGAATTGTTGTGAATTTCATCTTCTCACAAACTTGTTTAAAGTTTCTTTGCAATTTGTTTTAATTTAAGAATTATAGACTCATAGTAAGAATAAAATCATATTAATAACTATAGAATCATACTAAGAGCTTATGGAGACTGCCATTTAATTTGACTTATACCAAGAGTCAGTATTGGGTCTCAGTGTAGTGAAAGCAGAAAAGCATTGTCTCAGCTGTGAAAGCAGCATGCTGTGATCAGAGGATAAAGCCAGCCTGTAATAGACAAGTCAATTACAGACTGTTAGTGTTACTGTCATATGTGCATTTTGACTCTGCATGAGGACAAGTGCAACAGCTAGAGCATCAGCCTACCTTGCACAGTTATTTTCTTTTATTCTTTCTGAGCAGCCTGACAAATAAGCAGCCCACCAAACAAACTGATGTCTTTATTAGCTAGCAGAAACTTCAGAAGTCCATGAATTGCCTTCAGTCATTTTCACAGGCAAATAGTGCTAGTGCAGTTAGCATCTGCAGGAGGGAATTTGTTTTGTTTACCTATAATGAATCTTTGCTGTGTCCAGTTTTGGGACTCTCAACTTAAGAAGGACATTGAGACTCTTGAATGTGTCCAGAGAAGGGCAATGAGGCTGGGGAGAGGCCTCAAGCACAAGCCCAACAAGGAGAGGCTGAGGGAGCTGGGGTTGTTTAGCCTGGAGAAGAGGAGGATATGGGGAGACCTTATTGCACTCTACAACTACCTGAAGGGAACTTGTAGCCAGGAGGGGGTTGGTCTCTTCTCCCAGGCAATCAGCACCAGAACAAGAGGACACAGTCTCAAGCTGTGCCAGGGGAGGGTTAGGCTGGAGGTGAGGAGAAAGTTCTTCACAGAGAGAGTTGTTAGTCATTGGAATGGGCTGCCCAGGGTGGTGGTGGAGTCACCCTCCCTGGAGGTGCTCAAGAGGGGATTGGACATGGCACTTGGTGCCATGGTTTAGTAGTCATGAGGTGTTGGGTGACAAGTTGGACTTGATGATCATTGAGGTCTTTTCCAACCTTATTGATTCTATGATTCTATGATTTTTGTCAAGACAGTTTTGTTAGGTAGTCTGAAGTAATCTTATTACAAAGCATAAAGCTTTTCAGGTGAAGGTGACTGTTGTGTCATCAAAATGTGATGTCTGCAGTTAACTATTCTGTATCTAAGGAACTGAACTGATGCCAAAAAACACTGACCTAAGCTACAGGTTTATGACAATAAATGTTTGCTGTAATAGTTATGTTTAGAGTCTAATAACCCTGTCATCATTGTGTTGTATTCAGAAATGTATAAAATGTAAGTAACTTTTTGATTTAAGCTGTGTCTAAAATGTGATTTGCTAGTTGGTGTCTGATTCTTTTGTAGCTATCCCATTAAAACAAACAAGCAACCAAACTTCTAAAAAATAATTTATTTGAGCAAATTCCCTCAAATAAAATGCTTCTTTGGGTTGCATAGATATAAATCTAGAGCAAATCAACACACCTCAGCTGAGTAGATACTCCAGATTTTGTGAGTTATTTTAGATAAATGTTTTTCAAACAATTTGTTTGCTCTTCAATTTATGGATCTTTCCTCCTCCTTGAATCATAATCATAGAATCATAGAATCAATAAGGTTGGACCTCAAAGATCATCAAGTCCAACCTGTCACCCAACACCTCATGCCTACTAAACCACGGCACCAAGTGCCATGTCTGATCCCCTCTTGAGCACCTCCAGTGATGGTGACTCCACCACCTCCCTGGGCAGCACATTCCAATGGCTAACAACTTTGTCTGTGAAGAACTTTCTTCATGCCTAAACTTCCCCTGGCACAGTTTGACACTAAGCATAGTTTTATATTAAAACATTCCCCATGTCTGGAGCATTTGAAGCATTTTATGCATGTGGTTTGGCACTGAATTTTGTATCCAGTATTACACTGATCTTTGCACACTCAGAATATGAAGCCAGAGCTATGTAATAAAATACACTAACAGTTGAAGAACACTAGAATCAGAGTCTGAAACAGAGGAATTGGGAAGGTTCTGCGGCCCAGTAAATGACTACTAAACCATGGCACCAAGTGCCAGGAATCTCAGAGAATCCAACGAAGCCATACTGGTGATTCTTACCTTAAAAGAAAGTGTTGCATCCCATGAGAAAAACTGCAGAGTCACAGAATGCTGGAGGTTATAAGGAACTTCTGGAGATACAATACAATACAATACAATACAATACAATACAATACAATGCACCAGGTTGAAAGAGACCTTCGAGATCATCACGTTGAACCTATCAACCAATCCAACCCACCTAAACAACTAAGCCATGGCACCAAGCACCCCATCAAGTCTCCTCCTGAACACCTCCTGCCAATTCCAATGGGCAATCACTCTCTCTGTATAGAACTTCTTCCTAACATCCAGCCTAAACCTGCCCTGCCACAGCCTGAGACTGTGTCCTCTTGTTCTGGTACTGGCTGCCTGGGAGAAGAGACGAATCTCTGCCTGTTTGCAACCTTCTTGTCAAATCCCATTCCTCCAGGTTTTCAAACCATTGACAAAATGTTTTATTGGTTTTTTCCCTAGATGTTTCACAGATCTATTTAAAATTATTAATATGTCTCTCAGAGCCTGTGTTTCCAGTGAAAACAAGTGCTCTAAATACTTGTGTGCCTAAATATTTTCAGTGGGGTTTTTTTTGCAACAGAGCCAGGTGGTTTTTATTCCTTCCCCATACACCAAACCAGATAGATACATGTCACCTCTGGTCCAGAAACTGTTCAGTTACCATAGCAGGTAACCTTCATAAGTTTAGTGTTCAAACTGATAAAATCTGCTCACAAATAATTAGGTAATGCATTGTTTTGGTCTGGAGAGGGAAAGAGACTCAGTTCTTTTGAATATTCCCGTGTTGTGAAATGAGAGGCACAAACGAGGCCAAAATATCAACAGCTAGACTATTTATTACATAAATAAAGTGGGTGGAACAGAAGGGGAGAGAGAAAGAAATAGAGAGGGAGAGAGAGAAGAGAGAAAGAAGAGGAAAGGAATTAATTTACCACACCCTCCCCCCAAGACAGTTTGAGTCTGTGGAGGAAATGTGCTGCAGGAGATGTTGGGTCTGTAGAGAAACGGTGCTGAGGCTTTGGCTGTAGAAGAGATGTGGTCCTCTGGGCAGCTTCTTCAGCTCCATGAGTTGCAGCAGGTGGAACTTAGGACACAGAGAGAGGGTTCAGTCTGCTTCTTCCAGGCTCCATGGCCTCTTTTCTTCGGAGCAGCATAGTCCTGGGCTTTTCCTTCTCTCATGTTTTCCTTCTCAGCGGCATTGTCCTTCTGTGTTTTTCTTCATCTGTGTTTTTGGTTCCGTGTTTTTCTTCTGCTAAGTCAGTAGTTGCTCAAGTCTTTTATACAGTTTTTTAGTCCTTAGCTATGTGTCCAGGTATTGTCCCTCAGGAATTCAGGGGCCAGGAAGTCATCCTTAGGTAAGTATCCAGGTATCGTCCCCCAGGAAATCTTTCTGTGCATTCCTGTGAGTTTGGGCAGGAGCCTGGATGGAGGGGGAGCAGGGTGATCTCCGTCTCCTCCTTCTCCATCTACCTATCCACACACTCATTACACATCAGGAAACAGGTGGTGAATCCATTGTCTCATCATCCTCCCTTCCTGGGGTATCTGATGGCTGGAAATGATCTTGTCCTGAAGGTGTGGAATGCTGGGTCCTTGGGCCATTGTTGTAGGCCAGCTGCAGTCCAGCGAGCAATGTTATCTTTGCACCTTCCAAGAGTCCTTCCAGTGGCTCTGCCCAACGCACATCAGCTATTGTCTGGGCAAGCAGCAAGTGATTTTAGCTTTGTTGAGTCACACCAGGAGAGACAAGCTTTTAGTCTCTCACATGCATACAGTGCTATGCCAAGCAAAGCTACCTGGAAACTGCAAAAAAAAACCCAGGATTTTAAACTGTTCTTTCTAAAATGAATGGTAGGAGAAGGTTGCTGTACAACATAATAAATGTCTTCACCTGCTCACATCTTCTCCTGGAAGCTGTGCATGACATGAACAAGACATCTACGTTACAACATATAATAACATGTATACAACATGTAATTATAATATAATAATAGAAGAAACTAAGAGGATTTTTGCAGAAATATGAAAGTGATCCAAAAGAAATCAAGAGCTAAGGTAAAGAAAACATCAATATCACAAACAGTTCTTCAGAGAGTCACAGATGACTCCTCCGCACTGCAGTTCTTGAGCAAAAGATGTTATCAAGCTTGTACTGGAATGAGGAAGGAAAAGGGAAGAGCCAGGGAATTATAGGTCTGTCAGCCTGACCTCAGTGCCAGGCAAGATTATGGAACGGGTCATCTCGAGTGCGATCACACAGCACTTACAGGATGACCAGGGGCTCAGGCCTAGCCAACATGGATTTAGGAGGGGCAGGTCCTGCCTGACCAACCTGATCTCCTTCTATGATCAGGTGACCCGCCTGGTGGATGTGGGGAGGCCTGTGGATGTGGTCTACCTGGACCTCAGCAAAGCCTTTGACACAGTCCCCCACAGCAAACTCCTGGCCAAGCTGGCAGCCCATGGCTTGGACAGGAGCACACTGCACTGGGTTAGGAACTGGCTGGAGGGCCGAGCCCAGAGAGTGGTGGTGAATGGTGCCACATCCAGCTGGCGGCCTGTCACTAGTGGTATGCCCCAAGGATCAGTGCTGGGCCCCATGCTCTTCAACATCTTTATTGATGATCTGGATGAGGGCATTGAGTCCATCATCAGTAAATTTGCGGACGACACCAAGCTGGGGGCAGGAGTTGATCTGCTGGAGGGCAGAGAGGCTTTGCAGAGGGACCTCGACAGGCTGGACAGATGGGCAGAGTCCAATGGCATGAGATTTAACACATCCAAGTGCTGGGTTCTGCACATTGGCCACAACAACCCCATGCAGTGCACAGGCTGGGGTCAGAGTGGCTGGAGAGAGGCCAGGCTGAGAGGAACCTGGGGGTGCTGGTTGATGGGAAGCTGAACATGAGCCAGCAGTGTGCCCAGGTGGCCAAGAGGGCCAACAGCATCCTGGCCTGCATTAGGAATAATATGGCCAGCAGGAGCAGGGAGGTCATTGTGCCCCTGTACTCTGCTTTGGTTAGGCCACACCTTGAGTCCTGTGTCCAGTTCTGGGCCCCTCAGTTTAAGAAGAACATCAAGACACTTGAACGTGTCCAGAGAAGGGTAACAAGGCTGGGGAGAGGCCTTGAGCACAAGCCCTATGAGGAGAGGCTGAGGGAGCTGGGGTTGTTTAGCCTGGAGAAGAGGAGGCTCAGGGGCAACCTCATTGCTCTCTACAACTACCTGAAGGGTGGTTGTAGCCAGGCAGAGGTTGGCCTCTTCTCCCTGGCAGCCAGCACCAGAACAAGGGGACACAGTCTCAGGCTGTGCCAGGGGAAGTTTAGGCTCAAGGTGAGGAGAAAGTTCTTCACCGAGAGAGTGATTCACCTTTGGAATGTGCTGCCCGGGGAGGTGGTTGAGTAGCCATCCCTGGAGGGGTTCAAGAGGGGACTAGATGTGGCACTTGGTGCCATGGTCTAGTTGTGAGTTTTGTGGTTTCAGGTTGGACTCGATGATCTTCAAGGTCTCTTCCAACCTTGGTAATACTACTATACTACTAAGGGTGAGCATAGCATCAGAGAAATGGGAGACAGTCAGAAGTCTATCTGCATCAGTTTTGCTTAAATTATTATTCAGAAAGAGACATGAAAATCAGATAATTTGCTGGTAAGATTTACTGTCATTACAACTGGATTAATAATTATTTGATAAGATTGCTTGGATATGAATTAAACTATCAATTAATTGCATGAAATGTTTGGTCTCGTACCCTACCCTTGATGACTGATTGTTAAACTTGAATGCAGAAATTCATGGAGATTATAAATGGCCTAGGCTTTAATTTGCATATAACAGCTGGTGGAGAACATGTGCATCTTCATCTATTACCATCTGGATGACAGTCAGGATATCCTGAAGAATCTCTCTTCAGCCCAGTGTTAATAGGTGCTTTACTAGAGGAAAAATTAACACTGTAAGAAAGTTTTCATATAAGTGGAACTGGTTGAGAGAAAAGGAAATATCATGTGTAAAAAGTGATTTCTGAGAGCCCTCTGAGGTGCTTTTCTCACTTGAAGTCAAACATAAGTCATACTGAAAGGATGGTCCTCTATTCTCTGGTAAACACTTTCCCCTGGTGTGGTTGAGGTAATAGCTGGCAAATAACGGCTGGGGTACAGGAGAAGGTACACACAAAATTGCTAGACCAGTTACTGTACCATGTAAAGTGATTGAATCAATGCTTCAACAGCTCTGTTGAAATGAAGGAGTTCAGAACTACACTGTGGCCTATACAGCACCAGGCTTGCTGGCACCTCATGGGAGACACCTTTCTCAAAGGGGGAAGAAAGTCTTTGCACCGGAGATTGCAGGACTGGTTGACAGAGAGGTAAACTAGATTTGAAGGAGGAAGGGAATTTAAAGGGACTTGCTAATGAGGCCCCTGGGAACAGTAGCCCAGCACTTATGGAGCAGCATGCTAACATTTTGGAGAATCAGAGGGTCTACCACTCCTCTACTAGGGCAAAAATTACTTGTTCAACTCTCTCTGAAACAGAATAGAATAGAATTAACCAGATTGGAAAAGACCTTTGAGATCATCAAGTCCAACCTATCACCTAACACCATCTAATCAACTAAACCATGGCACCAAGCACCCCATCCAGTCTCTTCCTAAACACCTCCAGTGACGGTGACTTCACCACCTCCCTGGGCAGCCTGGTAGAAGGAAAACTCTCCACTGGTGAGAGAGGATTGGGCTAGAGACCATTTGGGCAAACTGAACATCCACAAATCTGTGGACCTTGATGGGATGCACCCACAAGTGTTGAGAAAGATGGCTGATATTGATGTTTTACCATTCTCCATCATTTTTGAAAGATTGTGGAATATGGGAGAGGTGCCTGAGGACTGGAGGAAAGACAGTGTCACTCTAATCTCCAGAAAATGCAAGAAAGAAGGTCCAGTAAACAGCAGAACAGTCAGTCTCACATCCATCCCTGGAAACTTAGTGGAGCAGCTCATTCTGGAGGTTATCTCCAAGCACATGGAAGAAAAGAAGGTTATCAGGAACAGTCATTACGGATTTAGCAAGGGGAAATCATGTTTGACTAACCATTAGCCTTTTATGATGGTGTGACTGAATGGTCTATGTAGAACAATGGATGTTGTCTGCCTTGACTTTAGCAAACCTTTTGACACTGTCTCCTATAACATCCTTACAGGCAAGATCAGGAAGTCTGAGTTAGAAGAGTGGATGCTGAGATGGATCATGAATTGGCTAAACAATAGAGCTCAGAGGATTATGATCGAGGTTGCAGAGTCTAGTTGGAGACCTGTGACTAATGATGTTCCCAAGGGATCAGTGCTGCGTCTAGTCTTATTCAATCTCTTCAGCAACAACCTAGATGAAAGGATAGAGCATACTGGGAGGATTGGCTGATACACCAGAAGGCTGTGTGACCATTTAGTGTGTGACCTGGCCAGACTGGAGAGTTGGGCAAAGTAGAACTTAATGAAGTTCTACAAGAATAAATCATAGAATCATAGAATCAATAAGGTTGGAAAAGACATCAAAGATCATCAAAATGTAGAGTCCTGCACCTAGGGAGGAAAAACATCACATACCAGTATAGACTTTCTTGACCTGCTGGAAAGCAGCTCTGTGGAGAAGAACCTTGGAGTCATGGTGACAAATAAGTTGTCCATGAGACAGGAATGTGCCCTTATGACCAAGAAGGCCAATTGTGTCCTGGAGCGGATTAAGAAGAGTGTGGCCAGCAGGTCAAGGGAGGTTCTCTTTCCCCTCTACTCTGCCCAGGAGTATTGTGTCCAGTCTGGGCTCTCCAGTACAAGAGGGACAGGGATATACTAGAGAGTGCCCAATGAAGGGCTGTAAGGTTAATTAAGGGACTGGAACATCTGTCTTATGAGGAAAGGCTGAGAGACCTGTGGTTGTTAAGTCTGGAAAAGAGAAGACCAAATAGAGATCTTATTGATGCTTATAAAGAGCTGACGGGTGGGTGTCAAGAAGGTGGTGCTAGTCTCTTTTCAGTGATGTCCTGTGATAGGACAAGGGCCAATGGATGCAAACTGAAACACAGGAAGTTTCACCTCGTCATGAGGAAAAACTTTACTGCCAGCTGCCTAGAGAGGTTGTGGAGTCTCCTTCTCTAGAGTCTTTCAAGACCCATCTGGTTGTGTTCTTGTGTGACCTGCCCTAGGTGATCCTACTTTGGCAGGGGGTTTGATTTGATGATCTTCAGAGGTCCCTTCCAACTCCTACCATTCTTTGATTCTATGAACAGGGCTGGAAAAAGCCTATTTTGTTTTTTTGTAATCTTTTAAGGACTAGGTATCTCTTACCATTTAATTTGTCAAAGAAGAGATTTAGTGAGCAGAAATGATGACAGTAATACTGTGGAAAGTATTCTGATAGCAGAGACCTATCTGATACAGCAATGATGTACTGACATTTAAGGCTGACAGAGAAATCTAGGTAAGTTCAGTACAGAAATCTACCACATCTGTGAAACAGTGTGATTAACACTGGAACTATTACAAGGGGTTCAGACAGAATATCTTCCACTACAGTTTAAACTAAGGGTATTTGTCTTTTTAAAAGAAGAACTCTAGCTCATTCAGAGATCAGGAACTACTGGATGAAAAGTTATAGTCTCTGTAATGTAGATCAGAACAGATTATCATAATAGCCCTCTTTGTCCCTAAACTCTGTGATTTTTTTCATTATCTGAATAAGTGACTTTGTAGACCTGATTTCTATGTGCCTGGATTCTAAGGTCTTTGGCCCCTGTTGTAAATTTTTCATGAGAATTTTGCAAGACTGCAAATCCCTTTCAGCTCATACTTTAGAAGGAACGATTTGGCACGTGCTTTGACCTATAAACAGAGAAAATGAGCACATTACTACATGCCAAAAGACACAGAGGACAACAGAAGGATTAGTAGTAGTCAGAATTAAATACCTTGAATTTTACAGGCACCCCCAAATCTTTGAAACCACACATCCATTTACCTTTGTGTTTACTCAGCCAGGAATTGTGCTGAAGTTCCCTTATTCAGTGGCCTAAAAATGCAAGCCCTCAGTCATTCAGGTATATATGTAGTATCTGCACACAGGAGTTTTTGCTACTGAATTGTGGAAGAATATTCGAATCCCTGAAGTTGCATGTGAAAGATTTAGAGTAGTTTTGGTTGGAAGAGACCTTTAAGATCATCAAGTCCAACCATTAACCCAGCACTGCCAGGTCACTGAACCGAGTCCCTCAGCACCACATCTACATATCCATTCAGTCCCTCCAGGGATGAGGACTCCACCACTGTCCTGGGCAGCCTGTTCCAAGGCTTGACAACTGGGGAAAAAAATTATTCATCATGTCAAACCTAAACCTTTCCTGGTGCAAGCTGAGGCTGTTTCCTCTTGTCCTATTGCTTGTTACTTAGGAGATCAACTCCCACCTGCTCCAGACTCTTTTAAGAGAGCCTAAAGGTTTCCCCTCAGCCTCCTTTATTCCAGCCTAAGCAACCCCAGTTCCCTCAGCTACTCCTCACAAGACTTGTGCTCTAGACCTTTCACCAACTTTGTTGCCCCACCATGGATCCACTCCAGCCCCTCAATGTCCTTCTTCAATGTAAGCTTTGATGCAACTATAGAATCAATCAAGGCTGGAAGGGACCACAAGGATCATCTAGTTCCAACCCCCTGCCATGGGCAGGGACACCCCACACTAGATCAGGCTGGCCAGAGCCTCATCCAGCCTGGTCCTAAACACTTCCAGGGACGGGGCCTCAACCACCTCCCTGGATAACCCATTCCATGGCTTCACCACTCTCATGGTGAAGAACTTCCTCCTCATATCCAGCCTGAATCTCCCCACCTCCAGCTTCATTCCATTCCCACTAGTCCTATCACTACCTGATGTCCTGAGCAGTCTCTCCCCAGCCTTCCTGTAGGCCCCCTTCAGATACTGGAAGGCCACAATGAGGTCACCTCGGAGCCTTCTCTTCTCCAGACTGAACAGCCCCAACTCCTTCAGTCTGTCCTCATAGGAGAGGTGCTCCTTGTAGAGGACTCGTAGAGTCATTTGCTAGACTAAGCTTTAAAGCTAAGCTGGAGTTATAACAGATGAGCAGCCGGTGTGATGAGATCCATGGGAAAGAAAAATGAGGTAAAATCTATGCAATGAGCAGTAGTTCTCCAATAAATGCATGAAGTTACTTCCCTTACAAGTTTCTAGTTACTTAAATGAAAGCTTAAATGAAAATAATAAAAATATACATCTACTTAGTATGACATTACATCATCTATCTTATTTGTATTAAAGTGAAAAGTAGGCATGACTTCATGTGAGTTTCTTTGTGGAAATCAATGCTCTTAGATTCAAAGGTACTGAATGGAGATGCAGCTACATTACAGTGAAATCCCTTCATCCTTGGATTCGGTGAGTTTTCCCACATCTCTGAGGGACATAGAAGAAAGCAGATGCAAGACCCTTAAAGGAATACCCATACATTTACATTAAATACAAAGAAGTTCAATAAAAGAAAATGAAGTCTGAAAAAAGGACTTATTCTAGTCAAGCACAAAGATTTAGCAAGCTTTCACTGAGTAGAATTTACAGGAACAAAGCCCACAGTTAATAAACTGGATGTCTATTGCCCTTCGTATGCATATTTGTCAGTTTCAATTAAATTGTCATTTAAACCTGGCTCTGTCATTCAGACTCTCCTGTGCAAATGAATAGTTTGTTCTTGCGCAGCTGAAGCCATTTAAGCATTTTTAGGCAGATTTTTCCCTTCTGTCTTGTAGAGAGAGTGAATGTACAGGGTTTTGATGCATATTCCACGCTCCGCATATGGTGCTAAAAATCCATTAGCCAAAGAACAGTGAAGAAATGGATTTGATTAGAGAGAACAGTTGAAGGTCAAGTTTAAATAGAAGTCTAACATTAGCCAGGCTTGATTGGCCATGGCTTTAGCATGTATCTCTGAGTGACTATGCAAATATTGATGCTTAGTAAACACAGAATACTGAATAGACTACTTGAAATCAAAAATAAATGCAAACTGGTAACACATCCGCTTTGGACCATATTTGGCACATCTTTAATAGGAAACTGGGGGATAAAAACAGTAGCTACCATTTGTAACAAAAAGCACATCCAACAACATAGAACACGGGTTTTTGTCCAATGTAGTTATGCAGGTAAGACTCTTTTTCTTTCCTCCTTGATCACAGAATCATAGAATCAATAAGGTTGGAAAAGACCTTAAAGATCCTCAAGTCCAACCTGTCACCCAACACCTCATGACTGCTAAACCATGGCACCAAGTGCCACGTCCAATCCCCTCTTGAACACCTCCAGGGACGGTGACTCCACCACCTCCTTGGGCAGCACATTCCAATGGCCAACAACTCTTTCTGTGAAGAACTTTCTCCTCACCTCCAGCCTAAACTTCCCCTGGTGCAGTTTAAGACTGTGTCCTCTTGTTCTGGTGCTGGTTGCCTGGCAGAAGACACCCCCCTCACCTGTCTACAACCACCCTTCAGGTAGTTGCAGACAGAAATAAGGTCTCCCCTGAGCCTCAAAGGGGCTGGAAGAGACCTTTGAGATCATCAAGTCCAACCGCTCACCTTGAGCTCACAACCTCACTGCTACTGCTAAGCCACTGTCACTAAACCATGTTCCTAAGCACCACATCCACACATCTTTTAAATACCTCCAGGGATGGTAATTCCACTGTTCCTGAGCAGCCTGCTCCAATGCTTGATAGATCTTTCTGTGAAGAAAATGTTCCTAATATTCAACCTGAGCCTCCCCTGGCACAACTTGAGGCTGATGTTAGCAGATGCTAGATATTAACAGAAACACTTTTAGTGACATCAATAACACTGCACCAAAGTCCTAAAGGGAAATGAGGAGAAGCTGACTCAGAACCTCTCTTGATTAGTCTTTACACTGTTTCTTAAATCTGATTGAGGTTTATTTTTATTCAGGGAGGACTGGTAGGGGGTTGTGAAGGAATCCCTGGTGACCCTACATAGTGTCTTATCATAGTGGTGTTCCTTTAGCTAATTTGCTGATTAGGAATTCTTAAGCATAATCAGCATACTGGAGAAGGACTATAGGCATAGTTAAACTGAATAGTGGGGAAATTATCATAAATACTAAAGGGATTACTTAGCTCTCATTCAGGAATTGAAAACTTTAAAATATCTTCACTGAAGAAAAATTATTTTTCTGTCATTTTGTCTCTTTTTCTGGAGCATTGTGTTTATGGGCTAGACCCTAGTTTCATTATTTGTATGATGCTACCAGAACAAGAGGACACAGTCTCAAGCTGTGCCAGGGGAGGTTTAGGCTGGATGTTAGGAAGAAGGTCTTTTCCAGCTTGGTTAATTATATTGTATACTATCTTCAGATTTTAAGTGTTATGTTGATGGTCTGGGTTTCTTTGTTACTGTCTGTAATGTTTTCTTAGCTCCCATTCGTTTTCTGCTTCCCATTGGTGTTCATGTAGCCACTTGATGTAAAGGTTATATTGATACTACTCTTGAAGTTTTCCAGAATATGTTGATCATCATTCTTTTCTCATGGCTGATTAAGGACATTGGTTTCTTTACTTAGAAACTACAGTACAATGAACATCCCAATAAGAGTGTATAAACACCTACAATCAAATATTTTGCGTTAGTTAGAATAGAATATAATTAACCAGGTTGGAAAAAACCTTCAAGATCATCAAGTCCAAACTATCATCCAACACTGTCTAATCAACTAAACCATGGCAACAAGTGCCCTAACCAGTCTCTTCATAAACACCTCCAGTGATGGTGACTCCACCACCTCCCTGTGCAGCCCATTCCAATGGCAAATCACTCTTTCTGGGAAGAACTTCTTCCTAACATCCAGCCTAAACCTCCTCTGGCACAGCTTGAGACTGTGTCCTCTTGTTCTGGTGCTGATTTCCTGGGAGAAGAGACCAACCTCCAGCTGGCTACAACCTCCCTTCAGTTATTTGCAGACAGCAATAAGGTCTCCCCTGAGCCTCCTCTTCTTCAGGC
The DNA here is from genome assembly GCA_033816785.1 of Picus viridis. Lineage (NCBI taxonomy): Eukaryota > Metazoa > Chordata > Aves > Piciformes > Picidae > Picus > Picus viridis. The sequence goes on from CM066566.1 coordinate 9,017,490, forward strand.
TAAGCAACCCCAGCTCCCACAGCCTCTCCTCATAGGGCTTGTGCAGTCTCAAGCTGTGCCCAAGGGAAGTTTAGGCTCAAGGTGAGGAGAAAGTTCTTCACAGAGAGAATTGTTGGTCGTTGTAATGTGCTGCCCAGGGAGGTGGTGGAGTCACCATCCCTGGAGGTGTGGGAGAGGGATCGGACGTAGCACTTGGTATCATGGTCTAGTAGTTCTGAGGTGTTGGGTGACAGGTTGGACTTGATGATCTTTGAGGTCTTTTCCAACCTTGTTGATTCTATGATTCTATGGTTGATATCCTTTTCAATCTACAATGCTGGAGAAGAATTTTGTCTGCATACATGAACTCAGCAGTTTTTAAGAACTTCTCATTCTGCTGTTATTTGAAGATCCTTTTAATTCTTTATGTTCTTTGCTACTGCACAATTATTATTTTTTAAATATACTGAGACTATAGACTATAGAGTTTAGAGGCCGTGAAGCATTTTAGTGTTTTTTTTTCCACTTCTTCATTCCATATTCTGTTTAAAAGCATATGGGATGTCTGGAGGGCTGTTTTTATGTCACTTACTTTAGGCTTTTATGCAGTTAAATGTATCAAATCTCTGGTGTGAAAATTTCAAAGTAATCACTGTGGAAGATACTGATGTGAGTAACATTGCTACACATTCTTGCTTCATTTTATTTTTTTGCTTTAAGGAAACTGGAGATGTTTAGGGGGAGACTTGATGGGGTGCTTGATGCCATGGTTTAGTTGCTTAGATGGTGTTGGATGATGGGTTGGATGCAGTGATCTTGAAGGTCTCTTCAAACCTGGTCTATTCCTCTCCCCTCCCCTCCCCTCCCCTCCCCTCCCTCCCCTCCCCCTCCCCTCCCCTCCCCCCCCTCCCCTCCCTCCCCTCCCCTCCCCTCCCCTCCCCTCCCCTCCCCTCCTCCCCTCCCCTTCCTTCCCTTCCCTTCCTTCCCTTCCCTTCCCTTCCCTTCCCTTCCCTTCCCTTCCCTTCCCTTCCCTTCCCTTCCCTTCCCTTCCTTCCCTTCCCTTCCTTCCCTTCCCTTCCTTCCCTTCCCCTTCCCTTCCCTTCCTTCCCTTCCCTTCCCTTCCCTTCCTTCCCTTCCCTTCCCTTCCCTTCCCTTCCCTTCCCTTCCCTTCCTTCCCTTCCCTTCCCTTCCCTTCCCTCTTCCCTTCCCTCTTCCCTTCCCTCGTAAAAAACGCATGGATTGCACATATAAAATACCTGGTATCTTGTCTGATATGGCTGTAGCACTGTAGTGTAGGATACAATACTCTGCATGCTGCAGAATATATTGAGCTTTAGCATAAATTGGACACCAATTTTGGAGAGGGGAGAGAAAGGTAAGAGGGAAGCTAACTGGGCAGTAGCCCATGGGTGCTGACATTGCAGGAAACTGCGAAAATAGAAAAGAGCATGTGAAGGGAGACCCCTGACCTCTGCAGAGCCATCCAAGATATTTTGCAGAGTAGTCAGTTAAGATCAAAGGAAAACCATATTCACCTTGCAGTTCCTCAAAAAGAATGTGATGATGTGGTGATATGCATATGCCAAGTTGTGTTCCAAGATCTGGCAGGAGTCATAGGAACGGGTAGGCAACCTAAGGGTTTTTATGTGTGTTATATTAGGTATTTGACATAACCAGTGATTCTAGTAATCAAAATAATCTTCTGAGACAGTTTTTTAAAGCTCATAGATGAACATAATGCAGATTATTTAAATTTAGTTTTGATGTGGAGAAGAGTCTTATCTTCACAGGAAAATAGTCCAAACATACTTTACTTTCCTTCTTTGTGACTTCATAGATATATACAGACATGCATCCTCCTCCTCCAATGTATTACCACAGAATAATTTTAACCTTGTCTGAAAGCACAGAGATGAAGGGTGGAATTAATCTAGTTTATACTAAAACTGAGGTGTCTAATCAGCTGAGCCTCCTTTTGTAAATAGGAATTGAGCCCTTCTGATGGCCAGTGTAACTCAGTTTTCTCACCTTTACCCTTCTGATTTTCCCTTTCATCCCACTGGGCGACAGTGAGCAAGTGGCTGTGTGGGGCTGAGCTGCCAGCTGGGGTCAACCCACATCAGTTCTTATTAACTTGCATGGGGAAACTCCACTGGATTTCAGATTTCAAGAACTAGCAACAGTCAGCAGGCCTGTGATTATGATGATGGGCCGTAGGAACCAGGTACTAGCAGAACAGCGGTGGGAAGATGGATTGCCTACAAAAATGCTAAATCCAGCACCTTATTGGCTGGTTTAGCTTTTTCTCTCTCCCACATACAATCTATTTTAAACCTGAGCTGATTTTGTTGTCAAAGACACTGTGGATTTCATCTGATCAAATGCAGTCATCTGCAGTATGGGTGTTAACTTTCATAGCAAATGACTTTTCCACGCCATCTATTATTGCCAATTTATGAACATTAGCAACAACCATAGTTAGAGTGACCAGGGGTCCACTTGCCTTGAGGAAGAGTAAGAACATATATGGTACTTTTCCTGGTTGCTGCTTGGTCTCCAGTTATTTCAACTCAATGGATTGTTGTGCAGCACATATACACTTACACAACCTTCTTTTAACACTTATATATGCACTTCAAGCAGCCACACGCTTCTTTGGCATAGATCTTGGCACATATCTGATGAACCACTTCCTCCTGTTCGTGTTGAGTGTGGTTGATTTCGCAAAGTTACAGTTACCTTTGTTGGATGTATATATTTTTTTGTTTTGTTCTTTTTTCCTTAAGAAATACTGAACAGATGACCTCTTTTTACCCTTTTGCTGGATATTCATGAATTTGTAGCTCTTCAGCACTCCCCATTCTCTCTCTCCCTGTTGCCTCTTTCCCAGACTGAAGAGTACTAACCTGAGAAATTATTCTCGTCATCAAATATACATCTAAAGTAGATCAGACAAATCACACTTCAGAAGCACCAGTTCCTCTTTGCTCTTGCTGAGGGGAGCTCTGGGTGACTAAACCAAAAACTAGACACTTGTGCTGTGTACTTTCACATTTAGATGAGAGCAATCTTATTCTCTGTATCTGCAAAATATTTCAATTAAAATGAAAGATTAATATATTGAAGTTACCGAAGTGACTCCGATGTGGAAGAAATTAATAGAGCTGAAGCGGTCAACCAGAAGTGACTACAAAACAACAAAATTGATTCACTTGTTGCACACAGAGATATGTAAATAAGAATCCAGGCTTACCCACTATGGCAGCTATAGCTATGTCTTCTTCCTTCATTGTTTCTGGGTTTTACTGCAGAGTTAATAATAAGGTTTTCAGCTAAGTAGTCAAAGTAAATGCTCATGTAATCTGGATAAATTTGGTATGTAGTGTTCATAAATACTAAACATAAATACTGAACACAGTCTCAAGCTGCACCAGGGGAAGTTTAGGCTGGAGGTAAGGAGAAAGTTCTTCACTGAGAGAGTCATTCACCATTGGAATGTGCTGCCCAGGGAGATGGTGGAGTCACAATCCCTGGAGATGTTCAAGAGGGGATTGAACGTGGCACTTGGTGCCATGGTCTAGTCATGAGGTCTGTGATGACAGGTTGGACTTGATAATCTTTGGGGTCTCTTCCAACCTTGGTGATACTGTGATAAGGAAAATCCAAGCACATCAACACTAAATTATTTAATTATATGTATTACATATTTATTATTATAGAATAGAATAGAACAGAATAGAGTAGAATAGAATAGAATAGAATAGAATAGAATAGAATAGAATAGACCAGATTGGAAGAGACCTTCACATCTAACCCATCATCCAACACCATCTGATCAACTAAACCATGCAACCAACCACCCCATCAGGTCTCCTCCTAAACACCTCCAATGATGGCATTATATTATATTATATTATATTATATTATATTATATTATATTATATTATATTATATTATATTATATTATATTATATTAATTTATTTAATAGCTATTATACTTACATATTTTTTTAAAACTTATATTAAAATATTTAATTATGTTATCCCATGATTTAATTAGTGAGGAGATAAAATTAAGTGAACTGAATGTTCTTCTATTTGTGTCTTTGAAAGAATACTTCTCCTAGTCCCCTGAAGCTTTCCTCGTCTTCTCTAGTTGCCAGCATTACTGCATGCAATGCACACAACTACCTGAAATCCCAGATGTCAGGTTGTGAAATTTGTTCTCTCAGTGCTGGTGTCTGGCCACATGGCAGAGTCCTACATTATCAGCAGTTGGTCATGCTGGCAACTCTCAAAATTGCCTCTGGGTCAGTCATGTGCTCTTGGCTTTTATTAAATCTGTGAGGGGAACTGAGTTCTCCCAGTGCTATGTTCCATTTAGATTTGTAGATGTTAAGGCCAGAAGGGACCATTGTGATCATCTTGTCTGACCCCCTGCATAACACAAGCCACAGGATGCTCCTGATTTAATTCCTGTTTGAAGTAGAGCATATCTTTTAGGGGAAAAGGCATTCAGTCCTGTTTGATATTTCCAGAAGAATATGCCATGACCTCAGGCAGGTTATCTGAAGCACTGTTTATCCCCAGTGTTAAAAGTGTGCACCTCATTTCAGGCATGAATTGGGGTGGTTTCAACATTCAGCCCTGGGCTTTTGTTCTACTTGGCTAGATTGAAGGAGACATCCAGATTTTGTCTTCCCTGTTATTAGGTCATGCCTTAACTTCTCCTTTGTTAAAATATGCAGATAGCTTTGCCAGATTTGAGCTGGTTTGTATTAGCCTGACATGATTATTTACAGATGTTATGGACAGGTGTCACCAAAATCCTCAATGAAAAGCAGTGGAAATGATACTAAAATCGTTGCTAACAGAAGGGTTCTAGTTCTAGCATCTAAGAAAAGTGACTGATTATTATGTGTAAAATACAAAAACATTTCTTTGCAACAAACACTTGACACCTTGAGGTATTTAGGAGAAGACTTGATAGGGTGCTTGGTTGCATGGTTTAGTTGATTAGATGAGTTGGATGATAGGTTGGACGCGATGATCTTGAAGGTCTCTTCCAACCTGGTCTGGTCTATTCTATTCTATTCTATTCTATTCTATTCTATTCTATTCTATTCTATTCCATTCCATTCCATTCCATTCCATTCCATTCTTGAGGAGAAGGCGTCAGGCTCTACACAGCAGTATGTGGTGCCAGGGTAAGAGATAAACATCAAAACTTCAGACAAATTAGGATCAGGCTAGATGTAAGGAGAAGCTTTGCCTTCCCCCTCCCCGTGAGAACAGTCAGGCACAGGCACAGGCTGCCTTGAGAGTTTGGACAGTCTCTGTCTTACCCAATAGCTGACCATGCTGTGAGCAGGAGGTTGGTCCAGGGACTTACAGAGGTCACTTCCTGTCTGATTGACTTTATGATTCTATAGGGTCACAAGATGCTTCAAGGCACACCAACATAAAAATTCTTCCATCTTTTAATGTGCTTTCAATAGCATAAAGTAATATAAATACCTTCATTATATTGAGTTTACAATTATATCAGCATTAAACAATTGTTTTTGAGAGCTTTGATATTTCAGCTTGTGAATAAATATCACAGTATTTTCTCACTTAGATTTATAACTGTCAAGCAAAAAGATTTGGTTTTACTGGATGTGTTGTTTGCTCATGCACAGTGTAATCTCTGTAAATTGTTATTGATATAATCAATATAATTAAGCAATACTATGACAGAAAGAGAATTTCCTAGGAGAATTAGGGGATGAGAGGGAGGGGAAGGGAAGGGAAGGGAAGGAAGGGAAGGGAAGGAAGGGAAGGAAGGGAAGGGAAGGAAGGGAAGGGAAGGGAAGGGAAGGGAAGGGAAGGAAGGGAAGGGAAGGGAAAGGGAAGGGAAGGGAAGGGAAGGGAAGGGAAGGGGGAAGGGAAGGGAAGGAAGGGAAGGAAGGGAAGGGAAGGGAAGGGAAGGGAAGGGAAGGAAGGGAAGGGAAGGGAAGGGAAGGGAAGGGAAGGGAAGGGAAGGGAAGGGCTTCAAACATCTCTCTAGATAGCTTGTTCCATTGTTTGACCACCTTCACAGTAAGTAAGTATTTCATAATATCAAGTCTGAACTTCCCCTGATGCAGCCCTCAACCATTCTCATGTATCTTGACACTGAATACCAGGCTCAGTACCTTAGGCTATATACAATTACATAGAAATGAAACAATTCTTGAAAACAAAATCCCTAAATGAAGTTTGATTATCAAGTATACAATCTATGGAAAAAATATGGAGTTTATACTCCTTTGAATGTCAATATCATTGTATATTTAAAAATATCTGGATTTCTGTAGCTTGAGAGAATCAGTTCTGAGGTATGAAAGTGCCTGCTGATGTGTGCATTCTAGATTTCTACCACTTGTCTTGCTTACAAGACAGGAATGGGTTGATTATGCTAAATATAGTGATAGAATGCTAAATATAGTGATAGAATGCAATGTCTGCTTTTCTTGATATTTTCTGTTTATTGGCCAAGGACATGAAGTGTGAAGGAATCACATCAGAATCTAACCATTCGCTGGTGTGGCATTTTCACAGTATCACAATATCACAGTATCACAGTATCCTTAAGGTTGGAAGAGACCTCAAAGATCATTGAGTCCAGCCTGGACTCAGGTTGGACTTTAGGCTGGGTGCTCCTGTTACTGCCACATAATTTATACATTTCAGGAGGAGACTTCATGGGGTGTTTGGTGCCATGGTCTAGTTGTTTGGGTGGGTTGGATTGGTTGGTGGGTTGGATTGGTTGATGGGTTGGATGTGATGATCCTGAAGGTCTCTTCCAACCTGGTGTATTGTATTGTATTGTATTGTATTGTGTAAGTTACAACCTCGGGTGCCCAGTGTCCAACCCAGTAAGGTGGACACAGGAAACTGTATTTCACACCCATAAATCCTGCATCCTGGAGATTCCTCTGCAAATTCATTCCTCTTCTTTCTTCCTTCTCTGCTCTCATGGGAGATGCTCCCTATCGGGTAACAGTGGGGGTGTGAATAGAATAGAATAGAATAGAATAGAATAGAATAGAATAGAATAGAATAGAATAGAATAGAATAGAATAGAATAGAATGGAATGGAATGGAATGGAATGGAATGGAATGGAATGGAATGGAATGGAATGGAACGGAACGGAACGGAACGGAATGGAATGGAATAGAAAGAATAAGCCAGGTTGGAAGAGACCTTCAAGATCATCATGTCCAACCTATCATCCAACACTATCTAATCAACTAAACCATGGCACCAAGCACCCCATCAAGTCTCTTCCTAAACACCTCCAGTGATGGTGACTCCACCACCTCCCCGGGCAGCCTCTTCAGCCTGTCTGGGCCTAATGCCAGGAGGAGAAGGCTGGGAGGACAGTCTGAGACCTGGCCAGCCTGAGACTAGCCTAGCAGTGTGTCTGGGGGGCTTGGGTAGACCCTCATGTGGGGAGAAGGGAAGTGTTGGGAGCCTTTTTGGTGTGGTGTACGGGACTTGGTATGCTTTGGGCTATATTTGCCTCTATGTTTTGCAGTTTCTGTAAAACTCCAATTGTCTTTCCTTTTAAACTTTCCATCACTATCTGATCCACTTGTGTGAGTGTCATTCTTCTGTCCCTCTCGGGGTAATAGAGGATCTGTCCTGCCTTCAACCGGGACAGCTGCTCATCTGCTATGTCAGCCAAATCCCTTTGAAAGTCCATTGGAGTCTAAAAACTTCAGAAGGGTCAGTGATGTCTGCATGTTTAACTGCATTAAATTACCTCCAGGCAAACAAATAATCCAGAAGACTATGATGACTATTTTTTACCTTTCCTCTAAATTTGCTACTCTGTAAATTATTCCCTATTTTCTTCTTTAGTGTTGATTTGCAAAAAGTCATTGTTTGGACCAGGGATTTCCATGTGTCCTGCTGGAAACCCATGCTCTCAAGGTGATTCCTTCTTTACAGTCACTTCACATAACTAACTTGAATCATGTCAACTTTGTAATAGATCTTTTTATTAATCCACATATCATGCAAACTGCAGTTGAATTCCTTTTGGGGGTTTATATAAGAGCATTTGTATTCTATCAGCATTTCTATCTTTGTCAGTCAAACTTGTAATCTCATTAAAGACCATTATGTTAGTTTAGGAACATCTATTCTGTACAGATTGTTGACTGGCATTAATTACCCTCCTTAAGTATTTATTGCTTCTGTCTCATATCACTTGTTCCATTATTTTGCCTCGAATCAATATCAGGCTAATTTCTAAGGGCTGTTCCATTTACATATTGGCACACCATTATCTCTCTTTTCCTCCTGAGCTTCCTCCTTACTATAACAGCTATGGAAAATTAGCCTAAAATATCCTTGAAACTCTAGCAAGGTTCAAAACAATGTGAGCATACCTCTGAATGTCTAACTTCTGGAATTATTTCATGTCTGTCTGAGTTCCTGATTGAATTTCATATTTCATAACCACAGAATCATATTGATTTTGTCAATGGATTTGAAGACACACATAAAATCAACATTCAGTATTTCTATACTGTAGTCTTCCATGGTTAGCTTTTGCTTTCTTTGTACTCCTGTATGCCACTAGGTTTCTAACCCAAATTGCACTGAACCAACCATCACTTCACTTACTGTTTTGGGCAGAATATAACTCTTGAGCTTTGATGCTTACATAATTTTTTCTTCCACATGGGAAATACTTTTGCGAAGCTATTTGAATGATTGTTATGCTACAGTGTACAGCAATAGGTCTATCACTTTATTTAGTGCTTGGAGTTTGCCGCGTATTCCATATTGATGCGTTCTAATACAGCCCTTGATCCTGTGATGATAGATTCTGTTGGGATGGTTTTGTAGCCAGCCCTGGACTATGTGTGCTTCCCAGTGTGCAGAGACTGCCAGGGCTGCAGATGATGGAAGGAAGACAGAGGACATCTGCAGAAGCCACTGCCCTCCACATATCCCCAAAGACATCACAGGGTTGCTAACCCAAGGAATAACTGAGCAAGGAACCCCCCAAAGTGGATTAGAACAATCATGGGTGTCTCCTGTCTTGGGTGTCTTTCATCATGACTATACATTACTCTGTGCAAAGGAATAAGCTCTCTGAGCCAAGCTGAAATAAAACTTTGTGAACCAAGTCATCATTTCCTCTAAAGCCATCACATGCTTGATCGAAACTGAGGAATTCATTTATGACAAACATTACTAGCTGGCTCCAGTGACATCAAGACCAAAAGCATATCAAGTTACAAAAGCATAGGCAGGAGAACTGACCAAAAAAAAGTTAATCTTGAGGGTCAAGATAATTGTTTAATAATTCAAATAAAATAAAAATACAATACAGTACAATACAATACAATACAATAAACCAGGTTGGAAGAGACCTTCAAGATCATCGCATCCAACCCATCAAACAACTAAATCATGTCACCAAGCACCACATCAAGTCTCCTCCTGAACACCTCCAATGACGGTGATAAAATAATAATGTAATAATGATTACAGTAATCACATTTACAGATGCACAGTGCAATTACTCACTACTCACTGACCAAGGCCCAGCCTACCCTCAGATCTCTCAGAGGTGAAAATCTTGAAACACCAACTCCAGAAAAGAGAGAACCTCTGCGTTCAAGCCAGTCCTCATCTGTCAATGGGACATGATGTTATATGATATGGAATAGTCTATTAGCCAAATTGGATCCATTACTCAGCTTCTTGCACACCTGCACACTAGTAAGACATAGGAAACGGAAATGTTCTTGATTTCTTAGCAAAAATTAAAATCTTAGCAAAAACCAAAATCACCATTGTATTATCAATATCTTTCTTATATGAAAACCCATAATGAATCCAAAACCCACCACAATTCCAGATGCTAAGAAGAAAAACTCTGCTCTATTCCACCCAAAACCAGGATAATAATTTATTCCTTTATTTCACAGAATCACAGAATCAACCAGATTGGAAGAGACCTCTAAGGCCATCAAGTCCAACCAATTTCATCTTTCCCAAACATATATTTTATAAATTTCTTAAAATATTACACATTTTATAGCTTTACAAGGGTGACAATGAGAAGTTAGAATGCATGAGGGATGAAGGGAATTGAAGGAATCCCTGCTCATGAAATATAATAATGCTGTGTTTTTTTTTTCCATCTAAGAAACATGTTTTCTATGATAAATACAAGTTTTAAAACTTTAGAAGATATGTAAAGCATTTTTTTCCTCCTTTCACTAACGAATAGGATAGGATAGGATAGGATAGGATAGGATAGGATAGGATAGGATAGGATAGGATAGGATAGGATAGGATAGGATAGGATAGGATAGGATAGGATAGACCAGACCAGGTTGGAAGCGACCTTTGAGATCATCGTGTCCAACCCATCATCCAACACCGTCCAATCAACTAAACCATGGCACCAAGCACCCCATCAAGTCTCTTCCTAAACACCTCCAGTGATGGTGACTCCACCACCTCCCTGGGCAGCGCATTCCAATGGCCAATCACTCACTTTATGAAGTATTTCTTCCTAACATTCAGCCTAAAATTCCCCTGGCGCAGCTTGAGACTGTGTCCTCTTGTTCTGTTGGGGGTTGCCTGGGAGAAGAGACCAGCCCCCACCTGTCCACAGCTTCCCTTCAGGTAGTTGTAGAGAGCAATAAGGTCTCCTCTGAGCCTCCTCTTCTCCAGGCTAAGCAACCCCAGTTCCTTCAACCTCTCCTTATAGGGCTTGTGCTCCAAACCCCTCCCCAGCTTTGTTGCCCTTCTCTGGACACGTTCAAGTGTCTCAATATCCTCCTTAAATTGAGGGGCCCCGAACTGGACACAGTACGAATTAAAACAACAGCCAGATCAGGAAGCCTCTCATGTGACACTTGGAATTTCAAGCCCCATGATACTTTGCTCCAGCCAGCACTTTGATCAGGAAGCTGGCATGACTATGAAGAGCCCCAGATTCAAGTCTGTCCTTGGCACTTTTGAAAATCATATGAATGATTTTTAATCTTGGAAATTTTTGTCAACCACCATAATGACAAAAGACATTTTCTTAAGGAAGTATTCACACTATTGGTTTCAAATTATAAAATGCCTGTTAACCAGACCTCTTCTTTTAAAATATCCATGGTAAATACAATACAATACACCAGGTTGAAGGAGACCTTCAAGATCATCACATCCAACCCATCAACCAATCCAATCCACCTAAACAACTAAACCATGGCACCAAGCACACCATCAAGTCTCCTCCTGAACATCTCCAGTGATGGCGACTCCACCACCTCCCTGGGGAGCCCATTCCAATGGGCAATCACTCTCTCTGTATAGAACTTCTTCCTAACATCCAGCCTAAACATGCCCTGGCACAGCTTGAGACTGTGTCCCCTTGTTCTGGTGCTGGCTGCATGGGAGAAGAGACCAACCTCTGCCTGTCTACAACCTCCCTTCAGGTAGTTGTAGAGAGCAATAAGGTCACCCCTTAGTCTCCTCTTCTCCAGGCTAAGCAACCCCAGCTCCCTCAGCCTCTCCTCATAGGGCTTGTGTTCCAAATCCCTCACCAACTTTGTTGCCCTTCTCTGGACACGTTCCAGCAAGTCAACATCCTTCCTAAACTGAGGGGCCCAGAACTGGACACAGTGCTAAAAAAAGATTCTTTTTGTATAAAATGAGATTGTACTGTAGATCCATACTGAGGGCTGAAGGAGTGGGGGCAGGGGGCAATGGCTGGCAGAGAGAAGGAGAGATGGGAAGAGAGTGAAAGTCTTTACATTTGGCTGAGAGAAACAGGCACTGTCATAGGCAGCTGACTCATCCTTTGCCCAAAATACTTATAATTCAAGATTTATCAAAGCTCCAGCAGGCTGCATGTAGCATTGCAAGTCTGCAGCCTTTAGCCCTGTGATACATTAACTATTCCCTTTAGTTTTGAAAAATGGGGTATGCTGCTCCCTTCCTCTCTTAGGCTCAGCTTCCTATCTTAAGCTTCTCAAAAGCAGTAGCAGTGTGAGGGAGAACTCTGAACCTAAACAGTAGAAGTCAGATTTGCCTCTGCAGCTGTAACCATATGTCATTGGCAACTTTCTTCTCCACTCTCTGAAGTGTGTCCTTGACAAATTTTCTGACCTTGACCTGCTGATCAGCCTGGCTTGGTAGAAGAGATCATAAATTGTGAGAACTCTATTTCTTACCCTTCTCTTTCCATAGGCTGAATAGAATGAAATGGATTGACGCAAGGAAATGTTCCAGAATTAAAATAAGTACAAATCATTTTTTCTGAACTTCCTCCAGTTAGAAAAAAAAAAATTCTGAAGCTTGGCAATACTGATATTCCAACAATATCACTGACACTAGCAATACTGACATCAGTATGTGAGCATTCTTGCTATTCTTCCATTGTTACAGATGATTTTTAAACCTGTGTGGATGCTGAACAAAATAAACTGCAGGAAGCTGCCACTTGCTTTGGCAACTTATTAGGTTGCTCTTTGATTTATGACAGGTTGTTGTGCAAGCAGGAAATCAAGGACTTCTTTAATTTCTCCTGCCTCTTTCAGTAAAGTTGTCCACAGAACAAAAGTAGACACTACTTTTAAATACCTTAATATTTACTCACACTTATACCTGAGGGGTTGAGTCCCTTTCCCTGCAGTCAATAAAGATAAAGAGACAACTCCTGAGTCTGGAAGCTTCATAGAATCATAGACTCATAGAATCAATAAAGTTGGAAAAGACCTCAAAGATCATGAAGTTCAACCTGTGACCCAACACCTCCTGGCTACTAAACCATGGCTTCGAGTGCCACATCCAATCCCTTTTTTAACACCTCCAGGGATGGTAACTCCACCACCTCCCTGGGCAGCACATTCCAATGGCTAACAAATCTCTCTAGGAAGAACTTTCTCCTCACCTCCAGCCTAAACTTCCCCTAGTGCAGCTTGAGACTGTGTCCTCTTGCTCTGGTGCTGCTTGCCTGGGAGAAGAGACCAAACCCCACCTGGCTACAACCTCCTTTCAGGTAGTCGTAGAGAGCAATAAGGTCTCTCCTGAGCCTCCTCTTCTCCAGGCTAAACAATCCATCTTACAGTAAAATCTACCACTACCTATAGATGCCTATATGTAACTGTTTGCATAACTAGCTCATATGCAGAAGTGCAACTTTAGTTTAGTTTAGTTTAGTTTAGTTTAGTTTAGTTTAGTTTAGTTTAGTTCAGGTTAGGTTAGTTTAAGTTAGTTTAGGTTAGTTTAGTTTAGGTTAGGTTAGTTTAGGTTAGGTTAGTTTGCTGTATTTTATTATTTTATTTTATTAGGGTAGATGAAATTAAGAAATGGTGAATAGCAATAAATCAGAATCAGAATATATTCAATGGTCATGAAAATCACGCCCTACTTTGGTCTTCCAAAATCAGCATATTAACATTTAGCTCATTTCATTTCCAAAATGCTCTGGTGGTGCTAGTCATGGTTTAGTTATAACCAAGTCTGCATCTTTTAGCTTTCACAGAAGCAACAGCAGATGTTATTAAGACTTTTGCAAATATATGTTATGATTGCAATAAGCAAAATGGAGACTCAGCCATGTGATCAATACTATCCAGCACACAAGGCTGCATTGTATCTGTCTATTCTGGCAACAAGTCCTTCAGCTGATTTTTTTAATACCTTTGGGGGTAGGGAGGGGCTGGCATAGAAAAATCCTTTCATTCAAGTTCAGCTCAAAATTGCTAGATCTCTGTCTCAAAGACCTTTTGCTGTCCTATATATCAGTGAAATAAATGCTTCAACGATCGTGTGTAAATAAGCCTTACAGTAGTTATTTGCTGTGCAGCTGTCTAAAACAATCCCCTGAAGGAACAACTTGGCCCATATTGTTTCTTTTAAAGAGCTATTAGTTTATAATCTTAAAATGAAGGGAGTTCACAAAATGGAGATATAATATGCAACATGAAGAACTCGATAATTTAGAGCAAAAAAGGATTGAGATTTGAACAGTTCATCATAGGAAACCTTTAGAAACAACATTGCATGGTTTAGGAGCATTAACATAGTCATTGATATAAATCAGAGAAGATGAGCTATTCTAAAGACACACAGCTAAGTAAGACAGTGTTCACTATAATGCTGCTATCAAAGAGATATTGCAAGAAAGTGAATTGTTCCAGGATACATGGTTTCACTTAAAAATATATAAACACCCTTCCACACTCAGAGTAACTATATCACAGAATCATAGAATCATAGAGTCACCAAGGTTGGAAGAGACCTCAAAGATCATAGAGTCCAACCTGTCACCACAGACCTCATGACTAAACCATGGCACCAAGTGCCATGTCCAATGACCTCTTGAATACCTCCAGGGATGGTGATTCCACCATCTCCCTGGGAAGTCCATTCCAATGGCTAACAACTCTCTCTGTGAAGAACTTTCTACTCACCTTGAGCCTAAACCTCCCCTGGTATAGCTTGAGACTGTGTCCTCTTGTTCTGGTGCTGGTTGCTTGAGAGAAGAGACCAACCCCTTCCTGGCTACAAGGTCCCTTCAGGTAGTTGTAGAGGGCAATGCGGTTTCCCCTGCGTCTCCTCTTCTCCAGGCTAAACAACTCCATCTCCCTCAGCCTCTCCTCATAGGGCTTGTGCTCAAGGCCTCTCCCCAGCCTCATTGCCCTTCTCTGGACACGTTCAAGAGTCCCAATGTATTTCCTAAACGGAGGGGCCCAGAACTGGACACAGGACTCAAGGTGTGGCCTAACCAGTGCTGAGTACAGGGGCACAATGACTTCCCTGCTCTTGCTGGCCACACTATTCCTAATGCAGGCCAGGATGCCATTGGCCTTCTTGGCTACCTGGGCACACTGCTGGCTCATGTTTAGGTGGCTGTCAATCAGCACCCCATAGGTCCCTCTCTGTTTGGCAGCTCTCCAGCCACTCTGACCCCAGCCTGTAGCTCTGCATGGGGTTGTTGTGGCCAAAGTGCAGCACCCGGCACTTGGATGTGTTATATGTCATCATGTTGGACTCTGATCATCTGTCCAGTCGGTCAATGTCCATCTGTAGAGCCCTTCAACCCTCTAACAGATCAACATCTGCTCCCAGCTTGGTGTCATCTGTAAATTTGCTGATGACTGTCTCAATCCCCTCATCCAGATCATCAACAAAGATATTAAAGAGGATGGGGCCCAGCACTGATCCCTGGTGGATGCCACTGGTGACTGGTATCTAACTTCATCAGAAACAAAACCACTACAGATAAGCAGGGCACCTGAATGGGGAAAAACCCTAAAGCAGCATCCTTTTAAATACCATAATCAAGGTACAATAGACTGTGGGTCACGTGAAAGAGAGTCAGATTGTGGCTAATCCTGGAAATCAGGTTGGATGCTATTGCTCATAAAAAAAAGACTGTGAAAGAAGTGACTGCCAGAGCTCTTTGAAGAATAACCTTTGCACTTTTTTAAGAAGCAATTATGAAACGGAATTTTATGGTGCATGAAGCGCATGGCTCCTGAAGTAAAGAAAAAGATACCATCAGGGTAAATCTTTCCTTTGATTGCGCATAGCTTTCATTTTCAAGCTCTGCATAGTAGTCTCAGGGACTACTTTTACCGCTGTAAAAATTGTCCTGCTGTTCCATTCAGAGTTAGTTGATATCAGTTTAATATTTACTGTGCAAACACGTTCTGAAAGAAATGAGGTGATGTTCTAATGGAGATTCTGCAAATCCAATTCTTAGTTAATAACTTTGTTCAAAATGAGACTCCTGTAAATTTTATTATTATTCCTGGAGACTTATTAGCACCCAACCTTAATTGGTAATTTTGTGTTCGATATTTATAGTTTTGGTTACATAACACTGGCTTATTCTTTACTTTAGATTAAAGGGCTAACATTGAAACATTCAGCTCTTTCATAGGCTGCCAACAAAAGTGATTACAGAGGTACTAATTATCCTTGCTTATGTAAACATTTGCGACATTGAATCTGGTTTAACAAGGACAACCTTCAGAGCTGAGATTCTTGTAAATTCATGGCTAAAATGTCAATGCCTCTACTCTTGCAAAGAGTGATAAAACTGAATTTTCTCAAAATTTTGCCACCTCCCTTTTCAAACTATTTACAGGTAAGAAAAATGACAAATCCATCTCTCCCATTAACAACCATCCTTTCCTTTGACTGCAACGTGTGCAGAGAAGGGCAACGAGGCTGGTGAGAGGTCTTGAGCACAAGCCCTGAAGAGGAGAGGCTGAGGGAGCTTATTGCTCTCTACAACTACCTGAAAGTAGGTTGCAGACAGGTGGGGGCTGGTCTCTTCTCCCAGGCAACCAGCACCAGAACAAGAGGACACAGTCTCAAACTGCACCACGGGAAGTTTAGGCTCGAGGTGAGGAGAAAGTTCTTCACAGAAAGAGTAACTGGTCATTGGAATGTGCTGCCCAGGGTGGTGGTGGAGTCACTGTCCCTGGAGGTGTTCAAGAAAGATTGGATGTGGCACTTGAAGCCATGGTGTAGTTGTCATGAGGTGTTTGGTATTAGGTAATAGGTTGGACTTGATGATCTCTGAGGTCTTTTCCAACCTGGTTGATTCTGTGATTCTGTGACTCCTCTGTACAATGGCAACTCCCTTTTGGCCATATTTATACACTGGTTTTTTGGAAGTCACACTTGGTGTGGTATGTAGATGCACTGCAATGAGTTTAGTAGAAATCAGGAGGAATAAACAGTATAAGAAAGTGGGAAAAGACTGCGAGAACTGAAGTTTTTATCCTACAGAGGATGTAAGAGACATTAAAGGACTCTTCTAATTTACATAAATGTAAAAATGAGTGAACAATTAATTGGACACTGTGCCTGTGACAGACAACACAACTAACAAACAGCCTAACCAGTGACAGAGAAGAGAGTCAAATATTAGGGAGAGTGTTCTCACTACAGGGATCATGACACACTATAATGGTGCCTAGATACAATGGAACCTCCTAAGTAGGTCATTTTAAAGAAAAGTCAAATGTCTTTCCATATGGCCTATTTAAAGTCCAGTGAAGGCGTTGACTCAATCAGAAGTGGACAGAATTTCAAGGGGGCTTTGCTAGCCTGTGTTTTTATTTTCCAAATTACAGGCTATATGAGCTAAAAGAAATTCAGAGGAAGCCAGGAGACCGTATCACACAGAGGTGAAAAGATTCTAGCCGCTTTTTGTGGAGTCATTTCGATTCTGTGTCAGGCACCACTTCCACACCTTATTCTGACCTGGCAGCTCAAATAAAAGCCAAGAAGTGGAAAACATCACCTCCCACACTTTTTGCTCTCATTGACTTTTGGACTTTTCCTCAGGCCATGGCACACACTATGCAAAATCTGCTCAGCTGGCATGTTTTGCACCCAGGATGAAAGGAAGTAACGCTTGGAATGAAAGATCTCATGAGGTCTCTTGTCTCTTCCACTTCTATAATTCAGTCATTATGCTGAACAGATGAAGGAACAAAAGCTAAGCTGATGCACACGCTGTTCAGGTGTATTAATGCTGCTTCACTTAGTTTTCTCCTGAATATGGTCCTCTCAGGCCTGGTTTGAAGTTTGAGCCTCTTTTTCCTTTTTAAGCCTTGTTTGTAGGATTGGGTACTAAAGGACTCATCCCATCCCTAAAACCTAACATATGTTTCATAGCTGCGACCTTGAGAACTCTCTGTTGCAGAGAGACAGTTGTATGATCAAATAAAGCCTTATGAGCACTAGTTCTGCCACTCAGTAACTCTTGATTTTCCACTGTGAAGTTATGTTCAAATCTGTTTTGTTCTATGTAATAGCTCATAATCAATTATCATTTATGAAAGAGGGGAAACACAGAACGGAGATATAATATGGAATATTATGGATTTGGACCATAAATTCTGGAATTATACTTTGAAGAGTTATTAAGTACCCATTAATCAACAAACATGCAGATCTAAATAAGCTTGCCCTTCTGAGGCCTCTCAGTCAGATCAACTGACTTATGGCTGAAGACTCCATCTTATGGTTGGCAGGTCTAACAAAACCAATTAAGTATCTTCCAGGATTCTTACTGAGAACCAATGAATAATCACTGCTTTAGGGTTTTTCAAACAAATACTTTAATACCATTAGAAGAATTTTAACAAAACTGTGTTTTCTGGTGCAATGGCATTTTGGTTCAAAATTCCCATCAAATTAAAACCTCACAACAAAATACTCTTTACCTCTGAAGTGCTTAATGGAGCTAGCTGTACCTGCATTTGCACCAGCATTAGTCCTGAAAGTATGATGCACCTTTTTGTAAAACTTCTACAATTCTACACTTTAGGTACTGTCCTGGTTTCATTAGAACAGAACAAATTCTGTTCAGTGATTTTAGTTTTCAGTTCAGTCTGCTCTAAGTAACTGTACTTTATGAAATTTACAGCATGTTTTCTTAGACACTGATAGTGATAACACTCACTGTTTCTAGTTAGTAACAAGGACTGCTGTGCAGATCAAGGTCACTGATAAATCTTATGTACTACATAAGGATGCAGAGTACTACATTGGGATGTACAGATGTACTACATTTGAGATGCAGAGTAAAAGGCTGCTCCTGCAGGGAGGAACAGACAGTTCAGGTGAACCTAGGCTGACCAGCTAGATATTCCATTCAATATATATCACATTCAATATAAAACTGAGGTATAATGAGGGTCAGTCACTCTTCCTCATTGGCCAGGGTCAGAGGAAGGCTTTGTCTGTTCTGCCTCTACTTCCAATCATGAGTTCCTGAATCCAGTTCCAGTATCCAGTTCCCATTTGCTGCTGAGTCCATTATGTGACTTCTGCAACAGCATCAGTGGTGACAGTGAAATTACTGCCATCAGTAGGGTTAGGTTTGATACAGTTTTTGCATATATTTGCATACATTTCATTTTAGTGTTATTTTCTTTAAGGTAGTTTTAGTTTTCCATCCCCTAAGTCTTTCTCCCTTTCACTTTCCTTTTGTGGAAAGACAGTTTAATAGACTCATAGAATCATTTTAGTTGGAAAAGACCTTCAAGATCATTGAGTTCAAATGTCAGCTGAACATCACCATGTCCACTAAACCATGTCCCAAAGTGTCATGTCTACATGTTTTTGAACACCTCTGGGGACACTGACTCCACCATCTCCCTAGGCAGCTTATGCCAATGTTTTACCACTCTTTCAGTGAAGAATTTTTTCCTAATATCCAATTTAAACCTTCCCTGGTACTAAATGAGAACATTTTCCCTCATTCTGTTATTTTTCACTTATGCATCTCACTACAACCTCCTTTCAAATATTAGTAGAAAGCAGCAAGGTCTCCCCTCAGCTTCTGCTTCTCCTGACTAAAGAATTCCAGTTCCCTCAGACACTTCTCATAAAACTTGTTCTCTAAACTCTTCACCGGATGAGAGAGGCCATTCTCTGCACATGCAAATCACCTGGGAGGTGATGATTACATTAAGACCTGAGGAGTGTCTGAACAAAGATACGATAAAATGTGTCCTCTTTGCCCACCAAGACAGCGTCTGCCCCGGGGTGTGTCTGTGTCTCTGTGGCAGAAAGACCTCATGGAATGCGCAACAGAGATGAACACACCCTGGCCTGAGACGCCTGGGGGGGGAGGACACTCTGGTGCCGATTCTTCCAAGCAGGAGAGACTCCCTGGAAGTAACACCTGGAAGTCAACATGCATTATAATGTGACTAGTGTGGGGCCAGGTGGAGCTGAGATGAATGAACTGCATAGAAGTCCCAGGTTATGCCTGCTCTGGGAGAGAAGAACTTCACTGAAAACACTACATGGCGGAGCCTGCTCAGAGGAGGAAAAACATCACAGACAACACTGAACTTGATACGACTCTTGGACCTCTCTGCTCCTTCGGCCAAAGGCATCACAAGGTGAAGGGATGCAACGTCTCCTTCAATCCTCTGGTCAAAGACAGAAAAGTGTCTCTCCCTTTTGTCCCATCCTCTGTTTCCTTTCCTTTATTCTTTAGTAAATAGCCTCGCTTTGATATTTGATCTCGTTTGCACCTTAATTTCATGCTCAGAAATGTTCAAATAAAGAACTGAGTCTCCTTCCCAACTTCTGGACTGAGACACCAGCTTTGTTGCCCTTCTCTGGACATGCTCCATCAACTCAATATCCTTTTGTAATAAGGAGCCCAAAATTGAACACACTATTTGAGGTATGGCCTCACCACTGCTGAGTACAGGGGCATGATCACTTCCCTAATCTTGCTGGCTGCACTATTCCTGATACAGGCCAGGATGCTGTTTGCCTTCTCGGCCACCTGAGCACACTGCTGGCACCTCTTCAGCTGGCTGTCAGTTAACACATCCAGGGCCTTTCCTGCTGGGCAACTTCCCAGCCACTCTACCCCAAGCCTGTAGTGTTGCCTGAGGTTGCTGTCATCCAAATGCAGGACCTGGCACTTAAGGTTTTCTCATACCTTGTACAACTGACCTCAGACCATCAATCCAATTTGTCTAGATCCTTCTGCAGAGACTTCTGTGCATCCAGCAGATCAACAGTCTCACACAGCTTGATATAATCTTCAAACATACTGAGGGTGCACTTGATTCCCTCATCCAGGTCCTTGATAAAGATGTTAAACAAGA
The DNA here is from genome assembly GCA_033816785.1 of Picus viridis. Lineage (NCBI taxonomy): Eukaryota > Metazoa > Chordata > Aves > Piciformes > Picidae > Picus > Picus viridis. The sequence continues at coordinate 9,038,127 of CM066566.1, forward strand.
CTGGCCCCAAAACTGAGCCCTGGGAAGAACTGCTCCTGACCGGCTGCCAATTGGGTTTAATTCTTTTCACCATCACAACAGAGAACATCTGTCACTCCTTTAGTGGCCAGCCCAGCCTTAACCCTTGACAGGGTCCAGACTGTATCCTATCTTGTTACAAAGAATCCATACAACTGCTGTCAGTTTCCTACTGCTTTAATGTTCAGCTGCACTTTGTGTAAAAGAAGGCTGTGATATCTTGACTGCAAAATTGTGGCACTTATGTCAATTGCATGGAGGTATCTGTTGTATTACACTCTTTTCATCTTGTTACAAATTTCTATCTATTTACATTGTACTTCTGACCATTTTTCACTGCTTAAAGGCATGACACTCATCTCACTATATTGCAGCTATTTCATTCTATTAATGTAGTGTGCAGATTTACAAAAACTCTTTGCCAAATCACCACAGGTAAATTCCCATTGAGAACTGAGTTTCTTCTGCATAGTCAGAATTCCCAGCAGGGCTGAAAATGAGGTTCAAAACATGTTTGTTTTTTTAATATTCTGCACTTTGTCTATGAACAAGCCCTATGAGGAGAGGCTTAGGGAGCTGGGGTTGCTTAGCCTGGAGAAGAGGAGGCTCAGGGGAGACCTTATTGCTGTCTACAACTACCTGAAGGGAGGTTGTAGCCAGGAGAGGGTTGGTCTCTTCTCCCAGGCAACCAGCACCAGAACAAGAGGACACAGTCTCAAGCCAGAGGAGGTTTAAGCTGGATGTTAGGAGGAAGTTCTTCATAGAAAGAGTGATTTGCCATTGGAATAGGCTGCCTGGGGAGGTGTTGGAGTCACTATCACTGGAGGTGTTTAGAAGGAGACTTGATGGGGTGCTTGGTACCATGGTTTAGTTGATTAGATAGTGTTGGGTGATAGGTTGGACTCGCTGATCTCCAAGGTCTTTTCCAACCTGGTTAATTTCTCTTCTCTTCTCTTTTCTCTTCTCTTCTCTTCTCTTCTCTTCTCTTCTCTTCTCTTCTCTTCTCTTCTCTTCTCTTCTCTCTCTCTCTTCTCTTCTCTTCTCTTCTCTTCTCTTCTCTTCTCTTCTCTTCTCTTCTCTTCTCTTCTCTTCTCTTCTCTTCTCTTCTCTTCTCTTCTCTTCTCTTCTCTTCTCTTCTCTTCTCTTCTCTTCTCTTCTCTTCTCTTCTCTTCTCTTCTCTTCTCTTCTCTTCTCTTCTCTTCTCTTCTCTTCTCTTTCTGCAGTTAGCAATTTCTATGTGCATTGCTCTTTGAATTCACAGGACAGAAAATCTCACAAGAGGGAGAGTTACTTGTGGACAGTTCTCACTCAATCTTAGATCACACCATGGGAAGGACAAAACAGAGAATGCCAGGACTCAGCTGTACAATGAAGGCAACAAAACTGTCCAGCCCTTACAAGCTAAGGCCACTAGTCACCTATATGTATGTAGCCATAAAAGTTTCCTGTAACACTGGTAGTTCCAAATTATTTCCCAAATTAATCTTCAGTGCAGACATTAATTATAAGATCTGCCACACAGATGTTTGGAGTCATTTACTCATTCTCATTGTTTTCTTGGCAACACCATCTTTCTTTATTGCTGCTTCACTAGCATTCATCTGGCTTTACAGAGATATTTCCCCACTGTTCTCTGCCCTGTTTAGGAGGAGAAATCAGTGGGGGACTGGTTACCTCATCTCTTAGCTGTCCTACATTGGCACAGTTGGGACTGCAGGAGATCTTCCTGAGTATGTGCAACTGTAGAGTTAACACCTCCCTTCCCAAACTGTACCAAATCGTGAGTGCTACAGTTCTTATTCATTTGCATTTCACTTGTACCTTGAACTCTGAACCAAATCCTGGAACTATATTTGGACAGAGTCTGTACAAACATTAGACATTATTGACCCTAGAAGTTAGCAGCCATCCCAGGACTTCCCTCAACTCCATTTCCTCAGAAGGAAAATGTGAGTCAAAAGGCTAGGAGGGAGCTTCATCATGTCTAGTCCTGTTCAGGCTTTTCACTTGCCAGGACACTGGGGTGGAAGAGAGTCCTTGGGGTGGGCCTGCATCTTAGTCTGGGCACAACAACGCACAACACTGTCATCACAACAATTTCACCAGAGATACCCAAACCACAGCTACAGCAGCACTTCAAGTTCTGCCCCATTTTTTTATTTTTAAGCAAATAAGCCCTGATTCATCCAAAATGGATGGAAGTTTCTGGTGTGTTAAAGAAGAAAATATAATTGCAAGGACAAGGATGCACATTGTAGAAGGCACAGCTAGCCGTGGGCACTGTAATTGCAACGGATAAAGCTGCAATATCAAATTCTTTCCTGTTGCTCTTAGGTTTTTGGGCAGGGATTAATTTTAGCTCTGTCTCCAATAATAAAGATTTATTTGATAAGGAAAATATTAAGCATGTTGGCAGGGTCACAGAAAGATACTTTAAAACCTTCTAGTTAGCATGCATTCCTTTCCCCTTTTCTCCAGCCTCATAACTAAATGTAGGAAAAGATGGGAACAAGGCGAGATTTGCTTCTGCCAACATAAAGGAAAAGTGGAGAGCTTGTAGGGTGATGACAGGGGGAATGGTGAACTCAGGTGTGGGCTGGATCTTCTCTCTGCTCAAGCAATCTTTAGTGCTTGCAGAGAGCTCCTGTTTCACGTAGGAGATACTCCCCTTATTTTATATAGAGTTTATTGTATTGGCACAGAATTCCTGCAGGAATCCTCCATGTAATTGATAACAAATATTTTTTATTTACTGAGTATTCAGACTAATTGGGCAGCTGCAAAAAACCCATCTGGCTCACAATGTTCTGATATTAGTGTTTTCCATGATTGTGATTGAAATTCAAGGGCAGACTATGGAGAGCAAAGTTGTAGAAAGATTATAACTTCTTCTCTTTTATGTTTTTTGGGGGCTGTATTTGGCTCACTTGTTTGTTTTACTCCTTTTGCAAACCTTTATTTGATGCCTATTCATAAATGATATTGCTGTATTACGATGTCTCATTATCCTTTATTAGCAGAACATCACTAAATAGAAGTTGGAATTATACATCATACCCTGCATATGGAACAAAACAGCATATGGAGACTATGCCCTACTGCAGTTTTCAAGCATAAAGAAGCAGGAAATTATACAGGAAATTATACATATTTCAAGATTCTCTGCCAAGTGCTTCTGTGCTGTATCCTGTAATTCAGAGTCATGTTCTTCTTTACTGTGTCATTTTAAATTCATATAGTAGAAATATAGTTGAGTCATAATCCATACAGTAAGGAAGGAAAAAACACTTTTTTTCCTTAATTGCTGGCCTGCATAAGGAATAGTGTGGCCAGCAGGAGCAGGGAAGTCATTCTGCCTCTGTACTCAGCAGTGGTTAAGGCCACACCTTGAGTACTGTGTCCACTTCTGGGCCCCTCAAATAAGAAGGGTATTGAGACTCTTGAATGTGTCCAGAGAAGGGCAACAAGGCTGGGGAGAGGGCTTGAGCACAAGCCCTACAAGGAGAGGCTGAGGGAGCTGGGATTGTTTAGCCTGGAGAAGAGGAGGCTCAGGGAGACCGTATTGCTCCCTACAACTACCTGAAGGGAGGTTGTAGCCAGATGTGGGTTAGTCTCTTCTCCCAGGCAGCCAGCACCAGAACAAGAGGACACAGTCTCAAGCTGCACCAGGGGAAGTTTAGGCTCGAGGTGAGGAGAAAGTTCTTCACAGAGTTGTTAGCCATTGGAATGTGCTGCCCAGGGAGGTGGTAGAGTCACTGTCCTTGGAGGTGTTCAAGAGGGGATTGGACATGGCACTTGAAGCTATGGTTTAGTGGTCATGAGGTGTTGGGTGACAGATTGGACTTGATGATCATTGGGGTCTTTCCCAACCTTATTGATTCTATGATTCTATGAAAACAGAGTAAGTCCCAGTAGCAATTGGGTACCACATCCCCAGTATCACGTCAGTGAGAATGGTTTCAAAAGGTGTGTTATAGCTTGTAGAAAGAGATCAGCAGTTAAACCTCAAAACACAGAGCAAGTTAACCTGCTAAAATATAAAGGTGAGAATAGTTCAACTCTCCCTAAGTGATCAGAATTTTTTCCCTTTAAAATGAACATCCTCTCAGTATGTAATTCTCAAAAGGAAAACATTTTAGAATGTTTTCCTGCTAATGGTCTTGATTAAAGCATGAAATGAATCATATCCTAAGGTTTTTTTTTGAAAAGAGTGGGTTTTCTCCTTGGCAAAAGACAGCAAAATTGGAATTTAAGCAAAATGAAATTTAAGCACAACAATTTCAGTTGTGTGGGCATGTCAATTAAGTCAATTTTCTCTCAGAATGAAATGTTGCAAGTTTAACAACTTAAAATTTGGTTTCTTTGTGCATCACAGAACAGATATTGACATCATAAAACTTCCTGTGAAAAGATTTTGTTTGTGTGTCATTGCTTTTTTAAACAGACAGAGAATAAGTTATTTAATTAACTCTTAATGAGAGGAGACTTCATTTTAAGCCAAATGATCGTAGCAAATAAGATAACATAAACACTGATTTCACTGTGTTATGTTTCATCCAAATCAGTAGCATAAAGAGAGTGGTAAAATAAATACAAATTAAAAAAAGCTCTGAAAACTAAAATCAGGAGCATCTTTCTCCACAGTGACAGGATCTGGCTAATGAATAATGTCAGATCAAGTTTTACTCTCAAATGGATTCTGCATGCCTTTGCTGGCTGCTAGCGGTATAAGCACACAGCCTGTTTGGACTGTCACTGGTTTTGTTTCTTTTCTCCCTGGGAAGTTCCCTGCACATAGAATCATAGAATCAATAAGGTTGGAAAAGATCTCAAAGATCATCAAGTCCAACCTGTCACCCAACACCTAATGACTACTAAACCATGGCTTCAAGTGGCGTGTCCAACCCATTTTTGAACACCTCCAGGGATGGTGACTCGGCCACCTCCTGGGCAGCACATAACTCTCTCAGTGAAAACCTTTCTCCTCACCTCAAGCCTAAACCTCCCCTGGTACAGTTTGAGACTGTGCCCCCTTGTTCTGTTTGTGGTTGCCTGGGAGAATAAACCAACCCCCATCTGGCTACAACTTCCCTTCAGGTAGTTCACAGTATCACAGTATCACCAAGGTTGGAAGAGACCTCAAAGATCATCGAGTCCAACCTGTCATCACAGACCTCATGACTAGACCATGGCACCAAGTGCCAGTTGTAGACGGCAGTAAGGTCTCCCCTGAGCATTCTCTTCTCCAGGCTAAACAATCCCATCTCCCTTAACCTCTCCTCATAAGGCTTATCTCTTTTTATTTCTAATTTGATAAGAAGAGAGATGAATAGGGAACTTTCCCCTGATACTATGCTGAAAAGAAACCTCCAGAATGTGCACACAGCCTGTACTCTTTCTGTACTGAAGATTTCTGCAAGATATCCATCTAGGTAACCCCTATATTACTAGGAAGTGCATGACAAAACATTCATAATAAGTGTACAGCCTGTAAAAGAGTGTCTGTGCTATTGTCAAGGTCGTGGGAGATTTCATATTTTGGGACATGATTTTTTGTTTGCACACAGATATTATTTCTTGCACAACATTCTACAGGCATCATAGTTAAAAAGGGTCATCTGAACAAGTATTGTTCCTGTCAAGCTGTTTAGGTCAGGATTGGCCCTCGTCTCTCCCAGAAGGACAGATCAAATGTCACATTCAGCCTCGGAGGCCACAATTCCTCCTCTTAGGCCTCCTGCACATATTGTTTGTGTTCAGTTTGATTACCTGCCAAGCACATGAACTTAAAAGAAAATCACATTCTAGGCATACCAGCATGGGTGTATTCTTGCCATTTAATTTGTTTCCATTTGTATCTGTACATAGGGAATAAAAACACACCTTCCTGACTTGCTCCACATGATCATGCACTGATTCACTTCTGTATGAATAGAACACCAGGAGTTGCAAAATGGTGGAGAGCCTATGCCTCTTCGTCCCGTTGTCAGGTGACTAACCTTTTTAATATGAAAGAGGAAGGTCATCAAAATCTGCAGAGGAGAAACAAAGATTCAGCTCATGAGACTGCACTGGAAGCCTGCTATGCTTGCTTGAAATTCATTGGAGTGTATCATGCAAACACTACACAAGAGGGCAGGGTCTCAAGCTCCACCAGGGGACGTTTAGGCTGGGTTTTAGGAAGAAGTACTTCATAGAGAGCGTGATTGGCCATTGGAATGTGCTGCCCTGGGAGGTGGTGGAGTCACCATCACTGGAGGTGTTTAAGAGGAGGCTGGATGGGGTGCTTGGTGCCATAGTTTAGTTGATTGGATGGTGTTGGTTGGTAGGTTGGACTTGATCATCTTGAAGGTCTTTTCCAACCTGGTTAATTCCATTCCATTCCACTACTGTGTCACTGTTTGAGGATCATGTATGCAACATCCTTGAAACAAGTGTTTCCTTCTCTCACTGCTGTATCTTATTGAATACTCTTGGCAATGACGATGGTCTCCGCTATAGTACTTTCACTCACAGAAGTTAAACAGCATTTCTTTCCATTTCAGGTTGAGACTGTTTTCTTATGACAATGGAATAAGTAATTTCTTCTCATAGCAGTTATGGTTCATTTAGGATCCTGGAAACTATGGATCACAGAATTGCCACTGTTTCTTCACTTCATGAATTTTTTGGCTGGGAAAAGGGCCAAGACTTTCACAATGATGAAAGAATTATCAGCTTTTTGGCAAATTTCACCTCTGCCTCCAGGAAAACACCTTGCCTTGGAGAATTTTGCCTGTTATAATAACAGAAAGCAGAGAGAGGTATTTCCTTTTCTTTCAACAACCAAAATAATTTGGGGAGAGAAGGAAGAGAGAAAGCCAACATTTTTTTTTCTCCAGTATAAAAGAAAGGAGCCAAAAATGCCCAGAAATTTAGCCTATTCCACTCTTTGCTCTTGTGAACAGTGTGCTAGGTTGTCATAGAATCATAGAATGGTCTGGGATAGAATAGAATAGGATAGAATAGAATAGGATAGAATAGAATAGAATAGAATAGAATAGAATAGAATAGAATAGAATAGAATAGAATAGAATAGAATAGAATAGAATAGAATAGACCAGACCAGACCAGGTTGGAAGCGACCTTTGAGATCATCGCATCCAACCTATCATCCAACACCATCTAATCAACTAAACCATGCCACCAAACACCCCATCAAGTCTCTTCCTAAACACCTCCAGTGATGGTGAATCCACCACCTCCCTGGGTAGCCCATTCCAATAGCCAATCACTCTCTCTATGAAGAATTTCTTCCTAACATCCAGTCTAAACCTCCCCTGGTGCAGCTTGGTACTGTGTCCTCTTGTTCTGGTGCTGGTTGCCTGGGAGAAGAGACCAGCCCCTACCTGTCTACAACCTCCTTTCAGGTAGTTGTAGACAGTAATAAGGTCTCCCCTCAGCCTCCTTTTCTCCAGGCTAAGCAACCCCAGCTCCCTCAACCTTTCCTCATAGGGCTTGTGCTCCAAACCCCTCCCCAGCTTTGTTGCCCTTCTCTGGACACATTCCAGCAAGTCAACATCTTTCCTAAACTGAGGGGCCCAGAACTGGACACAGGACTCAAGGTGTGACCTAACCAATGTGGTGTACAGGGGGAGAATGGCCTCCAAAGATCATCTAGTCCAACCCCCATTTATCTGATAGTCTCCTCTCTGTTCTGCAAATCTTCCAGTGCTAGACCTCATAAAGAAGAGAGTCTGGAAATATCACTCTCCCAAATACAGACAAATAGGTCTTGCTGAGGATGTGTATTGTACCACTTGAACATTTAAAGTTTAGCAGTTTAAGTGAGATGTTTGAGGATTAGGATTGTGATTGGAGACAGGTACATGACTGCTAGACAGTAAAATGGGCTGATATGAGATCAAGGGATGCAGAAGTATTGGCATTTGGAGACAGAGGGAGAAGGTGGAAGAGTATGCAGCTTGAGGCACCTACCTACTGTGCCAAGAGTTAATGTGCCCTTTTTCATTTGCAATAGACAGTGACAGCTAAGCACTGCATACACACCAAGTACAGAGTAGAGAGGGGGAAAATAGCCACAAGAATAAAATTGCAACACAATCTTTTCATTAAAAAAAACACTCCTGGTTTTCACAGGAAGTTCTGTATGTATCACCTTACAGACTAAGGACAAAAACTGAGAGCCACTGGATGTCCATGTAGTTTTTTCTGAATCCATATCTGAATCCATATCTGGTTTGAGAAAGAGGAGCATGAGTTATTCTAGACAAATCTGTTAGTGTATCTGTAGCGTACATGACAAGATGATCACTGAACAAATGAGGTACTTTGAACTTCAGAGCTAACAGAGGAGGATGGCTTGTGTAAGATTCATCAACCTTTGCCTTCTTACAGCACTTATGATGCATGGCTTGCATCCCTACACGCCATTTGGACTCTTGGCCTTCAGATGTCACTGCTTATGCGTCAGCCAGAAACATGGAGAAAAAAATACTGTATTGTGGGGAAAAAATCAGAACAGCATCTGCTTGTCAAAGGAGCCAGAAACAGTGATTTCAAGGTCAACACTTCCCTTAATTCCATTCCATCTAATTTTTTATTAATGAGTTCTGGGCAAGTAATTGCTGAACTTTTGCTTTTAGGTTTATTTTTGGGGTGAGGGCTGGAAATGGCCTCCAGTTTATTCTCTCCTCATTAATGGCTTCAGATATATTTGGATTTAATCGGAATCTCTGTCCATTCCCACTGTATTCATTAAGAATGAAACAACCACAGGTAATGCTTTCCCAAGGTACCCCCACATTTCCCAGCAACCACTCAGTGTGTGAAAGGATGTCCTTTAATAAAGATTACTTGAGATGATTATGGTAGGAGACAAGTCAGCAAAGAGGAACAGATATATTTTATCACTCTGCTTCCTTCCTTATGCTGGAATTTAACACGTTGAGAAGAGGGTGAAGTCAGGGACTGAGAGGACAAGCAGTTTAGAGTGTGGCTAGAGAAGGATGAAATAACATAGTAAAGAGTACTTGAAAGAATGCAGTTGAGGCAACATTCATAGGATCTTTCTGTGGCTGAAGTAGCTTGAATTAATGCTTATTTCACATTTTGGGAGGTTTAATAACAGTAACAAAGATGGGGATGAGTGTAATTTCTGATCTTGCCCTTTACAGTGTAAGGTTGCCTGGAGTCATTGTGACTGTCTCAGTTTAGAAACGGACAACAGGTTAGGTCACTCAGATCAGGAGATGCTGGGACAAGGGATGAGAATTACTAACTGTAAGAATAAGGAAGATCAAGCAGCAGGTCGTGAAATGGAAGTTAAAGGAAGGGTCTAGAAAAAAAAATAAGATGGTAGATGGAAGGACACTTAAGAGCTGTGAAGGACAGCATAGTATGCAACAGAAAGGGGATGAACTCAAGAACTTGAGGAAAAAGATAGAGAATTGCAAGTTTCAGAGAAAAATGACAATCTGAGAAGTGGAATGGAAGATTAAATTACCTGACAGGGATCTGGAAGAACTGTAAGAAAGCTATGGAGTTTGGAAAAAAGTATGGACAGGAAAATTAAGAATAGTGCCTGAGCATTTGCAGAACAGAGGCAGCTCAGGGAGGAGGAGGAGTAAAAGATCAAAGAGAAGGCAGCTGCTAATGAATTGCTAAATTAATAGGTCAGCAATGTGAAGGTTTATGAAGGCAATAGGGTATGTCTGCAGAGCAAACTTTGTGTGGGAGAACTGGTACTGACAATAGCATAAAAAGGAACAATTGTCTAGTCTAGAGGAGACACTGAAAGAGAAAGAAAGACTGGTAAGTTTGCACATTTCATAGAGCCAGATAGCTGAAGTTTAGCCCATGGAAAGCCTACTGAGAGAGCTGAGAGATTGAATGATAGAATGATTTGGATTGGAAGGGACCTTAAACATCATACAGTTCCAACCTCCCTGCCACAGGAAGGGACACCTTCCTCTGGACAAGATTGCGTAAGGCTTCATCCAACCTGGCCTTGAACACCTCCAGGAAGAGGGCATCCAAGACCTCCCCAGACAACCCATTCCAGTGCCTGACCACTTTCATTGTAAATTTACCCTTCTCAAGCTTCAATCTATTCCCTGCCATCCTATCACTACAAGCCCTTTAAAAAAGTCCCTCCCCAGCCTTCTTATAGGCCCCCTTCAGGTTCTGGAAGGTTGCTGTAAGGTCTCCCTAAGCCTTCTTTTCTCCAGGCTGAACAGCCCCAGCTCTCTCAGCCTGTCCCTACAGAGAAGGTCCTGCAGCCCTCTGATCACTCTCAAAGACCTCCTCTGGCACTGCTTCAGTAACTCCATGTTCCACTTGTACTGGGGGCATTTATCAGTAAATTTTAAAGCTGATCTATTAAATAAATGGGGTGTGGCTTCTGGCCCACTGAAGTTAAAGCAATCAAAATGCAGTTTAAGATCTCCACATAAATTTATTCTTTCTGCAAAACTTCGAGTTACATTACCTGCCTTGCAACTAGTATAGACTTAGGTTTGTTATTGTAATCTGTCCTGAGTATTCTTCACTGTATTCCTACTTCTATTTCCATAAATACGTATTGCATGAGATGAAGCTGGAGGTTTCCTTTATAAAATTCTTCCTATTAGAAAGTTGTGACTGTAGCAAGAACTCAAGCAAAATATACTTTTGCAACTAAGTTTAAAGCAAGCACCATCACAAAGGAGACAAACACAACACAGATGGGAGTCAAATAAAAGTGACTGGTTTTGAAGTCCTTTGGTTTTGTGCCACAGAGTAATGTTTTTTAATAATATAGTGAAACTTACACCAAGTTGGGAGCAGGTGTTGATCAGTTAGAGGGTAGAAGGGCTCTCCAGAGGGATCTCAACTGGCTGGACAGATGGGCCGAGTCCAACATGATGGCATTCAACAAGTCCAAGTGCCGGGTGCTTTGGCCACAATAACCCCATGCAGAGCTACAGGCTGGGGTCGGAGTGGCTGGTGAGCTGCCAAGCAGAAAGGGACCTGGGGGTGCTGATTGACAGCTGGCTGAACATGAGTCAGCAGTGTGCCCAGATGGCCAAGAAGGCCAGTGGCATCCTGGCCTGCATCAAGAATAGTGTGGCCAGCAGGAGCAGGGAAGACATTGTGCCCCTGTACTCAGCACTGGTTAGGCCACATCTTGAGTGCTGTGTCCAGTTCTGGGCCCCTCAGTTTAGGAAGGATATTGAGAATCTTGAACATGTCCAGAGAACGGCAACAAGGCTGGAGAGAGACCTCAAGCACAAGCCCTATGAGGAGAGGCTGAGGGAGCTGGGGTTGTTCAGCCTGGAGAAGAGGAGACTGAGGGGTGACCTTATTGCTCTCTCCAACTACCTGAAGGGAGGTTGTGGACAGGTGGAGGTTGGTCTCTTCTCCCAGGCAGCCAGTACCAGAACAAGAGGACACAGTCTCAAGCTGCACCAAGGCAGGTTTAGACTGGACATTAGGAGGAAGTTCTATACAGAGAGAGTGATTCCCCATTGGAATGGGCTGCCTGGGCAGGCGGTGGGGTCACCGTCATTGGAGGTGTTCAAGAGGGGACTGGACGTGGTACTTGGTGCCATGGCCTAGCAGTCATGAGGTCTGTGGTGACAGGTTGGACTTGATGATCTTTGAGGTCTTTTCCAACCTTCTTGATTCTATGAGTCTATGAAATTACTCCTTCCTCAGTGATGTAGCTGCCCAGCATGTCTGACACTGGATTTTTCTCTACTGGATCAGACATGGCCACTGGCAGCACTAAGTTTCTAAAATCTGATTTCTTTGTATTACAATTGAGCTTTTGCTCAGAAATGTAGAGTAGTCCTTATATCATGTTTTCTAAATGTACTTCTGTCTGTGATAAACCTTCATTACAGCTGTGGTAAGGAGACACTTTCCTTTACATTATTGCAGTGGTGGCAGCCTCAATACCACACCCTGCCAGCAAAGAATCAACCAACTCAATAGCTTCATATGGTTTTCATTTCCTTGGGGAGATGTGAAGTACTTGACAGTGCATGTGGCTCATCTTGTTTTCTATCTGAATTGGTAATTATTCTTTAGAAGCATTTTTGGAGAATAAGGTATTTTTAGCCAGCAGACAAACTTGGCATTATCTTGAAGGAACACAGGGTTTTCTGAGGGCTCAGAAGGTGAAAAATATAACCACCACTTCTTATTCTTTGTCTTTCCTCCAATGATGGAGCTCATTTTTTTACTTTTCTCAGCCTTGTTACTAATGTGTCATGGAGGTCTTTTTTATCTACAGGAATGTTCCCACTGCTCTTTGTGACTCAGAGAAAACTGGGAAACTTGATCTGTTTGTTTACATTGAATAGTATATTTCCAATATTGATGCTCCAAGAAATTTGATGTGATGTGGTAACTACCTGTCCTCCAGAGCAAATCTTTTATCTGCTGAGACCACTGAAAACCTTCTAATGAAGCTAAGTTTCTCTTAGAGCAGTCTTATTCTTTAGGAGATGGAAGACTAGGTGCCATGGTCATGAGGTGCTGGGCGACAGGTTGGACTTGATGATCTTTGAGATCTTTTCCAACCCTGTTGATTCTATGTTTCTATGTTTAACTTATTACAACTGCCTTTTTCTATTTCATTTGCTAAATCATATTCCAGGATAGCAGGCCATCAGATTTTATATATCATTTTAAGATTGCCTTTCTTATTTGTTTCCTCTGGCCTGATGTCCATTCAGAACTCTTGGATCTGTTTTATGAGGAAATGGGCAGTGTTGCTTTGTGTTTTGCACTAACAACAAAACATTTGGCCTGTTCATTTTCTGACAGTTACCACAAATACAGATGGATTGTCAGTTGAACACATTTTGATTCATACCCCCTTTTGTTTGCTTCTGTGCAACCCCATGGCAATTAATGTGGTTCATATTTGGGAATCCTTCTCTGCCAGCAGCATGCTGTCTTTTAGAATGTTTGGAATGTTTGTAAACATGTGTGGATATACAAGTATTGAGGTCATCTCTTGTAAACTCAAAAGCCAACAATGTTACCACAAAACAGTATGTTCCCAGAGGTGGTGGAGTCACCATCACTGGAGGTGTTTAGGAAGAGACTGGATGGGGTGCTTGATGCCATCATTTAGCTGATAAGATGGTGTTGGATGATAGGTTGGATTCAATGATCTCAAAGGTCTTTTCCAACCTGGTTAATTCAATTCAATTCAATTCAATTCAATTCAATTCAATTCAATTCAATTCAATTCAATTCAATTCAATTCAATTCAATTCAATTCAATTCAATTCAATTAAATTAAATTCAATTCAATTCTATTCTATTCTATTCTATTCTATTCTATTCTATTCTATTCTATTCTGTGTAGCTTATTGTATTCTTATGCAGTGAAACTCGACTCGATGGTCTTTGGACTCGATGATCTTCGAGGTCTCTTCCAACCTTAGCGATACTGTGATACTGTGAAACAGAATATCTTTACTGGGCTTCATTTCTGTAACATCTTCATAGGACTTCTGATTACTTCAGTTTGATTGCTTAATCCTAATTTTCATGTTATTTTTTATTTGTTTGATGAGTGTTGTATTTCCAGAGTTTCTTTGTATAGTTTCTTGGACTCAAGGATGGATTTTTTTAATTGGTCTGCGTTTCTTTTAGTATATTCTTTGTTAAGTAATCTGTGTTTGCATCTCAGCAAGAACCTGAAGGGTTATGGATGTACTAGGGAGGCTGAAGGAGCTGGGATTGTTTAGCCTGGAGAAGAGGAGGCTCAGGGTAGACCTCATTGCTGTCTACAACTGCCTGAAAGGTGGTTGTAGCCAGGAAGGGGTTGGTCTCTTCTCTCTAGTAACCAGCACCAGAACAAGAGGACACAGTCTCAAGCTGCGCCAGGGGAAGTTTAGGCTCGAGGTGAGGAGGAAGTTCTTCACTGAGAGAGTTGTTAGCCATTGGAATATGCTGCCCAGGGAGGTGGTGGAGTCACCATCCCTGGAGGTGTTCAAGAGGGGATTGGACATGGCACTTGGTGCCATGGTCTAGTCATGAGGTCTGTGGTGACAGGTTGGACTCGATGATCTTTGAGGTCTCTTCCAACCTTGGTGATACTGTGATACTAATCAATTAAATAGGTTCAGGACACAAGTCCAAGCAGTGGTGTACAATTGTCCATGCTGTTCACCTAATAACACAACTTCTGATATAGTTTTAGTCAACGACAAATGGCAGTATCTCAGTCAACTGCCCAGAATCAGTTCAGGAATTAGCACAGATCCAAGACCATTGCTCACAGTTAAAAGGCAAGTTCACCCTGTGGAGCAGTACTTGGACCCTAACCCTCTTCACTTTCCTGAGACAAACACAAATGAAGTGCTGAAGAAGCCTCAGGAGCAAGATGACAGACTGGTGAAATAACAGGTAATTTAAACCAAACTTTTCTTCCATATCTTCATCCTTCAGTCTAGTAGTTATACATTTAGTGTGACTGTAGAGGATACTTCAGTGATCAAGAGTGTTGAAATTACTTTTGAGATGTGTTTACATTGTCTTTACTGTATAGACCTATAAAGAAGCTGGATGACCCACTTAGTTGCCTAAGTTGTCCATTCTGTGGATGGAACTTCAGTCAGACTCACTGATTGTGCTGGCATTAGTCCTAGGGCTCACCATCTCCTTGCACTGAAATAAGGAGATCTCTGGAGATGGACACTGAGTGTAGGACATTATTACTGTGAGGAGAATGGCACATCTAATTTCAATTGTTCTGATAATTGAATCTCTTTTTTCCTAAATCCCTCATATGTCTCTTGCTCTAACAATCTGGTGCACCTCAGTCCTTCACAGAAGTCACACAAGCAAAAAACTACTACTAGATAGTTAATAGACTGATGTCATTCAGTTTCATCCTCTTAGTCATCAAAGACAATGCATCCTTTAGTGCTTAATGCTCATGTTCCGTAAAGATTTACACAGCTGCTCATGTCTTAAAATTTTCTCTGAATGATTACTTAAATTTGAATCCCCTACAGTCTGTTCTTTGAGATGAAAGCAAAGGGTTTTATAAAGCAACTTCTACAAAGGCACTCTCCTACTTTTGTCTGTTCTTCTATCCTTTGTAACTTCTGTGCCTTCGCAATCTCTTAAGAAAACGACTGGTACTTTCACCACTTCTCTCTGTCTTAAAAGTGATTGCAACTGGCTATGAAGTTCTTAGAATGACTTTTTAATAGGAATTTAAAAGATTTATAATTAAAAATGTTTTATTTCTTTGTAAAAGTTTGAATGTTCTGAAATAATTTGAAAGAAGGGCTTCTTTTTTTTTTTTTTTTTTTTTTAATCATCTGAGCAGTTTTGAAGTATAATCTGCATCACAAGTATTAATAAAAATAAGTCAATAATAGGTCTAGGAATATAAGGCAAACACAGACATATACATAGATACCTAAATTCACAGAATCACAGAATCACCAAGGTTGGAAGAGACCTCAAAGATCATCGAGTCCAACCTGTCACCACAGACCTCATGACTAAACCATGGCACCAAGTGCCACGTCCAATCCCTTCTTGAACACCTCCAGGGATGGTGACTCCACCACCTCCCTGGGCAGCCCATTCCAATGGGTAATGACATGGGTGCTAATATTTAACAGACACAGCCAGGAAGCTGGAATTTAGGTTTCAGGATTTAAATATTATCTGTTGATTCTAGAAGCTGGATAAATGCTTCCACCAAATCCTTCAGAGAGATGCTCATGACCTGGAAAATTGTTTATGCCCCAGAAGATCTGGTCACTGGGTTAAGAGGACCACTTTTTAACCTATTTTGCAGCTTTGGGGGTTTAATTGCATTCAAGTGCTGCCAGAGCCAAGTATTTAAAAATGATGAATGAAATTCAAAGAACCATAAGAAGTGAAGCTAAAAGGCAACTTGAAAGGCCATCTGTCCCTCCTAAGACACTGTGTGAGCCCTAAAACTCACACAGCAGATAAATTTGATCTCTAATCCTCCCCATCATCAAGTATTTCCATTTCAAAACAAGGTACCATAGTCCCTACTCTGCATGAACTCTCTTTTTCCTCTGCTGTAGTCGCAGGGAAAATGTGTAGGGAATTCTGGTGAAGCACCTAGGAATTACATTCAAAACACTGTTTCTTTAAATACTATATTCTTTTATGACTACAGTAAGGCCTCTATGGCTATATATGAATTATAAATAACTGATGAGTGCCTTATTTAGCAAGGTCACAGCAAAGTTGTCAGGCAAAATGCAAGAAGGTAATAAGCGCCATAAGTCCTCTGTCAGGGTATATTTGCAAGTAAGCCAGGTTGACTGCAGGCCTGTGACAAACAAATGAACAGAAGGTGGCAGTAACTAAGAGTCAGAAGTAGGAAATTGTGAAAGCCCTGGAAAACAGGAAAAAAAGGTAAGTAACCAAAGAGAGGCAGCAGCATTATTTCGCTGAAATGACTTCCAAAGTATCATAGTATTCACCCTGGTCTGCCATTACAGTTAGTATCAGGTAAAATGCTACATGTTTCATCCCTCATATACATTGCAGCCTCTAGCTGACATAAACCTTTACTTTTGATCATTCCATAGCGTGAGAAGTCTTCCAATCTTTATGTTTCTGCATATGGAACACAATCTCTCATTGTTTCTCTTTGATTTCAACTAATGACTGTGGAAAGTAACAGGGCAAATTTTGAACACATTGAAGCCAATTAAAACCTCAATCTCTTAGAGCAGATTCAAATAATGAAGAGATTGGAATCAATTACAATTGTCATTCACCTACTTCTAGAATTCTATCCCCATCTTTTTGAGTTAAAAAGATGATATAAGATCAAATGCATTGTATAATTAGTCAGTTATGCCTTAAGGTTTCCTCTGGAAACTTTAGTAAAGTCAGCACATATCTCTGGATGGTCTCCTGGAACTTGAGAGAAAAAGGTTTCTTAGAGAAGTAAAACCTATGCAAGCAGAAGATGGATACTTGTTAGTTAGTCCTACTCCTTTAACTTACAGAAGAGTAACGTATGACTTTGTTCAGCATGAAACATCATAATATCAGTCAGGGTTGGAAGGGACCACAAGGATCATCCAATTCCAACCCCCTGCCATGGGCAGGGACACCTCACACTAGAGCAGGCTGGCCAGAGCCTCGTCCAGTCTGGTCTTAAACACCTCCAGGGACAGGGCCCCAACCACCTCCCTGGACAAAAATATCAATTCACAGGTAGCTTGGAATCAGACAGAATTCCTTCTTTGATGTTTAGTTTATTCACCCTCATAAACATTTGCAATTCAGTCAGCCTTATTGGTATTGGGGGGTGGATTTTATTTGTGTGTTTGTTTTCCTGAGGCTGAAGCTCTCTCCCAGCCAAAAAAAAACAGTATAAAGCCTCTCCATACTGGGGGTTCTGCTGAAGAAATTCCACTTGCTGAAGGATTGACTGATATTCCAGTTGTATTTTGGGGTTCTCTCAGGTTTGTTTAGGAAGGGTTTAATGCTATCACTGCTCTTTTCCTTGCTTCATTAACCTGACCAAAAAAATCAATGATGTGTTTGATATAATGTTGTGGGAAGATCAGCAAAGGCTGACGTAGACAGTTGAGCCCTGTCCAGGGACTCTGGGTGAATAATTATGAAGCTAGTTGTTCCTTCGAATTTCAACATCTCAGAAGGGGTAGGCAGGAACGTCATTACAATGTTCTTGTTACAGAAGAATAAGTTACTTGCCACAGGCTCAGAGCCCTCTGAGGAAGAACTGTTGGCATCAGTGCTCCTGGCAGTCAAGGCTGCAGAATTTGGCATATGTTGACAAGTTTTATTTTCTTGTATTTGAAGGCTGACATCAGCCTCACACTGATAGAAAAGGTTTTGAATAGAACTTGTCTGTGTATCCATTTCCTTTGTGAATGTAGCATTTCTGTTCAAAGAGCCTATGGGCTTCCTTTTGTTACTGGAATGGCAAATATTTCACTGTACCAAGATCAATGTGCTTGAAGATGCTGCTTTCAAATTCCTCTGCCTCCCAAACTATCTGAGCTGTAGGAAGAAATTTTCTTCCTACAAAATCTATTTTTTAAAGAATGGAGTGTTATCCAGAGATGTTGTGCAGTTATATTAAGGCTACAGTATATAAAACATTGAAAAAAGGGTTGTGCATCCCAAAACTTTACTAAAATTAAAAATACTTCAGTGGGCCTCTTATCCAAGAGGATATACATGGGTGCTAATATTTAACAGACACAGCCAGGAAGCTGGAATTTAGGTTTTAGGATTTAAACATTATCTGTTGTTTCTAGAAGCTGGATAAGTGCTTCCACCAAATTCTTCAGAGGGATGTTCATGACCTGGAAAATTTCTTTATGCCCTAGAAGACCTGGTCACTGGGTTAAGAGGACCAATTTTTAACTTATATTGCAGCTTTGGGGGTTTAATTGCATTCAAGTACCACCAGAGCCAAGTACCTAAAAATGATGCATGAGATTTAAAGAATCATAAGTAATAATAACAAGAAGTAGTAATAAGTTGGACTCAATGATCTCAAAGGTCTCTTCCAACCTGGTCTATTCTATTCTATTCTATTCTATTCTATTCTATTCTATTCTATTCTATTCTATTCTATTCTATTCTATTCTATTCAGCCTTATGAGGAGAGGCTGAGGGAGCTGGGATTGCTTAGCCTGGAGAAGAGGAGACTGAGGGGTGACCTTATTGCTCTCTACAACTACCTGAAGGGAAGTTGTAGCCAGGTGGGAGTTGGTCTCTTCTCCCAGGCAGCCAGCACCAGAACAAGAGGACACAGTCTCAGGCTGTGCCAGGGCAAGTTTAGGCTGGATGTTAGGAAGAAGTTCTGTACAGAGAGAGTGATTGCCCATTGGAATGGGCTGCCTGGGGAGGTGGTGGAGTCACCTTGATTGTAGGTGTTCAGGAGGAGACTTGATGGGGTGCTTGGTGCCATGGTTTAGTTGTTTAGGTGGGTTGGATTGGTTGATGGGTTAGACACAATGATCTTGAAGGTCTCTTCCAACCTGGTCTATTCTATTCTATTCTATTCTATTCTATTCTATTCTATTCTATTCTATTCTATTCTGTTCTGTTCTGTTCTAGTCTACTCTAGTCTAGTCTAGTCTAGCCCAGCCTAGCCTAGTCTAGTCTAGTCTACTCTGAGTTAAGCTAAAAGGCAACTTGAAAAGCCATCTGTCCCTCCTAAGACACCGTGTGAGTCCTAAAACTCACACAGCAGATAAATTTGATCTCTAATCCTCCCCATCATCAAGTATTTCCATTTCAAAACAAGGTACCATAGTCCCTACTCTGCATGAACTCTCTTTTTCCTCTGCTGTAGTCGCAGGGAAAATGTGTAGGGAATTCTGGTGAAACACCTAGGAATTACATTCAAAACACTGTTTCTTTAAATACTATATTCTTTTATGACCACAGTAAGGCTTACTTGCAAACATACCCTGACAGAGGACAGCTATGTGGTGCTTATTACCTTGTTGCATTTTGCCTGACAACTTTGCTGTGACCTTGCTAAATAAGGCACTCATCAGTTATTTATAATTCATATGTAGCCATTAATTCATAGAGGCCTAGGCAGTTTGTCCTATGTCTCTAGTAAAGAAGAAATGAAAAATTCAGCAAAATCCCTCTTGACTTTTTTTTTCATCCAGTGGAGTTGTTACTGAAGATGAAGGTAGTGATAGTGATAACCAGATATACCAGGAACAGACTTTTTCCATTCTGCAGCTGGTTTGAAATCAAAGCAGGCTCCTTGTGCTGCTCTAGCCAATAATTTCTTTCACATGGGATGGGATAGGATGGATAATGTGGTAGAAAAATCTCAGTGACTGATTGTTATGTGGGGGCACCTGGTATTTTAAAGGAAAATTTCTGAATATACTTAAAACTTTTCACAGTATCATCAAGGTTTGAAGAGACCTCAAAGATCATCGAGTCCAACCTGTCACAACAGACCTCATGACTAGACCATGGCACCAAGTGCCACATCCAATCCCCTCTTGAACACCTCCAGGGATGGTGACTCCACCACCTCCCTGGGCAGCACATTCCAATGGCTAACAACTCTCTCAGTGAAGAACTTTCTCCTCACCTCAAGCCTAAACTTTCCTTGGTGCAGCTTGAGACTGTGTCCTCTTGTTCTAGAGCTGGTTGCTAGAGAGAAGAGACCAACCCCTTCCTGGCTACAACCACCTTTCAGGTAGTTGTAGAGAGCAATGATGTTTCCCCTGCGTCTCCTCTTCCCCAGGCTAAACAACCCCAGCTCCCTCAGCCTCTCCTCATAGGGCTTGTGCTCAAGGCCTCTCCCCAGCCTCACTGCCCTTCACTGGACACGTTCAAGTGTCTTGATGTCCTTCCTAAACTGAGGGGCCCAGAACTGGACATCTCCCAGTGTATGAAGTGAAAGGAGCTGTGAGTATTTTTAGAAATCTTTCATAAATTTTCCAGTGAAAGAAAACTGCAAAGATGGTGAGGGCTATTTTTGGTGGTTGTTTTTGTTTCTATGCTATTTATGTCCTTTTCTTTTAAAAATATTCATGTGAACTGCAGCTCTAGAATGAATATGATCTCACCTAAAATAGCTCTTAATGCTGTAAAATAGCAGTTTACAAGTAAATCTATCTTGAGTCTTTCAGAGAATCAACAAGGACCCATCGTGCTCTGCTTTAAATTTGCTTCTTTCTATTAGGAACAAATCTGGTAAAGAAAACAAAGGTATCAAAATGACACAGCTGAAATTCTCCTCAAGGTTCTTTGTGACAAGAAGCACTACAGAGCAGAAGAGGGAGAAAAAAAAAAAAACCCACACAAGGAAAACAGAGAGACAAGAGAAAGTTTTTAGTATCATTTTTCTCATTCAATGGATCAGGTGGGCATCTTAAGCAAATATGCACTTTCTGCTCCAAGTGAAGAAAATAGAAGATACTTTGCTAAGACAATACCTGCCCCTGAAAATTACATGCCACATCCTACCCAGTATCTGCTTCCCAGTAACCTACAGCAACTGTATTGCAATCATTTATTATTGCTATGGAATTGGTTTGGAACAGTGTGGCCAGCAGGAACAGGGAGGTCATTCTGCCCCTGTACTCAGTCCTGATTAGGCCACACCTTGAGTCCTGTGTCCAGTTCTGGGCCCCTCAGTTTAGGAAAGATGTTGACTTGCTGTAACTTGTCCGGAGAAGGGCAACAAAGCTGTGGAGGGGTTTGGAGCACAAGCCCTATGAGGAAAGGTTGAGGGAACTGGGGTTGCTTAGTCTGGGGAAGAGGAGGCTCAGAGGAGACCTTCTTGCTCTCTACAACTACCTGAAGGGAGGTTGTAGCCAGGTGGGGGCTGGTCTCTTCTCCCAGGCAACCAACACCAGAACAAGAGGACACAGTATCAAGCTGTGCCAGGGGAGGTTTAGACTCTCTTTATAGAGAGAGTGATTTGCCTTTGGAATGGGCTGCCCAGGGAGGTGGTGGAGTCACCATCCCTGGAGGTGTTTAGGAGGAGAATGGATGGGGCACTTAGTGCCATGGTTTAGTTGATTAGATAATGTTGGTTGGTAGGTTGGACACGATGATCTCAAAGTTCTCTTGCAACCTGGTTTATCCTACCCTATCCTATCCTATCCTATCCTATCCTATCCTATCCTATCCTATCCTATCCTATCCTATCCTATCCTATCCTATCCTATCCTATCCTATCCTATCCTATCCTAGTCTATTTTAGTCTATTCCATTCTATTCCATTCTATTCTATTCTATGATCCAGCCAGAGGATACTCAGGCAGAGGCTTCTGATTTAATGTGAGGATGAAGTGTCTACACACTTTCAACAGTCTTGCCAAGAGATGTTTGCTTTCCAGCAGTAAAAGATTTCCTGAAGATTGTTTCAGGACTGTAATAGCATCTTTGACAGCATTCATTAGAACATGCTTGAATTTCCTTCCTACCAGATTTTATCATTTTCAAAACATTTATTTCTACAGCTGGACCAAGGGGAGGTGAGATTGAAGCACCAGATCCAGAAGTGGATAAAAAAATTATTGTCTTGAATGAAAGAACAAAATCCTGCCATGTCAGTAAATTTGATAAACATTTTACCCTTTTTTGAAGCTTCATTTTGAGAAACAATTTCTCTGCAAATTCCAAGAAGATGATGAATCTGTTGAATATTTTATCACATTCCCACATGCTCTAAAAGAACATTACAACTTCACTGGAAAGCTCCATTATGAAAACACAAAGGATAAAATTACTTGTGCCACGAAAGACCAATGCATCTCAGAGACTCTTCTGCTTTCTGCTGAAAACAGTTGGTTGCTGCACATATCTGAGGTAAGTGAATGAATAAGCACCTGAAATCTAACTAAATGCAAACTGATCTAACTAAAGGCAAACCTGAAAGAGGAAGCACTGATGTGAGCAATTACTGGCTCTCCAAGCAGTGCAATAGCAATACCCCAAGTGCTTAGTGCAGATAAATCTCTAGGCACTCATATGATGAATGACTGTCTGAGAATGCTGTGCGTGGCAATGTCACAGAGGACATCAGATGTGTGTTGCTCAGTGGGCCACCATTAAAGGAACAGGGAGTGCCAGCTGCAAAGCCCAGGGTGCTGGCATTGATGCTATTGACAATGAAACACTGAAGCCACTCTACATCAACAAAGCCATACAGAAATATTATAATTGTCTCTAGAGCTGTGTAAAACCAACTAGTGCAACCCAAAATTAACTCATGTGAAAACAAGGAGGGACTGAATAAAAGCTTAACTTTCCCTAAATTAATGATGAGAAGATCCTGTGAAATGGTGTTGTTAACTCTGTGAAACTTACAAAATCTTTGCAACCTTATCCTTCAGTTCCATAAATTAGAATTTAAAATGGCTAAAAATCTGGTTTTCTCTTTATTTGGGTTGTTGTGTCTTTGTCTAGGAAGGAATGTTAGATGAAGGCTGCGATGTAGCTCCACATTTAAATTTAGCATAGTAGAAATGTGCATGGTTTTGTTGCTTTTTAATTCAATAGACATGTTCTCACTACTGAAATCAGTTTTGAAATTTTTGAAAGTGTTCCTGCAGATTTCTTCTAGGAGTTCATAAAAAGCTATTTGCAAGGAGAGCACGGCTCAAAGTGAACGTTCTGACTGAGGAAGGAAAGCTGGAAAGTGATAGACAATCCATACTGCTGTGGCTACGTACTTAATCCAGTCAGAAATGTAAAGATTTCCCCATAACTTCTACTGAAACCAGCATGTTTTAGCTAGTTTATAATTAAAATGTGTTTCAACACCTCTGGAAAACTCACCAGAACAAGAGGACACAGTCTCAAGCTGCACCAGTGGAGGTTTAGGCTGGATGTTAGGAAGTTCTTCACAGAAAGAGTGATTGGCCATTGGAATGGGCTGCCCAGGGAGGTGGGGGAGTCACCATCACTGGAGGTGTTTAGGAAGAGACTGGATGGGGCACTTTGTGCCATGGTTTAGTTGATTAGATGGTGTTGGGTGATAGGTTGGACTCGATGATCTCAAAGGTCTTTTCCAACCTGGTTAATTCTATTCTATTCTATTCTATTCTATTCTATTCTATTCTATTCTATTCTATTCTATTCTATTCTATTCTATTCTATTCTATTCTATTCTATTCTTAAATGGATTGTTCATATTCTGTGCTTCCTAGATACATTTTTCTCAAATGCTGACTCTTGACTGTGGGCTGCTGGTGGCTTGCACACATTCCAGCATGCCACATTTTCACAGGAGCTTTCTTTAAAAGGTTAGGCCTTAGTAAGAAAACTGTATAGACTCAGAAAGGTTGTCTATACTTGTAAAGGAGACAGTTACTTTCATAAGGGCAACATACAGGTTGCATGCATGAAGATAAAATTATAAGGGTGAAATTTGTACACATAAGAAAACAGAAAAGTGGAGCTTAATTTCAGTCAAATATGCATTAGAATCATTATTTGAACTGAAAAGAATGTTAGCTAATTGATAAAAAGATTTGGTTTGCAATGCTGATAATGTCCTTAACCTTCATTTCTCTCTTTTAGAAGTTCCTCATCTTCATAACAGAAATTGCACTTGCAGAATAGCTTTTAAAACTCCAAAGTGGCAAAACTTACTACTTGCTGCATTTCTGAAGATCAGCCTGTCCCTTATATTTCAATTTACAGGAAACTTAAGGCAACCATGTGATCAGACCCAGTCAGCATAGGTTCATGAAGGGCAGCTCTGGCTTTATGAACCTAATCTCCTTCTATGACAAGGTGACCTACTTAGTGGGTGAGGAAAAGGCTGTGGATGTGGTTTACCTGGAGTTCAGTAAAGCATTTGACATCTGTCTCCCACCAGAGAATCCTCCCAGAGAAAGTGGCTGCTTAAGGCTTAGATAGGTGGACACTTCAATGGGTAAAAATCTGGATGGATGGTCAGGCTCGAAAGGTGGTGGTGGATGAAGTCCAGTTGGCAGACAGTCAGCAGTGGTGTTCTCCAGGGCTCAGTTTTGGGGCCAGTTCTTCAATGTCTTTACCAATGATCTGGACAAAGGGATTGAGTTTGTTTACAGTATGACACTAAGCTGGAAGGGAGTGTTGATCTGCTTGAGGGTAGGAAGGCTCTGTAAAGGAATCTGGGCAGGCTGTCTTGATGGGCCAATGCCAGCTGTCTGAGATTTGACAAAGACAAGTGCTAAATGCTTCACTTGGGTTAGAACAACCCCATGCAATGCTACAGACTTGGGGCAGAGTGGCTGGAAAGCTGCCCAGCAGAAAAGGCCTTGAGGGTGTTGGCTGATGGCTGACTAAACATGAGCCAGCAGTATGATCAGGTGGCCAAGAAGGCCAAGAGCATCCTGGCCTGTAGCAAAAAATAGGGTGGCCAACTGGGGTAGCCCCTTGTACTCAGCACTGGTGAGGCCACACCTTGAATACTGTATTAAGTTTTGGGTCCCTCACTACAAGGACACTGAGCTTCTAGAGCACGTCCAAAGAACAGCAACAAACCTGGTGAACGGTGTAGGGAACAAGTCTTCTGAGGAATAGCTGAGAAAATTAGCATTGTTTAGTCTGGAGAAGAGGAGGCTGAGGGGAGACCTTATTTCTCTACAGCTACCTGAAAGGGGACTGCAGTGAGGTGGGTGTAGGTCTTTTCTGCCTAGAATCAGGTGACAAAATAAGAAGAAATGGCCTGAAATTGTGCAAGAGGTTTAGACTGGATATTAGTAAATATTTCTTTACTGAAAGAGTGGTCAAGCATTGGAACAGGCTGTCCAGGGACTGGAGGAACCAGCCCTGGAGGTGTTAGAAAAATTTGTAGATGTGGCACTTCAGGATATGATTTAATGGTCATGGTGGTTCTGAACTGACAGTTGGACTTCATGATCTTGAAGGTTGAAATGATTCTATGATTCTGTGCTGTTTTGCCTAAACTGCCTGAACAATGCACATTTTTTTCCACTGTATTTTTTCCAAGTTACTTTTGGCAGAGGTTGGCCTCTTCTCCCAGGCAGCCAGCACCAGAACAAGAGGACACAGTCTCAGGCTGCACCAGAGCAGGTTTAGGCTGGATGTTAGGAAGAAGTTCTACACGGAGAGAGTGATTGCCCATTGGAATCGGCTACCCGTGGAGGTGGTGGAGTCACCTTCATTGGAGGTGTTCAGAAGAAGACTTGATGGGGTGCTTGGCTGTATGGTCTAGTTGTTGGGTGGGTTGGATTGGTTGATGGGTTGGACGCGATGATCTTGAAGGTCTCTTCCAACCTGGTGTATTGTATTGTATTGTATTGTATTGTATTGGCTTCTCTGATACTTTCCCCATGAATCTTCCTCTGTTTTACCTTCTCTTTATCAGGGTGAAGCTGTACAGTCATGTCTGTTGGTGTCATTTAACACTAGCTCCTCTGAACTGTATTGTGGAGCATCAGAAATTCAAGCTTAGGGTGAATCAGCAGAGAAGGCCTTATCAGACCTTAGTGTCATCTACTGTGTTGTGCATTTCAATTGCACTAAGCAGAGATGCTGAATGATTACATCTCAGTAAGAATAGCTAATTAAATATTTACTTGGAAGAAAGTTTGCGCATGATACAATTCACCTCCACAAAGAGCTATCTGATTTCTCACACCTATCAAGTGCAGTTTCTTCTCAGTGTACAGTGGAGATAAACATAAATATCCCCATGCTGAAAGAAGAGATTGTGCTTCCAAAGACAAATTCATCACCTTGATTCCTGTAAGCAGGAGTGGACTTTCTTGATGTTTCTGCTTAAATGTGCTTAAATGGTGGATGTGGGGAGGCCTGTGGATGTGGTCTACCTGGACTTCAGCAAGGCCTTTGACACCGTTCCCCACAGCAAACTCCTGGCTAAGGTGTCAGCTCGTGGCTTGGACAGCAACACTCTGTGCTGGGTTAGGAACTGGCTGGAGGGCCGGGCCCAGAGAGTGGTGGTCAATGGTGTCACCTCCAGCTGGAGGCCAGTCACCAGTGGCGTCCACCAGGGATCAGTGCTGGGCCCCATCCTCTTCAGTGTCTTCATTGACGATCTGGATGAGGGGATTGAGACAGTCATCAGCAAATTTGCAGATGACACCAAGTTGGGAGCAGATGTTGGTGAGTTAGAGGGTTAGAAGGGCCCTGCAGAGGGGCCTTGACCGACTGGACAGATGGGCAGAGTCCAATGGGATGTAATTCAACAAGTCCAAGTGCCGGGTGCTGCACTTTGGCCACAACAACCCCATGCAGAGCTACAGGCTGGGGTCGGAGTGGCTGGAGAGCTGCCAAACAGAGAGGGACCTGGGGGTGCTGATCGACAGCGGCCTGAACATGAGCCAGCAGTGTGCCCAGGTGGCCAAGAAGGCCAACGGCATCCTGGCCTGCATCAGGAATGGTGTGGCCAGCAGGAGCAGGGAGGTCATTGTGCCCCTGTACTCTGCATTGGTTAGGCCACATGTTGAGTACTGTGTCCAGTTCTGGGTCCCTCAATTTAAGAAGGACATTGAGAAGGGCAACAAGGCTGGTGAGAGGCCTTGAGCACAAGCCCTATGAGGAGAGGCTGAGGGAGCTGGGGTTGTTTAGCCTGGGGAAGAGGAGACGCAGGGGAAACCTCATTGCTCTCTATAACTGCCTGAAAGGTGGTTGTAGCCAGGAAGGGGTTGGCCTCTTCTCTCTAGCAACCAGCACCAGCACAAGGGGACACAGTCTCAAGCTGCGCCAGGAGAAGTTTAGGCTCAAGGTGAGGAGAAAGTTCTTCACTGAGAGAGTCATTCGCCATTGGAATGTGCTGCCCAGGGAGGTGGTGGAGTCGCTGTCCCTGGAGGTGTTCAAGAGGGGATTGGACGTGGCACTTGGTGCCATGGTCTAGTCATGGGGTCTGTGGTGACAGGTTAGACTCGATGATCTTCAAGGTTTCTTCCAACCTTAGCGATACTGTGATACTGTGATACTGTAAATACTTATTTTATTACATCTTCAAAGACGACACTTTCATGCATTTTCATTTGAAATGCTACCACCTAAACAAATGTTCTTTAATTCAAAAGACATTCACTGTTGCTTTTTCATATTGTTTGAAATGAATATACAGTTCACAGTGTAGCATATAATCATAGTAGACTGTCACACTAAAGCAGAGCAAATGGAAATATTTGTGCTGGTTTACAAGGCTAGTAAGTTCTTCACACATTCACACAAGAGTCTAAGATGTTTGACAGGATGGGGACTGAGTGGCTGGAGAGCAGCCTGGCAGAGTGACCTGGGAGTACCGGTCGATAGTAGGCTGAACATGAGCCAGCAGTGTGCCCAGGTGGCCAAGAAGGCCAATGGCATCCTGGCCTGGATCAGGAGTAGTGTGAACACAAGGAGCAGGGTGGTCATTGTGCCCCTGTACTCAGCACAGGTTAGGCCGCACATTGAGAATTGTGTCCAGTTCTGGGGCCCTCAGTTTAGGAAGGATGTTGACTTGCTGGAATGTGTCCAGAGAAGGGCAACAAAGCTGGTGTGGGGTTTGGAGCACAAGCCCTATGAGGAGAGGCTGAGGGAGCTGGGGTTGCTTAGCCTGGAGAAGAGGATGCTCAGGGGACACCTTATTGCTGTCTATAACTACCTAAGGGAGGTAGTAGCCAGGTCTCTTCTCCCAGGCAACAACCAACAGGACAAGAGGACACAGTCTCAAGCTGCACCAGGGGAGGTTTAGGCTGGATATTAGGAAGAAATTCTTCACAGAAATAGTGATTGGCCATTGGAATGTGCTGCCCAGGGAAGTGGTGGAGTCACCATCACTGGAGGTGTTTAGGAAGAGATTGGATGAGGTGCTTGGTTCCATGGTTTAGTTGATTAGATAGTGTTGGGTGATAGGTTGGACTTGATGATCTCAGAGGTCTTTTTTTCCAACCTATTCTATTCTATTCTATTCTATTCTATTCTATTCTATTCTATTCTATTCTATTCTATTCTATTCTATTCTATTCTACTCTATTCCTTATTATTAGCAGACAATCTTCAATAAAATCCTAAATCTTCTAGTTTCGCCTCTGAACATTGCAGCAGCACCTAAATATTTATTGGACAGAAATCTTGACAGCACATGCTTCCAGGAAAGCTGGGATTAAATACACAGAAGGTAAATTATATTCACTAAATCAGACTCCTCTGAGGTCATGATTATGAGGCAATCTGTTTCCTG
This sequence comes from Picus viridis, assembly GCA_033816785.1. Classification (NCBI taxonomy): domain Eukaryota; kingdom Metazoa; phylum Chordata; class Aves; order Piciformes; family Picidae; genus Picus; species Picus viridis. The sequence continues at coordinate 9,066,835 of CM066566.1, forward strand.
GAACAGAAGAGAAGTATAAAATCCACCAGAGCTTTACTTGTCAAAAATATAAAAGGATAATTTTAGCTTTTGAAGAAAACAGCCTCCTAGCTGTCTTTTCAACAACATAGTGGTAATCTTAAGAAAACACAAATCAAGGAAAAACAGTTTCCACACTGGAACCACCACTATAATCTGTTCTGCATAAATGAGGCTTTTATGGGAAATGGGAAGTTTATAGTTTCATTAGACCCAGGGTGATCATTCATCTGGAAAAACCACCTCTGTATAAACATGATCTCTAATTTGGTGTGGTATGAAGTCAGTCTCAACACCACACTTTGGGCTGTGTGTTGACTTCTTTGACTGACCTGAGTTGAAAGGTTCAAGATTTAAATCTGTTAAGATCTTTACGACATCATAGAATCATAGAATCATAGAATCAGTCAGGGTTGGAAGGGACCACAAGGATCATCTAGTTCCAACCCCCTGCCATGGGCAGGGACACCTCACACTAGATCAGGCTGGCCAGAGCCTCGTCCAGCCTGGTCTTAAACACCTCCAGGGACGGGGCCTCAACCACCTCCCTGGATAACCCATTCCATGGCTTCACCACTCTCACGGTGAAGAACTTCTTCCTCACATCTAGCCTGAATCTCCCCATTTCCAGCTTCATTCCGTTCCCCCTAGTCCTATCACTACCTGAGATCCTGAGAAGTCCCTCCCCAGCCTTCCTGTAGGCCCCCTTCAGATACTGGAAGGCCACAATGAGGTCACCTCGGAGCCTTCTCTTCTCCAGACTGAACAGCCCCAACTCCTTCAGTCTGTCCTCATAGGAGAGGTGCTCCAGCCCTCTCATCATCCTCGTGGCCCTTCTCTGGACACGCTCCAGCACGTCCACATCCCTCCTGTAATAGGGGCTCCAGAACTGGAGGCAGTACTCCAGGTGGGGTCTCACCAGAGCTGAGTAGAGGGGGAGAAGCACCTCCCTTGACCTGCTGGTCACACTTCTCCTGATGCAGCCCAGGATCTGATTGGCTTTCCGGGCTGCAAGCGCACATTGAGAGCTCATGTTGAGCTTCTCGTCCACCAGCACCCCCAAGTCTCTCTCCTCCGTGCTGCTCTCCAGTCAGTCACTGCCCAGCCTGGATTTGTGCCTGGGATTGCCTCGACCCAGATGCAGGAGCCTGCACTTGGTCTTGTTGAAGCTCATGAGGTTGGCTTGTGCCCACCTCTCCAGCCTGTCCAGGTCCCTCTGGATGGCATCCCTTCCCTCCAGCGTGTCCACTGCACCACACAGCTTGGTGTCATCAGCAACCTTGCTGAGGGTGCACTTGAGGCCACTGTCCATGTCACCCACAAAGATGTTGAACAAGACAGGTCCCAGGACTGATCCCTGAGGGACTCCGCTTGTCACTGGCCTCCACTGGGACATGGACCCATTGACAGCCACTCTTTGGGTGCGGCCATCAAGCCAGTTCTTTATCCATCTAGTGGCCCATCCATCAAACCCATGTGTCGCCAGCTTGGAGACCAGGAGGTGGTGCGGGACAGTGTCGAAGGCTTTGCTCAAGTCCAGGTAAACGACATCAGTTGCTCGCCCCTCATCTATTAATGCTGTCACCTGCTCATAGAAGGCCACCAGGTTTGTCAGGCAGGATTTGCCCTTGGCAAAGCCATGCTGACTACTCCCAATCACCTCTTCACTGTTCTTCTGAGTCATTAGTGCCTCCAGAAGGATCTGCTCCATGATCTTTCCTTTGCCTATTTCTTTTTGAGGTTTATATTTGCAAAGTGGAAAGTAAAACAACTCACAAAATCCAAGGTAACAAACATTGTAAATTGAAGGAATAAGTTTGTAAGATAGAAAGTCAGTGTTTGTTTCAGTTATATCTAGTCTCATACATACTGATAACGTTTGACACTCTAGTAGTATCAGGAGATTCAGAAGCATTCAAAAGTTACTGTTCCTGGTTGGCATATTATTCAGATCAGATGTTATAATGTGCACTTCTAGTGTTGCCTATGAAGCAGCATATGATTCTGCAATCACAAGTTTCATGGTTTATGCTTAACATCTTGGGTTTGTCATATTCAGATGAAAATATGGCATTCCTTGTCCAGAAAGGCTGGGACTTACCAGATGCAGAGCTTGCTGATGTCTCTAAGACACTGGTATATAGCAACCATGAAGTCACAGAGTTTAAGATCTTGAGGGAAGTGAGTAAGGCTGGAGCAAAGTACTGATCCTGGACTTCAGGCAGGTAGACTTTGGTTAGATAAGGGAACTCACAGGTGGGATGCTGTGGGAAGGAGATCAGAGGAACAGAGTTGTTCAGGACAGATGGTAGGTCTCAATAACAGCATACTCTGAGGGCAAAAATAATCAGTCTCAATACTCAGAAAAACAACATTGATCAGTCATGCAGAGGTGCTGTCAGAAAAGCCAAAGCTCACCTAAAGGTGATGCTCACAGGGGAAGAGCAAGAACAACCTACTAAGATGTATTAGAATGATAAGGCTGAAAAAGTGGGGCCTATGGCTGACCAGGGTTTAATGACAATGAACACAGATTAAGCTCAGATTCTGAATGCCTCCTCTTCCTCAGCCTTCATGTGGAATGGGCTCACAGAAGAGGAGAAGAACTACCTCTGGTTGAGAGTTGAGTGAGGAGTTTCTTGACAGAAACCACAGAATCACCAAACTGTGGCTGTGGCTGAAAAGTATTCCTGGAGATGGTCTAGTCCAACCTCCCTGCTCAAATCAGGGTCACTTATAACAAGTTGCCCAGAACTGTGTCCAGTCAGATTTTAAATATCTCTAAGGTGAGCAATTCCATGACCTGTCTGGGCAACCTGTTCCAGTGTTTTACCACCCGCACTCCCCCAAAGAGGTGCTTTTTTATTCATGTGTGAATGGAATTGCCTGATTTGAGTAGGGTCCTATTACCTCTCGTTGTGTCACTGAATATCACTGAAAAGAAGTTACTTCTTTACTTCCTCCCATCGGATGTTAATACAGATTGGTAAGATTCCTTCAAGCCTCCTCTTACCCAGGTGGAACAGTTCCAGCTTTTGCAGTCTTTGCATGGAAGATAGATGCACCAAGTCCTTAGTCACCTTCATGGCCTTCGTTGAACTCATTTCAGTATTTTCACATCTCTCCTGTATTGGGGTAAAGCCATCACTCCAAATGTTTTTCACTAGTGCTGAGCAGAAGGAAAGAATCACTTCCCTCAAAATGCTGTCAGTGCTCTGCAGCTCAGGAGGCTGTTGGCCAGCTGCCTTTGTCACAAGAACACGCTGACTGCTCATGACCAACTTGTTTTCCACCAGCAGCCCCATGACTTTTCTCTGCAGAGTCGATTCCCAGCTGGCTGGAAGGTGCACAACTTTGGCATTCCCTGTGGCTGAAGTTCATGGGGTTCATGTCTTTTTTTTTTTTTTCTCCAGGCTGTTGAGGTCCCTCTGAATGGTAGCAAAGCCCTCTAGTGCATCAGTCACTCCTTAGAGTTTTGTCTCATCTGTAAATATGCTCTGTCTCAAGTGACTCATCCAGATCCCTACTGAAGATGTTAAACTGTATTGGCCTGAGTCCCAGCTCCCTGGGGCATGCTGCAATCTGGGATGGATATGGCCTAGCAGTATGTTTTGGAAGCAGAGACAGCCAATGACATCCTGGGAAATATGAACAGGAAGAGAGTTGGAGTGATTATTCCCCTTATTCAACACTCAATATACAGTTCTACATTCAACTTTGAGCTCTCCAGTTTAAGGAAGACATCAATGAACTGAGACTCTTCAGCAGAAGCTACCAAGGTGGTGAGCCTGGAGCACTTGCTCTGTGAGAAGAGGCTGAGATGGCTAGGCTTGATTAGGTTAGAGCAGTGATACCTTTGAGGATACATAACATTAACATCAGGAAGATAACCCAATGCAATATGTGAATCGATGAATCATGCAGAGGACGGAGCTGGGCTCATCACAGTGTTGCAAGACAGGACAGTGAGAGAGAATTAGCATAAATGAAAATTAGAAAGAGTGGCACTGGATATAAGGAGAAACTGTTTTCTCATGCAGACAGTCAGGCAGTGACACAAGTTGCCCAAGAAATGAAAAATGTCTCTGTGACTTTTTTGGTGGGGCAAGATTGTTTTGGCCTCTATTAAATACATTCTTACTGCCTTGTATCATCCTTCCATGCATTTCTCATTATATAGCTAAAGGTGTAATGTCCATCTTTTATCATAAATATATTTTGGAACCTACAAAGCTTTCTTTCATGGACACAGTTTCTGATTCAGTCAAACCATCAAAAACTCAGGTAAGTTTGTATCTACCTTCCAACACTGCAGTATATGTGGTTTATAAGTGTAAGCTGTTTCCGATGACTGGCTGAAGCTGCTGCTGAAGGAACAGGATTTTTACTCTAGTCTGCCCTCATAAGGAAGTGACTTACATAGCCTAAATCTAGTATCTTGGAAACTTTTGTCAGCTAGAGAGCTTTTCCATGCTACTCAGTAGGTCAACTCCTCTCAGTAATGAAGACATGCTGTTGATCACTGGAGATGGATTTCTGCAGATTGCAGCTGGTGGATTAGGATTCAGGATGCATACTTAATTTACCATTCAACAGTGTCAGGTGTAACTGTCTGTGAGTGCCAACTACTTGTGACACCTCATATCAAATGCAGGATAACTTAACCTTCTTTTATTGACAGCTAAGATGCCCTGCTTTGGCCATCTTGTCTTACAGCCATTTAGTGATCATAACAGGCTTGAAGAGTCACTAGAGAATACATAAATAATAACTTTCTATTCTATGCTAACTTATTATGTGGCAAAGCCATTTACAGAGATCTCACTACTTTACTGTGCTGAACATGTTCACTATATCCTGAGCTTGGAAGCTTTGAAAACATGACTTCTATTTATTCTATTAGTGTGTCATCCATTTGAATTAATTTGGTTTGACTTGGTTGCTGGCAGCCTGATGGATCACAGTTGTTGTTCATACTGATGGTGGCAGTCTGTCTCCTTCATTTCACGTACCTCGTGCTAGAATTTTCATTACTCAGTGCAGCATAATGTGACTAGCTGCTGAAAATAAATACAATCAATTAATTTAAATTAACACAAATAAATAAATATTTTCAGCTATCAATCAAATTCTGGCCCCCTTCCCCAAACCCTGTACTTTAAACAAAAATATCAAGTAGCTATGGAAAAATATGTGTGGGTAATTTCATGGGTAGGATATGAACAACACCTTGGTAAAGCCATGCTTCCCATCATACATCAGTAACATGTTTCATTCATTGTTGCCTTTAGAACGATTGGGGTTGGAAGGGACCTTAAAGATCATAGAATCAACAAAGTTGGAAAAGACCTCAGAGATCATCAAGTCCAACCTATTACCTAACACCTCATGACTGACTAACCCATGGCTTCAAGTGCCATGTCCAATCCTTTTTGAGCACCTCCAGGGATAGGGACTCCACTACCTCCCTAGGCAGCACATTCCAATGGCCAATTACTCTTTCTGGGAAGAACTTTCTCCTTACCTCCAGCCTAAACTTCCCCTGGCACAGCTTGAGATTGTGTCCTCTTGTTCTGGTTGCTTCATTCAGTTGCAACTCCCCTGCCATGGGGAGGGACACTTTCAGCCACACCAGGTTGCTCAAGGCCACATCCAACCTGGCTTTGAACATTTCCAAAGTTGGAACCTTCCCCAGCTTTCTCTGGTCATCCTGTTCCAACACCTCACTGCCCTCATGGACATTATACAATACAATACAATAAACCAGGTTGGAAGAGACCTGCAAGATCATTGTGTCCAACCCATCAACCAATCCAACCCACCCAAACAACTAGATCATGGCACCAAGCACCCCATCAAGTCTCCTCCTGAAGACCTCCAATGATGGTGACTCCACCACCTTCCCGGGCAGCACATTCCAATGGGCAATCACTCTCTCTGTACAGAACTTCTTCCTAACATCCAGTCTAACCCTCCCCTGGCACAGCTTGAAACTGTGTCCTCTTGTTCTGGTGCTGGCTGCCTGGGAGAAGAGACCAACCTCCACCTGTCCACAACCTCCCTTCAGGTAGTTGTAGACAGCAATAAGGATACAATACAATACAATAAACCAGGTTGGAAGAGACCTTCAAGATCATTGCGTCCAACCCATCAAACAACTAGATCATGTCACCAAGCACCCCATCAAGTCTCCTCCTAAACACCTCCAATGACGGTGACCCCACCACTTCCCCAGGCAGCCCATTCCAATGGGGAATCACTCTCTCTGTATAGAACTTCCTCCTAATGTCCAGTCTAAACCTGCCCTGGTGCAGCTTGAGACTGTGTCCTCTTGTTCTGGTGCTGGCTGCCTGGGAGAAGAGACCAACCTCCACCTGGCTACAACTTTCCTTCAGGTAGTTGTAGAGAGCAATAAGGTCACCCCTGAGTCTCCTCTTCTCCAGGCTAAGCAACCCCAGTTCCCTCAGCCTCTCTTCATAGGGCTTGTGTTCCAAACCCCTCACCAACTTCATTGCCCTTCTCTGGACAAGTTCCAGCAAGTCAACATCCTTCCTAAACTGGGGGGCCCAGAACTGGACACAGTACTCAAGGTGTGGCCTAACCAGTGCAGTGTACAGGGGCAGAATGACCTCCCTGCTCCTGCTGGCCACACTGTTCCTGATGCAGGCCAGGATGCCATTGGCCCTCAGCTTTGTTGCCCTTCTCTGGACACGTTCCAGCAAGTCAACATCCTTCCTAAACTGAAGGGCCCAAACTGGGCACAGTAAACAGAAGAAAATAGTGCAAGAGTACATTTATGTAACACCATGTCTTCTGAACATTGTCATCTTGTTCCCCTAATTCCTAAGCTTTAATTACGACGTGCACATGCGGATTGTGGGCACAGTGATTCATCAGTGCAAGGATGTAGAATGAATCATCCCAAAATGATCATGGAAGAGGTGGATATGGTGGTACAGGGAGGCACACCAGAGGCAGCATGGTGCACCCTCTGAAAAACATGTGCAGGAATGATTGAAGTGCTCTCAGATGCAGTCTTTCTCTGAGGACTAAAATAGAGCAGTGTGATTTCTCTATAAATCTACCCTGTAGAAAAATGTATTCTACAAATAAACCCAAATTTTAAGCGAAGGAAAGGCATCTGGGCTGGTACTTCCATTTCCAATTTCCAAATTAGTATTGGTTTTTATGTAAGAGGCTAAGTGTTTACAAACTGTTGTGATGTCCAGCAGTCTTATCTTGCAGCATGCCAGATGATGTCATCTAACTGCCCTCTACTGTAACTAATACTGTCCTTATACCATTATATCCAAAGAAGCCTGAAGAAGAGATAATTTTCAGCTATACATAACTCTTCCTTACATCTGTTAAGCCCTAGAAAATAACAGTCATGAGCCTGTTCTCATGACCTAGTCTTAGTATACCCTTCTTGTGTATAATGATTTATATATCATTGCGATTTTGTTCCTTATGTACTATATCTCTCCAGGAAAGTGGCTTAAAACTGACAGGTGTAGTAAATGTCAGTGCACTTATTCAGCCATTCATAACTATATTTCCCATTCCCATTACTTTTGAGGACTCAGGACAACTATTCCGATGTACATTTAAGATACAGATACGAAATGAGCACATAAGTATTAGCATTGGTATTTTGTGTGAAAAGAACTGATCAGTTTTGACTTTCATTATTGTTGTTATTGTTTTGTTTTATCAAGCAGATTGAGCTACACGTTTTGCTGTCTACAACTACCTGAAGGGAGGCTGTAGCCAGGTGGGGTTTGGTCTCTTCTCTCAGGCAACCAGCACCAGAAAAAGAGGACACAGTCTCAAGCTGCATCAGGGGAAGTTTAAGCTGGATGTTAGGAAGACATTCTTCACAGGAAGAGTGATTGGTCATTGGAATGTGCTGCCCAGGGAGGTGGTGGAGTCACCATCACTGGAGGTGTTTAGGAAGAGATTGGATGGGGTGCTTGGTGCCATGGTTTAGTTGATTAGATAGTGTTGGGTGATAAGTTGGACTTGCTGATCTCCAAGGGCTTTTCCAACCTGGTTTATTCTATTCTATTCTATTCTATTCTATTCTATTCTATTCTATTCTATTCTATTCTATTCTATTCTATTCTATTCTATTCTACTGTGAAACAGAAAGCCTGCTAGTCAGGAAATGTCATTGTCTCACTTGAACCGATAAGTTACCTTAATAATCAGCACCATGTTATCTGAGCAGCTGGGGGTATATATTATTCAGGTAATTTTCAATGTGTCACCACAGTCCACACAATTAAGAATAACAGAAGGGAAATTACATTATTATTTCATATAAAGGCTTGAGGCATCAACAGGAGACTTTCTCTTTATATACATTTTCTCAATGAAAGTGAAAAAATCCAAAACATCTCACAAAGGCATTGATGATGCAATGGACAAACTTGATTGGTTTTATGTGATTCCCCCCCTCCCCCCATATTTTTTTCAATCCTTAAAGTATAACAAAATGTAAAGCACCAGCTGAGTCTATTTTGGCTTCTGTTCATAGATGTTTTTACCTCCACTAACTTTCTTTCATAACTACACTACTGCAATGAATGTAGCAAATCAAAACATTTTCCAGCATAATTTTGCTTAGAAAATACAAATTAATCTATACTGAACTATTGCTGGTTTTTCCAGGAGGATCTGAAGGTGAGAAAAATAACCCAGCACAGCTGAAAAAGGGCAAGGTAATGATAAGTGATGTCTAAGTCAAAGTCCCTACTCAAATCCTAACTAGGAATCACGACTTAAATGTCACAATATTAGACAAGTACAAGCAATGTTTCTTAACTGGAGATGTGTTTTGCTGTCTCTCACTGGATGAAGTTAAGTTTAATTCAGTCACAGAAATAAGTAACAGATTTTCAGAGCAAAAGCTGAGTTTTCTGGGCTGAAGGAACACTGAACACTGAGAGCATCTGGAAGAATCTGCGCAGCCCAGATTGAGAGCAGCTTTGCAGAGCCTGGTGTAGGCATGTTCTTCCTCACTGCCCACCTGCCTTGTCCTGTCCCACCTTTGGCAAGTATGGATATCAAAGAGTATCCTACAGATACTCAACAGCAAATTGGTAAGGTTTGGGGGTTTTGTGATTTATTTTTTGTTTGGTTGGTTTGTGTTTTGTTTTTTTTTTTTCTTGCTGTGGGTGTCCACATGTGTCTCTTTCCTTCTCCGGATCGAGACACCACAATATAAAGGATCAGTAATATAGGAAGAACAGCAAATAAACTCACATTCAAACAAATACATGCAAAAGAATAGAGATTATCCTAATAAAGGTATTTTAAATGAAACTGGATGCTTATTTTACTTGTACTCGACTTGACATTTGTTCTGTGTTAAAGGACAACCTCTGTACTTATAACTGCACTGTGCAAGGGAGAAGGAGATGGGGGAAACAAGGGGAATTAAATGTTCATCTGAATCATGCATGAATTTTGCCTTTCAAAATTATTAAAACCATTTTATGTAATCACTCAGGTGCTTAAAAGGGATTATAAAAATATTCCTTCCATACTCAGAACTTTAAAGGAGCTAGCACTGGTAAAAGACTCCATATATTACTTAGTGAGTGAGTGCTCTTTATAACACTATGGCTATACAGAGTATATGATATACTCTCTCTGCACAATGGCTGGAGGAACGGGGACAAAACCAGGAAAAAAAGTGTCACTAGGAATGTCTGGCACCTAAAATTCAGTGACAAACTGCCACTTCACAGGATCACAGGATCACAGAATCACAGAATCTGTCTGGTTAGAAGAGACCTCAAAGATCATTCAGTCCAGCCCCTGACACCTTCACTTCACCTGGACAAAGATTTCAACCAGAATTACCTTCATAGAGTAGAAAATTGAGTAGAAAATTAATCACCCACTAATTAAAATTACATGCTTATTATTTCCATTTGTGAGACCAGCAGTTTCAGATCCATTCATTGGGGTATTTCCACAACACAGTAAAATTAATAATGTTTAATATTTCAGAAAGGCAATAAAACAGACCAAAGAGCTTATTCTGAATTTGATCTTTTTCAGGACAACTTATTCATCATTTTCTTTGCTCAACTATGCTTTCATTTAATAGCTTTATGGCTAGACAGTTTTTTCTTCTCTCCTTCCCCATCTGCATGGCTGCTGTATTTACCCTGTGAAGGGCCCGACTGTTGAATACACATAGATTAGGTTAAATAGCTAGAAAATTTTTACAGTGATTATCCAGCTTCTCAGATGTCACAATTACCCCAAAGATTCAACAGCTGCTTCATCTTTCCCGGTTACAGCTACAGACTTATCGAGGAAGCAGGAAAGAGTGTCTTGGATTTTTAAGCTATGTTCTTTAAAGCTATCATAAATCACACTCAACTAAAAAGATGATCAGAAGTATTAGGTGAAATACTGGTCAAGAATCAAAGAAAGATTTTATTCCCTCACCTGACACAAACCCAAAGTAATTAGGAAAAGAAAGGATGCAAATATTAATATGGAAACAGTCTCAGGCTGTGCCAGGGGAGGTTTAGGCTGGACGTTAGGAAGAAGTTCTATACAGAGAGAGTGATTGCCCATTGGAATCGGCTGCCCGTGGAGGTGGTGGAGTCACCTTCATTGGAGGTGTTCAGGAAGAGGCTTGATGGGGTGCTTGGTGCCATGGTTTAGTTGTTTAGGTGGGTTGGATTGGTTGATGGGTTGGACGCGATGATCTTGAAGGTCTCTTTCAACCTGGTGTATTGTATGGTATTGTATTGTATTGTATTGTATTGTATTGGTTGGGTTTGTAGCAAACCTGATTTCCACAGATGCCCTGACTTGCTCAGCTGTTGAGTGAAAAATCAATGACTGGAAACTGGGCTGGCCCAGAGAAGCACAGCTGTCAGCATCACACCGCTCTTCTGCCGCTTTGTTACTTTGCTTCCCTGAATCCCTTCACCAGTTTCTATATTCCTTCTTCACTGCTTTCAAGTTATTTATTCTTTGCACAGCTTCTAATATCTTGTCTATTTGAGTATCCCTGTGGTGGTTTTGATTTTTTTTTGTGTGTGTCTGTATGTAAAAAGAAATAAATAGATGTAGAAACCCCAGTCCTCTTAATCCAAATTTGTTAATCCTCTCTTTGCCTGCTTCTCCTGTTCCTGGTTTTGAGCCTACGGTTATGTAAATTGGTATAATTTCCCCAAGTGCAAAACTGCCAGCAAGAGACAGAAAACTTTTGCTGTGGCTAGACAAACTGAAGATAGTCTTGTTTGCTCTCAGCCAAAGTACATGTTCTAGCAACCAGCACCAGAACAAGGGGACACGGTCTCAAGCTGTGATAGGGGAAGTTTAGGCTCAAGGTGAGGAGAAAGTTCTTCACAGAGAAAGTTGTTCGCCATTGGAATGTGCTGCCCAGGGAGGTGGTGGAGTCACCATCCCTGGAGGTGTTCAAGAGGGGATTGGATGTGGCACTTGGTGCCATGGTCTAGTCATGAGGTCTGTGGTGCCAGGTTGGACTCTATGATCTTCGAGGTCTCTTCCAACCTTGGTGATACCGTGATGTTGGTTTATGAGTCCTTCTAAAAAAAAGAAGGAAAAAAAAAAAAAGAGTGGGTAGACTGTATCACGGGAGAGAAATTCCCTAGAAATGGAGAGCTGAGAATTCAGCCTGATGTATATTTTACAAACAGTTATTTCTGTACTGAGATTCAGGAGCAAATTAGACACAATGCACTTTCATGTTTCACCCTGAGAACCACAACAAGCTCAATAATGCCTTCAGGCTTTCCAAGATGGGAAGTACGGCATTGCCTGATCATGCTATACCTGGCAGAGTTTATGAAGCTCCTGCTTGCCTGTGTTCCTATAGCCTTTCTTGTGCTTCCCATGGACTGCAGTAGATTGAGACAGTGTATGGTCATTTCTGTTTCCATGTCAATTTATGTTCTATAAGCCTCAGCCTCTGATACCTCACCGCGTGAAGAGGAATGGATGAGAGGGCTTGGTTGTATTTGCCATTGTATTCATACAACAGGGAGTCCTCAGATTGATCACCAGGGGATCACCAGGTTGCTCTACTGATTGAATAATTGGGTGGGGGTTGATGTAAGGTCTTTCACTGTCTTAAACTGAGTCAATGGAGATTCAATATGGTGCACTTCCTTGCTTTCCTATCAGCTTTCCAAAACACTAGTTGCTGTGTGTCCAGGTGGCCAAGAAGGCCAATGGCATCCTGGCATGTATCAGAAATAGTGTGGCCAGTAGGTACAGGGAAGTCATTGTGCCCCTGTACTCAGCACTGGTTAGGCCACACCTTAAGTACTGTGTCCAGTTCTGGGCCCCTCAATTTGTGAAGAACATTGAGAGAAGGGCAACAAGGCTGGAGAGAGGCCTCAAGCACAAGCCCTATGAGGAGAGGCTGAGAGAGCTGGGGTTGTTTAGCCTGGAGAAGAGGAGGCTCAGGGGAGACCTTATTGCTCTCAACAACTACCTGAAGGGTGGTTGCAGCCAGGTGGGGGTTGGTCTCTTCTCCCAGGCAACCAGCACCAGAACAAGAGGACACAGTCTCAAGCTGCACCAGGGGAAGTTTAGACTTGAGGTGAGGAGAAAGTTCCTCACAGAAAGAGTTGCTAGCCATTGGAATGTGGTGCCCAGGGAGGTGGTAGAGTCACTGTCCTTGGAGGTGTTAAAAAAGGGATTGGACATGGCACTTGGTGCCATGGTCTAGTCATGAGGTCTGTGGTGACAGGTTGGACTTGATGATCTCTGAGGTCTTTTCCCACCTTATTGATTCTATGATTCTATGATTATATTTTGGCAGTGAGTTGGGTCTATAAACTATTTCCTTATAAAAAAAAAAAGTTTATAAATCTATAGTATGTTGTCTTTAAGAATATTAATATTTTGGTGTGTACATACGAGATGTGTGTCTAGGCTCTCACTGGAGGTATCCAGCTGTAGTAAATACAGGAGGTGCACTCTGGAAAGTGTTTCAGCTAACCCTTGAGTGGACATTTAATTGTAGTCTACTGATTTGCTCTAGGCTCCACTGACTCTTAATTAGATCTCTATGAGCTGCAGGGGAGTTTAGTCACCTAATGTACATGTAGACATGAACATTTAGATATCTGAACCTGAAAGCTGGTTTCATCCCACTAAGGTCTCTATGGAATCGATGGAGAGAACTAGGCTAGCCTGTGACAAAACCAATTTCATTCTAAACACATTCTAAAATATGGCCAGACAAATCCCACAGCAGGATTCTTACCATTTGTTGCCATGCTTGCACTTTTTATAGCTTTCTACTTTTACATCTAATTTAGGTGCTTAATATCAAACATTTTCTTCAACCTGGAACTCTCAAAGGCAAAGAATGTATGGGAAGTATATATAGGGTAGCTACTTCTTCCCCATTGCTTTTAGCTGAAATCACAGTTTGCTCAGATATGATTTTGAAGGCTAGTTCATTCATAAGCTCTAACAGATCCTGAACCAGCAGAAAACATATTACTAGTTCATATTTTAATTAGCACAAATAATTGTTCATTTAATTGCTGATTTCATCAGTAAAGAGCCTTTAATAAGAAGAGACAGACAGTTCCAGGCTCGTAGGCAGTTCAGTAGTAAAATTCTCAAGGGCTGCTTTCAGTGCAGTATTCTGCTAACCATTATGGGGCTTTCTGAATCAGTGGATTTTGCATTTCCCTTTCAAGATTAGATGGTGGTTGTGCTTCCCCCACCATTTTTGCTTCCTGTAGAATGCAAAACAGTAAAGCCAAATAATTAAATAAGGCTAATAGGTTTCAAATTTAGAAGGAATATTGCAATCTTTAATAGCCTGACTCTTTAAATAACACAGGCAGTAGAAACCCAACCAGCAAGTCCCACATTCATCCTACATCTCTTTGCATTGTAGCACACCAGTTGGAAAGTTACCCAGTCTTGGCAGATTTTGAGAGAGGTAGAACTTGTTCTATTTGGTGAATTTCCCAGGAAGTTAAAAACACATGCCAGACAGCTTTCCTCAGGTTTTGATACTGCTTTTTATGGTAAACAAAGCCATTAGGAGTCAATTCCCATGGTGTCACTTGTAGATGATGGGCAAATCACCTCTTAATTGTTTTTGAGCTTAGGACATGCATTGCTTTTCCTACTGTCCTTAGTATAAAGATGCTTCCCACATACACACAATTAATTAGGCTGTTCCTTATGATGATTTTTTTTTTCTTCCTATGTGGACATCAGAATAGGACCCAACAGTTTTACTAATGAATAAAATCATAGAATTGTTAGGGCTGGAAGGGACCTCAAGGATCATCTACTTCCAACCCCCTGCCATGGGCAGGGATACCTCACACTGGATCAGGTTGCTCAGAGCCACATCCAGCCTGGCCTTAAAACCCTCCTTGTGGCCCTTCCCTGGACATGTTCCAGCACGTCCAGATCCTTCCTGTAATAGGGGCTCCAGAACTGGAGGCAGTACTCCAGGTGGGGTCTCACCAGAGCAGAGTAGAGGGGGAGAATCACCTCCCTCGGCCAGCTGGCCACACTTCTCTTGCTGCAGCCCAGGATCTGATTGGCTTTCTGGGCTGCAAGTGCACACTGGTGGCTCATGTTGAGCTTCTCATCCACCAGCAACCCCAAGTCCTCTTCTTCAGGGCTGCTCTCAAGCCAGTTGCTGCCCAGCCTATATCAGTGCTTGCAATTGCCCTGACCTAGATGAAGGACCTTACACTTGGTCTTGTTGAATCTCATGAGTATCCCAGTATCCCAGTATCCCAGTATCACAAAGGTTGGAAGAGACCTCGAAGATCATCGAGTCCAACCTGTCACCACAGACCTCATGACCAGACCATGGCACCAAGTGCCATGTCCAGTCCCCTCTTGAACACCTCCAGTGACGGTGACTTCACCACCTCCCTGGGCAGCACATTCCAATGGCGAACGACTCTCTCGGTGAAGAACTTTCTCCTCACCTCGAGCCTAAACTTGCCCTGGCACAGCTTGAGATTGTGTCCTCTTGTTCTGGTGCTGGTTGCTAGAGAGAAGAGACCAACCCCTTCCTGGCTACAACCACCCTTCAGGTAGTTGTAGAGAGCAATGAGGTCACCCCTGAGCCTCCTCAGGTTCCAATGGGCCCACCTCTCCAGCATGTCTCTCTGGATGGCCTCCCTTACCACCAGTGTGTCTGCTGCACCACACAGCTTGGTGTCGTCAGCAAACTTGTTGAGGGTGCACTCAGTGCCACTGTCCATCTCAGAAGTGATATTTCCTCTCTACTTCCTGTTATACTCTGCAACATATGTTTCAGAGATAATTCTTGCTTAATTATAACAATACACTGACAGATCATTTCCTGTGATCATATCAGTACAGCTACGTTCTCAGCAGTGCCATTATATTCCTCCATTGACAGTTCATATTGTTAGACATATGGAGTTTGACTACTGTTAATTAATGTTTTGTTCAGTGGAGATCACCTTTCCCAGTCACCCAAACCATTTTGTAAAACTGCTTTGCCATCATAATGTTTACCAGTCTAGAAAGTTTACTCTGACTGTTTCTCTGATTACTTTGATTTACTCTCCTAAGTTTAGTAGAAACTTTGAGATGCTGCGAGACAAACTCTGACATCTGTGGCAAGATTGTGCCTTAGCTATGATGATGTTTTGGAAAATTGCTGTCATTTTTGCATTTAGGTCTCCATCCAGTTTTAATGACCCACTTTGAGGTTGCAAAATTCTTTCTTTAACCGTTGTGGCACTAAAGGTTAAGTAAATATCTTGCCAATATCTATTGTGTGTACTAAGCTTTCTTTTTGTCATCCGAATTTTTTTGGTATCATATTTGTTTGGCAGAGTTCAATAAATGTTACATAAACCCTTTTTGATTGTCCTTAGTTATTTCAAAGTCTTTTTATTTCTATATGAATGCCTTCCATTTTAGACAATCAATTGGACTTCTGAGAGCTTTGAATGCACCATCCTTTAATGATTGGGCAACAGATTTCTGCAAAACTTGAAGAGTGGCTGATTTTGAACATAACATTCATCAATTGAATATTCACTATGAAAATCAAGAACACCATCAATAGCTTCACTATATTTGGGGAACAAATGACAGTTTGAGATGATGAATATGTCAGGAAAGAAACCAACCACAACCAAACGAAAAAAGGTTCTTTCACTAAAATTTGGAAAGAGGGAAAAATAAATCCTTTTCTATGCATGGATTTAGCAGTATCAGGCATATGTGTGACTGGCTGATTTATTACAAGCATTGGGCATTTTCACAAAAATCTGTTCCTATCTAGCTGAAAAGTGTGAGAATAGAATAGAATAGAATAGAATAGAATAGAATAGAATAGAATAGAATAGAATAGAATTAAACAGGTTGGAAAAGATCTTTGAGATCATTGAGTCCAAACTAACACCCAACACTATCTAATCAACTAAGTGCCTCATTCAGCATCTTCTTAAATACCTCCAGGGATGGTGACTCCACCACCTCCCTGGGGAGCCCATTCCAATGGCCAATCACTCTTTCTGTGAAGAACCTCTTTCTAACATCCAGCCCAAATCTCCCCTGGAACAGCTTGAGACTGGCTCCTCTTGTTCTGGTGCTGGTTGCGTGGGAGGAGAGACCAACCCCCACCTGGCTGCAACCTCCCTTCAGGTAGTTGTAGACAGCAAGAAGGTCTCCTCTGAGCTTCCTCTTCTCCAGGCTAAGCAACCCCAGCTCCCTCAGCCTCTCCTCATAGGGCTTGTGCTCCAAACCCCTCACCAACATTGTTGCCATTCTGGACATGTTCCAGCAAGTCAACATCTTTCCTAAACTGAGGGGCCCAGAACTGGACACAGGACTCAAGGTGTGGCCGAACCAGTGCTGAGTACAGGGGTCACATTACTGGAGTCACAGTACAGGAGTCACATTACTGCTAAGACCAGTTTTCCGACATTCATGCATAACATCAATGCAAGTGCAAGTAAAAACTAGCCAGTCTTCCTGCATGATTTGTTATTTCATTTTTCTGACTGTGTTGTCCTTTGTGAAAACTGGCTAATTAGAAAAGCATATGACCCTGTTTAATCACTGACCATTAACATCTCTGTTTCTTTTGCTGGAGACATGTAACCTGTAACCTGCATTTTTTCAGAAGGTAGTAGATTTCATAAATGGCCAGTGTTTGGGTAGGATTATATTCTGGAGGGAAAACAGCAACCTAGTTCTTATGAGAGAGAGATGTTGACTTGCTGGAGCATATCCAGAGAAGGGCAACAAACTTGGTGAGGGGTTTGGAACACAGGCCTTATGAGGAAAGGCTGAGGGACATGGAGTTGCTTAGCCTGGAGAAGAGGAGACTGAGGGGTGACCTTATTGCTCTCTACAACTACCTGAAGGGAGGTTGGGGACAGGCAGAGGTTGGTCTCTTCTCCCAGGCAGCCAGCACCAGAACAAGAGGACACAGTCTCAGGCTGCACCAGGGGAGGTTTAGGCTGGATGTTGGGAAGAAATTCTATACAGAGACAGTGATTGCCCATTGGAATGGGCTGCCCAGGGAAGTGGTGGAGTCACCATCACTGGAGGTGTTCAGGAGGAGACTTGATGGGGTGCTTGGTGCCATGGTTTAGTTGTTTAGGTGGGTTGGATCGGTTGATGGGTTGGATGCGATGATCTCGAAGGTCTTTTCCATCTATTCTATTCTATTCTATTCTATTCTATTCTATTCTATTCTATTCTATTCTATTCTATTCTATTCTTCAAGTTAATAAAGAAGAAATTCCTTTGCCCTACAGGATAGGAGACTTTAGGTTTTCCATTCTTTATTTATGACTAGTAGTTGCATTCAGCAATGAAGAAATTATACAGGTCATTGAAGACTGAACCTAAAAAATATTACCTGAGGTTTTGTCCTCTTTTTTCTTTTTTTTTAAATTTATTTTATTTTTAAAGTGTTACTTGAGAAAAGCATAAACAATTGAAACACTTTTTTCTTCAGTCTTGTAGTGACTCTTGGGTTCTTTCATATGAAGCATAACTTGTTTTACTTGGCATAGAAAAACCACAGTAAGAGCGCCGCACAAATGTGCAATACAAAGCTTAGTTTAAGATTTCTCCTCTCCACCCCTCTCCCACCCTTTAATCTTCCATTGTTTCAATGAAAACCTTTCTCCTGGAATGTTATTAAAATGTTAATTAACATTCCTCAGAGCATATGCATCATTAAAGTCTGTTTTAAAATGGTTCAAATATAGAATGAAAAAATAAAAAGAAGACACTTGCTATTGCTTCAGATACTGAAAATAATCCCACATCCAGGGCTGTCTATAATGTTTAGAGCTTTCAATTTAAAAGCTATCCTACTTTTGGCATTCTTCCTTACTTAATTATTTCTTACTTGGGAAAAATGATTCTTTCTATGGCTGAGGCAGCAGCTGCATCATATTGATGTAAGCCAAAAAAGGGCAAGAAAATGTATTTGTTATTCTTCCTTGGACAGATAGCTTGAGAAGGCTCTATATAGAAAATGGCATGTAGTAACAATATTGTCTTTTTGAAGCAGATCTGTCTGACACTGCATTTACTCACATATTGATCTTTCTTTTGATTTCCTTCATTACACACTTATTTGTGCTCCATTATTTATTCTTACTAAACCCAAACTAAATCAAAAACCCTGAGATGCTAAAGGTACAGTATTTTATACTTCTCATTTTTTCCAGAACAATAGTTGTGAGGGTTTTTTTTGAGGGAGATATTCCGCTGAGACATAGAGGTCATTGATTTCATGCTGAAGTATGAGTCTTTGAATGCCAAATATATTTATTAAGACCAGGCAATTGATTGGTATTTAATTTACTCTGTATTTGATTTTGGTTTTGTTTGTTGTTGATTACATTTTTTCCCCTCAGAATTTCTTGGTGACATATTAGCTATCTGCCTAACTCACACGTGTCCAGAGAAGGGCAACAAGGCTGTTGAGAGGCCTTGACCACAAGCCCTATGAGGAGAGGCTGAGGGAGATGGGATACAATCTCAGGCTGTGCCAGGGCAGGTTTAGGCTGGATGTGAGGAAGAAGTTCAATAAAGAGAGTGATTGCCCATTGGAATCGGCTACCTGGGGAGGTGGTGGAGTCACCTTCATTGGAGGTGTTCAGGAGGAGAATTGATGGGGTGCTTGGTGCCATGGTTTAGTTGATTAGGTGGGTTGGATTGGTTGATGGGTTGGACGCGATGATCTCGAAGGTCTCTTTCAACCTGGTGTATTGTGTTGTATTGTATTATTATAAAGGCTCAGGGGAGACCTTATTGCTGTCTACAACTACATGAAGGGTGGTTGTAGCCAGGAAGGGATTGGTCTCTTCTCTCAAGCAACCAGCACCAGAACAAGAGGACACAGTCTCAAGCTGCACCAAGGGAAGTTTAGGCTTGAGGTGAGGAGAAAGTTCTTCATGGAGAGAGTCGTTCGCCATTGGAATGTGGTGTCCGGGGAGGTGGTGGAGTCACCGTCCCTGGAGGTGTTCAAGAGGGGCTTGGACGTGGCACTTGGTGCCATGGTTTAGTCATGAGGTCTGTGGTGACAGGTTGGATGATGATCTTTGAGGTCTCTTCCAACCTTGGTGATTCTGTGATTCTGTAATCCTTCAGCTATGTCAAATTCAAAATTCATCAGGTCTGATGTCCTGTTTCCAGTGGTGATGAAAACCACCTGTAGTTGAAGGGAGATACAAAAGAGAGGTTCTGCCCACCATACCAATCTCCTCTCAATTTCATGAGCCATGAAGAATTGAGCTGTGTGTTCTCCTTCACATAAAGTAGTTTAGCATTAAGTAATACAATAAAATACAATAAACCAGGTTGGAAGAGACCTTCAAGATCATCGTGTCCAACCTATCAACCAATCCAACCCACCTAAACAACTAGATCATGGCACCAAGCACCCCATCAAGTCTCCTCCTGAACATCTCCAGTGACGGCAACTCCACCACCTCCCCGGGCAGCCCATTCCAATAGGCAATCACTTTCTCTGTATAGAACTTCTTCCCAACATCCAGTCTAAACCTCCCCTGGTGCAGCTTGAGACTGTGTCCTCTTGTTCTGGTGCTGGCTGCCTGGGAGAAGAGACCAACCTCCACCTGTCCACAACCTCCCTTCAGGTAGTTGTAGAGAGCAATAAGGTCACCCCTCAGTCTCCTCTTCTCCAGGCTAAGCAACCCCAGCTCCCTCAGCCTTTCCTCATATGGTCTTGTTCCCAACCCCTCATCAACTTCGTTGCCCTTCTCTGGACACGTTCCAGCAAGTCAACATCCTTCCTAAACTGAGGGGCCCAGAACTGGACACAGTACTCAAGGTGTGGCCTAACCAGTGCAGTGTACAGGGGCAGAATGACCTCCCTGCTCCTGTAGTCATGTAATTTCTGTTTCAAAATATGATTATGAATTCCAGCATCATTGTCTTGTCTTCACCTTCAAAAAAGGCTAAGTCCTGGATACCTATACTTTCAACCACTCTCCTAAAAGCTAATGGAAAATTATAATTAAGCTTTCTACTTGTATTTAATTTCCTTAACTGCGAATTTAGGTTCTAGTTATTCCACACAATTAACTGACTCTTTCAAACTCTGCTTTCATCACAGAAAAAAAAAATAAATTTATTCTGTTTGTTTTATACCTGTGGCTATTTATAATCATTGCAGCCATCTTAATTTATAATAGCCTGCAGTAATTTATGCTGCTGCCAATTATGTTCATTAGATATACATTTAACTGAAGTAACCTTATGTGACTTGCTGCTAAATTATATCAGTTTACTTTTTGCCTTCCAGTTCTCTTTCTTGTTTCTTGGCCATGGGTATGTAGGCCTTACTGTTATATATTTTAGGTGCTCTACAATAACTGTCCATGTAGTCACTTGTATTGCATGTTTCTTGAAGGACAGCTTGCTCCATGTCTGAACTAAACAAAACTATCTCACAGTCATTACAGGAACCAAATGCACACACAAGGGGGTACTGATGACTAATTAGTATCTCATAAATTTATTACATTTCAGCTCTCAATGTGCACTTGCAGCCCTGAAGGCCGATCAGATCCTGAGCTGCATCAAGAGAAGTGCGGCCAGCAGGTCAAGGGAAGTCATTCTCCCCCTCTACTCAGCTCTGGTGAGACCCCACCTGGAGTACTGTGTCCAGTTGTGGAGCCCCTGTGACAAGAGGGATATGGACATACTGGAACGTGTCCAGAGAAGGGCCACGAGGATGATCAGAGGGCTGGAGCACCTCTCCTTGAGGACAGACTTCAGACTGGATGTGAGGAACAAATTCTTCACCATGAGAGTGGTGAAGCCCTGGAATGGGTTGTCCAGGAGGTGGTTGAGGCCCCATCCCTGGAGGTGTTTAAGCCCAGGCTGGATGAGGCTCTGGCCAGCCTGATCTAGTGTGAGGTGTCCCTGCCCATGGCAGGGGGTTGGAACTAGATGATCCTTGTGGTCCCTTCCAACCCTGACTGATTCTATAATTCTATGAATACTTCATCACATATTTTTCATCATATATTTGAGAAGTTTTTCTTCAGTCTGAATTATCCCATTTTCCAGTCTTATTTTTTTTCTCAGACCACATCTGGTTGAAGGTAGACAGGTATAATTACATGATCCTGTCCTCTCACTCTGCAGCTTCTTCCTTGCCTAGTCTTCCAATGAACAGCATTTAGGATTAAAAAAGGCTCTTCACTTTCCTTTCTTCTCAGCAATGAATACAATTACTTAAATATTTTATAAGAAGCAGGAGTTCCTGCAGTGTTTAAGTAGAATGTTCTGCAAATGCACCACTGTACATATGCTGATGTGTACAAGAAAACCATTTCCCTGCATCTCTGACAACTTTCATTATGAACTTCTTCCTTTGTGATGGCTACATAGCTTAACAGTCTCTGCATATGCTCCTATATGCAGAGACTCCTTAACTATATGCTCCTGAACAGAATACAGAATATAGAATTAACCAGATTGGAAAAGACTTTTGGTATCATCAAGTCCAACCTATCATCCAACACTATCTAATCAACTAAAACATGGCACCAAGCACCCCATCCAGTCTCTTCTTAAACACCTCCAGTGATGGTGACTCCACTACCTCCCTGGGCAGCACATTCCAATGGCCAATCACTCTTTCTGTGAAGAATTTCTTCCTAACATCCAGCCTAAACCTCCCCTGGTGCAGCTGGAGACTGTGTCCTCTTGGTTTTTTTGAATCTTTTTTGTTTGGAATTATGAAAGGCTTTCCACATCCTCCAAATCTTCATTGGGGTACTAGATTGCATCTAATGAAGTTGTACTTAGTAGAAACAATATTTAACAAATTCACACATAGCCAGATTCCACCATGCTATGCACGTTAACTAACTCCTTACTCTGGCAGTGCTCGCCAAGATGCTGCCAATTTGCCCTAGGAGTGATAGAATATGGTTCTATATAAGCCAGGTATGTCTTCCATTTTGAAACATGAATCACAAATTAATTGTGTGTTTTCAATCAGTGCCCCTTAAACACACAGACAAATAGAGTCCAGGCTCCAAAAGGGGATGAGGTATATCTGAGTATTATGAGTTTGAAGGACCTGAGCATTTCACAGAATCACAGAATCACCAAGGTTGGAAGAGACCTCAGAGATCATCAAGTCCAACCTGTCACCCAACATCTCATCACTAACTAAACCATGGCACCAAGTGCCACGTCCAATCCCCTCTTGAACACCTCCAGGGATGGTGACTCCACCACCTCCCTGGGCAGCACATTCCAATGGCCAACAACTTTTTC
This sequence comes from Picus viridis, assembly GCA_033816785.1. NCBI lineage: Eukaryota > Metazoa > Chordata > Aves > Piciformes > Picidae > Picus > Picus viridis. Next base: position 9,089,671 of record CM066566.1, read on the forward strand.
TGTGAAGAACTTTCTCCTCACCTCGAGCCTAAACTTCCCCTGGTGCAGCTTGAGACTGTCCTCTTGTTCTGGTGCTGGTTGCCTGCCTACAACCTCTCTTCAGGTAGTTGTAGAGAGCAATAAGGTCTCCCCTGAGCCTCCTCTTCTCCAGGCTTATGGAAAAGATTGTTACATTTGTGCTCAGTTTTCCTATTTCCTTTTTAAACTTCCCTACCAAGGAGTTATGACATGAATTTCAAGTGAATTAAGCAAATTCCCAGGAAAGGTTTATGCAAATCATTCCTAGGTGGACTGATAAAAAGTAATGTAATTTTAACTATTCTCGTATTTTCAATGGAATCAGTACACCATAGAAACTGACTTAACTTCTCCCACTGTACAGCTTCATCTGGGAAAAGGGAATGCAGTGGGTTTGTATTTTAACATGTAATCTCAGCAGCTGGTTCCTGAGCAGCTATTAATGTGATAGAATATTTTTGCTTCAACAGATCCATTTCATTGTCCTCACCAAACATTTTTGATTTTCTGGTTGACAGGATTACACTAATGGGTTTATGCATTACAAACAAGAGTACTTTCTTTTAGAACAGAACAGAATAGCACAGAAGAGGATGACAAAGCATAAAGAAAGGCTGAGGAGATCTCATTGGAACAGAAATAGAAGGCGGCACTGCATCTCTGACTGATCCTGTAGTGGAATGGTCTGTCAAGACAAGTTCCTCCATCAAGCAGTGGTCAGTCAATGATGAAATCAGATACTTTCCTTAGCTGGATCATACTGCACATACATATATATACATATATATATCTATATCTATATCTATATCTATATCTATATCTATATCTATATCTATATCTATATCTATATCTATCTCAATTATACATCATACCATACAAAACTGGAGGAGTGGCTAACATACCACAAGGCTGTGCTGCCCAGTGAGATCTGGACAGTCTGGAGAGTTGGGTACAGAGGAACCTCATAAAGTTCAGCAAGAGCAAGGGCAGAGTCTTGAACCAAGGAACAGATAATCCCAAGCACCTGTCCAGTTTAGGGTTTGACCTGCTGGAAAACAGTTCTGCAGAGAATGACCTGAGTGTCTTAGTGTACAAGAAGTTCACCAGAAGCCAGCACTATGTGCCTTTGTGGCCACGAAAGCTAATGGTATCTTGGGATTAATTAAGATGTATGTGGCCAGCAGGTTGAAGGAGGTCCTTCTCCCCCTCTAGTAACTGGGGGTACTGGTTGATTGTAGGCTGAACATGAGCCAGCAGTGTGCCCAGGTGGCCAAGAGGGCCAACCGCATCCTGGTCTGGATCAGGAACAGTGAGGCCAGCAGGAGCAGGGAGATCATTCTCCCCCTGTACTCAGCACTGCTTAGGCCACACCTGGAGTCATGTGTCCAGTTCTGGGCCCCTCAGTTTAGGAAAGATGTTGACTTGCTGGAATGTGTCCAGAGAAGGGCAACAAAGCTGGTGAGGGGTTTGGAACACAAGCCCTGTGAGGAGAGGCTGAAGGACCTGTGGTTGCTTAGCCTGAAGAGGAGGCTCAGAGGAGAGCTTATTACTGTCTATAACTACCTGAAGGGAGGTTGTAGACAGGTGGGGGTTGGTCTCTTCTCCCAGGCAACCAGCACCCAGCCCCAGAACAAGGCTGGAGATTAGGAAGAAGTTCTTCACAGAAAGAGTGATTTGCCATTGGAATGGTCTGCCCAGGGAGGTGGTGGAGTCACCATCACTGGAGGTGTTTAGGAGGGGACTGGATGGAGCACTTGGTGCCATGGTTTAGTTGATTAGATGGTGTTGGGTGAAAGGTTGCACTCAATGATCTCGAAGGTCTTTTTCCAACCTGGTCTATTCTATTCTATTCTATTCTATTCTATTCCATTCTATTCTATTCTATTCTATTCTATTCTATTCTATTCTATTCTATTCTAAATATTCTGACATCAAATCAAATTTTAAAAGGTAGTTTCTGTGAAGTGCATTATTTCAGGCCATTGGTTTGTTTTCCCCCAGAAAACTTTCAATATGATATGAATCTGCACTCACTATATCCACAGTACTGCAAGATCCAGAATAACTCAAGAGTCAAACTCGTATGGGCCTAGGGTCATGATTAAGCATTAATAAAGTAAATCTGGGAAATAGTTTCACAGCACAGAGTTTTAAAAAAGCCTACTGCAATAACAGGTTTTTGACTGAAATAAAGTGGGACTTATCTTTGTGAGTATTTCTCTGCATGCAGCAACAGTAATACTGTTCAAACAATGTAAGTAAAGACATGAGAGAAGAAATAGGTAAAAAGTTATTTGCACTGATATTGATTTTTCGCTTGGCATCAGACCTGACTGTTATTTTGGGCCTTATATCTTGCAGTGGTGATGAGTTTTTTTCTCCTGACAAATTACAAAACTAGTTTTCTACCTAAATATTTTCTCGTTTCCACTAGCTCTTGACTCTCCTACACCACTGACAGACAGACTGAAATCAGGCAGAATAGAATAGAATAGAATAGAATAATAGAATAGAATAGAATAGAATAGAATAGAATAGAATAGAAGAATAGAATAGAATAGAATAATAGAATAGAATAGAATTAGAATAGAATAGGATAGAATAGAATTAGAATTGAATAGAATAAGAATAGAATAGAATAGAATAGAATAGAATAGAATAGAATAGAATAGAATAGAATAGAATAGAATAGAATAGAATAGAATAGAATAGAATAGAATAGACCAGGTTGGAAGAGCTTCAAGATCATCGTGTCCAACCCATCATCCAACACCACCTAATCAACTAAACCATGCAACCAAGCATCCCATCAAGTCTCCTCCTAAACACCTCCAATGATGGTGACTCCACCACCTCCCTGGACAGCCCATTCCAATGGCCAATCACTCTCTCTGTGTAGAATTTCTTCCTAACCTCCAGCCTAACACAGGAAACATCTGAAGAAAGATATTTTCTAGCATATTTTAAGGTATGGCAATTTGCTACGAGCCTCTTAATTCTTCAACAAAGGAGCAAATCCACATAAATAGGAGTTATTATTTTTTCCTGTGGCATTAATTTATTGGGTTAAATATTGTCAGCTTTTCTTGAGAAAACATTTTTCTTTCAGTAAATATGTGAAAACAGCCTGGGACTTTAAAGGTCATGAATGTATTAAAAAAAAAAGAAATAAAGAAAACATTAACAATTTCCTTAAGCCTTTCAAATTAAGAAAAGCTGAGGCATGGCAGTGTCTGAACACAAGCAGCTGTACTCCCAATCTCATGTCCTCTTCCCAACAGTGAGCATTAGAAACCAGAATACCTGCGTTTGCTCCCCAATACCTTCCCTCTCATCAGTTTGTTTAAAGTCTTGTTTAAAGCTGTTTCCAATACTGTTTCATCACATCGTCTCTTTGAAACTCACTTGCACAATCACTTTCTTTCTTCATTTGTGCCTTGTTTCTTGCACTTGTCATCCCACACTGAAACTGCTGCCTCTGCTGTTTTCTTCATTTAGTTTTGGTGAAAAAAAAAATCATAGTGGCTATACTAAACTTATACTTTAAAGTACAAGCTGCTGAGTTCTAGTTGTTGCATTAAAAGTAAGTCATGGTTGTCTCGATCTGGAGAGGGAAAGAGATTCAGTTTTTTAATGAATATTCCCGTGTTGTGAAATTAGAGGCACAAACGAGGCCAAAATATCAACAGCTAGGCTATTTATTACATAAATAAAGTGGAGGGATCAGAAGGGGAGAGAGAGAGAATAGGAAGAGAGAGAAGAAAGGGAGAAGAGGGAAAGAATTATATTACCACACCCCTCACCCCCAAGACAGTTTGAGTCCGTGGAGGAAAGGTGCTGCAGGAGATGTTGGGTCTGTAGAGAAACGGTGCTGCAGGAGATGTTGGGTCTGTAGAGGAAGAGTGATGAGGCTTTGGCTGTAGAAGGGATGAGGTCCTCTGGGCAGCTTCTTCAGCTCCATGAGTTGCAGCAGGCGGAACTTAGGGCACGGAGAGTCCAAGATCCATTGTGTTGGCCCCGGGATGTTTCCAGCGTGTGCTGCTGTCTGCTTTCTTCTGCATCTTGCTTCTCCAATTTTCTCCTCCCCAAGCCAGTAGTTGCTCCAGTCTTTTATACAGGTTTTTAGGCCTTAGGCAAGTGTCCAAGTGTTGTTCCCCAGGATCGTTCTGGGAAATCATCTTTAGGTCCAGGTATCGTTCCCCAGGAAATCTTTCTGTGTACTCAGGTGAGTTTGGGCAGCCACTGGATGGAGGGGGGAAGGCCTCCGCCTCCTCCTGCTCCATCTAGCTACCCACACCAGGAACCATTGTCCGTTCCTGGGGTATCTGATGGGTGGAGATGATCTTGTCCTGAAGGTGTGGAATACTGGGCCCTTGGGCCATTGTTGTAGGCCAGCTGCAGTCCCGTGAGCAATGTTATCTTTGCACCTTCCAAGAGTCCTTCCAGTGGCTCTGCCCAACGCACATCAGCTATTGTCTGGACAAACAGCAAGTGATTTTATCTTTGTTGAGTCACACCAGGAGAGATAAGCTTTAGTCTCTCACAATGGTGAACCAACCCAATGTATAGGAAAAACAAGCAACAAAAAAAGATAATTCAAAAAATCTTACCTTGATAGGGCCTTTTTACTACTAAGACCTCTGTTTTTCTCACAATGATTAAAACATTGACACTATTCCATGGAATAACAGACAGACATGGAATAACACATATTTTTGCCTTAACTGTTAGCAAACTAAGTTACAGTATTACCAAGGTTGGAAGAGACCTCGAAGATCATCGAGTCCAACCTGTAACCACAACCTCACAACTAGACCATGGCACCAAGTGCCACGTCCAGTCCCCTCTTGAACACCTCCAGGGACGACGACTCAACCACCTCCCGGGCAGCCCATTCCAATGACGAATCACTCGGTGAAGAACTTTCTCCTCACCTCGAGCCTAAACTTCCCCTATCACAGCTTGAGACTGTGTCCCCTTGTTCTGGTGCTGGCTGCCAGTGAGAAGAGGCCAACCCCTTCCTGGCTACAACCACCTTTCAGGTAGTTGTAGAGAGCAATGAGGTCGCCCCTGAGCCTCCTCTTCTCCAGGCTAAACAACCCCAGCTCCCTCAGCCTCTCCTCATAGGGCTTGTGCTCAAGGCCTCTTACCAGCCTTGTTGCCCTTCTCTGGACACATTCAAGTGTCTCAATGTCCTTCTTAAACTGAGGGGCCCAGAATTGGACACAGGACTCAAGGTGCGGCCAAACCAAAGCAGAGTACAGGGGCAGAATGACCTCCCTGCTCCTGCTGGCCACACTGTTCCTAATGCAGGCCAGGATGCGGTTGGCCCTCTTGGCCACCTGGGCACACTGCTGGCTCATGTTCAGCCTCCCATCAACCAGCACCCCCAGGTCCCTCTCAGCCTGGCCACTCTCCAGCCACTCTGACCCCAGCCTGTAGCACTGCATGGAGTTGCTGTGGCCAATGTGCAGAACCTGGCACTTGGATGTGTTCAGTCTCATGCCGTTGGACTCTGCACATCTGTCCAGCCTGTCAAGGTCCCTCTGCAAAGCCTCTCTGCCCTCCAGCAGATCAACTGCTGCCCCCAGCTTGGTGTCGTCTGCAAATTTACTGATGATGGACTCAATCCCCTCATCCAGATCATCAATGAGGGCATTGAGTTATGCCATCTTGCTTGAGGCCAGTGAGAAATTGCCCAAAAATCTGTTAACTACAGGTGTATGGAGGTGGAGGCCTGTTAAAATATATCTGGTGGACAAAGAGAAGCTAAATGGGTGTTAAGTTCTCCCTTGACCATGGGGTACAAGCTTCCAGAGGCTAGATGGATTCAGGGAGTGGACAGGAAATTGTAATATTTTGATATTTCATTCCCATAATTCTGTTATTTTACTCTATTTGAGCAGGCAGCAAAACTTCCTCTCCTCTCCTCTCCTCTCCTCTCCCTCTCCTCTCCTCTCCTCTCCTCTCCTCCTCTCTCCTCTCCTCTCCTCTCCTCTCCTCTCCTCTCCTCTCCTCTCCTCTCCTCTCCTCTCCTCTCCTCTCCTCTCCTCTCCTCTCCTCTCCTCTCTCCTCTCCTCTCCTCTCCTCTCCTCTCCTCTCCTCTCCTCTCCTCTCCTCTCCTCTCCTCTCCTCTCCTCTCCTCTCCTCTCCTCGCCTCGCCTCTCCTCGCCTCGCCTCGCCTCGCCTCGCCTCGCCTCGCCTCGCCTCGCCTCGCCTCGCCTCGCCTCGCCTCGCCTCGCCTCGCCTCGCCTCGCCTCGCCTCGCCTCTCCTCGCCTCGCCCGCCTCTCCTCTCCTCTCCTCTCGCCTCTCCTCTCCTCTCCTCTCCTCTCCTCTCCTCTCCTCTCCTCTCCTCTCCTCTCCTCTCCTCTCCTCTCCTCTCCTCTCCTCTCCTCTCCTCTCCTCTCCTCTCCTCTCCTCTCCTCTCTCTCTCCTCTCCTCTCCTCTCCTCACCTCTCCGAACCTCTCCTCTCCGAACCTCTCCTCTCCGAACCTCTCCTCTCCGAACCTCTCCTCTCCTCTCCGAACCTCTCCTCTCCGAACCTCTCCTCTCCTCTCCGAACCTCTCCTCTCCGAACTCCTCTCCTCTCCTCTCCTCTCCGAACCTCTCCTCTCCGAACCTCTCCTCTCCGAACCTCTCCTCTCCGAACCTCTCCTCTCCTCTCCGAACCTCTCCTCTCCGAACCTCTCCTCTCCCTCTCCTCTCCCTCTCCTCTCCCTCTCCTCTCCCTCTCCTCTCCCTCTCCTCTCCCTCTCTTCTCCCCTCCCTCTCCCCTCCCTCTCCCCTCCCTCTCCTCTCCCTCCCCTCCCCCTCTCCCTTGCCTCTCCCTCCACCCTTTTTTCCAGAGCAATTAAGGTACGGATACTTTTACTTCACTGTGTTTCTTGCAACCTGTGGTTGCTTTGTATGCTTTACAGTTCCTTCAAAACTGAAATGATGGAAAAACTCTCCAGAGCATTGTGGAAACTGAGATGAGCAGGAACTGTTAACAGACCTAGCCTTTGGGAAAAGTCTGTCTTATCAAACTGTGAAGTTTCAGTTTATTCTGACCACTCTGTGTCCACAGGCTTGTGAAGGGTTTCTGACCTTCTGTCAGGTTTTCATCTGAATTGTCAGTTCCCAAAAAACTGTGATTGTGTTCCAATGCACTCAGAGTTTATCAGGTTTTCTTTGCTTTCCCTCTGTAATAGAAACAATGAATAAATCAAGCTTGTTAGTGTTCAGGACCTTTTAGAAAGTTAACTTAGCAAGGGGAATTTATTTGAGCTGCTAGGTGCCAAATGGCAACATAGAAAGCATTAGTATGTTGATGATAATGATTAAAGTACCTTGAAAATTAAGTCTGTCTATTTATGATGAACATTACTCATTTTGATTAAAATATGGGGTTGTTAGCTTTGCAGTGTATTCCAATATAACTGAGTGGGATGATGAACTACTCCCTCACAAACACAACAGCCTTTTTTGGCCATAGGTACATGCACTAATGTAATCATCTCCCTTTATTCTGTAGTGGACCAAGTTTTAAGGATTGAATTGACCTAAAGAACCACTTAAAACTTGATGCTAGGAGCTTTCCACATTACCAATTTCCAAGGTGAATGGGGGAAACTGTGGCTGTGGCTGATGATGCCATGGATGGTGCCCTCACAGCCCAAGCATCAGAACAGCCTTATATTAATCCCTACTCATATACAGAATAGAGAATACAGAATTAACCAGGTTGGAAAAGAGCTTTGAGATCATTGAGTCCAACCTATCACCCAACAGCCCCACTATTGATCCTGACAACAGACAAAACCCATTACTGTAGGTCAGAAAGAAAACACTGGCTTCTATTTCTTTTGCATTAGCATGTAAGGACAGTCATACACCTCAGCAGCCAAACAGGGCCAATGGCATCCTGGCCTGCATCAGGAACAGTGTGGCCAGCAGGAGCAGGGAGGTCATTCTGCCCCTGTACTCTGCACTGGTTAGGCCACACCTTGAGTCCTGTGTCCAGTTCTGGGCCCCTCAGTTTAGGAAGGATGTTGACTTGCTGGAGTGTGTCCAGAGAAGGGCAGCAAATTTGGTGAGGGGTTCGGAACACAAGCTCTATGAGGAGAGGCTGAGGGAGCTGGGGTTGCTTAGCCTGGAGAAGAGGAGACTCAGGGGTGACCTTATTGCTCTCTACAACTACCTGAAAGGAGGCTGTAGACAGGCAGAGGTTGGTCTCTTCTCCCAGGCAACCAGCACCAGAACAAGAGCACACAGTCTCAGGCTGCACCAGGAGAGGTTTAGGCTGGATATTAGGAGGAAATTCTACACAGAGAGTGATTGTCCATTAGAATGGGCTCCCCAGGGAGGTGGTGGAGTCACCATAATTGGAGTTGTTCAGGAGGAGACTTGATAGGGTGCTTGGTTGCATGGTTTAGTTGATTAGGTGGTGTTGGATTAGTTGATAGGTTGAACGTGATGATCTTGAAGGTCTCTTCCAACCTGGTCTGGTCTATTCTTCTATTCTATTCTATTCTATTCTATTCTATTCTATTCTATTCTATTCTATTCTATTCTATAACCCATTTGAGATGCATCAGAGCATTTGACTAGGGAAACGGCATGATTTATCTAAAACAGTACCATGAAAAGCAACATGTGAATGCAATCTTCTGAATCAAGATGTTTGGCTATGGTTCTCTTGTGGTGAGCAATATTTTTCACACTGTTTTTAGCTCAAAACACAGTTAAGAAGACTACAGCAGTGAGCATATACAGGCAATTAATGGGAAAACAGTTTGCTTGTGGAAAGGATGACTGCTTTCTGGCCTCTAAACAGGAGAAATAATATTAGCAAAAAAATCTCTGTTATATTTGGCAACTGGTCTCTGCCTCTTAGCCAGGGTAATACTACCAGTTTTTATAAGGTAGCATCACAAACATTTCAGTACGTGGAGTCTTGACTGTGGCCAGCAGGTCAAGGGAGGTGATTCTCCCCTTCTACTCAGCTCTGCTGAGACCCCACCTGGAGTACTGCGTCCAGTTCTGGAGCCCCTATTACAGGAGGGATGTGGAGGTGCTGGAAGGTGTCCAGAGAAGGGCCACGAGGATGATCAGAGGGCTGGAGCACCTCTCCTGTGAGGACAGACTGAAGGAGTTGGGGCTGTTCAGTCTGGAGAAGAGAAGACTCTGAGGTGACCTCATTGTGGTCTTCCAGTATCTGAAGGGGGCCTACAGGAAGGCTGGGGAGGGACTTCTCAGGACATCATGTAGTGATAGGACTAGGGGGAATGGAATGAAGCTGGAGGTGGGGAGATTCAGGCTGGACGTGAGGAGGAAGTTCTTCCCCATGAGAGTGGTGAAGCCCTGGAATGGATTATCCAGGGAGGTGGTTGAGGCCCCATTCCTGGAGGTGTTTAAGCCCAGGCTGGATGAGGCTCTGGCCAGCCTGATCTAGTGTGGGGTGTCCCTGCCCATGGCAGAGGGATTTGGAACTAGATGATCCTTGTGGTCCCTTCCAACCCTGACTGATTCTATGATTCTATGATTCTATGACTGCTGGCATCATTGTTGACCTGTTCCTCCTTGTCACCTTGCCACTCTTTTGCTCATGGAAGCAAAACAGTTTCTATAATAATCTATCAGTCCAGGTTTGGAGAATGATTGTATTTTGGCATAAGTGAGCAATGAAGGTACTCATAAGATTGTAGATCAATTAAAGTTCACTTAAGGATCAGTTAAGAAATTCCTGCATATTTTTTCAGGAAAGATTGAAAGCTTCAGCCTTTAGAGACTGCTTCCATACAACTTATGGAAATTACTAAGACAAAGTGATTACAAAAAAGACAAATATGGTGGGTTAGACTTGGCTGGCTGCCACCCAGCCACTCTCTCACTCCCTCTCTCCCACAGGACAAGAGGAGAAAACAGCATGAAAAAGTTGTGGGTAAAGATGAGGACAGAAAGGTCACTCACCAAAGTGCTTCAAATGGACTCAACTTGTGGAAGACTAATTTAATACATTGACAATTAATAGCAGAAGAGGCACAGGCATATAGGAATGAGGGTTGTAATAAGCACATAACCCTCTATCATTCCTTTCTCCTCAGGCTCTTCCTTCACAGTATCACAGTATCACCAAGGCTGGAAGAGACCTCAAAGATCATAGAGTTCAACCTGTAACCACAGACCTCATGACTAGACCATGGCACCAAGTGACACATCCAATCCCCTCTTGAACACCTCCAGGGATGGTGACTCCACCACCTCCGTGGGCAGCACATTCCAATGACGAACAACCCTCTCAGTGAAGAACTTTCTCCTCACCCCAACCTAAACTTCCCCTGGTGCAGCTTGAGACTGTGTCCTCTTGTTCTGGTGCTGGTTGCTAGAGAGAAGAGCCCAACCCCTTCCTGGCTACAACCACCTTTCAGGTAGTTGTAGAGACCAATGAGGTCTCCCCTGAGCCTCCTCTTCTCCAGGCTAAACAACCCCAGCTCCCTCAGCGTCTCCTCGTAGAGCTGGTGTTCAAGGCCTCTCCCCAGCCTCATTGCCCTTCTCTGGACACATTCAAGTGTCTCAATGTCCTTGATAAACTGAGGAGCCCAGAACTGGACACAGGACTCAAAGTGTGGCCTAACCAATGCAGAGTACAGGGGCACAATGACTTCCCTGCTCCTGCTGGTCACACTATTCCTAATGCAAGCCAGGATGCCATTGGCCTTCTTGGCCACCTGGGCACACTGCTGACTCATGTTCAGCCAGCTGTCAATCAGTACCCCCAGGTCCCTCTCTGTTTGGCAGCTCTCCAGCCACTCTGACCCCAGCATGGGTCCTTTCCATGGATTTCTCTGGTGGGTTGAAAATTCTCCTCAACATAAAATTGCCTGGCTAGCTCACTTAGAAGCAAATGAAGCTACATACACAAGCAAAACCACAATCTAAAAAGAAATGCAATGCTTGTGTACAAAACATACATTATTTACAGCTATTTACAATTTATAAACAGCACAAGAATCTCCCTGGACAAAGCCAGGGGGCTAATGACAGCTTCCCCACTCCCTGCCCCCTTCTTTACCTCCCTGTAGATGATAGAGGAGAGAGAAGAGCAGAATGCTGTTTGTTAGTATTAGCCACAACAAAGCAATACAGCCAAGGTCAGTAAAACCAGGGAGAAGCACCAGACAGAGCAAAGGAAGCAAAAAGAGAGCAAGTGTACACAACAAGCTTATGTTTTTTTAACTGTCCAGTGGGATTATTTAGAGCTTATAATTATTTTCCTTTTCACATCCAATGGTGATTTATTTACATTCCACTACTTTTCATTCAAGATTTGTGGAAAGCTTTTAAGGTACAATCTAAATCTACCACAGTTGCATTCCTTCAGGAATGGACTGCTCCAACGAAGTTTCCCAATGGGCCACAGGTCCTGCCAGAAAATCTGTTCCTGAGCAAGCTCCTGTGCATGGACCACAGCTCCTGCCAGGAGCCCTCTCCAGTGCTGGCTGTACATGGGTACATCTTCCTTCACGACATACCCACTTGCTGTGGTGTGGTGTCTTCCACAGGCTGCAGGATGTTTGCTCTGCTATTGCCCTCTACAGGCTGCAGTGGGACAACTTGCATCACCGAGTCTTCACCATGGGCCGCAGGGGAATCTCTTCTCTGATGCGTGGTGTACCTCATCCTCCTCCTTCCTATCTGATCGTGGTGTCTGCAGGGCTATTTCACATTTTCTCACTCCTTTCTCACAGCTGCTCTACAGTGTTATTTCATCCCTTTTTCTATCATAGAGATGACACCATCATCACTGGCAGGCTCAGCTTTGACCAGTAGCAGGTCTGTTTTGCAGGCAGCTGGAACTGCCTGTGTCTGACATGGTGACAGCTCCTAGTGTCTTCTCACAGAGACCCTCCACTTCAGCTCTACCCTCCCCTGTCAAAACCCTGTCACATAAACTCAATACATTTGTAAGTACAGAGTCTAACTCAAAGGAAAGTTTATATGTTTATCCAACTGCAATGATCAGGAGTGTTCAACAACTAGGTTTATATTAAATAGCTTCTAGGCTCTAGACAGGCATAACTGTAACTTCTAAAGGCAGCATACCAGCAAATAACACACTGTACACTATTAAGCTGTCTTGCCAGGTAGCTTAGACATATAAAAGGAAATACATGAAAATAATGCTAAAGGAAGAGAAATGAAAACAGGATTATTTGAGAAACTGATCAGAGAATTTGCTGAGGTCTCACCAAAATCAGTTATCACATTTCCATGAAACAAATATTTGGGCTTCCAAATTTGCTTCACAGAAGGATGTGGGGCAAGGCACATGCTAAAAACACTCTGCAGAGTATGATGGAATTTCACATTGGCCAGTATGGCCTGAAATGCTAAACAGCAACACTGGAAGCACTGTCAGAAAATAATACTCTTAAATTACATTTTAGAACATTTTCTCAGACTAAATGTTGCAATAAGATTACTAGTGGAGTTTTGTTTGAAGGCATACAGTACACTGCTTTTGACTGTGACATTAATCTTTTTATTGATATTGAAGGTTTTACCCAGCTTTAGGCTGCATCCCCAACAACATTTGAGAAGATCTGGCCAATCATTGTAGCTAAACATTATTATAATGAAAAACAAAAAACAGCCTAACAGAACAGATTATTTTTTATACTGTTTTTTGTTTACCCAATTCATCATCCACATGTTGATCAGTGCAATCAAGGGAGAAAAAAAAAAGGCAGCTTGTACTTCACATCTGACTAGAATAACCAAGGATTTGGAAGTCAGTTTTTTAACTTGTTTTGCCTCCAAAATCACAGAATCACAGAATCAACCAGGTTGGAAGAGACCTACAGGATCATCAAGTCCAACCTATCACCTAACCCTAACTAATCAGCTACACCATGGCACTAAGTGCCTCATCCAGTCTTAAACACCTCCAGGGATGTCCACCACCCTCCCTGGGCAGCCCATTCCAATGGGCAATCACTCTTTCTGTGAAGAATTTCTTTCTAAGATCAATCCTAAACTTTCCTCTGCACAGCATGAGACTGTGTCCTCTTAGTCTGTTGCTGGTTGCCTGGGAGGAGAGACCAACCCCCACCTGGCTACAACCTCCCTTCAGGGAGTTGTAGAGAGCAATAAGGTCTCCCCTAAGCCTCCTCTTCTCCAGGCTTAACAACCCCAGGTCCCTCAGCCTCTCCTCATAGGGCTTATGCTCCAGACCCCTCACCAGCTTTGTTGCCCTTCTCTGGACACATTCAGGCATGTTCAGTGCTTCCTGAGGGATGGGATGGGATAGGATAGGATAGGATAGGATAGGATAGGATAGGATAGGATAGGATAGGATAGGATAGGATAGGATAGGATAGGATAGGATAGAATAGACCAGACCAGGTTGGAAGAGACCTTCAAGATCATCGTGTCCAACCCATCATCTAACACTATCCAATCAATTAAACCAAGCACCCTATCAAGTCTCCTCCTAAACACCTCCAATGGTGGTGACTCCACCACCTCCCTGGGCAGCACATTCCAATGGGCAATCACTCTCTCTGTGTAGAATTTCTTCCTAACATCCAGTCTGCACCTCCCCTGGTGCAGCCTGGGACTGTGTCCTCTTGTTCTGGTGCTGGTTGCCTGGGAGAAGAGACCAGCCCCCGCCTGACTACAACCTGCCTTCAGGTACACAAAGCCTGACAGCTGGAAATACTTATGCTAAAAATAATAAATCTTAATTTCTGTTTTTAACTTATACATAATTTATACCCTTTGATAGCCTGATGTACTTCTTTAAGAAGGTCATTAATTAAACATAACCTTGTATTAGCCCATTTACAGAGGCTGATGGAATTAGAATAATGCAACTAATTTGTATTTTATTCAATGTCCTGTAGAATTTTGCTGGAAGAACTGAAGCATTTTCTGACTGGCAGGACTTTCAATTTATGAGCCAGGACCACTCAGAAAGATTGAGAGAATAAACAGAAATGTTTTCACAGAAAATATAAGTAGAATACAAAACTAGGTAATAAATTATCCATTTAGAAATTACACCATCTGTCAATGCAGGAAAAGGGGCCACGAGGATGATTGAGGGCTGGAATGCCTCTCCTATGAGAACAGGCTGAGAGAGTCTGGGTTGTTCAGTTTGGAGAAGAGAAGGTTCTGAGGAGATCTTGTTGTGGCCTTCCAGTATCTTAAGGGGGCCTAAATGAAAGGTGGTGAGGGACTTCTTAGAGTGTCAGGTAGTGATAGGACTAGGGGAAATGGATCCAAGTTAGAGGAATCTAGATTTAGGTTAGACATTAGAAAGAATGTCTATCCCTGGATGCTTTTAAGGCCAGGCTGGATGTGGCTTTGGGCAACCTGATGCAGTAGAAGATGTCCCTGCCCATGGCAGGGGAGTTGGAACTAGATGATCCTTGAGGTCCCTTCCAGCCCTAACAAGTCTATGATAACACTCAGGAAACTGAATGCTGAATTCAGTATAGTGCAGTTCACCAAGAGAAAATGCAGACCTTGCCACAACCATATCTTCATCAGTTGTATTTGGTCGAGTACAAAGCCCAGCAATATCTAACCTTTGTCTGTAGGACATGAAATGAGTGTTCTTTCCTTGCAATCCATGTAAAATCTGACCTCATTGATAATGACCTAGATGGAACCAAACATATCTGTATGCACTGAAGAATCCTTCCTTCCCTACCCCCCACTTCCCCCACCCCTTTTTCTTTCCCCCACTGTCTCTTGTCCACAAAGATCTTTTTCAATGCTAACATCTGCAGGAACTGAGGAGGAAAACGAAGGATTAAATAAGTTTTTCCTTATATAATTTACTTCATCTGTGTATTTTGTCTTGCTCCTGCAAAGAGGTACTTAGTTAAAGGACCCAAACAATGTGTGTGTGTGTGCAGGTGTAAGTATGTGGAAACTTCAGACATTAGATAGGGAACATTTCTGAATGACAGAAAAAAGAATGAGTCAAAATTCTCAGTAACAATGTCAAGCAAAGTTCTGCGTTTAAGAAAACTTCCATAAAACTTCATTTCTGTTAAAACTTATTGTAGGCATAATGGAAGGCATTTTACAATTTAGTGTAGTGAGCATCTAATCTCCCCAAAATAATTTGTTCTACAGATAATTACCACTTGGCTCTGAACCATTGTTTATGGCCATTAAAGAATTATTCAAGTGTACAACTTTGGATATGTAAATGTTCTGTACCTTTTGATGAAGAAGATCCAGTTCAATGCTAAATATGTACAATGTAATATTCAATTCATTTGCCATAGACTGGAGCAATAGCAATCACTGAGAGAAATGGTTAGTTTTGTGCTTTCATTACCATCTTTTCTATGCAAAGGGAAAATATTACATTAATAGGTTTCTTTTCTTTATGACTGACACTTGCCTTTTCCCAGAGATAAGAGGTGGCATGTGAAAAATTAAAAGCTTTGCCTAAGCTAGTCAAAGGAAAGAAGAACTGTCAACAAAATTAAGTCCTGATTATTTCTTTGATGGGCATGTTTGTCCCTCAGATTTCCTTTATTGTTACTTTTGATCTTACTATGTTTATTTTTTTGTGGTGGGTTTAAGAACCATAATGTTTCCTTAAGGTCATCTAGAAGGGGTAAGATAGCCCAGGAAGTAAACACCAGAAAAATATAATTTATCAGTGAGCATTTCTATCTGATCTGCCTTTTTCCTCTCACTCTCTTCTCCCAGACGGTCTCTTATCTCTTCGGTACTTGTGGGGAAGAGGGGCCTGGTGTGGCCAGTCACTAGTGGTGTCCCCCAGGGATCAGTGCTGGGCCCCATCCTATTCAGTATCTTTATAGATGATCTGGGGATCATCTATAAAGATGGGGGATTGAGTCCATCATAAGTAAGTTTGCAGATGACACCAAGCTGGGAGCGGGTGTTGATCTGTTAGAGAGTGGAAGGGCTCTCCAGAGGGACCTTGACAGGCTGCACAGATGGGCAGAGTCCAACATGATGGCATTCAACAAATCCAAGAGCCGGGTGCTGCACTTTGGTCACAACAACCCCATGCAGTGCTACAGGCTGGGGTCAGAGTGGCTGGAGAGCAGCCAGGCAGAAAGGCATCTAGAAGTAGTGGTTGACAGCTAGCTGAACATGAGCCAGCAGTGTGCCCAGGTGGTCAAGAAGGCCAATGGCATCCTGGCCTGCATCAGGAATAATGTGGCCAGAAGGAGCAGGGAAATCATTGTGCCCCTGTACTCAGCACTGGTTAGGCCACGCCTTAAGAACTGTGTCCAGTTCTGGGCCCCTCAGTTTAAGGATATTGAGATACTTGAACGTGTCCAGAGAAGGGCAATGAGGCTGGGGAGAGGCCTTGAGCACAAGCCCTATGAGGAGAGGCTGAGGGAGCTGGAGTTGTATAGCCTGGAGAAGAGGAGGCTCAGGGGAGACCTTGCTCTCTACAACTACCTGAAGGGTGGTTGTAGACAGGAGGGGGTTGGTCTCTTCTCCCAGGCAACCAGCACCAGAATGAAAGGACACAGTCTCAAGCTGCACCAGGGGAAGTTTAGCCTTGAGATGAGGAGAAAGTTCTTCACAGAGAGAGTTGGAATGTGCTGCCCAGGGAAGTGGTAGAGTCACCATCCTTGGAGGTGTTCAAAAAAGGATTGGACATGGCACTTGGTGCCATGGTTTAGTTAGTGATGAGGTGTTGGGTGACAGGTTGGACTTGATGATCTCTGAGGTCTTTTCCAACCTTATTGATTCTATGAGTCTATGATTCTAAGCTGCTTTTCTTACTGAGTCATTTGGGCCTGGGTAGGGAGGTATGGGGGTTTGGTATTTGAGGCCCGGGATTTTTGTCCTGGTTTACAGGGAGGTTGTGAAAAGCTTCAGCTAAGTGAGGTTCTGTGGAAAGCCCAGATTAGAGAGCTGGCCCAAGGTTGGCTATGGATTTGTGTATTGTGTGTTTTGTATTTGTGTAACTATTTGTGAATACTACTTCCATTTATATTTCTAATTCTTTCCAATCCTGTGTGGAGTGTTTCCTTTTCTCTCCTTTGGGGAGAGGTAGAGAGCATCTGTCCACTCCCTAAACCAAAGATATTTTACTAAAATGCTTTTCCTTCACTTAGCCAACAAGTGGCATCCCTCAAAGTTTAAGATATTATTTCTTTATATCAACTCATTGTTTTCAAGTTACCCAAACTGTTTGATGGGCTTCTCATTCTTCAGTGCCACCACTCATTATTGCACAATCACAGAATCACAATGGAGGGGTCCAAACCCCCTGCCAGAGCAGGATCACCTATACCAGATCACACTGAAACACATCCAGGTGGGTCTTGAATATCTCCAGACAGGGAGACAACACAACCCCCTTGTGCAGTCTGTTCCAGTGCTCCACCAATCTCAAAGTGAAAAAATGTTTCCTCATGTTTCCATGGAACTTCCTGTGCCTCAACTGCCACCCATTGCCCCTTGTCCTGTCATTGGGCATCACCAGGAAGAGCTGAGAAGAGCCATATTTATAAATATTAGAATAGAACAGAAATAGAATAGAACAGAAATAGAACAGAATTGAATTGAATTGAATTGAATTGAATTGAATTGAATTGAATTGAATTGAATTGAATTGAATTGAATTGAATTGAATTGAATTGAATTGAATTGAATTGACCAGGTTGGAAAAGACCTTTAAGATCATCGAGTTCAACCTACCACCTAATCAACTAAACCATGCAACCAAGCACCCCATCCAGTCTCTTCCTAACCACCTCCAGTGATAGTGACTCCACCACCTCCCTGGGCAGCCCATTCCAATGGCCAATCTCTCTTTCTATGAAGAACTTCTTCCTAACATCCAGCCTAAACCTCCCCTGGTGTAGCAGAGACTGTGTCCTCTTGTTTGGGTGCTGGCCACCCAGGAGAAGAGACCATTAATGAGATCACCCCTCAATTTCTTCTTTACTCTAGAACCTGCATCCTTCTTTACTCTATAACCTGTCTCCTTGTGGTCACCTGAATTTCAAGGGGGAATGCACTTACATATTTTTGTTTGTTTGCTTCATTACTAGAGTAGGTATTATTTTGTCAGCCATTTCATGGTTAAGACTCACTGTCAGGCACAGAAATCTTTTTAATGCAGAGGTGTTTGAGAGTTTCTCTCTACACAATTTGTGGTCCTGCACTTGAATTTTAATTCATTAATCTCCAGGGTAAAGCATGTTTTTTATTATTTTGGAGGAAGAAAAGAGAAATCAGTACAAACCTGAACATATACATAAAAAGGTAGTTTACCTCCCTATTTAATAACTCTTGACTTCTTTTTTGTGTATCCAGACACCTATATGAGCAACACACATTTTAATGTAGGAGTAGTGTGTCCAGTCAGTCCATCAGTTATATTATGCAGATGCCTTTGAGCTGCTTTCTGAAGTGAAGGGCCACAAGGATTATCAGAGGGCTGGAGCACCTCTTCTATGAGGACAGACTGAGAGAGTTGGGGCTGTTCAGTCTGGAGAAGAGAAGGCTCTGAGGTGACCTAATTGTGGCCTTCCAGTATCTGAAGGGGCCCTACAAGAAGGCTGGGGAGGGACTTCTCAGGCTATCAGGTAATGATAGGACTAGGGGGAATGGAAAGAAGCTGGAGGTGGGGAGATTCATACTGGATGTAAGGAAGAAGTTCTTCACTGTGAGAGTGGTGAAGCCCTGGAATGGGTTGTCCAGGGAAGTGGTTGAGGCCCCATCCCTGGGGGTGTTTAAGTCCAGGCTGGATGAGGCTCTGGCCAGCCTGATCTAGTGTGAGGTGTCCCTGCCCACGGCAGGGGGTTGGAACTAGCTGATCCTTGTGGTCCCTTCCAACCCTGACTGATTCTATGATTCTACGTGTTCCTTATGCCTTAAGATATTATTCTTACTAGAGACATCCTGCATAATAGCTACAGTTGAAATCACAAGGTCATAGAGTTCCAAATTTGTTACAAGCCGAGCATCACCATAAATGTTTTTCATTAGATTTGGAACAGAATTATAAACTTTATGGAAACTAGAGAAACTCATAAAAATGGAAATGCAAACATTAGAATGAATTAGCATGGCTTGTCTTAGAAAATCATGTAATTAGTTGTACTTCTCAGCTTCAGGCTAACCACACTTTATTTACATAGCAACAGAGCGGTTTAGCTGTTTGAAAGGCACAGTTATGAAAAAGTTGCATTATTTATCTTCTTGTCTTTCTCCATATCAGTCAGTGCTGCAGTATCAAAAAAAGCCCGACAGTTTCAACTAATTGTTGAAGTATGTGCTAAATTGCACAAGAAAGCATTATCTGTAGCTGCCAAATGGTGGAGAAAAAATACAAAATGAGGCAATTCTACATTTCTAGCTCCTGCTTTTCTCCATATCTGCTTAAATCCTGATTCATGTGAGGACAAGAGGACACAGTCTCAAGCTGCACCAGGGGAAGTTTAGGCTTGAGGTGAGGAGAAAGTTATTCACAGAGAGAGTTGTTAGCCATTGGAATGTGCTGCCCAGGGAGGTGGAGGAGTCACCATGCCTGGGATGTTCAAGAGGGGATTGGATGTAGCGCTTGGTGCCATGGTTTAGTAGCCATGAGGTCTTGGGTGGCAGGTTGGATTTGATGATCCTAGAGGTCTCTTCCAACCTTACTGATTCTATGATTCTGTAAAGAGAAGACATTCATTGCTTCATTGCTCTGAGTCTTGACTTTGGAAATGTTACCTAGAGGATTCTATACAATATTATATCTCGTGAATCCATGGAGTCACCTTTTGTTTGTTTGTTTGTTTGCTTGTTTTTGATAGTCTATGCACAAGAAGCATATCAAGTAAGACAGAGAGCAGAAGTAAACTCAGGATGAAAATTAGAAATATCCTTAAAATCACAGAATGCTGCTCAGCATGCTGGACTAAACTAGAGCCTTATGTCAGGAACAGCAGTGGGAAAAGTCAAGCTGTACTAGAGAATGTGGATATCTATGTGGACTTGTCCAAAGTTTTTACACTGTTTTTAATAGCATTCTCATGAAAAATAAATGGCTGCTCATAGCTTGGATGGGTGTACACTCTGTTAGGTAAAACACTGACTGGATGGCCAGGCCTATGGAGTGGCAGTGAATAGAGTTAAGTCAAGCTGGTGGCCAGTCACAGGGGGTCTTCCTCAGGTTGCAGTACTGGGAACAATTCTGTTTAACACCTTTGTCAGTGATCTTGATGAGAAGATCACAGAATCATAGAATCAGGTTGCTCAGAGCCACATCCACTGGAAATGAGTAGATTCAGATTGGATGTTAGGAAGAAGCTCTTCACCATGAGGGTGGTGAGGCACTGGAACAGGTTGCCCAGAGAGGTGGTAGAAGCTCCATCCCTGGAGGTTTTTAAGGCCAGGCTGAATGTGGCTCTGAGCAACCTGATGTAGTGTGAGGAGTCCCTGCCCATGGCAGTGGGGTTGGAACTAGATCATCCTTGATGTCCCTTCTTACCCTAACAATTCTATGATTCTATGACAGGAGGCATCTGATTTGGAAAAGTGGTACCAAGACTCTGCAGCACACTGAGGGGACCTACTTACATCCTACTCAATCCATGTCACGTGAGAGTGTAAGGAGAAGAGCATTACAGAAATTATGACTTTATCTTCTACTGCTGGCTGCAGTGTAATACTAAAAATAGCAATATATTCAGGTATCTGTAGCATGAATTGTTCTTGGGCTAATGGTTTGGAGGATTTTTTTTTCCTCATGGCTAAGACTTACCCAGATTTTGGTAAGCCATCTGTCACATGAAAGAATATTGATATCTTTCCAAACTGCAATGTATAGTAATTCCAGCAGCTAAGAACAAGAGGTGAAATAATACCTACTGAGCAAGGCTAGCAGAGTAATTATCAGCTCTTAATAACACTAAAGTAGAGGATAATAGGTGATTCACTTACAATGAAATGATATATTTTTTTCCACCAATGAGAACCAGTTTCTGAACAATAGAACTGCATCTGAATCCAAACACATTTGCCCACATTCTCTTGAACATAAATCATTGCTGACAATGACACTAGCAGTATACTGGGAGCATCCTCAATCTGCTTAATGGGTGAAATTTAGTTTGTGCAGAGTGCCTGAATAGAGGTAGGCAAGAAATATGACCCTTGCAATTTTAGGTAATGAAATAACAAGAGATTCAGAATATACTCACAGAACACAGGCTCAAAATCCTCTTGAATCTGATGTCTTGCTAGTCAAACACTTTCTTTTTTTAAATAACATTTTCTGAATTTACGCTGTGAGCTTGCAGCTGATGCAGCAAAGCAAATTAATTGGTGTATGTTACATGTTGCTGTAAATTCTCCCTAAACTTCAGAAGCTCAGCATAAATATGTCCCCAAAAGAAGGACTTACACTATTTTTCCCTCACTGAAATTCATTTTGGATTTTTGGCACAGTCTCTGGGATTTAAATATTAAGCTGTGCTGAGCACCTCATGTACAACTTTCAGCTCCCATTGAAGCCAAAGCTGTTGCGAGGACTCAGCAGTACAGGAAAGGCTGATTAATATTTTACATGGCTGATTGCAGGGAAGCTATTTCTGAGCAGACTCATCTGCCAGTGACCTCTCGTGGAAGTAGGGGCTATCTCACAGAGCATGGACCTTCACAGGGAGGTAGAATGTGTGTTGGGCTGTGAGAGTGTTCAAAGGTTTGGAGAAATCAGCCTCTGGAAAACAAAATTAATGAAATTTTCATAGAATCTTAGAATCAATGAGGTTGGAAAAGACCTCAGAGATCATCAAGTCCAACCTGTCACCCAACACCTCATCACTAAGTAAACCATGGCACCAAGTGCCACGTCCAATCCTCTCTTGAACATCTCCAGGGACGATGACTCCACCACCTCCCTGGGCAGTACATTCCAACACCCAATCACTCTTTCTGTGAAGAATTTTCTCCTCACCTCAAGCCTAATCTTATACTGCACAGCTAGAGACTGTGTCCTCTTGTTCTGTCACAGGTTGCCTTGGAGAAGAGACCAACCCCCACCTGGCTACAACCTCCCTTCAGGAGGTTGTAGATAGCAATAAGGTCTCCCCTGAACCTCTTCTTCTCCAGACTAAGCAACCCCAGCTCCCTCAGCCTCTCCTAGGGCTTGGGCTTGTGGTGGTTTGAGCCTTAACTGGGAGTTAAGAGCTCAGACGGGGGGCAAGGCTGAGAATCTCTCCCCCCCCTCCTCCCTCCCAACAGAGAGGGAAAAAAGGAAGGAGCAAATCCACCAAACAATAATTTAGAGTCGGCTTCGAAGTAGAGAGGTAAAGAGTTTTCTTTACACAATATATATATAACAATAACAGGAAATGTTCACAAGGGCAAGGAGCAAGGATGGATGGGAGGGGGACAAAAAAGAATACAAAACCAGTCTCTCTCTGAAGAGGCGTGGAGGCAGCAGGGAGAAGGATCAGGTCCGACCACATGGCAGAGGAGCAGGAGGGCAGCTGCAGTAGCTCTCATCCAGCAAAGGCAGGAGCCAAAAGGAGAGGTAGCAGCTACGACGTCCTGCTTTTTATACCCTAGCTGGGCAGGGAGGGGGAGTGGAAGAGGCTCAGCTTCCCAGGGGAGAAATGTCCTTTAGGGAGTGCAAAGTACCTGCAAGCCCTCCACCCTGCTTTGTTTTTTCTGTTTCCAGAGTGGGTGTTAACCCACGACAGTGCTTGAGACCTCTCCCCAGCCTCATTGCCCTTCTCTGGGCACATTCAAGTGTCTCAATATCCTTCTCAAATTGAGGGACCCAGAACTGGACACAGTACTCAAGGTGTGGCCTAACTAGTGCTGACTACAGCATCAGTATCAGTTTTCTGTGATTTCACAGCTGTAACTCCAGGTATAAAACAATTACGTTGTGATTTGCAGAATTCCTCTGCTATTGCCTTCATGGATTAATCCATGCTAGGAAGAAATTAGGAAACTAATCAACTTTTACACTAGGAGCTACATCAGGACACTGCTTATAAATCACACCTTTTCTTCTGTTTGGTACCCTTTTATAAGTTTTAGTGGGGTTACAACAGTTTGCAACAGAAAAAAAGTTAGAGTCAGGTGTCTTTCCAGTGCTATGAATCTGTTACTTAAGGAACAGACAATGGTTTGATGTGCAACTATATTGGGAGAACTTTCCCCTAGATACTTTTGAATTGAACTTCTGGACTCCGCTTTTATCTTTGTAAACACACAACGAAGTATCTACAGAGTGAATGGAGTACAGCTCAAAGCAAGGGTGAGAGCACTTTGGAGTTCACACAGTTGTGCAACTTTAATGTCAATAAAACCAACTGGCCTTCAAGATGCATACAAAACTCTGAGTTTCAAAGACCACACTTTAATCCCCTAAAGGTAAATCAGAACATGACCCCATTACTCTGGCTCCCAGCTTGAACATTTTCTTTAGTTTCTTTTTCTGATCTCTTATCCTTACTCTCTGTGCCAACAATCCTCTCGGTGGTATCGCAGTATTTCTCCTGTGCCATATGCAGCACTGATAAGATGTTTTTCTATGAAGAAAGAAAAAAGAAACACTCAAGGACACATTTGACAGCTTTGATATGTGCAGCTCTTGGTGGTGGCAGTGATGCTGACTCCCTATGACAACTGCATTGCATCCACACAGAGATATATTGCGCTAGGTCTGTAGCTCTCTCTCATGTCCATAAGTTGGCAAGGAGAGTGACCTCCTTCCCTTAATGCTTCCTACATGCTTTATTCAAAGTTCATATAAACCCTGGATACTTTTTATCCTTGGTGTCCACTGTTTAAAAGTAATCATTCAAATGTCAAATCTCTTTTTCCCAGCATATGAAGATAGGCTTACTTGAACATCCCTTGCTCCCTTCCTCTTTGCAGATCATAATTTCATTACTGCGTGAGAGTATTAAGAGTATAAAGGTTTCAGCCATAAATTTAGCATAGGTACTGCTTGAGTGTGAACAGGGCATCTTGCATCTGCACCAAAGTAGCTGACTGGCATATGTGAATACTATAGCATCAGATAAAATTATATGATACCAGGATATAGGAAAAAAAAAGCATCTCTCACGTAGGTAAGAAATTCCTTCTTGAATCGTATCTGACCTTCCAAAAGGCTATAGCCATTGCTTATTCAGTTGAATTGACAATGGTGGAAGTGAATGTGATAAGTCAAGGTAGAGCAAGCACTGATTGTGCTGTGCAAACATTACAAATGTAGGCTAAAGCATGACCTACAAAAATGACAATGGCAGGAAAAAAATCAGAAAACTGAAAAGATACAAGAAGAATACTTTTCCTATGTGGACCTAGAAAATAAACTGAAAAGTACCCCATCTTTCTAAAGATGAATATAGTGGATGTACTGCTGAAGTACCAGATTTTATCTTAAGAAATGTTACAGCTTCTAATATAAGCAAGTGAACTAAGTTATTTTCAGAATAGAATAGAATAGAATAGAATAGAATAGAATAGAATAGAATAGAATAGAATAGAATAAACCAGGCTGGAAGAGACCTTCAAGATCATCATGTCCAACCCATCATCCAACACCCAATCAACCAAACCATGCAACCAAGCACCCTATCAAGTCTCCTCCTGAACACCTCCAGTGATGGCGACTCCACCACCTCCCCGAGCAGCCCATTCCAATGGGCAATCACTCTCTCTGTGTAAAATTTCCTCCTACCCTCCAGCCTGTTACTGTTCTTATTGTTGAAAAAGAACATAGTAAAAAAATTTCAAAACACTGCTTAGCTTTCTGCTGTGCTGGGAAGGTAGCTGCAGACTATGGAGTTAGCCATGCACACATCAGTTCCTCTGTTATTGAAATCCATTTGTTCAGTTCTTCAGAAATTTCTCAGCTGCATGCCCTTGTACTCAGCACTGGTCAGGCCACACCTCGAGTACTGTGTCCAGTTCTGGGCCCCTCAGTTTAGGAAGGATGTTGACTTGCTGGAGCATGTCCAGAGAAGGGCAACGAAGTTGGTGAGGGGTTTGGAACACAAGCCTTATGAGGAGAGGCTGAGGGAGCTGGGGTTGCTTAGCCTGGAGAGGAGGAGACTGAGGGGTGACCTTATTGCTCTCTACAACTACCTTAAGGGAGGTTGTAGACAGGCAAAGTTTGATCTCTTCTCCCAGGCAATCAGCACCAGAACAAGAGGACACAGTCTCAAGCTGCGCCAGGGGTTTAGGCTGGAGGTTAGGAGGAAGTTTTACACAGAGAGAGTGATTGCCCATTGGAATGGGCTGCCCGGGGAGGTGGTGGAGTCGCCATCACTGGAGATGTTCAGGAGGAGGCTTGATGGGGTGCTTGGTTGCATGGTTTAGTTGATTAGGTGGTGTTGGATGATAGGTTGGACACGTTGATCTTGAAGGTCTTGTCCAACCTGGTTTATTCTATTCTATTCTCTGTGTTCTGAGCCATCTATGTGACGAACCAAACGTGCATGTAGATAATCTATTGGTTGATATGTTGGAGCTTAGAGATGCCTTTCAGCTGTAGGATTTGACTGAGGGAAGGTTCATGAAAACAAATTAAATTCTTCCACCCAGAGGAGAATAATCTCATGAAGCACTACACTATGGGCTCCTGGCAGCAAGAAAACACCTGTGCTCAGAATGACCTGTACAGGTAAACAAGAAATTGAACATGTACCTGCAGCATGCTATTGCATCAAACAAGAGTAGAGGCATAAAATACAGTGTTAGAAAATATGCAATCAGGTCAAGGAATGGGATTATTTCTGTCTATTTGAAACTTGTGTTACCTCATCTGAAATACTGAGTCCAGTTTGGGGCCCTGCAGACCAAGTGAGCAATCAGCAAAAATAAAAGACATCCTACAGAGTCACCATATCAGTCAGGGTCTGGAGTATGTGATAAAGAACAAGAGGACACAGTCTCAAGCTGTGCCAGGGGAAGTTTAGGCTTGTGGTGAAGAGAAAGCTCTTCACAGAGAGAGTTGTTAGCCATTGGAATGTGCTGTCCAGGGAGGTGGAGGAGTTACCATCCCTGGGATGTTCAAGAGGGGATTGGACATGGCACTTGGTGCCATGGTCTAGTAGTCATGAGGTCTGTGGTGACAGGTTGGACTTGATGATCATTGAGGTCTTTTCCCACCTTGTTGATTCTATTCTATGATTCTAAGAGTCTGAGAGAACTGATTTTGCTCTGTCATGCAGAAGGTGAATGGGAATCGAATTGCTGCCCTCACTTACCTAAAGGTTCCACAGAAATGAGGTCCACAATTTGTTTATGGCAAAACCATCACAAGCTGTAATAAAAGAAATTTGATCAAAGAAGAAAAAAGAAATATTCACATGGAAAATAATTCATAAGGAAGACAGTAGAAGAGGGGTCCAGAGAAGATGTGATATCTCTCTTCGGCGCAAGGTCATCAACAACCTGACATAACTTCGTAGTTAGCCCTGCTTTGAACAGGAGCTTGAACTAAAGAGTTCCCAGAGATCCTTTCCGATCCAACTACCTCTACGGTACCAAAAATGAAGTCCTATATATAATTTAAAAAGTCTATATCTATTTTGTGCTATCAATGCACCCAGGCCGGTGATAAAAGAACAGGAGAGGCACATCAGAGCATCCATTCCCTTTCAACCCATAATAAGACAGCAGGCTGTGCCCTTGTAGGCCTTAGAGATCAACGGTGGAGCTGATCCCTGCCTGCAGGCTGTGGAAGACCCCGTGCTGGAGAAGGTGGCTGCTCCCAAAGAATGTCATGAATCTGAGGGAAGCCTGCACTGGAACAGTCTGTTGCTGGGAGGATTAAGGCCCATGTAAGAGATCCATATTGGTAGAAGTTTGCTAAGGACTGTCTCCCATAGGAGGGACGCCAGCGTTGCTTCGGGGGAGGACTGCAAGCAGCAGAAACAACCTGAGACAGACTGGGGCTGACCACAACTGGGGTATTCCCTACCCCACCATGCCCAGGAAGAAAGAAGGGGTGGCCAGAAGTGATTTTAAGATCCAATTGTATTTATTATTTACCTACTCTGATATCAATGGTAAATTGGTGGTGGCTTTGTTGTTTAAAAGAAATTGATTTTGCTTCCCCAGGTCGAATCTCTCTTTTGACTATGACCAAAACCTCTGTCTTTCGTCTCAACAATCAAGACTTCTGTTGCATTTTCTTCCCCTCATCCCACTGGATGGGAGTAGGAGTGAGAAAGCAACTTTGTGCTCTGCAACTGGCTGACTTGGCTCAAGCCATGATGCCAAGCACAGGCTGTTTACTAGTCTCAAGCCATGATGCCAAGCACAGGCTGTTTACTAGTCTCAGCAAGCAATGCTTATACCACTAAAAATGACATTAATAAGACATTGTATATTCTGTCTTCCAGCTAAACCTGAATAGTCCTGAACCAAATGGTGGAGGGTTTTGTTTGTTTGGGTTTTTTTCCCCCCAAAATGGTGTTTTGGACATGACAACCCAGATTATTCAGATTGATATTAATAGTTGTGATACTCACATTCCATAGGACTGGAAAATATGATACAAGATTTATTTCAGAATTCTGCCATCCCATAGTGGCAGGCAAATCAGGCAAGATGCACATGTGTGCAAGAGCTGCACCAAATTCTGAGTTTCTCTAATCTTTACCCTTAAACATATATTATGCTGGTGTACACAGCAGCATACAGAAGACACTGACTGCTCAGATGAATCATTCCCTTGGTTTTAGTCTCATATTTATAGATTTTAGAGCAACATATTTCAAGTGTTGTAACCAGTGAAACAATCCTTCATTTAAAGCCTGCAGATGATTTTGCACTATTTATGTAAATAATATAACATAACTTAAAAAAAAAATCAATATTGCAATATAACAATATTCTTCTACATAAATAATTGTCAGGTAATTACAATTTGCTTAGTTCTGAAGCAAAGCCATCCCTTAACATTTAAAAACCCTTCAGGAATAGGGGCTTCTATTTTCTGTGCAGCTCTAGTTAGCATTATCTAGCATAGTTAGCTCTAGTTTAGCATTATCTAGCAGGTAATGCTAAAGACCTAAGTCACCTTGGGGAAAAAAAAGGTTGCAGAAAGTATTAGATGAAAAAAGGGGTTTGTCTATAGAATTTGCTACTTGATATAGAAAGTGGTTTCTTCCAGGTGTTGTTAAGTGCTGAGAAAGATTATTCCCCAAGTGCAGGAGGAAGATTGTTCCCCAACTTCCACCCTATTTTTGCAGAAATAATTCAGTCTTTTCTCCCCTGCTGCTTTGGTGCAACTGTTAGTGTTAATAGCTCATAGCGGAAAACAGGACAGACTGTGTCAAGCTCTTGGTGTTACACAGCATCTACCAGTGATATTGATACAAAATGAGGTGATACCACCTCCCAAGCATTGATGATAATTCAACCTGTCTGCTCCCCCAACACAAAGGTGAGGGGAAGAGTAACACACAAAACTCAGGGTTGAGATAAAGAGATAAGAGTTTAATATAACATGAGATATCAGGAGCACAACATGCCATTACCTTAGCAAATATTCTCTTGAATCTAATAGTACAATGCATGATCACCTTAGCTTAGCCCATTTGCAGAAGCAGCAGCGTGAAATACAGAGGAAAACCCCCAGCATAAAACAGACAGGAAAAAGCAGCAGCTGTCTGACTCCCCCATGCCTCAATGCCATCCCTGTGGAAAAGAGCCAAGAAGTTGGAAGCCAGAAGAAGCAACCAGAACAGGAAGCTCCCGTGTTGCAATCTGAACTTCAAGCCCCATAATACTTTGCTCCAGTTAGCACTTTCATTTTTTGAAGCTGGCATGACTGCAGCATGGGATGAATAACAGCAGCATGTTCAACTCAATCTGTGACATTCTCTACCCCTTATTTTATACCATCTGCATTATGCCCAGCAACAATCAACATCAGACAATAAACACTGTCCATTCTCACTCAAAGTGGGATCGCATTGCAGGACACACAACTGCTGCATCCGTTGCAGTGCACAGTAAAGCACAGCAGCTCTATTTTCTACTGTTGTGGTCACAGTGTAGGCAAAGGTTATTTTCCAAGGGAGCAGATACATGCATGACTGTGTGTATGGGCACAGGCATGATATCCATAGCAGAGATGTTAATTAAGGTTGTCTCATGTACCTCTTAATTACTAATACCTGAGGTTTAGCTAATGTGTTCCAAATAATCAGGACCAGAATCTCTGTTCAGCACTTGGGACCATGGCCTTGGCAGAGAAGCGAAATGCTGAGTGGATATGAAAAGGGTATTAAAAAAAAACCCAAACCAAAGCAAACCCTAAAACCTTAACCCTAACATTCTTCTACTGAAGGCAGTCCTTGTTTAGTGAGAAATAGGACTTTCTACGCAGAATATATGTGATTCATGATGTACATGAAATACCTTGAACTCAAGTCACTGAAAGACATGCCTGTGTATATACAGCTGAGTACTCTCTGAGGAATGAAATGCTTTCCTTACCTTTACCTTACCTGTGCTTTTTCCATACCTGCTTTTGAGTTGTCAGGGAATAGAAATGGAGATGGGGCACACAGCATAGGCACACCATGAAGTACCAGGGTCTTTTTGGTCTCCTTTATTCCCTTTATTATTTGAAGATAAAGACAGTTTTCAGAAATTAATTTCTTTAGCCTGGAGAAGAGGAGGCTCAGGGGAGACCTCATTGCTCTCTACAACTACCTGAAGGGTGATTGTAGCCAGGAAGGGGTTGGTCTCTTCTCTCAAGCAACCAGCACCAGAAAAAGAGGACACAGTCTCAAGCTGCACCAGGGGAAGTTTAGGCTGGAGCTGAAGAGAAAGTTCTTCACAGAGGGAGTCGTTTGGCATTGGAATGTGCTGCCCAGGGAGGTGGTGGAGTCACCATCCCTGGAGGTGTTCAAGAAGGGATTGGATGTGGCACTTGGTGCCATGGTTTAGTCATGAGGTCTGTAGTGACAGGTTGGACTCAATGATCTTTGAGGTCTCTCTTCCAACCTTGGTGATTCTGCGATTCTTAGTCTTTCTGTAGATCCCTCAAACAAAGAAGACAAGGGAAAAAAAAAGTTTTCTGCAGCATTTGAAATGCTCTACAGATGCCTCTGTAGATGCCTGTGTATTTTTTTCCTCAAAGAAGTTGAAAAGAAGTTGTTAGACAGATATGATGAATCCCTCTAGGTTCACATTGTTGTCTTAATTCATTAATAAAATTAAACTCTTTATTACTGATCCTCTTGGAATCTTTGACTTGAAGAAGTGGTAATACATTTCACAACTTTGTCATCTCTGCCAACAAAGTATGGGCACACAGTTTTCAGAGCACTCACAGGGTCACTGATCTGCCCTAATAGACTAGACTAAAGTAGACTAGACTAGACTAGACTAGACTAGACTAGACCAGAATAGACCAGAATAGAATAGAATAGAATAGAATAGAATAGAATAGAATAGAATAGAATAGAATAGAATAGAATTAACCAGGTTGGAAAAGACCTTCAAGATCATGGAGTCCAACCTATCATCCAACACCATCTAATCAACTAAACCATGGCACCAAGCACCCCATCCAGTCTCTTCCTAAGCACCTCCGGTGATGGTGACTCCACCACCTCCCTGGGCAGCCCGTTGGTTTTCAGAAGACATGAGATATTTATTTCAAAGGCTGAGGAGGGGAGGATACCTATTAATGTTTGAATTCTTAAAGATTGTATTCAGGAATTTTGGTGAATGATATAACTCAGGGAATATGTGGGTTACCAAGACAAACTTGAATTCTGCCTCCTAACTAGGGCCCACATCCCAGGGTTTAGTTAACACATAGTTTGAACAGTTTCCCCTGCAGGAGGAGGTTCTCATTGTCTACCTCTTACAGGATGAGTGGCTTATTGTGGTGCATTTTGACAGATGCCTCACTAAAATTCGTATCTGTAGCAGTACATGAAATTTTTTTGAAGTCTAGAGATGACAGGTAGACATTAATGAGATCATATGCCATTCTTTCAGAGAAGCATGACAGCTTACAGACTACTTGCTTTCCACAGGAAGGCCTTCTTCATAAAACCAGAACCAGCCTAGCCTAACTTTGCCTGACACGGGTTTTGCCTTCCTCCTTGTCCTCCCAAAGACATTTATCCTGCAGACTGATGTTGCCAACTCTTTGCTTTGGGAAGCAAAGGATGATATATGGCCAGAAGAAGAAAAGTACACTTTGGAAGGGACCTGTGAAATGAAAAGCCGGTTCTCAGGCACTCTCGCATCTCAGCTTGAACAGAACAGTAAATTCCTTCTTGTTCTTGGAGCTCTCATTTTTGGTGTTTCAGGGCAGATTTAAAAGACTGAGCCGTTCCTTTTTCATGTGGATGACAGATGAGTAGTGGCAAAGGCGTTGTAATGGAAGAAAGATATAACAAATGAGGCAGCTAACTTTGTTCCCTACAACTCTTAGTATCTAAAAAGCATAGCAATTCAGAGAGCCAATGTAATGTAGTTCCTGGTGTATCAGTACAGAAAGTATGTAATCAAACTATGGGGCTGACTGGAAAGGGGCAATACCACTTCATGGTAAGTTCTGAGGTTTCAGAGCAAAAGGAATAAAGCTTACAAAGTCAAGCTGTCTTTTTGTTTAATCTTCATTCTTAAATTTAGAATGAAACAGAATAAAAAGCTCTCTGTAGGCAACCATGTTGTTTGGAAATTCCTTTATGCATTCTTTCAAGTCAGCTGTTAGGCACACCCTGAGTACTGTGTCCAGTTCTGGGCCCCTCAGTCTAAGAAAGATGCTGGAATGTGTCCAGAGAAGGGCAACAAAGCTGGGGAGGGGTTTGGAGCACAAGCCCTGTAAGGAGAGGCTGAGGGACCTGGGGTTGCTTAGCCTGGAGAAGAAGAGGCTCAGGGGAGACCTTCTTGCTCTCTACAACTCCCTGAAGGGAGCTTATAGCCAGGTGGGGGCTGGTCTCTTCTCCCAGGCAACCAGCACCAGAACAAGAGGACACAGTCTCAAGCTGCACCAGAGGAGGTTTAGGCTGGATGTTAGGAAGAAGTTCTTCACAGAAAGAGTGATTTCCCATTGGAATGGGCTGCCCAGGGAGGTGGTGGAGTCACCATCACTGGAGGTGTTTAAGAAGAGACTGGATGAGGCACTTGGTGCCATGGTTTAGTTAGTTAGATGGTGTTGGGTGATATGGTTGGACTCCATGATCTCAAAGGTCTTTTCCAACCTGGTCTATTCTATTCTATTCTATTCTATTCTATTCTATTCTATTCTATTCTATTCTATTCTATTCTATTCTGTTCTGTTCTGTTCTGTTCTGTTCTGTTCTGTTCTATAATGATACAATACTACAGCTACCTGGCCTGGATGACATAACTGAAACAGCAAACTCCAGCATTTCAGCCACTATATAAATCACCACTGTATTTTCTTAAACAGAATACCTACATGCAGTCTTTTAAAACTATTTAGAAGTTGTTATCATAGACATCAGCGATGAGTTTTAATTTCACTCACAGTCCATGCATGAAGAGATGAGGATCGCATTCTGTCGACAGTGGATTTCCACTCCCGTTATGACAAGAGCCAATTGCATATTAAACATTTAGGTGTAGAAACCTGCACACTAAAGCTGGATAAGGCCCAATAAACCCTTTTTTACAGGACACATCCTTCTCATTTTTCTCTAAATAGCAGCTCTACATAGTAAAATAGCAGTTCTACATAGTAAAATAGCAGTTCTACATAGTAAAATAGCATAGTTCATAGTACATAGTTTAATAGGATTCGTAATTGAAGCATAAGAAAATGTTTTCCTTTCAAATGAGGCTCATTTCTTTTTTTTCAGTACTTGTAGGGAACAACAGATTTTTGAATGAATTATTTACAAACCGTTTATAAGGCAGGATTTGCAAACTGTAAGTGCTCAGAAAATACCATCAAACGACTTCTTTTACATCCTTCTGGTGTTTTGGTGTGATGGATAGTAAAGGGACCCACATGGGCTGCTTTGTTTCCCATAATGCCCTTCAGTTCTTGTGAATTTATTCAGAATGAGCAGATCAGAGAGTCACTGAAAAAGATGCAAGTGATTTCCATTGTGTGGTTGATTGGTTGGTTTTTCCTTTCTCACCTTATCTTTCTCACCATATCTGTACATTTACTGACTGGCAGAATATATCAGACAGGCTCTTGTTGATTGAAAACAAAAAATGTAGTCTTATTTAAAAAAAAAAAAAGAGAAAGAAAGGGGAAAAAAAGGATGATTTTGATTTCAGAATGGATTGCATCCTGACAAAATCTACCAAAAGCTTTTTCTCTCTTGAGCCACTAGTTATATTCCAAGAGTTCACTAAGATCATGCAACTAGTTATTATTCCCTGTAGTGAGGAGATAGACTGCAAAACATATATCACTATCTGAGTTCCATCTGCACACGCTGCAAATCTCAAAGGCATTTTTCAGAGGCACTGAGGTGGCACTGAGAAATACCCTGATGCCAGATAAGGAGTGCTGTCTCCTCGTTGCTTTTGCACATTGCTCTGTGCGTGTTAAAACAAACAAAGAAAGAAAACTGTATTCATTTTCAGGTTACCATTGAAAAATGGACTAACATTTCACAGAATCATTGAACACCTTAGACTGGAAGAGACCTCTGTGTCCTCCAAATGTATGTTCAAGGTCAGATTTGTTTCAAAATTAGTTAAGGTTTACAATAATAATACAATAATACAATAATACAATAATAAACCAGGTTGGAAGAGACCTTCAAGATCATTGCATCCAACCCATCAAACAACTAGATCATGTCACCAAGCACCCCATCAAGTCTCCTCCTGAACACCTCCAATGACGGTGACCCCACCACCTCCCCAGGCAGCCCATTCCAATGGGCAATCACTCTCTCTGTATAGAACTTCCTCCTAACGTTCAGT
The DNA here is from genome assembly GCA_033816785.1 of Picus viridis. Classification (NCBI taxonomy): domain Eukaryota; kingdom Metazoa; phylum Chordata; class Aves; order Piciformes; family Picidae; genus Picus; species Picus viridis. Next base: position 9,123,597 of record CM066566.1, read on the forward strand.
CTAAACCTGCCCTGGCACAGCTTGAGACTGTGTCCTCTTGTTCTGGTGCTGGTTGCCTCGAAGAAGAGACCAATCTCAAACTGGCTACAACTTCCCCTCAGGTAGTTGCAGACAGCAATAAGGTCACTCCTCAGTCTCCTCTTCTCCAGGCTAAGCAACCCCAGGTCCCTCAGCCTCTCCTCATAGGGCTTGTGTTTCAAACCCCTCACCAGCTTTGTTGCCCTTCTCTGGACACGTTCCAGCAAGTCAACATCCTTCCTAAACTGAGGGGCCCAGAACTGGACACAGGACTCAAGGTGTGGCCTAACCAGTGCAGTGTACAGGGGCAGAATGACCTCCCTGCTCCTGCTGGCCACACTGTTCCTGATGCAGGCCAGGATGCCATTGGCCCTCTTGGCTGCCTGGGCACACTGCAGGCTCATGTTCAGCCTCCCATCAACCAGCAACCCATCAACCAGGTTGTTAAGGCTTTGGGCAATTTTTTAACATCTCCAAGTATGGAGATTCCCAAACCTCTCATAGAAGACTGTTCTAACACTTAACTCCTCTCATCATGAATATTTTTTTCCATAAGTCCAATATTTGTTGATATAACATCTAAGAATTCCCTCTTGTCATTTTGCTGGGCACCTCTTTAAAGTCTGTCTCTATCTTCTTTGTTGCTCCCCTTCAGGCAATAGAAAACTAAAGTTAGATTCCTCCTTATGCAATGTTTCTTTGGGATTAATAGAGTCAATTTTCTCAGCATCTCTCTACAGAATGGAGACAAAGGGCTCTATGCCCCTGGTTATGTCCTTGCTTTGTTGATCCTTCTTCTTTACTAGGACAGTCAAAAGTGGACACAGTACTTCAGATGTGGTTTCAGAAGTGCCAAACACAGGGAAATAAGAGACGGGCAAAGAGGCTGGGAAGAGGCCTTGAGCACAAGCCCCATGAGGAGAGGCTAAGGAAGCTGGGATTGCTTAGCGTGCAGAAGAGGAGGCTCAGGGAGACCTTATTGCTGTCTACAACTACCTGAAGGGAGATTGTAGCCAGCTGGGGTTTGGTCTCTTCTCCCAGGCCACCAGCACCAGAACAAGAGGACACAGTCTCAAGCTGCACCATGGGGAATTTTAGGCTCAAGGTGAGGAGAAAGTTCTTCACAGAAAGAGTGATTTGCCATTGGACTGTACTGCCCAGGGCAGTGGTGGAGTCACTGTCCCTGGAGGTGGTCAAGAAGGGATTGGACATGGCACTTGGTGCCATGCTTTAGTACTCATGAGGTGTGGGGTGATGATCTCTGAGTTCTTTTCCAACCTTATTGATTCTATGAGTTCATTCAATAAAGACAGGTGAAGGTGATGAAGAGGAGTGGGTAGAAGAAGAAAGGAAGAGGAAAGAAAAAAGAGAAATAATGTTAGAAGTTCCTAAAATTGATTCCTTTTTTTTTTTTTTTGGTCAGTTTACTGTAAGATGTTTTTACCAATGAGGCAGCCATCACAATTATTTCATGATCTAACCATTTCTGCCTCAGCAAGTTTCTCCTAGTTTTCAGCTAGTATTTTTTGTTTCATTATTTCGTTTACTTCATACTGGATCCATCACATGAATTACTGAGAAAACTAAACTCCTTCTTAGTGTCCTTCATAGTTCAGTGCAGATACCTTGAAGCATCATAAGCACCCTCAAAGGAAAAAAATTAAGAGATCTCTCTCTTTGTTAACACCCCACTTGCAAGTCTGTGCATCTGCTTTCCACGTTTCCTCCTGTTTTGGGAAAGAACAGGCTTTGACAGCCTACTGATCAGGATGATTAGCAGCACGTACGAAGCAGTAGCAAACCACTAGCTCTTAACTTTTATTAAGAAAATAAATTACCCTAGAAGGTAGGTTAGCATATACTGATAGAAAACATCAATCATAGTTTGTTCAGGGGAGACAAAGTGCAGATGAGTGAGACATAGTGGAGTATTTTGTGATGAGGAGAAACGGAGGTTGGTAAGATTTGTTTGATGCTTCTAGGAAGAGAAGAATCCTGAGCGTAGCTCTAGCCAAGATCTGGGAATTATGTAAATTTCTTACTCTATTGCTTCCAGAGGGAAAAGGATGAAATGAAGAGGAGAAAAGTCGAGGTCTCACAAAATGCCTAGAGTAGAATTCACACCATAAACCAGTGTGAACTGTAGTTGAAGCCTAAGAGTCCAGTACACAGGTCTTCCACTAGCTATGTGACTTGTCAAGATTTCTGAGAATGGCATGATGCAAATTGTTTCAGCTCTGAGGTGCATCTTTGCTCATGCAGTCCATCATCTTAAGCCTGCCCATTTTACAAGATGAAACAACCCCTTCATTTTGCATGATTTCTTCTCAAGAATGCAGTGAATTTGGTGGATCTCAGTTCTGACTTGTTCTTTGCGAAACCAACATACTGGGTATGCATTATTTATCAAACTGAAGTGAGGACAGCAGCTGCATGGGCCAAGAAGACTAACAAAACTTGCATGTTTCCCACAGATCAGGACTGAGTCACGGTGATGGAACAATATCTATAAGACAGTAGCTTTGCTGCTGCATTATAGATGAACTCCGAATTTCATTTCCCAAGTATCACTCTGGCACCTCACTCTACTACTGAAGTCACAAAAGAATTTAGGGATTTATTGCATCATGCACTTTCATATGCAAAACTCTTTCAGTATAAAACATCACAAGAGACTTTCCACAAAACCAAAGAGCTGGATTCAGTGCTCCAGTGATGCTTGTGGAAAATTCCTAACAAGATTTAAGTCTATCAATTACAAAACTCTTACTTCTTTTATCTTCTTGAAAATGTTATTTTAGTGACAGGAGGGGTTTATGTAACAAAGATATGGTCCTACCTTCTCCAGAAAGATGTCCCACATGTTTTCACAGAATCACAGAATTTCAGTGGCTGGAAGAGACCTCAAAAGATCATCTAGTCCAACCCCCTGCCAGAGCAGATCACCTAACCAGATTACACAGGAATGCATCCAGGCAAGTTTTGAATATCTCCAGACTCACAACCTCCTGGGCAGCCTGTTCCAGTGCTCTGTCACCCTCACAGTAAAAAAATTTTCTTCATATTTACGTGAAACTTCCTATGCCTCAACTTCCACCAATTGCCCCTTGTCCTGTCACTGGGCACCACCAAGAAGAGCCTGGCTCCATCCTCTCAGGACTCACCCTTTACATATTTATAAACATGAACGAGGGCACCTCTCAGTCTCTTCTTCTCTAAGCTGAAGAGCCCCAGCTCCCTCAGTCTCTCCCTGTAGAGAATCATAGAATCAATAAGGTTGGAAAAGACCTCAGAGATCATCAAGTCCAACCTATCACCAACACCTCATCACTAACTAAACCATGGCACCAAGTGCCACGTCCAATCCCCTCTTGAACAACTCCAGGGATGGTGACTCCATCACCTCCCTGGGCAGCCCATTCCAATGGCCAGTCACTCTTTCTGTGAAGAACTTTTGCCTCACCTCAAGCCTAAACTTATCCTGGCGCAGCTTGAGACTGTGTGCTCTTGTTCTGGTGCTGGTTGCCTGGGAGAAGAGACCAACCTCCACCGGGCTACAACCTCCCTTCAGGAAGATGTTCCATTCCCTTAATCATTCTCGTAGCTCTGCACTGGACTCTTTCAAGAAGCTCACTGACTTTCTTGAACTGAGGGGACCAGAACTGGACACAATATTCCAGATGCAGCCTCACCAGCGCAGAGTTGTCACAGTTTCACAGGGTTCTTTGCACGACTAGTATTTTTTGAATGGTGGATTGGAAACGTGATATTCAAGAAATTGTTGCCACAGTGACAAAGTGGCTTTGAATATGTTTTGTTTCATCAATACTCAGTGAAAAAGAGAAGTTTTTGCACAGCCACAGATCAGAAGCATAGATAAAAGGAAAGCTCTAGGAAAAGAAGTAGATTGTGAGTGCACTGTGAACAGAGACAGAGCTCACTATCCTTTCTTGTCAAACAGAGTAATATAAGAAATAATTGGCTTACTTTGTTTGAAAAAAAAAAAAAAGACAGGTTCAATATTAGGAAATTCTCACAAGTCTGCAAATGGTTAGATAATGGAGGCAGCTGCTGTGGATGCTGCAGAATCAATATCATTGGAAAAGTTCAAAGCAACATTTAGCTCTCTTCTGTCTTTGTTGGGCCAGGAGAAATAAAACTGCCTCTGCCCATCTGGGGATTGCATGCTAATAACATCATTAGTTTCCAAATGCTAAGGATGGAAACAACATGATAAAGACGAGCAATGATCATTTTCCCTCAAAATAACTCACAGTGCCCATTTTACCATCAGTGTCAAGAAACCTGTCCTGATGCAAAGAGCCTCTGCCAAAGCACAGAAATGTCAGCACAGGATGATAGAAAAAGGATGGAAGATGAACATTCAAACTGCAGGGAACAATATGTTAGAATAGAATAGAATAGAATAGAATAGAATAGAATAGAATAGAATAGAATAGAATAGAATAGAATAGAATAGAATAGAATAGAATAGAATAGAGTAGAATAGAATAGAATAGAATAGACCAGACCAGACCAGGTTGGAAAAGACCTTTGAGATCACCAAGTCTAAACTATCACCCAACACCATCTAATCAACTAAACCATGGCACCAAGTGCCTCATCAAGTCTCTTCTTAAACACCTCCAGTGATGGTGACTTCACCACCTCCCTGGGCAGCCCATTCCAATGGGAAATCACTCTTTCTGTGAAGAACTTCTTCCTAACATCCAGCCTAAACCTCCTCTGGTGTAGCTTGAGACTGTGTCCTCTTGTTCTGGTGCTGGTTGCCTGGGAGAAGAGACCAACCCACACTTGACTGCAACCTAAAAGGCAGCATGGGATATGGAGAAGAAAGAGAAAGGGGAGAACAAGATTGTGTGACAGAAGGCAGTCTTGCTTTACTGAACATATTTATTTCTGGATCATCACTGCCTTATTCTTGAACAGTTTTTATATTACTATAGTGTGATATCTCAGCTGAGAAGAGCTCATACAGCATCTGGAAGTGGTGAATTTTGAAGAAGACGACGGCATGCTTGAGTGCGGATAGGATCCACACAAACAAAATGAGATATGAAACGTACAGTGTGTCTGCAGAAGAGATGAGAGAAAATAGTCCAGTAGAAATGAGAGGAGTAGGAAGTTCAGGACTCCTTTCAACCCCTGGATTCCTATGCCAAAATGTGACAATTTCAGGCTATGCCTTTAAAAGTTCCAAACCATTACACAAAAGAACCCCAGAAAGTTGTTTGGAGTACAGCTGTACCACAAGCTCTTTAAACAGCATTAAAGAATAGAATAGAATAGAATAGAATAGAATAGAATAGAATAGAAGAATAGAATAGAATAGAATAGAATAGAATAGAATAGAATAGAATAGAATTAACCAGGTTGGAAAAGACCTCAGAGATCATCAAGTCCAGCCTATCACCCAACACCATCTAATCAAATAAACCATGGCAACAAGTGCCCCATCCAGTCTCTTTGTAAACACCTCCAGTGATGGTGACTCCACCACCTCCCTGGGCAGCACATTCCAATGGCCAACAACTCTTTCTGTGAAGAACTTCTTCCTTACATCCAGCCTAAACCTCCCCTGACATGGCTTGAGACTGTGTCCTCTTGTTCTGGTGCTGGTTGCCTTGAAGAAGAGACCAATCTCAAACTGGCTACAACCTTCCCTTCAGGTAGTTGTAGAGAGCAATAAGGTCTCCCTGAGCCTCCTCTTCTCCAGGCTACGCAACCCCAGTTCCCTCAGCCTCTCCTCATGGAGCTTGTACTCCAAACCCCTCCCCAGCTTAGTTGCCCTTCCCTAGACACATTCCAGCAACTCAACATCTTTCCTAAACTGAGGGGCCCTGAACTGGACTCAGCACTCAAGATGTGACATAACCAGTGATGAGTACAGTGCTCTTGTCTGAACAAGGCAAAACTCACAACATTAGGGAAAGAATACACAGCTGCCTAATTATGGTGGTTTGGCCCTGGTTGGGTACTAAATGCCCACCAAAGCTGCTCTATCACTCCCCTTAGATAGACAGGGGAAAGGGGAAGATCTAACCAAAGGCCACTAATGAGACAGAAACAATTTTATTAATAGAAAGCAAAAGAATGGAATGGAATGGAATGGAATGGAATGGAATGGAATGGAATGGAATGGAATGGAATGGAATGGAATGGAATGGAATGGAATGGGATGGGATGGGATGGGATGGGATGGGATGGGGAATAGAATAGAATAGAATAGAATAGAATAGAATAGAATAGAATAGAATAGAATAGAATAGAATTAACCAAAGCAAAGGGTGTGCATGGAAGCAAAAGCAAAGAAAGACGTTGTTCTCTGTTTCCCATCAGCAGAAGGTGGTTGGTCACTCCTGGGAAGCAGGGCTCTAATTTGTGTAGTGATTGTTCTGGAGGCCAGATGCCATCAATGAATGTCCCCCACTTTCTTCTTTCATTTAGCTTATATATCTGTCTTATGGAATGGAATGCTCCATTAGGCAGTTTGGGTCAGCTGGCCTGGGTGTGTTCTCATAATCTTGCCCATCCCTCAGCATACTCTTGGGGCTGGGAAATGTTGGAAAAGTACAGCCCTGGTGCTTGGCTATGTCACAGTAAAAACACTGGTGTGTTACCAACACTCAGCTACAGCACTGCAGAACACAGTGTGGCAGTTTAGGCTGGGTGCCTCCTGTTCCTGCCACATAAGTTACACTTCTGGTGTTCCAAGCATCCAACCCAGTAGGTGGATGCAGGAAAGAGCATATTTCATACCCATAAATCCTGCACCTTATAAATCCATCTGCAAAGTCATTCTCTCCCTTTTTCTTCCCTCTTTGCTCCTGTGGGGGATGCTCACTATTGGGTAATGGTGGGGGAGTATCTCAAGGCATCTTAGGCCTGGCTAGGCCTAATGCCAGGAAGAGAAGTGGGGCTGAGGGAGGTGGTAATGTTTGGGCAGGCAGTCTCAGACCTGGCCAGCCTGAGATTAGCCTAGCAGTGGTGGGGGAAGAAAGGACCCTGGCCGTTTTGGGTATATCCTCGGGTGGGGAGAAAGGAAATGTTGGGAGGCTTTTGGGTGTGGTGTAAGGGACTCTCTACTCTTTGGGGTATCTTTGCCACTATGCTTTGTAGTTTCTGTAAAACACTGATTTCTTTTCCATTTAAACTTGCCATCACTTTCCAGTCCATTTGTGTGAGTGTCATTCTTTGCCCCTTTCAGGGCACACAGCACTACAATGATACAATGGGGAGATTTAACTCCAGCTCAGCCAAACCAAATGGACTAAGTAAGGCCTGATCTCCTAAGTGAGATCAGATGAACTAAAATTCCTGCAACACTTCACTTTAACAGAAAGGTACTGGGACTCCTGACATCTGGTCTGTACTCTCCCATGTACAGATTGGATACTTCACATCAGACATCACTTTCATGAGCTCTTGAGAGAGACACAGAACATGTTAGAAGAAAGAGAAGGAGAAGGAGAAGAGAGGGAGGAGGAAGGAGAACATGATGACAAAGAAGATGATGACGACTTACTAATGCCTAGCTAATATCTCTTATTTCTTTGAAATTCTGGTTAAATACCTGAGCATTTCAGCATTATGACAAGCACAATGTGAGGAAGATAAAATATTTAGAGTGGGCAATTTACTGTTAAAGAAAACAATCTAATTACAACATAAAAACTTGATTTCCTGCCTGCTGCATGCATCCCTTTATTTTGCCACATGCTTATTCAGAAGACCATCCCAACCTGGAGCGTAATCTCTGCTTGTCCTTCACAGGCCAGGGGGAGAAGAGGAAGCCCTGCCCTTGCCTTGCATCACCCATAGAATCACTGAATCACAGAGGTTGGAAGAGACCTCAAAGATCATCAAGTCCAACCTGTGACCACAGACCTCATGACTAAACCATGGAACCAAGTGCCACATACAATCCCCTCCTGAACACCTTCAGGGATGGTGACTCCACCACCTCCCTGGGCAGCACATTCCAATGGCAAACAACTCTCACAGTGAAGAACTTCCTCCTCACCTCGAGCCTAAACTTCCCCTGGCACAGCTTGAGACTGTGTTCTCTTGTTCTGGTGCTGCTTGCTTGAAAGAAGAGAACAACCCCCTCCTGGCTACAACCACCCTTCAGGTAGTTGTAGAGAGCAATAAGGTCTCCCCTGAGCCTCCTCTTCTCCAGGCTAAACAATCCCAGCTCCCTCAGCCTCTCCTCATAGGGCTTGTGCTCCAAAGTCCTCACCAGCTTTGTTGCCCTTCTCTGGACAAGTTCAAGTGTCTCAATGTCCTTCTTAAACTGAGAGGCCCAGAACTGGACACAGTCCTCAAGGTGTGGCCTAACCAGTGCAGAGTACAGGGGCACAATGACTTCCCTGCTCCTACTGGCCACACTATAATACTGTGATCACTGAACTGAAGCACTGGCTGCTCCAGGGATTCAGCTAGTTCCACTGCCAGCATCAAAAAGGATTGTTTTTCTGTATGCAGTATTTGCCAAATGCATTAATTCTTCTGTTCCTTCAAAGTGCTGAGGGCTGGCAGGAGCTGGAGAGAGGACATTGGAAGGGTATCTGCCAGTGCTATGAGGCAAAGCAAATTTTCTTTCATAGCTCTGGCTGGTACAACCTGATAAATTTATTGCCATGCTGATGGCCAGATTGAGGGTCAGGAAGCAGAGGGGTTTTTTTTCAGATTAGATGAGAAAATATTACCTACGTTTTGCCTTCCTCTTCTGAATGTAACATTGACTACTTGTGAACACCTGGGCATATTGCCCTGCTTTCTTTGGTAGCTCCTTGCCCTGCTTTGCCACTTTTACAGGGCAAATGCCATATTCACCTATCCAGGAAAACATGGTTTTCTTGTTGGGCAGGGAATAGGGTAATTGATGTAAGAATAGTGTACCATGACAGATAAAATGATGGATCTGAGTAATGTCATAGTTCTTTCTGGCCTCTGTGAAAATGTGCTGAAGAAAATAATTCCTCCCAGAAAATTACTTGCAGTACAAATAGACCATGCCAATTTACTTTAAAGGGAAGTTTTGATCTTGCACACCCAGGTTTTAAGTCTGCTGTCCTACTGCAGCCAGCAGAATACCACTGCTGAGATCTAGTTTAGTAAGTGACAAGTAAAACTGTTGTAGTGCAATGCACTGTTTCCCCCTCACCTTTCCCAAACTCCATAAAATCATTGCCTCTGTGATTCTACTATTCCTGATCCATGCAGGTAACTTCAAAACTCTGGCACCACACAGACCAACCAATTATTCCATATTGAAAAACTGCTTGGGATGGTGTTAATTATCACTTTCATAAGCGTTAACTGGATTCCTGTTGTTATGTTTTAGAAGTTTTTCTGTCTACCTACTTCTGCACCTATTATACTCTCTTCAGAGCAGCCCTCATATTATGAAGCAGCCTGCTGAAATTCCTGTTGTGATACAGATTTGAAAAGAATGGCACTGCTATGACATTCATTGTCTGTACCAGAATATGATACCTCCAAATTGTAATTTGGAAAGGAAACAAAATGGAGAATGAAACTGGAATAAATACATTTTTAAAAAGATAAAAAGGGAAAGCATTTCAAAGGGGAAAATTTTGGATCTCCAAAAATGACAGAAAATTGCCTGCAAAAGGAGAAAATTATCAAATCTAAAATGCCACAAATCCACATGCATGCTAGTCAAAGAGAAGTAAATCAGCTGGTGTGATCTAGTGTGAGGTGTCCCTGCCCATGGCAGGGGGTTGGAACTAAATGATCCTTGTGGTACCTTCCAACCCTGACTGATTCTATGATTCTATAAGCAAATAGACACATAGTAAGCAATTTAACTTTTCCCAGCTCAGGCTATTGGTCACACTGTATTTATAGTTCATATATATGTTGTGAAATCACTTGATTTTATCATATGACTACTGTCATTAAAACAGCTTTTCATGATGACTGACATGTGGCATAAAGCCAAAGCATGATTTGGCCCTTGTTTTTGTAGGATTGAGGGGAAAAGTTATGAGCTCTCTGTAACAATAAATGAAAAAATGCCAACTTATCACTGGTAATCACTTTGAAAAGTGACCACCTGAATAAAATGACTAGAATAGAATAGAATAGAATAGAATAGAATAGAATAGAATAGAATAGAATAGACCAGACCAGACCAGACCATTCCAATGGGCAATCACTCTCTCTGTGTAGAACTTCTTCCTAACCTCCAGCCTAAACCTCCCCTGGCACAGCTTGAGACTGTGTCCTCTTGTTCTGGTGCTGGGTGCCTGGGAGACGAGACCAGCCCCCACCTGCCTACAACCTCCCTTCAGGTAGTTGTAGAGAGCAATAGCCTGTGTGATTACAGATTCACCATCATTATTCAAGGACAGGAGAATGAGAGGAAGAGAATGAGAGGAAGAGATGTCTTCCATCTTGTACAAACAAACAAGATACTGAATCTGTCAACCAAAGGAGGAGACGGGGGCTACCTTGTCTAAAACCTCCAAGATACAGTTAAGACCCTTAGATGATTTAGAATCTTCGCTATGAGAGAGAGACCTCACTTAGTCCATGTGCTTTTTTCCTCCCTCTCCTTCAGACTAACATACCCACTCACTAGAAAACAGAGGAGGGAGTGGGAAGGGGAAGCACAGTACAGTTCTGCATTATGGAAGAAGCAAGCCACTGAGTTGGTGGTGGTAGGGATAACGTCTTTGCCCAGATAAAACCTGTAACATTAGAAATCTGAAGCATATGGATAGAAGAAAATAAACGATAAGGAAGGAGGCAGGAGTGCTCATGGAAGGAGGTTACTGTGGTGTAGGCAAAAATTTTGGCAGAGACACATGGAAGAAGAGATTGCTTTGAAGGCAACATGTGCCAAAGCTTAGAGAAAGAGAACAGATTCAGGAAATTTCATTAGAGGAAGTCTGAACTGGAAATTTATCTCACTCTCCATTTGTGCATTGTTGGCATCTCAGGTTTCTCTTTCCCTATACATATCCATTCATATTTTCAGATTTCACCTTCATTTTCCTTACAATTGATTTAATTTTGACATGACCTTCACAGAACTGTAGATGCTTACTCTTCAGAAGATATCCATGTATACTATCATCTGCAGATTTGCATGGTATGCTATGCCATTTGTTAATATGTTAAGAAGTTAAGCAAGTCCAGACACAAAGGTGACCAATGTAGCACTTGACAAGATGGGCACCATCTACACTTGAGATAGCTATTTATCATTATACATTATGCCCTGTTTTTCAATGTGCATGTCAGTATTACTAAGGCAGTGGCAATATGATGCTATAAACATTTTTTGTGAGTTAGAATGCACAGTTAAAATCTCACATATTATAACACCTGGCTTCTGTTTGTCTGCAAGCTTTGTCACTCCACTGAGGGAGTAATCCATTCTGACAGGAAAGATGTATTATTTTGTTTGGTTTTCTTTGTCAGTGAAATGAAGATCCAAACAAGAGCTTCAAAGGAAAAACAGCGGTGCCCCAGGAAGAGCCCTACTCACCTCACTTGTAGCCAAGTGTCCTCATCACTGCGCTGCTGCAGCCTGGCTCTCTGCACTTGCTATCCTCCTGATCTATCAATCCTGACTTGACAGGCTGCCTGATTTTGGCAGCAAGCCTGAACTTGTCCTTCTCTCCCCTTCACACACACTTCTTCCACCAAGGCAGTAATATAATGACTAGGAAAGCCTGGCTGCGGGGTAAACCTCTGTGCTTGATATCCCACAAATTGAGGAAGAACCGTGTGACCGGTTTAGGCTGTGCCTTTAAGAAAGGGACACTTTCTGAAGACTCTGGGTGAATGTTTTGATATTAGAATGAAAACAATGATATGCTAATTCAATTTCATTGGTGGGACCCGGTTGTAGTTTTTTGTTTAGTCTTTCAGTCGGGGCGAGTCAGTCAGCAGTCGTCTTCTTCTTCCCCCTGTGCTGTGAGCTGGCTCGTTTCTCTCTACGATTCTTGCTAACCAGATAAGAGAAAACTAACTTTTGCATCCGCTTTGAGCTTTAACAAAGTTTTCACCCTTTTAATTACCTTCCCTTCTCTTTCTCTCTAACCCTTTTGGGAAAAAGGGGAGGTAGGGAGGGAGAAGGGAGCGGCAGACCAAACCCCCTGGCCGCAGGGGGGGTTGGGGAAAGGTTTCCTGTATTACATACATTGCTGTATATTTCTGTATATATTGTAAATATTGTATATTTTTGTACATATTCATTGCATTCCATATCTGCTTGTAAAATACAGCTTTCATCTGCTTCTCCGGCTGAGTTAGCTGTGGAATTCTTTTTTGTGTGGGGGGAACCTTCCTACTCCACCACAAACCGCTATCTTCCAAGATGACTGTCTAGAGAGTAAACTTACATTTTGGTGTCTGCATTTCAGGTTAAAAGAAAACTTAACTGATCACAGAACAGTTGCATTACTTATGAATGGCATTCCACAGTCTTCCAGAAATCTCAGAAATCCCCATCATTCTTTCTTCTTAATATGTAGTTTGCTTTAAGTGCATTATTTATAACCCTTGATCATTCTTGCCACAAAGCAAAGGAAACCAGACAAAACAAACCCCACACCACAAAACAACAACAACAACAACAAACCCCACATACCAGTCCTGAAAACAAAATATAGACTCACATTTCTTTTGGTAGGACTAATGGAAGAGCCTCATTAGTACTATCAGAAGAAGATATTTTTCCTTCCATTCGATCCTGATTAATTTTCAGAGTGATTGGTATTGTAGTAGACAGTCACGTCCTACTGTAACAACTGGAGAGAAAGAACAATACTCTTCTGCCCTTGAAAAGAGAATATGCACCTTTCACATCACCCCTTTTACTCAACATAAAATCGAGGAATCATCTTGTCTGTGTTTGACATTCCTCCTAAAGTTATTTTGGCTTTTCACTTAAAACTGATTAATTATTTATCTGTGCAATCACATCTCCACAATCTCCCCAGAAGAAACAAACAACAGAGTTTAGATATGCAAAGGATGCTTAGTTTCTGAGGAAGAACAAAGCCTTTACAAACTCTTCCCGAGAGAACATAACATTGGAGACAGATCAAAGGAGGAAACCCTATCCAATACTATTAGATGGATGGATTAAATTTTATGTGTAATCTCGCAGTGGTATTGCTCAAGTTTCAGCATCAGAAAGGTTTTGTGAGCATTCCCAAGAGAAAAAGAAAATAACTGGCATGAATTGTTTAAGATATATTCCAAGGGCAGGAATGAGCAGATCTGCAATTTGGAATTTTCTGTGTGCTTCTCAGCAACGTTATCCTCCTGGTGTGAGATCTAATGCTGGTTTGTGGGAGGCAGAGCTGCACTCCCTGAACAGAGTTACTTTCCATTTTTTTCTGGATATTAGTATGACTTTGTCATCTGAAAAGTTGTCTTGGTAGAGTTATCTGAGCATGTTTCCTCCTAATACCTCTGCTTTCTTAGGAAAGCTATTGACTTGCTGGAACATGTCCAGAGGAGGACAACAAAGCTGGGGAGGGGTTTGGAGCACAAGCCCTATGAGGAGAGGCTGAGGGAGCTGGGGTTGCTTAGCCTGGAGAAGAGGAGGCTCAGGGGAGACCTAATGGCTCTCTACAACTACCTGAAGGTGCGTTGTAGGCAGGCAGGGGCTGGTCTCTTCTCCCAGGCAACCAGCACCAGCACAAGAGGACACAGACTCAAGCTGTGCCAGGGGAGGTTTGGGCTGAATGGTAGGAAGAAATTCTTCACAGAGAGACTGATTGTCCATTGGAATGTGCTGCCTGTGGAGGTGGTGAAGTCACCATCACTGGAGGTGTTTAGGAGGAGACTTGATGGGGTGCTTGGTGCCATGGTTCAGTTGATTAGATAGTGTTGGATGATAGGTTGGACACGATGATCTCTGAGGTCTCTTCCAACCTGGTCTGGTCTGGTCTGGTCTATTCTATTCTATTCTATTCTATTCTATTCTATTCTATTCTATTCTATTCTATTCTATTCCATTCTATTCCATTCTATTCCATTCTATTCTTTACTTGTTTCTATTCTTTATTTGTTTGTTGGTAGGTGTGAGGAGAAGACTTGTAGCCTTTCTTTCCAAGTTTGCTCTTTCATCAGGCCATTTGGGGAAATACTGTGTGCCACCCTCCAAGCTTTCCCTACTTGAGCGCTGCTTGCAACTTGAAACACCAGTAACCACTGCACTTCCAGTTTCCTAACGAAACTCAAGCAGTGCTTGTGACAATTTCTGGTCAATGAAACTGTTTTTCATTCTATTTTACTAAAGAATAGCAACTAAGTATATAGAACAGTAATTGCTGTATCACCATCCTGTCTTAATCTGTTCATATTTGTTCTGCTGTGTTTACAAAAAGAATGATAAAAAACATTGTGGGTTTTGACAGGAGGCACATTTATGCACTTCAAGTGTATGCAAAATGTTTATTTTTACTGTTCTGTCCCAGTTTGATGCACAGAGTTTTGCATTATGCATTGAAATATGAATGTGCCCCTTGTTGTTTCAGTCTGCGTGTGCATGGTTAATATCTGTAAAGCAAAGTGACAACAGAGAAGCAAAGTGGGGGCCCTGGGATGTAAGGAGATGCTGATTCAAACTGTAGAACCTCCACTTGAAAAATATTTGTGGGGGCATAAAAGACTATCTGATAAAATGAACATAAGGCACATAGAATCCTCGAATCCTAGAATCAGTAGACTTGGAAAAGACCTCAAAGATCATCAAGTCCAACTGGTCATTCAACACTTCATGACTAATAAACCATAGCACCAAGTGCCACCTCCAATCCCTTTTTGAACAACTCCAGGGACAGTGACTCCACCACCTCCCTGGGCAGCACATTCCAATGGCTAACAGCTCTCTCTGTGAAGAACTTTCTCCTCACCTCGAGCCTAAACTTCCCCTGGTGCAGCTTGAGACTGTGTCCTCTTGTTCTGGTGCTGGTTGCCTGGGAGAAGAGACCAACCCCCACCTGGCTACAGCCTCCCTTCAGGTAGTTGTAGACAGCAGCAAGGTCTCCCCTGAGCCTCCTCTCCTCCAGGCTAAGCAACCCCAGCTGCCTCAGCCTCTCCTCATAGGGCTTGTGCTCCAAACTCCTCCCCAGCTTCATTGCCCTTCTCTGGACACGTTCCAGCAGCTCAACATCTTTCCTAAACTCAGGGGCCAAGTACTGGCCACAGTACTCAAGATTTGGCCTAAGCAGTGCAGAGTAAAGGGGCAGAATGACCTCCCTGCACCTGCTGGCCACACTATTGCTGATGCATGCTCTTGGATGGACAGCTGTGATCAAAATTATTTTCCTTGCTTCTGGGAGATAACAGCAAAAGTATATAATGCCTGTCATAAAGAGCTATTGGATTTTATCACATTTCACAAGCTATTGTTTCCACACAAAGCAGTGCTTCTCTGGTACTGCAGGCTATTTGTGTATGTCTCAAAAAACTGTGAGATATTTTTCTCACTGAGATGTGTATGTAATGCCTGCATTGGTGCAAATTGATATTCTTAACACAAAATAATCACTGAATATTGTAAGGGCTAAAGTAGAATAGAATAGAATAGAATAGAATAGAATAGAATAGAATAGAATAGAATAGAATAGAATAGAATAGAATAGAATAGAATAGGAGTAGAATAGAATAAGAATAGAATAGAGTAGAATTAAACCAGTTGGAAGAGACCTTCGAGATCATCAGTCCAACCTATCATCCAACATCATCTAATCAACTAAACCATGGCACCAAGCATTCCATCAAGTCTCTTCCTAAACACTTGCAGTGATGGTGACTTCACCACCACCCTGGGCAGCCCATTCCAACGGCAAAGCACACCTTCAGTGAAGAATTTCTTCCTAACATCCAGCCTAAACCTCCCCTGGTGCAGCTTGAGACTGTGTCCTCTTGTCCTGGTGCTGGTTGCTGGTTGCCTGGGAGAAGAGACCAACCCCGACCTGGCTACAACCTCCCTTCAGGTAGTTGTAGACAGCAATAAGGTCTCCCCTGAGCCTCCTCTTCTCCAGGCTAAGCAACCCCCAACTCCTTCATCCTCTCCTCATAGGACTTGTGTTCCAAACCTCTCCCCAGCTTTGTTGCCCTTCTCTGGACATGTTCCAGCAACTCAACATCTTTCTTAAACTGAGGGGCCCAGAACTGGACACAGGACTCAAGGTGTGGCCTAACCAGTGCAGAGTACAGGGGCAGAATGACCTCCCTGCTCCTGCTGGCCACACTGTTCCTGATGCAGGCCAGGATGCCATCGGCCTTCTTGTCCACCTGGGCACACTGCTGGCTCATGTTCAGCTTACTATTGACCAGTACCCCCAGGTCTCTTTCTGCCTGGCCACTCTCCAGAGTATGACAGCGCAGTTATGTGTTTAAAATTCTCATTTAAGATCATCACAGTTCATCCTTAAAATTGTAAGCTATCTGGATAATATAAACCAGGGAAAGTTGTTGAGTGTTATATCAAATAGAACATAATGAAGTAGCCTGAAGAAGCTGTGCTCTGAGACTTTTTGAACTAGTATTCCCACAACATGCAATAGGGATTTATGTTGAAAGAGTTAAGCAGTTCAGAAATTAGATAAAAAAAAATCCTGGCATTTAATCTAGAAAGTTATTTTAAGGGAAGCATTAGGCTGTCAGTCTCCCTTGTTTTCAACTTGAAATTTCATTCTCAGATGAGGGCATTAAAACATTGCCTCTGTTAGAATGGCACAATCAAATGCTGTAGATATTCAGATAACGGCAAGTGGATTTGACCTCAAAGAGCTTATTATTTCGATCCTCTTTTTATTACACAAGTCATCAGCCTGCTTAATTTCAGCAGAGCAAATCACTACAGAACTATATGGAAGGTTTTCTGCTTGGAATGTGTTTTGAATTCTTGAAAGAGAGGCAGCGTTTTTGTGATTGGGTTGTATGATATAATACAGAGAGCTGTGTGAGCCGGCTCAATTCCAACTCTGAATCTACAAAAATTAAAATGGGGGTTCAGATTCACAGATTGCATTGGGTTGGAAGGACCCTCAAAAGTCATCGTGTCCAAAACCCCTGCAGTGAGCTAGGACACCTCCAACTTGATCAGGCTGCCCAGAACCTCATGAAATCTGATCTTATATATCTCCAGGGATGGGGCCTCAACCATAGAATCATAGAATCAGTCAGGGTTGGAAGGGACCACAAGGATCATCTAGTTCCAAGCCCCCTGCCATGGGCAGGGACACCCCACACTAGATCAGGCTGGCCAGAGCCTCATCCAGCCTGGTCTTAAACACTTCCAGAAACGGGGCCTCAACCACCTCCCTGGATAACCCATTCCATGGCTTCACCACTCTCATGGTGAAGAACTTCTTCCTCACATCTAGCCTGAATCTCCCTATTTCCAGCTTCATTCCGTTCCCTCTAGTCCTATCACTACCTGAGATCCTGAGAAGTCCCTCTCCAGCCTTCCTGTAGGCCCCCTTCTAGTTGTAGACAGCAATAAGGTCTCCCCTGAGCCTCCTCTTCTCCAGGCTAAACAATCCCAGCGCCCTCAGCCTCTCCTCACAGGACTTGTGCTCAAGACCTCTCCCCATCTTCATTGCCCTTCTCTGGACACATTCAAGAGTCTCAATATCCTTCTTAAATTGAGGGGCCCAGAACTGGACACAATACTCAAGGTGTGGCCTAACCAGTGCTGAGTACAGCAACTATGCTGATAATTCATCCAGGGGCCAAAACACACCAAAAAATAAATCCTCTTTTGAATTTATTACCCATAGATTGGAGGATATAGCTATTTTGTGTTGCTTACACATACTGCCTGTGCCACCGTGCTTGGATAGAGAGCTTCAAGCCTTTCCACATCTACCTGACTCAAAAAAATTGAGTCACACTATTCCAGAGTCACACTATTCAAAATTCACATGACGGGCTTAAAAAAAACCCCATATTATTGAGTTGCTTTTAATTTATAATTTTCAACTCTTTATGATATACTCAAGTGTTTCAGGCTTCTGGAACCATGGAGGTCAGAAAGCAGATAGCAAACAGACACTTGAGTGGGAAGTCTAGAGAGAAATCTGGCAGGGACGATTCAGTCTATATGTAGATTACAAGACTTGATGCAATGAAGAAACTTCTCCTAAGGTTTGCAGACAGACCTAGAACAAGAAGATCCACAATGCCAGTTTTTGAAGACAGAAGTAAATTTTGACCCTCAGTCGATATGTAATACAGAAGGAAAGGAGTGGCAGAAAATCTCAGAAGAAAATATACAAGGCAAATATCCATGAATCAAGGCCCTGAGAGGGTGATATGAATAATTGAAATAAATAAATAAATGGTAACAGCAAGTCTAGGCACTAATGAAATTATCTACAGTTCTTTTGTAGACACTCACTGAGGGAATAGAATAGACTAGACTAGACTAGACTAGACTAGACTAGAATAGAATTAACCAGGTTGGAAGATACCTTCGAGATCATCAAGTCCAACCAATCACCCAACACCATCTAATCAACTAAAACATGGCACCAAGCACCCCATCCAGTCTCTTCTTAAACACCTCCAGTGATGGTGACTCCACCACCTCCCTGGGCAGCACATTCCAATGGCCAATCACTCTTTCTGTGAAGAACTGCTTCCTAACATCCAGCCTAAGAATACACCATTTGTTTTCTTTAAGATGTAAACTGCAAAACAAAGTATTGGTCAAATGCATTGTTTAAATAACACTTTCATTTGTTATGCTTCTTGAGAAAGTTGGCTGCAAATTGCTACTGGCAAACCTTATAGAATGGAAGGGGAAAATCTGTTATTTATTGAGCATTTTCTGTGTGTTTAGCCCTGCACAACAGAGGGAGCAAAACATACTGTTCCCTAAGAGAGAGACTTGATTTACATCAGGTAATATAATACAAGCACACAAATTTCCTGTAGAACAATGAAAGGCTTAGCTTCAACAAGGTGTTAAAGCATAGGTTGCACTGTAAGCATTCAATTATAGTCCAACATCTCTGGAAAGTGTGGTGGAAAAATATATATTAAGAGGGATTTAAATGGGCAAAGGCATAGAGGGGAAAACAGAGATATGGAGATGAGTAGAAGACAAAGACTCCACTGAAAGAACACTTTCCAGTTACATGAAAGTTCCTTAGCATTGAAACATGCTTTAACAAGCAAAAACATTTCAGATTCTTTCAACACTCCAGTAGCAGCTTGTGAGAAATCTCTGTGCTCCATGATTTGCACATCTGTTATATGTCTGAGAAAAGGGGTACATATATATATATATATATATATATATATATATAAACAGAAGTATATTTGCATGAATCTGAATTTATACACAAAAATTAAGGAGGTTTTACATGTATACTGACTCTGAGCAACTAAGGCTTCCAGACTTGCAATATTTTCAGAATTCTTTACTCTGCCTTGGACACCTACTGTCTCCTTAATGCCTTCCACTCAACTTTATATAGTCAAAGAACAAGAGAAAAAAAGGAAATAAGGGAAAACAGATCTGTAGAAAAACAGTGGTTGAGTGCTACAGGCTGGGGTCAGAGTGGCTGGAGAGCGGCCAGGCACAGAGAGACCTGGGGGTACTGGTCGATGGTAGGCTGAACATGAGCCTGCAGTGTGCCCAGGCAGCCAAGAGGGCCAATGGCATCCTGGCCTGTATCAGGAACAGTGTGGCCAGCAGGAGCAGGGAAGTTATTGTGCCCTGTGCTCAGCACTGGTTAGGCCACACCTTGAGTCCTGTGTCCAGTTCTGGGTTCTTCAGGTCAGGAAGGATGTTGACTTGCTGGAATGTGTCCAGAGGAGGGCAACAAAGTTGGTGAGGGGTTTGGAGCACAAGCCCTATGAGGAGAGGCTGAGGGAGCTGGGGTTGCTTAGCCTGGAGAAGAGGAGGTTCAGGGGAGACCTTACTGCTGTCTACAACTACATGAAGGGAGGTTGTAGACAGGTGGGGCTGGTCTCTTCTCCCATCAGAACAAGAGGACACAGTCTCAAGCTGCACCAGGGGAGGTTTAGGCTGGAGGTTAGGAGGAAATTCTACACAGAGAGAGTGATTGGCCATTAGAATGTGCTGCCCAGGGAGGTGGTGGAGTCACCATCATCGGAGGTGTTTAGGAGGAGACTTGATAGGGTGCTTCATGCCATGGTTTAGTTGATTAGATGGTGTTGGATGATAGGTTGGACTTGATGATCTCGAAGGTATCTTCCAACCTGGTTAATTCTATTCTATTCTATTCTATTCTATTCTATTCTATTCTATTCTATTCTATTCTATTCTATTCTATTCTATATGTTAAAAGAGGATGAAGGATTCCTGTCATGTGAGTGATTTATATTTTCTCCCGTTTAATTATGTTCTATAAAATTACCAACTAGCCCCTTTACTCTTTTGTAAAAGTATAGATGTTTCATAGGTGTTTGATAGATGTTGGATTCACCTCGACCAACGCTTTCAGGACCAGATGTAAGCAAGCAAAGACGTTTATTACGTTATAAAGCAAAGTTATATAGTCTATCAGAAGGCACGTGTCACATCTCAACTGGTCATTTTCTACTAGCATGCATGTAACTAAGGCATACAATAGGTCAAAATAGCAAAACAATATTTTAACACATCCAATCAAATTCTACCCAGCTTGTCTCCTTCTGTTCCAAGTTGTTTACATTACTCTCAGAGTCAAAGATGAAACATAGCTCTAACTCAAAGGCAAATCTTCCCTATAGTCCTACAAAGCTATCTGAAAACAACCTCTTTTACATCTTCCTATAGTCTTCTAAAGCTATACAAAAACCTCTTCCAACATTCTTTTACCAACTTCGTTCCTCTAAAACACATGGAACCTGATTTGATTCTCCCTAGCAAAATGTCAGGTTTTTGCTGTTCCACCAAGCAGACACCACACAAATACTTTCTCTCAGGCAGAAAAATTTTCCCGCACCTATCCATCTACTAATCCCTTTCCTCTGTCCTTTTTGGAGTTCCAGTTTTGTAAGGACTCTGTGTGCCAAATGAACTCTGGGTTATCTACAGTGCTCAGCCAAAGGTCAGGGTTGACTTTATAAGGGACAGAAGTCAAAAAGAAGTTAGATGGCCATCATCAGTGCAAGCAGCGTTTTGGTATCATTTCCAGAAGGAGGGAGAATTCTTGCTACATTAGGGTATCTCTGCTGGTCCATATGGACACATGCCATGGAAAATGCATTATCCATTAGGAAAACTTGCAGACAGAGTAGGTCTGAAGTGCACTTTTTATTGTCTTGTGTGGCTTTAATCCTGTTTCTTCCGTCGTTGAGTATCTGTAATAAATTCTTTGTCAGTTAAAATGTGCACAAGAAGATAGAGCAGGGCAAGCGTTTAAGAACCTCGTTTCTTTTCCTACTTTTACTCATAAGGGGAGTGAAAATAACAGAGGTTTATGATTTCAGGAGCTACTTTGCACTATACAGAATAGCTACAAATCTTTAGTTTAAAAATAACCAACATAAAAGGACTGAGTCTGCATTACAATCTAATCAGTTTTAAGATAATAAGAGAAAAGAGAAAATGAAAGTGTGGCAATACAGAGTTTTTAACTCTGCACTGTTTCTGCATAATATTTAAGTCTCCTTGAGCTTTACAGATTTTATGTTTAGGCTAGAATTTATTTGAGTTAAAAAAAAAAAATCAGAATTAGATGCTGCTCTGAGAGGTAGGAGGATCTAGACACACTGTGGATGTGAAAGCTCTGATGAGCTTCGGTACATTTTGGTTATGTGACAAGAATTGTGTGCTGCTGGACAGTGCTCCTGCTTGGCAAGCAAAGAGCTATATCTAATTCTCAGGATACTTTGGTGAGGCCATAGCTGGGATGCATGCATTGTTAATAAATCACAGAAGGAGACCTGAGGAGGTGTAAGCATTTGCCTCACGATGCTGGTTGTTCTACAGCCACAGAAAGCAAAGCCACCCTCCCTAATGCTTCTCGACTAAGAAAATGCACTTGTCTTCGACTCCACTGCATTCCCATGACCTCATGAGTCCAAAATACATCCAGCATGACCCAGGCAGAGAAACAGGCTTCCAAGTACTGCAGTGATTATTATCATTAACTACTGAACAGTACTATCAGTATTAGCCTGGTATTACCTTGCAGGGTGTTGCAGTTTGGGCTGGGTGCCCCCCTGCTTCCTGTGTCCAGAGGTCCAGCCCAGTGGGTGGACACAGGAAATTGGGTATTTCTACCATAATTCTCTGCACCACTATAAGATCTAGTGCGAGGTCTAAGCACCTCCTCTTTCTTCCTCGCCGTCGCCCGGTAATGGGGGAGTTGTTGTCTCCCGGCCATGGGCCTGGCTAGGCCCAAGGCCACGGGGGGGATGGGCAGTCTCAGATCTGGCCAGCTGAGACTAGCCTGGCAGTGGGGAGGGGGGGAAGAAGGAGCCCTGGGGGTCTTGGATGTACCCCCAGGTGGGGATGGGATTATCTTGGGACTGGTTTGGGATTTCTTTTGTCACTCTGCTTTTGGCTTTCTGTAAAGATTCACCGCTTTTCCTTTAAACTTTCCATCACTTTTGCAATCCGTTTTGTTTTGAGTTGTTTTATTCTGCCCGTGGTGGGGAGGGTTTGGAGAGGGGCTGCCTTAACCCATCACATTATTGGTAGCAGAGGATGGTTGTGATGGGGAGAGGGGTCTGCCCTCAACCCCTTGCACTCCTGGCGAGCCAGGCAGGAGTAGGAGTTTGTTGTTGTGGCCACTTTGCAGATCGGATTGCAAAAGACGGAGAGTTTAAATTCAGTTCTGGGCGTCGGCTTGGGTTTTGGAAGTTGGGGGGTCAAGTTTTGTTCTTGGGGCGATTGTGTGAATTCTTGTGGATTGCAGGGGGACACCTGGTGCGTGGCCGATGGCACGGAGCCCCCTCCTGCTCTTCCATGCAGGGGTGGTTCCTGACCATCGGAATTGGGGAACCGCTTAAGAACGCGGGACCTGCCCTTCCTCCACCCTTTGCTCTCTGCGGGCGGTAGAAGCGGCGGGGGTGAGGCGGGGGAGGGGCAGCGGCGAGCAGATCAGGATCGGGCCCGTTTTCGCTGCGGGAAAGAGCCAGCCGTGGCGAGCGGGCGAGCCCAGCTCCCGAAACTCAGGAGGGCGAACGGGGACCCCAGCTGCAAAGCCGTTCTCAAGGGCTCTGGGAACGCGTTTATGGCTTTCGCTGGAGAAGCCGTTTGAATGCCCGAGGGGTGGAGGCGATTTTGATTCTGTACCGCGGCGATAGAGGCGGCCGGACCTCTGCTGTATGCTCGGGCTGCGGCGGCGGTGGCCTCGGCCGTGCGCTCGGAGTAGCGACGGCGGCGCCCGGCCGGCCACACGGGCTGCGGTGGCGGCGGGCCTGGCCGTGCCCTCGGAGCGCCGGCCCCGGCCCCGGCCCCAGCCGTGCGCTCGGGCTGTAGTGGGGCCGGTCCTAGTCTCTTCCCTGATTACTTTTCGGACTAGTTCTGAAAAATAGCGCCGAGCACCTGGCTCCACCTCCCTTCTTCTCAGTAGGTTGTGGTGCAGTCCCTCCCCCTTCCGGGGGGGTTTGTGTAGTTGAATGCTGGTCACGGCTTGGTACGCGAACGCCGAGGGGGGCGGTGTACCTGTGACATGCGTTTGTATAGCCTCGGGCCGCGGCTGGAAGCGGTCAGCACTGGGCTTGGGATAGGTCCGTGCAGGGTTGAGGAAGGCTCAGTGTGCTATTTTCCTGGAGGGGTGGAGAAGGAGTTAGAGCTTGATTGCTCTGACTGGCTTGCCCCAGGGGTGGAAATATGCCACTGAGTAAATGGAGATGGAAATAGAAGTTAGTTGAGAAGTTGTGAGGCTCTTTTCCAGGTGGCCAGGATGTCCACCGGATCCATGAAGAACTTGCACCGCAGAAGAGTGAACTCTGCATCGCTGGGTGGTTCCATCAGATGAGAGAAGAAGAACTGGAATGGACTGACACTTGACCCTGAATGAGAGACTGTTTGGGTGGACGCCCAGATGAAGATAAGGACTTCGCCAGACATGTCATCGGAAGAGTTCTAATTTGATGATATGTTTGGGGTGCAGAGATTATGGTATGAAATAAGGGGTGGCATGTTGCAGTTTGGGCTGGGTGCCCCCCTGCTTCCTGTGTCCAGAGGTCCAGCCCAGTGGGTGGACACAGGAAATTGGGTATTTCTACCATAATTCTCTGCACCACTATAAGATCTAGTGCGAGGTCTAAGCACCTCCTCTTTCTTCCTCGCCGTCGCCCGGTAATGGGGGAGTTGTTGTCTCCCGGCCATGGGCCTGGCTAGGCCCAAGGCCACGGGGGGATGGGCAGTCTCAGATCTGGCCAGCTGAGACTAGCCTGGCAGTGGGGAGGGGGGGAAGAAGGAGCCCTGGGGGTCTTGGATGTACCCCCAGGTGGGGATGGGATTATCTTGGGACTGGTTTGGGATTTCTTTTGTCACTCTGCTTTTGGCTTTCTGTAAAGATTCACCGCTTTTCCTTTAAACTTTCCATCACTTTTGCAATCCGTTTTGTTTTGAGTTGTTTTATTCTGCCCGTGGTGGGGAGGGTTTGGAGAGGGGCTGCCTTAACCCATCACACAGGGACAGACAACAAGGAGCTGGGAAAGGTGAGGGACCAGTGTTCCCTCTTCTGCAGCTGTGACTCTTTAAAATGTTGAACTTTACTAAGCTTCCCCTGCAGCACTAGGGTGTTTAAGCTCCTATTTTGTCTTCTCTTTTTCACTCACTGCTGAGGTTCAGTGTGCTGGATCATAGAATCACAAAATTGTTTTGGTTGAAAAAGACCTCTAAGATCCACAAGTCCAACCATCAACCCAATACCACCATGGTCATTAAACTACTTCCTAAAGTGCCACGTCCACACATTGCTTGAACCCCTCCAGGGACAATGATGCCACCACCTTCCCAGGCAACCTATTCCAATGACCACAGACTCTCATGTTCAGCCAGCTGTCAATCAGTACCCCCAGGTCCCTTTCTGTTTGACTGTTCTCCAGCCACTCTGACCCCAGCCTGTAGCACTGCATGGGGTTGTTGTGGCCAAAGTGCAGCACCCGGCACTTGGACTTGTTGAATGCCATCATGTTGGACTCTGCCCATCTGTCCAGCCATTTGAGATCCCTCTGGAGAGCCCTTCTACCCTCTGACTGATAAACACCTGCTCCAAATTTAGTGTCATCTGCAAATTTACTGATGACTGACTCAACCCCCTCATCCAGATTGTCAGTGAAGATATTAAACACGATGGGGCCCAGCACTGATCTGTGAAACTTCTTCCTTATTCACTTGAAACAAAGCAAAACAGAACAAAACAAATAAACAAACAACCCCCCAAACAAACTAAACCAAGCAAACAAACAAACTGTAATGTGAGTAAACTACCTGAACTGGGAAGATGGTTTTGGATAGGAAGGCAAAAGTTTCATGAACATCCCAGAGGAGGTATCAACTCTTTTTATTCCATAGTTCTGCTACTTAGGGAAAAAAATGTGGGATGTGGGACATTCTGATTGAATATTATCACTCTAATCAATTTTCTTGTAGGATATTCTGAACTACAAAAACATTCTTAATGAAGGTATTTAATTTTATTTAAATAGTGAAGCACATCAAGAATAATTAGAACTGAGGTTTTCCACTTCCTAACAGTATCTAAAATTCTTCCTGACACATGAATTCCAGGGGCACTGCTAATTCGGGTCAGGAATATCTTCCCTGGACAAGGACAATTTTGTACCCAACTCTTACACTGTCACTAGGGAGGCATAATGAGGCACTTCATTTTTAACTAAGGTGCTCCTGTACTTCTAATATTTGTTGTCTACTCTTTTCAGTTAACTGTAGAAAATAACTCCTATAGTGTAAGTAGCCTATGAGGATATCCAGATGTCCATCAGGTCAATGATGCAAAGGTTTTATTAGCTGAAATACCTGGAGTACTTCTTTCCAAACTGGACTACCATTTAGTGTCTAGGTAATGACAGTCTTTGACACATCAATCACCTGTGTATAGAATAAGCACCACCATCACATTGGTAAGACTTCCATTGTCCTGAGTGGAATGGAGACATGTGTCTGTATGTCCTTTCTCTATAGTATTTTTTAAGGACAGTTGTGAGGCATTTCCAGAAGGGACAAAATATTTCTGTTAAGTCTTGTGGGTCAGATCCACCTCATCTCCAGTCTAAACTCAAATCTTCCTCAAAAAAGCTTTTGATTTTGCACTGCTTAAATGGCAACCAAGTGAGGAGTTAGTTAAGTGAGTTTGCTTTCATAAAGTTTGACCTGTTCACTTTCATGGAGCATAGACATGTAAAGCTGGGGGGAGGTTTGTTTTGTGGTTATTTTCCCCTCTCTTTTTCTATTTAGTTTTATTTATCTAAAGTTCTTAGGAACTTGGTTTAGGCAAAGGAAAACTAACTTTGCATTGATTTTTAATCAGTATTTTCTTTGCATCCCTGCAGTCAACAACACAGGGTGACAATGTCATATTCAAGACAAATGGGTTTTGGAAATGCACTTTTCCTGGATAATTGAAAACAGAGCTACACATTAAAAAAGCATTTGCTTCTTGATGTTCTCTTGTACAGGGGAAACTGTCTGGTGGAATGAGCATAGGTCTGTATTTCAAAGAGGTAAATACATTTCTGATCTCTCCCTAGGTATAACCCCCTTTCATCATGCTCTCTAGGACAGTAATTTATTGTATTTTCCCAGTTCTTCCAAAAGAAAAATTCCACCACTTTTTTGCCTTTCTATTTTTTTTCAACTTCATCCAAAATCATTCTTTTAAAAAGAACCTCTTAAAAGTGGTTAGAAAAAAATCCTTTCCAGAAATACAAGTTTTATACACTTTCTGCATTGCAAACATTTATGAAAGTGAAGAGGATTAAAGAAGGTTCTGTGTTACTGACAAAATTTATACAGAGAATTTCATATTTTTGCAAATTATTCTGTTAATTTTATGCACTTTTACAGATCTTGCTGAGTAAAGACAATGTGAAAAATGAAACAAAATGCATCTTATAAGTCTGCATGGCCAGTATTCTAAGTAATATCATATTGAACATGAGCCAGCAGTGTGCCCAGGTGGACAAGAAGGCCAATGGCATCCTGGCCTGCATCAGGAACAGTGTGGCCAGCAGGAACAGGGACAGCATTGTGCCCCTGTACTCAGCATTGGTTAGGCCACACCTTGAGTCCTCTGTCCAGTTCTGGGTCCCCCAGTTTAAGAAAGATGTTGAGTTGCTGGAACATGTACAGAGAAGGGCAACAAAGATGGTGAGATGTTTGGAGCACAGCCCTATGAGGAGAGGCTGAGGGAGCTGGGGTTGTTTAGCCTGGAGAAGAGAAGGCTCAGGAAGACCTTATTGCTCTCTACAACTACCTGAAGAGAGGTTGTAGCCAAGTAGGACTTGGTCTCTTCTCTCAAGCAACCAGCACCAGAACAAGAGGACACAGTCTCAGGCTGTGCCAGGGAAAGTTTAGGCTTGATCTTAGAAAGAAGTTCTTCCCTGAAAGAGTGATTTGCCATCAGAATGTGCTGCCAGGGAGGTGAAGGAGTCACCGTCAGTGGAAGTGTTTAAAAAAGAGACTGGATGGGGCACTTGGTGCCATGGTTTAGTTCATTAGATGGTGTTGGGTGATAGGTTGGACTTGATGATCTCAAAGGTCTTTTCCAACCTGGTCTATTCTATTCTATTCTATTCTATTCTATTCTATTCTATTCTATTCTATTCTATTCTATTCTATTCTATTCTATTCTGGAGGTGCTCAAGAGGGGATTGGACACGGTGCTTGGTGCCATGGTCTAGTAGTCATGAGGTCTTGGGTGATAGGTTGGACTTGATGATCTCAAAGGTCTTTTCCAACCTAGTCAATTCTGTATTCTTTATTCTGTTTCTGTTTCCTGAGAGCATAAGTACTATATGTGTTATGCATTGACTAGATGAAGGCTATAGACAGGGCATCTGAGAATGTGTTTCTGTCAAGGAGATTGCTGGTAACTGCAGAAAAAGGTGATGTTGCTCAACAAATATTTTCAACCTTTCCCTTTCTTTGATTGTGTCAACTTTAACTCCAACACTGATCTTATGCCTCTTATGGTTCTAGACTGCAGTAATGCAGCTGCAATGTATTTGAGAGAAAAGGAAAAAGCAATACCTTCTGTGATAGAAACCCATCAGGTTTTGTGTCTGCTGCCTTGGCTAAACATCTTTTTTGCTCTGTTCATTTTTCCACGGAGAATCATAGAATCATAGAATCAGTCAGGGTTGGAAGGGACCACAAGGATCATCTAGTTCCAACCCCCCTGCTACGGGCAGGGACACCTCACACTAGATCAGGCTGGCCAGAGCCTCATCCAGCCTGGTCTTAAACACCTCCAGGGACGGGGCCTCAACCACCTCCCTGGATAACCCATTCCAGGGCTTTACCACTCTCATGGTGAAGAACCTCCTCCTCATGTCCAGCCTGAATCTCCCTATCTCCATCTTCATTCCGTTCCCCCTAGTCCTATCACTACCTGAGATCCTGAGAAGTCCCTTCCCAGCCTTCCTGTAGGCCCCCTTCAGATACTGGAAGGCCACAATGAGGTCACCTCGGAGCCTTCTCTTCTCCAGACTGAACAGCCCCAACTCCTTCAGTCTGTCCTCATAGGAGAGATGCTCCAGCCCTCTGATCATCCTCGTGGCCCTTCTCTGGACACGCTCCAGCACGTCCACTTCCCTCCTGTAATAGGGGCTCCAGAACTGGAGGCAGTACTCCAGGTGGGGTCTCACCAGAGCTGAGTAGAGGGGAAGAAGCACCTCCCTTGACCTGCTGGTCACACTTCTCCTGATGCAGCCCAGGATCTGATTGGCTTTCTGGGCTGCAAGCGCACATTGAGAGCTCATGTTGAGCTTCTCATCCACCAGCACCCCCAAGTCTCTCTCCTCAGGGCTGCTCTCCAGCCAGTCACTGCCCAGCCTGTATTTGTGCCTGGGATTGCCTCGACCCAGATGCAGGAGCCTGCACTTGGTCTTGTTGAAGCTCATGAGGTTGGCTTGTGCCCACCTCTCCAGCCTGTCCAGGTCCCTCTGGATGGCATCCCTTCCCTCCAGCGTGTCTGCTTCACCACACAGCTTGGTGTCATCAGCAACCTTGCTGAGGGTGCACTCGATGCCACTGTCCATGTCACGCACAAAGATGTTGAACAAGACAGGTCCCAGGACTGATCCCTGAGGGACTCCGCTTGTCACTGGCCTCCACTGGGACATGGACCCGTTGACAGCCACTCTTTGGGTGCGGCCATCAAGCCAGTTCTTTATCCATCTAGTGGCCCATCCATCAAACCCATGTGTCACCAGCTTGGAGACCAGGAGGTGGTGCGGGACAGTGTCGAAGGCTTTGCTCAAGTCCAGGTAAACGACATCAGTTGCTCGCCCCTCATCTATTAATGCTGTCACCTGCTCATAGAAGGCCACCAGGTTTGTCAGGCAGGATTTGCCCTTGGCAAAGCCATGCTGACTATTCCCAATCACCTCTTCACTGTTCTTCTGAGTCATTAGTGCCTCCAGGAGGATCTGCTCCATGATCTTTCTGGGCACAGAGGTGAGACTGACTGGCCTGTAGTTCCCCGGTTCCTCCTTCTTGCCCTTTTTGAAAATGGGAGTAATGTTTCCCCTTTTCCAGTCTGTGGGGACTGCCCCAGTCTGCCATGACTTCTGGAATATAATAGAGAGGGGCTTGGCAACCTCATCTGCCAGTTCTCTCAGCACCCGTGGGTGTATCCCGTCGGGTCCCATGGACTTGAACACTTTCAGGTTCTTCAGGTGATCACGAACCTGTGCTTCACTTATGATGGGCAGTTCTTCCTCCCCGTCCCTGGCATCGTCTTCCATGACACCAGGAGTGTGGCTGGAGGCCCTTGCAGTGAAGACTGAGGTAAAGAAGTTATTGAGTACCTCAGCCTTTTCCACATCACTTGTGACTAATTCACCACATTCCTTTCTGAGGGGGCCCACACCTTCCCTAGTCTTCTTCTTGCCATTAACATACCTATAGAAATTCTTAGTGCTCCCTTTAACCTCCCTGGCTAGATTCAATTGGTCCTTTGCTGTAATCAGCCAGTATAGTAAAGATAATTTAACCGTATCACATTCATTTTACTTCATAACTGCAGTGGGTCTAAAGTGTGGGCCATTAAGTCTGATGTGCCTTGCATTGTCCAGGAGTTCCTAAACCTCTAAGAAATAAACAAGAATGTTCATTTCCACTGTTTTAAGGAAGAATTCTCACAGTTTCTTTGGTTATGAAATTATCTTCTCTTCTACTTACATTCTCCAGATCTTCCTGTATCAGCTTTTCTTTATTGTCACACCTCAGTTTGCATCTACCAAGAATGGAATGGAATGGAATGGAATGGAATGGAATGGAATGGAATGGAATGGAATGGAACTGAATGGGATTGAATTGAATTGAATTGAATTGAATTGAATTGAATTGAATTGAATTGAATTGAATTGAATTGAATTGAATTGAATTGAATTGAATTGAATTGAATTGAATTGAATTAGCCAGGTTGGACAAGACCTTTGAGATCATCAGTCCAACCATATCACCCAACACTGTCTAATCAACTAAATCATGGAAACAAGCACCCCATCCAGTCTCTTCCTAAACACCTCCAGTGATGCTGACCCCACCACCTCCCTGGGCAGCCCATTCCAATGGCAAATCACTCTTTCTATGAAGAACTTCTTCCTAACATCCAGCCTAAACCTCCCCTGGCTCAGCAAGAACTTGATGATCATTCTTACTCACTTTGATTAGGGACTAGTATGGTCCATTTCCAGTACAGGGCTTCGTTCTGAAATTGAAATAGTACTTCAAGTTCAACCACTGTCCCATACTTTGATGTAGCTGTTAATGCCCCACAGAGAATGCCACTCCCCTATTAAGAGCTTGAGTAATTTTGTTATCTCAGATACATTAACAATCCATAAGGCAGAAATATGATTTGATTGACAAGAAGATATTTTAGCTGGAAACATCCTGAATGTAAACTTGACAAATGAGCAAGCATGACATGGAAATCACAGGAGACGGAAAACTGAAGAATGACATGAGATTTTGGACAAAATTGCTTTTCTGATAAGGACCCATTTCAAGCTCAATGATTAGCACTTACTCAGCAGCTCACCATGCACTGAACTTGGCAGTATCACCAGGGTCAGGTTTCGATATATATTCACATGCATGAATAATTCTCAATTTTTCCATTACATTAGGCACAAGCAGGCATCTTTTCTCTATCATCATGCATGAATGTCTTATCTTGCCACCATATTCCTCTTGAAATGAAAATAGTCAGTTGCTTCTTACTGTATCTCAGCACCCTGGCGCAGTATCTCCTCTTAACTGCCCCTCTGAAAAGCCCGGTATCACAGGAAGCCTGCTGGGTTTGTTTTGGTTTGGTTGGTTGGCTTGTTGTTGTTTTTTGCATAGCAAGTTCACCTTCTAGAGTTATTAAACAATGGCAAGATGGTTATTGTCATGGATTCAGTGCTGCTGTTATTCATCCCATGCTGCAGTCATGCCGGCTTCAAAAGATGAAAGTGCTAACTGGAGCAAAGTATTATGGGGCTTGAAGTTCAGATTGCACCATGGGAGGCTTCCTGTTCTGGTTGCTGCTTCTGGTTGCGGGTTCTTGGGTGTTGGCTCTTTTCCATAGGGATGGCAGCGAGGTGTGTGGGAATCGGGTAGCTGCTGCTTTTGGCTGTCTGTTTTATGCTGGGGTTTTTCTCCTGTATTTCACTCTGCTCCTTCTGCAAATAGGCTAAGGTAAGGTAATCAGGCATTGTATTATTAGATTAATTAGATTTATAGCCAAGGTAATTACTCATTGTACTCATGATATTCATGTTCAGTCTGGAGAAGAGAAGGCTCCCAGGTGACCTCATTGTGGCCTTCCAGTATCTGAAGGGGGCCTAAAGGAAGGCTGGGGAGGGACTTCTCAGGCTATCAGGTAGTGATAGGGCTAGGGGGAATGGAATGAAGCTGGAGGTGGGGAGATTCAGGCTAGATGTGAGGAGGAAGTTCTTCACCATGAGAGTGGTGAAGCCATGGAATGGGTTGTCCAGGGGGTGGTTGAGGCCCCGTTTCTGGAGGTGTTTAAGCCCAGGCTGGATGAGGCTCTGGCGGCCTGATCTAGTGTGAGGTGTCCCTGCCCGTAGCAGGGGGTTGGAACTAGATGATCCTTGTGGTCCCTTCCAACCCTGACTGATTCTATGATTCTATGATATCTCATGTTATATTAATCTTTTACTTCTTTATCTCAACCCTGAGTTTTGTGTATTACTCTTCCCCTCACTTTTATGTTGGGGCAGCAGGCAGGTTAGCCCTTGTGCTAAACTATTACATTCCTTTGGCACTCCAATGTGAGGCAGTCAATTTTGGCAGGAGACAAAAGGGTTAAGATAAACAAAAAGAGGATTCAGTTATGGCTTGAAGCCTTGTATCCAGGTGGGGTTTGGTCTCTTCTCCCAGGCAACCAGCACCAGAACAAGAGGACACAGTCTCAAGCTGCACCAAGGGAGGTTTAGGCTGGATGTTAGGAAGAAATTCTTCACAGAAGGAATGATTGCCCATTGGAATGGGCTGCCCAGGGAGGTGGTGGAGTCACCATCACTGGAGGTGTTTAGGAAGAGACTGGATGAGGCATTTGGTGCCATGGTTTAGTTGATTGGATAGTGTTGGGTGATAGGTTGGACTTCATGATCTCGGTCTTTTCCAACCTGGTTAATTCTATTCTATTGTTAAGAAAGTTCTGTGTAAGTTGTTTTGCCTTTTTTTTTTTTTGTTTTCCTTTACTTTTCTGTCATGTGTTTGATTTCCTTTTGGAGGTTGATGTGCTGGGGTCCTGTTTGCGCTTGCAGTGGTGCAAGGGAAAAGAAGTATAAAGCAGTTTGCAAAAGATAAGGACAAGCTGGGGAACAAGAGAAGGAGAGAACTGTTTGCTGCTTGCTCACTCAGCTTTTAAGCTTATCTGGCTTTGGAAGATGGCCAGGGTCAGTGGATGGAACTAGCAAAAGCCACAGGGAAGTAAGGAAAATCTCTCCTCCTCTGTACAGGCCTGCGTTTCAGCCATGAGGAACAGATGTTCGCCTGTCTAAGGGAGAAAATCTCAGAGGCACACACCCTGGTGTACCCTGTGGTTTTACTCGCATGACCATGGTGAGGACATGAGGAAGTTGGATAGAATGAATTACAGGGAAATTCCCCCTAAAGAATTCTGCTTCAGTTTCCAGTGGAAAATCACCCAAGAAAAACAGACAAGCTGATACTGCTTCTGATTCTTCTGAAAGGACAAAGCATCCTCACAGGACACAAAACTAGAGGGGCCCTGCCTCCAACCAGATGGAGGAGAGGAACAACCAGGTTTTTATATGGAAACTACTGCTTGGCAATTTGAAGAGGTGGAACCCATCTGTACTTCTGGTGTGACAGAGAGATATCCACTCCTACATGCACTGGAAGCTGAGCACTGGAATGATGCCACAATATACTTTCACTTGGAGGGGTGGAAGAGTCACTAGTATCAACTGCCCCACTTGACTGTCCCTGGAGTGGAAACACAGCCCCACCATTTGGACTGGTCATGGACTGGTCTAGATTGTACTGGAATAGAGTGGAGATCCAGAGTATCTGCAGTGAGGAGCAGATCCAGCAGCAACCATGCAAAGCAGAAAGTGGAAGAACATTTGCATCCCAGAGTCCTGAGGGAATTGGCTGATGTGGTTGCCAGACCACTCTCCATGATATTTCAGAAGTCCTGGCAGTCAGGTGAGGTCCCTGGGGACTGGAAGCAAGGAAACATCACGCCCATTTCTAAAAAGGGTAGAAAAGAGGACCCTGGGAACTACCAACCTGTCAGCCTCACCTCTATACCTGGGAAAATCATGGAACAGATCCTTCTAGATGCCATGCTGAGGCACATGGAGGACAGGAAGGTGAATCGAGACAGCCAGCATGGCTTTACTAGGGGCAAATCCTGCCTGGCCAATCTAGTGTCTTTCATTGATAAAGTGACTATGTCACTAGATAAGGGACTAGCTGTGGATGTGATCTACTTGGACTTCTGCAAGGCCTTGACACAGTCCCCCACAACATCCTGCTCGCCAAGTTGGAGAGAGATGTATTTGATAGGTGGACTGTTCAGTGGATAAGGAATTGGCTGGATGGTCACATCTAGAGGGTGATGCTCAATGGTTTGAAGTGCAGATGGAGAGCAGTGACAAGTGGTGTCCCTCAGGGGTCTGTACTGGGACCTGTGCTGTTTAATATTTTTATCAATAATATAGACAGTGAGATTGAATGCATCATCAGCAAGTGTGCAGATGACACCAATCTGAGTTGTGTTGTTGATACACCAGAGGGACAGGATGTCATCCAGAGGGACCAGGTGAACCTCATGAAGTCGAACAAGAGCAAGTGGAATGTTCTGCACCTGGACTGGAACAGTCCTCACTATCAATTCAGACTGGGGGTGAGGTGTTAGAAAGCAGCCTTGTGGAGAAGGACTTGTTGGTGCCGATGGATGAGAAGCTGGACATGAGCAGGCAGTGTGTGCTTGCAGCCCAGAAGGCAAATCACATCCTGGGCTGCATCAAAAGATGCGTTGCCAGCAGATCCAGAGAAGTGATTCTACCACTCTGCTCTGGTGAGACCTCACCTGGAGTACTGTGTACAGGTCTGGAGACCTCAATATAGGAAGGACATGGACCTGAAGGAGCAGGTTCAGAGGAGGGCCATGAAAATGATCAGGAGGTTGGAGCACCTCTGCTATGAGGACAGGCTGAGGGATCTGGGGTTGTTCAGCCTGGAGAAGAGGAGGCTCCTGGGAGACCTAATAGCAGCCTTCCAGTACCTGAGGGGGAGCTTGCAAGAAGGATAGAGAGAGACTGTTTACAAGGGCCTGCAGTGACAGGATGAGGGGCAATGGCTTCAAACTAGAGAAGGGCAGATTTAGATTGGATATAAGGAAGAAGTTCTTTACTATGAGGGTAGTGGAACATTGGAACAGGTTGCCCAAGGAGGTGGTTGAGGCTCCTTCCCTGGAGATATTCAAGGTGAGGCTCTCCAAGTCTCTGGGCAGCCTGCTCTAGTTGGGGATGTCCCTGCTGGCTGTAGGGAGGTCAGACTAGATGACCTTTGGAGGTCCCTTCTGGCCTGGACCATTCTATGATTCTCTGATTCTATGAAAGTAAAATATTAGTTGAGCTCCTTTGATCAGTCCACAGCAATTTCCTTTCAAAGGTTCACAAACAAGGTTAATTTATTCCTTCCTCAGTTTCATTCCATTTTTTTTTTCTTTCCTTTTTCTTTTTTTTTCCAAAGGACACGGTATTTGAGCTCTACTGTAATTAAATATGAATATGCTGAAAATCTTTGTAGCATATTTTACCTCTGTTGTTTCCACAGAAGTGTCATTACCAGCAGATCTATCTCACCTCAGAAGGTAAAATTGTTTCATAAGATAACATTTTCCCTGCAGCTTCATGAAACCCCAGTGGGCATATTTCTGGATGCATTTGAAAGCAACAGAACCAGCTGTGTACCTCCATATGTGAAAAGTCTGATCAGACCAGGCTCATTTTAAAATCAACAGAATTGACAGAAAGATTGTTTTGCTACAACAGAGAGATTCACAGCTCCAGTGCAGGCTGATGCCAAGATTTTAAAAGGCTTTAATAAGCCAAGCCAGCCAGGAGTCAGAACATGATGTAGCTGTGTGGCAGTGCTGCAGAGCCTGACATCCCCAAACAACCATAAATTAATTTTTACAAAGGGTAGAGGAAGGCATTCAGAAAGAAGTACTCTGCCCTTGTACTGTCAATCTTCACAGTGTGATATTTCATTGACATTCTATTAGCTATGAACCTATGCAATGGTTACAAATTAAATAATGGGATGAAATTAAGAAAAGAGAACTTTTGGAATGAGGAGCAGGAAATGAGTGAGGTCTGTAAGACAGGAGCAACATCAAAGGCGACTGTGGAAAATCTGATTTCCATGACTACATTGAAGAAAGATCTGGAGAGCACACAGAGATATAAATCCTGCTGTCTCAGGTGTTTGGACCTTAGATTTGTTATTTATACAATATTGCTGTTAGAGTGAGATGAGAATCTCTCAACAAAACAGCACTTTTTTTTTTTTTTTTTCCTTCTTAGAGATGCTGATTCATGTAAACCAAGACTTTGTTCATAGAAATACATAATATAGAATAGAATAGAATAGAATAGAATAGAATAGAATAGAATAGAATAGAATAGAATAGAATAGAATAGAATAGAATTAACCAGGTTGGAAGAGACCTTTCAGATCATTGAGTCCAACCTATCACCCAACACCATCTAATCAACTAAACCATGGCACCAAGCACCCTATCAAGTCTCTTCCTAAACACCTCCAGGGATGGTGACTCCACCACCTCCCTGGGCAGCACATTCTAATGGCAAATCACTCTTTCTGTGAAGAATTTCTTCCCAACATTCAGCCTAAACCTCCCCTGGTGCAGCTTGAGACTGTGTCCTCTTGTTCTGGTGCTGGTTGCCTGCGAGAAGAGACCAACCCCCACCTCGCTGCAACCTCCCTTCAGGTAGTTGTAGACAGCAAGAAGGTCTCCCCTGAGCCTCCTCCCCTCCCAGCTAAGCAACCCCAGCTCCCTCAGCCTCCTCTCACAGGGCTTGTGCTCCAAACCCCTCCCCAGCTTTGTTGCCCTTCTCTGGACACATTCCAGCAATTCAACATCTTTCCTAAACTGATAGTTTCTCATGTGCTGGAGAGAAGCACAGGTAAGCATCTGAAACAGTCACCTTCTCAGAACAGAACATCTGGCCACTTTCTCTGCAGTGAAGCCAGACTTTCATGCAGAAAAATATTCTGTGAGGTTACAGAAAACATACAAATGGAGGAATCTGCATTAGCAGCCTCCCCACTTACGCATACAGTCCCACTGGGAGGAGAGGTCTCTGCTGGTGGACCTTTTTCCACTGACTTCTGTGGGTTTTGTTAATGTGAGGTGTGAGAGGTGTTTGACCTGAGACACTTCTCACATTTCTAGCCATTCAAGAGAAATTCAGGTTAAGCACTTAGAAAACATTTCATATAAACCAGAGCCATGACCGTGCTTCTAAACTTAGAAACAAACAGCCCTGAGCTGCAGAGTTTAAACAGCACATTAGCACTTAAATACTGCATAGGTCCTTCAAAGCACTGCAATCTCTGATGGTCTCCAATCAATCATTTAGTTTTATGGATAGAAGCAGTCACTAACTAATTACACTATTTATCCCTCATCAAATTAAGCTGGCTCATTAAAGGTGCAGAATCAATATAACCCATATAGCAAATTAGCTGCATTCTTTGCATAGTAACACACATTTTGTAAAAGGAGGCCAGTAGTGGCCTGTGTTCTTCTAAAGCAAATAATGGAAATAGGCTTCCCTTCTAAAATTACAAGCTCAAAATCCCCCTGGTGACTGTGAGTGCACTTGTGAAGTACTTCAGGTACAAATCTTCCCAGAAAGTGTGGGCCATATTCATCAATTCTGTGTTGGCATCTGGTACCTTACAGAGTACTGTCCATATGCTTGTGATTGATGCCATGCTTGTTGCTTGGCAGTTTAATTTCTTGCTTATGCATACAGCAGTGTAAAAGCCCCAGGGACAGCTGGGTTATCAGCTGTCTGGTCCAGTACCACTGAGCTCAGGAACACCCCTTCTCTAAGATCCATCCCTCACCTAGCTGGAAGGAGGCTGGGAAAAAGTATATGTGTTTTTTTAACGTCACGTGCACACATGCATGATTTGGGATCCCTACAGTGACAATAAAGAAAGGGCATCTGATATCAGGGTCTCACTTTGGACGCGGTGATCTTGAAGGTCTCTTCCAATCTGTTCTGTTTTGTTCTGTTCAGTTCTGTTCTATTCTATTCTATTCTATTCTATTCTATTCTATTCTATTCTATTCTATTCTATTCTATTCTACTCTACTCTACTACATTCTATTCTATTCTATTCTATTCTATTCTATTCTATTCTATTCTATTCTATTCTATTCTATTCTATTCCATCCATTCCATTCCATTCCATCCATTCCATCCCATCCCATTCCATTCCATTCCATTCCATTCCATTCCATTCATTCCATTCCATTCCATTCCATTCCATTCCATTCCATTCCATTCCATTCCATTCCATTCTGATGAAGAAGGCAGAATTCTGCCATGCTGCTTCTCAAGTGTGCTTGGTTGTAGCTATTCTCCACCTTCTGTTAAAAGCCATGAAAACACCTCACAGGAAATATGCACATTCACGCACTTGCACACAGAGAGATGCAAGTGCTGTCCAGCTGGGGATGGATCAGCTTTTACTTCCCTAATTCAATTAATTTTTCATCTGTGAGTGTTGTGTGCTTTGATTGTCTTTATTATTGATTTTTGGTGACCCAAATTGCGTAAAAGGGCAGCTGTGTAAACAATCAGTGGCAAAGTTAAATCTCCTGACACATGAAATGTGCTGAAGTGTAGCACACACTTTTAAAAGCACATGCTAAAGCAGGGAATTTGGTTTATCTTGAGTTCCTCCTCAGCAATATCAAAGAAAAAAAAATCAATTCTTTTCTAGACACTCACTGAAACAATAATTTTCCTTTTAGAGCTCAAGACAGCAAAGACATTAACTTCCTGTACTAGCTGGTGAGATGCTCATAAAAAATCTAAATATCTATTGACCCTGTGATCTCAGATCTGCAAATGGTCTGTACATAATAGAATCACACTATAAAAGCTATTTCTGTGATGAAAAAAACCTCTTTATGTATGCCTAAATTATTTATATTAGTAGATGCAGTTTAGGATAATGAATATTCATGTCTTCAGCAACACTAAAGATAGACAAAGTGAAAACATCTATTTAGCTACAAAAAATAGATGGTAGCTATCAGCTTACATTATTCAAAGGACATTCTAAGTTTTTAGGTCATAGAGTCATAGAACCATAGAATGAGTTTGGTTGGAAGGGACCCTCAAATGTCATCTTTATAAGTCCCCCTGCAGTTATCAGGAACAGCTCCAACTAGACTAGGTTGCTCAGGGCCCCATCAAGTTTGACCCTCAATGTCTCCAGGGATGTGGCCTCCACCATATCCCTGGGCAACCTGTTCCAGTATTTCATCACCCTTGTTGCAAAGAACTTCTTCCTTATCTCTATCCTAAATCTACCCTGCTCTAGCATAAAACCATTGCTTCTCATCCTATCACTACAAGCTGTTCTAAACTGTCCATCCTTTCTGTAGGTCCCCTACAGATAATGAAATGCCACTGTAAGTTTTCCTCAGAGCCTTCTCTTCAGGCTGAACAGCCCCAGCTCTCTTATCCTGTCTCCTTAGGAGAGGCGCTCTAGCCATCTGACCATGTTTGTGATTCTTCCCTGGACCACTCCATCAGGATCATGTCCATTTTGTGTTGAGGGCCCCAGAGCAGGACGCAGTACTCCAGGTGAGGTATCACCAGAGTAGAGTGGCAGAATTATCTCTTCTGATCTGCTGGCCACACTTCTTCTGGGGTGCAAGTGCACATTGCTGGTTCATGTCCAGCTTTTCAGCCACCATTATCCCCAAGTCCTTTTCCACAGAAATGCTGCAGTCTTGTTATCCTCCAGCCTGTAATGATAATGAAGATTGTCCCAAACTAATTGCAGGTCATGGAAGTTCACTGCTATGAATTTAAAGTGGAGGAGTTTCCTAAGTAAGAGATGCATAAGTTCTGGAAGGAACCTAAGGAAAAGAAGCATCATACAAAAGAGATGGACACTCAACTTCATTAGAGAGACATTTAGTTGAACTAAGAGGTTTAGGGTTTGCTGTCTATTCTAAGGTAGCTGATTGGCTTTACTTCTTCCTCTTGATAAAGAGAAGTTGCTAAGATGGATGACTGAATTTCTGTCTGGAGATGCTCACAGGCACCTTGCTCTGCTGCAGGCATTGCCATTGCAAGGCATTCTGACTTAAAGCATGTCAAAGCAACCCAATCTTTAAGGAACATCAGTGCATCCAGAAGGGCTGCTTACTGTGTTGGTATCTAGACCAAATGGCTGAGGAATAGAATAGAATAGAATAGAATAGAATAGAATAGAATAGAATAGAATAGAATAGAATAGAATAGAATAGAATAGAATAGAATAGAATAGAATAGAATAGGAAAGGAATAGAATAGACCAGGTTGGAAGAGACCTTCAAGATCATCAAGTCCAACCCATCATCCAACACCATCTAATCAACTAAACCATGGCACAGAGCACCCCATCAAGTCTCCTCCTAAACACCATCAGGGTCTACAGATTTTAGCCATGTAGAAAATACACAACAGATAAACACCTTTTATAGCACATTAATTAAAAGGACTGGTTTGCACTACAATATATGCAAATACTGTATGCACAGTGATAGTAAATTTAATTTTTAACTAACACACACAAAGTTTAGCATTTGCTTAATTATGCTCTGTGGGAGCCTTTATAGAGTGACAGACACCTTTTTGCCTCCTACAGATGTTAGACTATAACACTGCCAGGCACACACTATGGTCTTGACTCCATTGTTACAGGACCAGAAGGATCTATGCCTTGCTTTGCAGCAGCTGGACACCAGCCTTCTGAAATGGAAAAAAATGATTAAACAGAGCCAAAGTTGGACTGGGATGGGAATCAGTTTGGGAATACATTATCTTAGGGTTTGTATATAAGTGCCTACATATCAGTGTGTGGTCTCGCTGAGATTCCATCAATGTAGTCAGTGTAGGTACAAGAATAGAATAGAATAGAATAGAATAGAATAGAATAGAATAGAATAGAATAGAATAGAATAGAATAGAATAGAATAGATCAGGTTGGAAGAGACCTTTAAGATCATCGAGTCTAACCTATCATCCAACACTATCTAATCAACTAAACCATGGCACCAAGCACCCCATCCAGTCTCTTCCTAAACACCTCCAGTGATGCTGACTCCACCACCTCCCTGGGCAACACATTCCAATGGCCAATCACTCTTTCTGGGAAGAACTTCTTCCTAACATCCAGCCTAAACCTCCTCTGGTGCAGCTTGAGACTGTGTCCTCTTGTTCTGTTGGTGGCTGCCTGGGAGAAGAGACCAACCCCCACCTCGCTGCAACCTCCCTTCAGGTAGTTGTAGACAGGTAGGTATGTGGTATGTAGGTATGTGGCCTAGTCACTGGTTGCTGTCTCTGATACTGTGTGTATGCTTAAGGTCATGTATCCAATCTGGAAAGCACCTACAGATGCCGTGGTTGTCTTTTGGTGCTGAAGATGGCAATAACCACCTAAGTTTAGGAACATCTTTGTTGACTAGAGGGGCAGCTTAGGCATCTGTTTGCAAGTTCACATGAAGATACCTAAAGGTAAGTGTTTCTGACCAACCCACAAATTCCTAATGTCCTTCACAGAGAAAACAGCTACAAATAGTCTGTGGATTCTGGAAAATTATGCATTTTATTTTGTACAGCTCATGTAAGTCTGGATTCAAAATCTTGTTCCCTGATACAAATCAGAAGAACTCACAATGTCAGTAAGCATGGAGTGAAGGCTTAGTATTAAAAATAATCATGGGATCTCTCCTGCAAAGCACATAACATGATTCATTAGAGGAAAGGCATTGCTAAGGCCGAAAAGAGACTGCAGAGGATTATCAACATTATTTAGGGCTTTCAGACTGTGAGTCATGAGGCAAGATTAGCGGCACAAAAAGAACAGAGATTTCACGGAACTCCATCCCATCTGGAAAACCACATAACAGAGTCATGTTGAGAAACTCTTTGATACTGTAACTAATTCAAAGCCATGATGCCTTGATGTTGGCTTACACTAGAGAAAGTGATTTTAGTAGAAGTTCGCTGATTTTCAAGTACCGCAGTCAGGAAGGAGCCTATTTAAATGAGGGAGGAATAACTCCAGTTTGAAAATGTCCTCTCTCTCTCCTTAAAACCTTTTGATTTTGAACTCCATAAACCTAGGCTGCAGAACTCCCACTTTATGGGTAAAAGGGTTTATTTTTTAGTTCTGATACAAAATAAATGTTTGGTCCAGTTCAGGAAGATTCTCCTACCTAAATTCACTTGAAAGTATTTTTTGTCCTTTCTCTCCGGCAGACGTTTCCACAAACAGCAGAGGCAAAAGACACTGTTGCCTATTTTACCTTTGTGGAACAGGAAGTGGAAAGAATAAAAGGAGATGCAACATACAAATAAATAAAGCTATTGTTCTGTTCTTCACTATTCTGTTTTGTTTTCTTTATGTTCTGGTGCTGGTTGCCTGGGAGAAGAGATCAACCTCTGCCTGGCTATACAGCCTCCCTTCAGGTAGTTGGAGAAAGCAATAAGTTCACCCCTGAGTCTCCTTTTCTCCATGTTAAGCAACCCCAGCTCCCTCAGTCTCTCATAGGGCTTGTGTTCCAAACCCCTCACCAACTTTGTTGCCCTTCTTTGGACACATTCCAACAACTCAACATCTTTCCTAAACTGAGGGGCCCAGAACTGGACACAGGACTCAAGATGTGGCCTAACCAGTGCAGTGTACAGAGGCAGAATGACCTCCCTGCTCCTGCTGGCCACATTGTTCCTGATGCAGGCCAGGATGCCATTGGCCCTCCTGGCTGCCTGGACACACTGCTGGCTCATGTTTAGCCTACCATCGACCAGTAATGACAAAAAATAACAAAGCTGGGAGTTAGGAACTGTGCTGGGAGGAACTAAAACAAGTGGTATCTTCTCCTACTTGGTTGTAAGAGCACAGCTAAGAGAGCACAAAACCACAGAAAATCACAGAGCAAAATGTAGAAGCCATAAGTAAAACGATTGCCAGAATCAGTTCGGCTTTGTGTGATGAACAAGATGACACAGTCTCAAGCTGTGCCAGGGAAGGTTTAGGCTGGATGTTAGGAAGAAGTTCTTCATAGAAAGAGTGATTGGCCATTGGAATGGGCTGCCCAGGGAGGTGGTGGAGTCATCATCACTGGAGGTGTTTAGGAAGAGGCTGGATGAGGTGCTTGGTGCCATGGTTTAGTTGATTAGGTGGTGTTGGGTGATGGGTTGGATTCCATGATCTCGAAGGTCTCTTCCAACCTGGTCTATTCTATTCTATTCTATTCTATTCTATTCTATTCTATTCTATTCTATTCTATTCTATTCTATTCTATTCTATTCTATTCTATTCTACTCTACTCTACTCTACTCTACTCTACTCTACTCTATTCTATTCTATTCTATAATTTCCACTTTTTCAATTTTTACAAAATTGACATTTAACCGAGATTTCTGTTAAAATCACCTTCAGTGCCTATTCTATTGCTTTGCCCTTTAATTGAGTCTCTAATCGATGGAGATCGGAGATTAAGGCAAGAAATAAAACAAATGCTTCCACAACAGAGAAACTTTAGAAGTCATAGAATAATACTTTTTTTTTTTTTCAGTTGGAAAAGACCTCTAAGTTCTTGTCCAATCATCAGGCTAACACCACCATGGCCATTAAACCATGCCCCTGTCTCAGTCCAGAGAGGGTATGTAAGGGACTCAGTTATTTTGAATACTGAAATTAGAGGCACAAACAAGGCTAAAATACCAACAGTGAGGCTATTTCTTAACAGACTAAAGTGGACAGATCAGAAGGAGAGAGAGAGAGAGAGAAAATACATAGAACATCACATTATCTCTTCCTCACTGAACACGTGTTAGTGGTACACTACAGTCAGAAATCCTGCTACTGCTGTTGAGTTAAGCCAAAGAAATTAAACGTGGTGTTTCAAGAAGTCTGTGAGGGAGACAAGTCCCTCT
This sequence comes from Picus viridis, assembly GCA_033816785.1. NCBI lineage: Eukaryota > Metazoa > Chordata > Aves > Piciformes > Picidae > Picus > Picus viridis. Next base: position 9,167,559 of record CM066566.1, read on the forward strand.
CTTCCTCATCTTATTTGTCCTAAAGCAATACAAATAGTGGGCATGAGATTCATGTAAACAGCAGAGACATTATTGTTTTTCTGATTCTCCTGGAGGAGTCATAGCAACCAGCTAGCAGTGAAATGATGCTTTTATTTTGGCTGGTCTCACAGTGAAAGTGTTTTGGCAACATAAGCTTCTGTGCACATAGATTCAAGATATTTTGTTTAAGTAAAAATCATAATAATCAGTTTGACTTCACTGAAACAACAGGAGGGAAATACATAAAACTTTTCATGTGGGAAACCAGGAAAGAAGTCTGTAAGGGAAAATTATTTTCACATTTTCCACTGGGCACAATCAACAGTGAAAAGCAAAAAAAATAGCACTTAAAACTGTTTTAAACATCACTTGAGAACGTGCTTTCACATTAGAGCTGCCAAACAGAGAAGGACCTGGGGGTTCTGGTTGACAGCCGCCTAAACATGAGCCAGCAGTGTGCCCAGCTGGCCAAGAAGGCCAATGGCATCCTGGCCTGCATTAGGAATAGTGTGGCCAGCAGGAGCAGGGAGGTCATTGTGCCCCTGTACTCTGCATTGGTTAGGCCACACCTTGAGTCCTGTGTCCAGTTCTGGGCCCCTCAGTTTAAGAAGGACATTGAGACACTTGAACGTGTCCAGAGAAGGGCAACACGGCTGGTGAGAGGCCTTGAGCACAAGCCCTGTGAGGAGAGGCTGAGGGAGCTGGGGTTGCTTAGCCTGGAGAAGAGAAGGCTCAGGGGTGACCTCATTGCTCTCTACAACTACCTGAAAGGTGGTTGTAGCCAGGAAGGGGTTGGCCTCTTCTCTCTAGCAACCAGCACCAGAAGAAGAGGACACAGTCTCAAGCTGTGCCAGGGGAAGTTTAGGCTTGAGGTGAGGAGAAAGTTCTTCACAGAGAGAGTCATTTGCCATTGGAATGTGCTGCCCAGGGAGGTGGTGGAGTCACCATCCCTGAAGGTGTTCAAGAGGGGACTGGATGTGGCACTTGGTGCCATGGTCTAGTCATGGGGTCTGTGGTGACAGGTTGGACTCTATGATCTTCGAGGTCTCTTCCAACCTTAGTGATACTGTGATACTGTGATTAAATTATTCCAATTTCTTTTGGAACAGAAGTCTGGTGAAAATAAAATATATTCATCTCTTCTAGTCATATTCCACAAAGATTTCTTCCTGACTGATGAAATAGGCTTTGCCTTGAAGGACTGTCACATTAGCAATGTCATGCATTCTTTGTTATGGGAGCATGTCACAGTAACAGTCAAACAGCAGCAGTTCTGTTGTCTGTGGAGATTTAGCTAATCTACAGAGGGATTTAACAAGGTCTTGCCAGTGTGTGTCCATACCAAGATAAATAAACTTCAAAAAAAAGAAGTAATTATTCAGAGATGTGGAAACCCATGAAGGCTCAATCCTTTGTATTCTATTTTGCTAACAACTCTCCCTGTGAAGAACTCACCTCGAGCCTAAACTTCCCCTGGAACAGCTTGAGACTGTGTCCTCTTGTTCTGGTGCTGATTGCCTGGGAGAAGAGACCAACCCCCTCCTGGCTACAACCTCCCTTCAGGTAGTTGTAGACAGCAATAATGTCTCCCCTGAGCCTCCTCTTCTCCAGGCTAAACAATCCCAGCTCCCTCAGCCTTTCTTCACAGGGCTTGTGCTCTCCTTTTCTACCCAGAGATGTCCCTCCTTCAGTGATGTATACATAAGTATATCAGTTCAAATTGTTAATAGGCAGCAAACTGTAGGTTAAACTCAGGTTAAAATTCTCAAAAATTATCAAACCCCTTTTTACTTCACTTTAGAACAGAAGTAGGGACTTTCTGTCAGTTTTGTTTTAACACACAGCAGAGAAAGCATGTATATGCCTCCAAAGCAGCTCATGGACCTGCATACAAGGGGAAAGACTTCTTGAAGGCATGGAAAAGACAGTTTCAAATCTATTTATGAGCCAGGGACTTTCGGTCCAAACCACACATGGATCTGAACCTGGGCCTCCCTAGTTGTGTCTCTGCTGTTGAACTACTGACATAGGTACTCAGAGATGGAAAATTCCACTTTCCACCCAGTCCTAAAGCCAAGGGCTGATATAACTGTCTCAAATACAGCAGCAGCTCTGAGATTTTTCTGTGACTATTTGTACAGAGTACCTACACAGTTTGCTATTTTAATCATTTAAGAGAATAGCAACCATGCTGTTTAATTTCAGGTTGCAGACTTGGAGCCTTTGGTCTACAGATACTTCTTTGACATGCTAAGCTAGGAAACAACAAAATAAAGAAGACCTCCATCTCAAGCATGAAGCTTCAACTGAAATTTTGCATGGACCCTGACAGATTGGCTATTTCTCTGGAAAAAGCAAGCACTCCTGCTTGCTCAGGCTCTCAGGGCTCAGATGTTTATTTCAGAAGGACTGTCTGAGTGGGTAACTGACAATGTAGGACTGCTGGCTTGCCTGACTGGATCACAGCTTAGCACCCTGACTGGGGCACATCAGTTCAGTGAGTACATCTCAGCAGAAAGCAAACTGTGATATTAGTATTGCTTATGCTTATCTTCTCATCCATAACATCTTTTATGTGAAGTGACTTTTCCTTGTATTTCTACTTAAAGCTTTTGTTTTAGTTGTTCCCTCCTTATCTGTTTTACCTTTTGTCTAGTTTTTACCTTGTCTTAAATGCTATCTTCCCCCTATCTGCAATGCCAAATCTGCAATTTGGCTTTTCTACCTGGTTATAAACGTTTGGTCTGAGCCACTCAGTTAGTAGTATAAAACTTAGGCTTTAATAGTACTTTTACACCTCAGTTACCATAGAAATATCACTTAATGAAAGTCTGCAACTTCTCAGTGAGATAAATCTAGCAAACATTATTACTGCATTATTTCTTTTTTCCCTCCTCTTACTTACAGAAGAGACTCAGAGGTAAACTGAGGGCCAGGACAATCCTTCTTCTCAGCTGATTTAACTTTTATTATTTTACATCATTATTAATGCTCATCTGCCTTCCCTTTTCCTTTAACCTTATTTGCACCTTTATCTCTACTTTAATTCTATTTCTGGTTATCACACATAGAGGTGACTGTTAGAGGTTTATTTTGATCATTTTAATATGCACTTGACTGACTCTGCAGCTGCAAACTGCCTGTTATTAGCCATAACCATTATAATATCTTTACATGGATAGAATTACTGTGTTTCAGAAATTGCTGTTATCCTCTGATTTGTATCAAAGACACTTCTTTTATTTCCATTTAAGATACTGGTTATTTCATCCTTTTCAACTTTCATGTCACCTTTTGAGCTGCAAAGCTTTTAGAAATTGAGTTTGAAGTACCTCCTCAGAACTCTGCTATTAGTCATACAGCAGAGTCATCTCTGGGTTTTGGTGCTGGGGTTTGGTTTTGGTTTTGGGTTGCTTTTTTCTTTTCTTTCTTTTGAAAGAGCAGAGCAATATTTCTTCTCAGTGGTACATGATCCACACATCCTAGGACAAATAAAACCGTACTACAACACATGGACCTTTAATGTCCTGTTTGGGTTTCTTTTGGATGAGTCAGAAAAAGGACATAACCCAAGGTTTTCTGTGGTCATGTTCACAGAGGCAGCCAAGGACGCATGCAATTCATTAGGAACATTACATCACCAAGCAGATTCTTGCTTCTATGGGTAAAGGAGTCAAGTCATACTTGTTCCTATTTGCCAGGAATAACAGAAGGAAACTCTACTGTTGGTTTGTTTTAAAAATAACCTGTGATAATATGATAACTGAAGTTTTATTTACAATTTAATAACAGTCTGAAGTGCCTGTAGATCATGTTGTCCTGAATCAATGGAATATTGTGGTTAAAGTGCTTTGTTCACATCTTTTATTATACCAGTGATCCAGACAAAGTCCAATCCAGGGTTAGTCTGGATTATAAGAAAAGACAAATGAAGAATGAGCAGAAAAAGTGAAGGAAAAGCATTGAAGTGACTCATACAGGTCAATGAGCACCTCTGATTTCAGCAGAAGTACTCATGTAACAGCCTGGCGATATATTGTTCTAGATAAGGCTGTGGAGCCATGCAGTTAAAAGTTGTATTTGAGCTGATGTCCAAACTAGCTCATTTTCCTGCACACTGTGTTTTGGAACCATGATTGTGCACCCCTAGTCCTTACTGTATTTGAGGTTCCAGTTTAAACCACACCTAAACTTCATTTCACATGATTGAACACAATTTCTGTGTATAATTACAATGCTGTGATCAGGTTCTTTAATATTATTGACATAAGATCTCAGATTTGACTCTACTACCAGCTTTTCATAATTCTGGGAATGCACACTGAGCTGTGGATTCCTAATTATGTTATTAACACTTTTTTAATATGCTTACTTAGATTTTTCAGTTGGGAAGAAGGACTCCTGGTAGAATTTTCTTCTGTAATTGGGAAGGAGATGCAGAAGGATTGACGTGTTTGTCTTGGAGTTCTCTTCCCTATGTTATCTTTTAAGTGCAAGTAGTTGGAAAGGACTAATACAGAGAGCACTGTTTAAAAGAAGTAACAGGAGGAGAAGGATGTAATTTGGTATTTCCCGCAGTCTCCTGCCCACATTTGAGACCCAGGAGTGACACTGAACATAAGGTTTTCAAGATATTAGATCTTCTGGAAACAAAATGCTTAAAAGACACATCTTATGTTAGCTGCCAAATGCTTTTGGGTTGAGCATGTCTGTATTTGTGCATCCATGTGCCTGAATGTTCTGTTATTTACCTTCTTAAACTCCTTGTTTATGGTTCAGAGTAAGGAATTTTGTTTAAAATGGAAAACAAATTGCAAAGCTCCCCAGGCACTTTCTACAAATGTGCACACTTGAGACAGGGATTATTGTAGACATTGATAGAATAATTCCTACAGAAATTTGTGCTGAAAACACTGGGAATTTTCCCCAGAATGTTCTGTGTGTTCACTAGAGGCTTTTCTTGAATGTCAACTTGTCCCAGAAGCAGCTGCATTTGTGGCTACTGAGTTTATTTAACTGCTTCCTTCAGGGCCTTCCAGCTGCGGTCCCTCACTGCAGCCTGCCATGTGCGCCCGAGTCCTCCTGCTATTAATGCAACTGCACCAATTTCTACTCCTTCATCTTCTGTCCTGCCAAGATCAGAGCTTCACGACATCCACTATATACTCTTCTGTTAGCAATATCTTTTATAAGTTTTCTGAATACAGCAGTTTCAAATTGTTCAAATGCTATGTCAAGGGGCACAGAAGTGCCTTTATGAGAATTTGCAGCTTTTACTGAAGCAAAACACCATCTGGAATAAACGATATCCTTGCCTACACAATCTCACTCTGCTCACTTCTGTCTCCTTGTAAAACTTCAGTATCTCTATTACAGACAGTTTTATTCCACCTACTATCTGTGGGACTATCTCGCTTCACTTTAACTATCTAGAAGTTAGGCATCTTGTCTAAACCTGCAGGCTGAGCTCCCCATGAGCTCAGTGGAGAGTGAGATGTCCTGTGGTTGGAGGTGGGATGCAGAGAGGTTTCTTTTTGGAAAGGTCTGCCACTCTTGATCACAGAAGTAACCTGACCATCTATCTCAGATGCTGTACTTGCAGTTAAGGATCCCATAGAATGGAATGGAACGGAATGGAACGGAATGGAACGGAATGGAATGGAACGGAACGGAACGGAACGGAACGGAACGGAACAGAACAGAACAGAACAGAACAGAACAGAATAGAATAGAATAGAATAGAATAGAATAGAATAGAATAGAATAGAATAGAATAGAATAGAATAGAACTAACCAGGTTGGAAGAGACCTTTGAGATCTTCGAGTCCAACCTATCACCCAACACCATTTAATCAACTAAGCCATGGCACCAAACACCCCATCCAATCTCTTCCTAAATACCTCCAGGGATGGTGATTCTATGACCTCCCTGGGCAGCCCATTCCAATGGCCAATAACTTTGCATTCCAAAGCATTTTTCATGTGAAAAATGGATTTCCTTTTCATAGATAAGTGAAGGTGAAAACATGTACTTTTTAAACACTATGGTGCAGAAAAATGTCTGTTCCATAATACATGCTGTCATCTTTTCATCTGTTTTCAGCAGCTTTTCCAGGGGAAGAAATAATATGAGGAAAATGTTTCTGAAACCCTTCCTCACAGTGCCTGGGTCTTTTACTGGCTCTGTAAAGCATGTCTATTAGGACACTAGACCAAGCAGGGGGATGTGGCTTGTGCTGTCCTCATCATATCCATGGCTGTTCCTCCAGTGGTAGGATTTCCCCATGTCAGCCTGTGCCTTAAATCTTCTTAATTCTTTCCTTGCTGAGGCAAACTGTTCCGTTATTAAACACCATGGAGAGTTTTCTCTGACATCTGTCAGATTTGGTTTCCAGGTGAGGTCAGACTTCACTGACTTCACTAAAGCATCACATAGGGGCAAATGATAGTCAGCAAAACTGAGGGCTATCAGCCCCGTGAATCTCACCAGATTACATTCCCCAGCATTAAAATCTTTGCTACTTTTACCAGGGGCTAAAAAAAAAAAGTTAATTAGGAAATATTATCTTTTCAGTATTCAAATTCCACTGCATATAAAATTTATCTGCTATCTGTATGCTAACTTTATTATGCTTATTAACTACAGGCAGGTTGTTATTTTCTTTTTACCCTGTTGTTACATTTCTTCAATTTTCCTCTCTCCTTGTTTCAATTTCCATGCTCTTCAGTCTGGGTACTCATATGAAAACAAACCAAACCCAAACAAACAAATAAAAAAAGAAGTTATGCTCACATTACTCTTAGTGGAGTACACTGCATTCTCCCCCTGCTCAGTAAGTGATGAGAAATTATTCCTTCTTACACACCACACCTTTCATATGTAGAGCCAAGAAAGTTTCTTTTTGGTTATCCTTATCAACTGGCCTGAAGGTGGTGAGAAAGGGACTCTGTATCCTACCTCTTCAGAATCTTTGTGCCTTTAGTATACCAAGTATACTAAAGTATATTTAGTATACTAAAGTATATTTAGTATATATTAAATACTACTTATACTAAATATATTTAATAGATACAAATATATATAGTATATATAAATATACTATATATTTAGTGTATATTAAGTATACACTAAAGTATACTTTAGTATATTTAGTGGAGAGCTATCGCCCATGCACTTCCTCCAGCCAAGCACTCCTGTCATGGTGGTCAGGCTGGGAGCTGGCATGAGAGTTTGTGTCTGTAGAGATGAGAGGGGCTTTGTTGAACCAGCCCTGAAGTGGCTCCAGCCACCAGCACCTTCATCTAGCAGAGCTTAGGATGTCCCATTTGGGTCCACCAACAGCATCATGACATCAAGACTTTCATAGAATCATGGAATCAATGTCTGGAAAAGACCTCAAAGATCAAAGTCCAACCTGTCACCCAACACCTCATGACTACTAGACCATGGCACCAAGTGCCACGTCCAATCCCCCTCTTGAACACCTCCAGGGACGGTGACTCCACCACCTCACTGGGCAGCACATTCCAATGGCCAAGCACTCTTTCTGCGAAGAACTTTCTCCTCACCTCCAGCCTAAACTTGTCCTCTTGTTCTGGTGCTGGTTGCCTGGGAGAAAAGACCAACCCCCACATGGCTACAGCCTCCCTTCAGGTAAAGGTTGTAGAGAGCAATAAGGCCTCCCTGAGCCTCCTCTTCTCCAGGCCAAGCAACCCCAGCTCCCTCAGCCTCTCCTCATAAGGCTTGTGCTCCAAACCCCTCCCCAGCTTTGTTGCCCTTCTCTGGACACATTCCAGCAACTCAACATCTTTCCTAAACTGAGGGGGCCCAGAACTGGACACAGGACTCAAGGTGTGGCCTAACCAGTGCTAGGATACAGACACTTGATTAAAAGACTTTAGGTTTGGTTGTATTTCCACTGCTATTTAAAATGAAGTCCTAAACTGATTAAATTAAATTCTAATGAAGCTAATTGTATCAAATGAAGAAAGGTCTGGATTTATCAGCGTTAACCTCAATGTATTTGATAGTTTGTCTGATCAGTATGAGCTAAATCTCACAAGCATCTAGAAGAATATATTATGAAAATGACAGTCCCTGAGTCCCTGGTAGAAACCACAGAGCTTGTTCATGTCATTGCAGACAAGAAAAAAAAAAAAAAAAAAGCAAAGGAATTCTGAGGTTTAGTTAGAAGTGCAGTGTACCCCCACAAACTGCAGAAGGAAGCTGCACATGTTGCCAGGGTAAAAGCCGACTACTTCCTATTTTCTCTTTGCAGCAACAATATTCCTTTTAGAATTGAAGCAATAAATGCACTGGAATTGCTGTGCAGGAAGACTGCATGTGCTACAGACTTGAGGCACTGCAAGGACTGTTAACAATTTCTAGCCACAGGTGATGGCATGTCTGGAAGGTTTACTAGAGGATGTTGCCTCAGAGGTTCCTTTAGATTATCCATTCCATTCCATTCCATTCCATTCCATTCCATTCCATTAAATTCCATTCTATTCTATTCTATTCTATTCTATTCTATTCTATTCTATTCTATTCTATTCTGTTCTATTCTATTCTATTCTATTCTATTCCATTCTATTCTATTCTATTCTATTCTATTCTATTCTATTCTATTCTATTCTATTCTATTCTATTCTATTCCATTCCATTCCATTCCATTCCATTCCATTCCATTCCATTCCATTCCATTCCATTCCATTCTACCTGGGATGAGAGCAGAACAGCTGTGAATTGTGCTCTACCTTCATGTCAGGAATTAGTCTACTAAATAAAGAAAGTAATTGTTTAGACTTAGATAGGTTAAAAAGAGGTGTCATTTATCTGCACATCCTTGCTTGTTCTTCTCAAGCAAATAAAGCCATACCCTCAAAACGTTTATGAAAGGGCTGTACACTGTGAGTTTTCTATGTGTAGCTTAGATAGTTTAAGCATGTAAAGGCAATCTTTGCAGAAATAATTAATAAAGAGGTAATGGGTTGGAATATTTTTGTCTGGTTTCTAAGGAAATGAAGCTTTTATGGTCTCTCTTCCTATTAAGTTTCCCACAGCCCCCATAATGTCTGAATCTGTCAGCCAGCTTCAACCACACTTTGATATGTACGGATGCCTTATGTTTAAGAACATGGCTGGATGACTGCACTCAGAGAGTTGCAGTCAATGGCTCAGCATCCAAATGGAGACGAGAGATGAATGGCATTCCTCAGGGGTTGGTACTGAGGCTAGTGCTGTTTAACATCTTTGTCAGAGATAGAGTAGAATAGAATTAAGGAGGTTGTAAAAGACGTTTGAGATCATCAAGTCCAACCTATCACCCAACACTATCTAATCAACTAAAACATGGCACCAAGCACCCCATCCAGTCTCTTCCTAAACATCTCCATTGATGGTGACTCCACCACCTCCCTGGGCAGCCCATTCCAATGGCAAATCACTCTTGCTACGAAGAACTTCTTCCTAACATCCAGCCTAAACCTCCCCTGGCACAGCTTGAGAATGTGTCTTCTTGTTCTGGTGGTGGTTGCCTGGGAGAAGAGACCAACCCCAACTTGGCTACAACCTTCCTTCAGGTAGTTGTAGACAGCAATAAGGTCTCCCCTGAGCCTCCTCTTCTCCAGGCTAAGCAACCCCAACTCCATCAGCCTCTCCTCATAGGGCTTGTGCTCCAAACCCCATATAGCAGTTTAGGGAGAGCTCATGAACCCCTTTTCCCAAAATTCACTCCTGCAGGAATGTTAGAGGGCTCATCCCTGTCTGTACCTTTTAACAGCAATTTCTTATACATTTTGGTAAAACCAGTAGGAAGCCAAAAGAGAGACACTGATATTAGTTCCCCACTCAAACATGCTTCTGTGTAGTTAAATTTGATTGCACCTTCCTGGCAGCAGTCAGGCAATCAATATATGTGTACCCATAGCCAACTAACATTTGTGTGTCTTGTAATGGCTCCAAGCTGTGCCTCTGCTAAGCTGGCAAAAGAGTGAAGGGCAGCTGAAGGAAGGACTGTGGGTGGACAAAAGATACAGGAAAGTCCTACTACCTTGGGAGCAACTTGCTTCTTTCTATGTTACTCTTCTAAAACATATATTGTTCTTCATATTTGGCTGATAGTCAAAGTCTGAGGGTTGGGTTTTTTTCCACATTAGAAGAAAGTGATGATACAACTTGGACATTTTTTCATGCAATTTTGTTCATTTGTTTGTACAAGCTGACTGTTTATCTGGATATACTGAGGAAACAGCCTCCCCTCTTAGAGTCCCAAGCCTCTTCTTCCAGATAAAGAGGGAAGGAGCTATCATTCTTCAGTTCTTTGTCATGACAACTTCTTGCTTCATTCTCAGGCTGCGCCAGGTGAAGTTTAGGCTTGAGGTGAGGAGAAAGTTTTTCACTGAGAGAGTTGTTAGCCATCGGAATGGGCTGCCCAGGGAGGTGGTGGAGTCACCATCCCTGGAGGTGTTCAAAAAGGGATTGGATGTGGCACTTGGTGCCATGGTGTAGTAGTCATGAGGTTTTGGGTGACAGGTTGGACTGTCACCCTACTTTGTCCAGGATAACAATGTCACTCAAAGGTATTTTTACTTTTACATGCAGACTCTTCTAAGTCACCAAGGTTTTTTCAGACAGTCTTATGAGGAGCATTTAGAAAAGAAAAGAAAAGAAAAGAAAAGAAAAGAAAAGAAAAGAAAAGAAAAGAAAAGAAAAGAAAAGAAAAGAAAAGAAAAGAAAAGAAAAGAAAAGAAAAGAAAAGAAAAGAAAAGAAAAGAAAAGAAAAGAAAAGAAAAGAAAAGAAAAGAAAAGAAAAGAAAAGAAAAGAAAAGAAAAGAAAAGAAAAGAAAAGAAAAGAAAAGAAAAAAAAAAGAAAAGAAAAAGAGAAAAGAAAAGAAATGAATAGAATAGGAGTGGAATGGAATGGAATGGAATGGAATGGAATGGAATGGAATGGAATAGAATAGAATAGAATAGACCAGACCAGACCAGACCAGACCAGGTTGGAAGAGACCTTCAAGATCATCGCATCCAACCCATCATCCAACACCACCTAATCAACTAAACCATGCAACCAAGCACCCTGTCAAGTCTCCAAGGCAACTGGAGCTGTTTAGTCTGGAGACAAAGAAGGCTGAGGGGAGATCTTATTGCTGTCTATAATTACCTGAAAAGAGGTTGTACTGAGGTGGGGGTTGGCCTCTTCTCCCTATTATCAAGTAGTAGAATGAGAGGAAGTGGTCTTAAATTGCACCAGAGGAGGTTTAGGTAGGATATTAGGAATATTTTTACTGAAATAGTGGTCAGGCTTCCCAGGGAGGTAGTGGAGTCACTGTCCCTGGCTATGTTCAAAAAATGTGTAGACATGACACTTTAGGACAGAGTTTAATGGCCATGATGGTGTTAGACTGACAGTTGGACTCAATGATTTTAGAGGTTTTTTCCCCAGCCTTCATGATTCTGAGATTCTGTGGTGTTTCTAATTAGTACCAAGGATTCTTATGCAGGCCAAGGTCAGTGCTATACCTTGTATACTATTTTGGGGGTGCTAAATAAAAGGCCAAACCTGTAGGGAAAAGAAATTAATTCAGGTGACCCTAAAATGACCAACATGGGATTGCATTCCATGTACATCATATCAGTATAAAGCTTAGGGATCACAACATTTAAGTTCCCCTCTTCAATGGCCAGTGTCTGAGGACTCATCCATCCTGCCTTCATTCCCAGTGCAGGAGTTCCTAAATCCAGTTCCAGAATCCAAGTCCTGCATCCAATTTCCATGTGACACTAAATCCAGTTCTGGGACTTCCTCAGAATGGGCCACAGCATCAGTAGTGACAGTGAAATAATTGCCATCAGGTGCCTTTGGTTTGATATTGGTTTTATACACAGGTACAAATTTCATTTTATTGCTATTATTTTCATTAAAGTAGTTTTAGTTTTTGTCTTCCAAACCTAAGTCTTCCTCCCTAAGTTCCTATCTCTTTGTTTTAGGAAGGTAGAGGGGTTAATAGAGAGCATCTGTCATTTGTCACTTGTTTGGTGGCTGGGCCAGCCCTAACCCTTGACACCTCAACATTAAGAACAAAAGACAAAAAGACCAGAGCACAGTGTGATATATATTTTGAAAAATGCCTTCTAACCTGTTGGTCAGAACACATATTCACAGCAAGCACCAGGAAAATGAAACAAGTGCAGAAAAAGATTAAAAGCTGCAAGTATGTATAATTTAGCTTGCAGGTTGACTCAAGGGATACAGTAGATGAGAACAGCTTGAAATTTGTACAATGGAAGAAACACTTGGTGGGAGGGAGGGAGGTAGAAATCTGAGGAAGGCAAATTGTATTGGTAGAATCCCCATTTGGGAGTTATAATCTCTGTGTCCTTGTGGAGAAGAAAAAGCTTTGAGGCTTCAGATGTGTAAATGAAATGGCAGAAGACATGGAAATCTGGAAATCATGTAACACTCCTGTAAAGTTGAGATGCTGTGTGATTCAACTTCTCTCATCGGTGATTTCGATGTCATTTCCCCCATATTGTGGCGGAGTCACACATATGTATTGGGGTTTGGATTTTTTTAAGAGATACATCTTTTAAGATTAGATCTCTAAGTTTAGACACCTTAGAGACAGAGGTTTCAAAAGAACATCCGGACCAGTATCAGGAACAGTGTGGCCAGCAGGAGCAGGGAGGTCATTCTGCCCCTGTCCTCAGCATTGGTCAGGCCATGCCTTGAGTAGTGCATCCAGTTCTGAACCCCTAAGTTTAGGAAAGATGTTGAGTTGCCGGAACATGTCCAGAGAAGGGAAACAAAGCTTGGGAGGGGTTTGGAGCACAAGCCCTACGAGGAGAAGCTGAGGGAGGTGGGGGTTGCTTAGCCTGGAGAAGAAGAGGCTCAGAGGAGACCTTATTGCCATCTACAACTCCCTGAAGGGAGGTTGTAGCCAGGTGGGGGTTGGTCTCTTCTCCCAGGCAGCCACCAGCAGAACAAGAAGACACAGTCTCAAGCTGCACCAGGGGAAGTTTAGGCTGGATGGTAGGAGGAAATTCTTCCCAGAAAGAGTGATTGGCCATTGGAATGTGCTGCCCAGGGAGGTAGTGGAGTCACCATCACTGGAGGTGTTTAGGAAGAGACTGGATGGGGTGCTTGGTGCCATGGTTTAGTTGATTAGCTGGTGTTGGGTGATGGACTTGATGATCAAAAAGGTCTTTTCCAACCTGGTTAATTTTGTGTTCTGTATCCACCTTGAGTTACATTCCTCTTTATGTTGGTCAAGAGAAGGAAGAGTGCATTTTTCATAGAATCATAGAATCAATGAGGTTGGAAAAGACCTCAATGATCATCAAGTCTAACCTGTCACCCAACACCTCATGTCAACTAAACCATGGCTTCAAGTGCAACATCCAATCCCTTTTTGAACACCTCCAGGGATGGTGACTCCACCACCTCCCTGGGCAGCACATTCCAATGGCTAACAACTCTCTCTGTGAAGGACTTTCTCCTCACGTCAAGCCTAAACTTCTCCTGGCACAGTTTGAGACTGTGTCCTCTTGTTTGGGTGCTGGTTTACAATCTGAATTGCAAAAATCAGACTTAGCAGCCAAAGTGACCTGTGTCATCTGCCATGACATCTGATTGAGGTAGACATGGTAGTTGATACGCATGGACAGATGTGCTGCCCTTGAATGTAAATTAGGCCTATTTCACAGACATGCACTTATACCTAATCTCACTTCCCAGCTGCGCTGTGCCACCTTCTCTGCCTCCACCCATCATAGTTATCTGACTGCCTTGCCTCATCAGTTTTCCTTTCATGTTCCCTGCCAGACAGTAGAGATCCAGGAAGGCAGGATGGAAAGAGCTACACTATCCACAGGTCCACCACAGTTCATGCTCAAACCTGTGACAACCCAGACAGAAATAGCTCAATCTTTCATCCAGGAACAGTGATTCTGCTTTTTTTTCCAGTAGTTTAAAGATATTGGTAGCATACGTGTCACTGCATGCAGGCAAGATCCGTGTTCTTGACAAGTTATTAATTAGAATAGAATAGAATAGAATAGAATAGAATAGAATAGAATAAGAATAAGAATAGAATAGAATAGAATAAATCAGGTTGTAAGAGACCTTCAAGATCATTGTGTCCAACCTATCATTCAACACCACCTAATCAACTAAACCATGCAACCAAGCACCCTATCGATTCTCCTCCTAAACACCTCCAATGATGGTGACTCCACCACCTCCCCGGGCAGCCCATTCCAATGGGCAATCACTCTCTCTGTGTAGAATTTCTTCCTAACATCCAGCCTGAACTGCGTGGGAGAAGAGACCAGCCCCACCTGGCTACAACTTCCCTTCAGGTAGTTGTAGACAGCAATAAGGTCTCCCCTGAGCCTCCTCTTCTCCAGGCTAAGCAACCCCAGCTCCTTCAGCCTCTCCTCATAGGACTTGTGCTCCAAACCTCTCCCCAGCTTTGTTGCCCTTCTCTGGACATGTTCCAGCAACTCAACATCTTTCCTAAACTGAGGGGCCCAGAACTGGACAGAGGACTCCAATTATTTATGCAAATTACCAATTATTTATGTAAACAAGAAAGTACAGGATCTGTGAGGTTTTGTACCTGCCATTTAAAAACATCACCTAAAATTTGATATGTGAGTTCCTTCCCTGAGGATGTGGCTGAGTTCCCTGGTGATTTGGATGAACACACAGTGTAATTGATTAGGAGAACATTTCCTGCCAAGAACATTTTTTTCCTTAAATGCAATGCACCGATTACCAAGTCAAGGCAAGAATTACATTGACTGAATCTATGAATCTATATTACATTAAGCCAGTGCAGTAATTTTTATCTACAGCAACCTTCAAAGCTGTGCAGAAGCACTCACTGGCCAGCTGGGAGTGATGTAGCAATTCTGTGGCAATTCTTAACATTGCTGCCTTAGAATCATAGAATCAATCAGGGTTGGAAGGGACCACAAGGATCATCTAGTTCCAACCCCCTGCCATGGGCAGAGGCACCTCACACTAGATCAGGCTGGCCAGAGCCTCATCCAGCCTGGGCTTAAACACCTCCAGGGACAGGGCCTCAACCACCTCCCTGGATAACCCATTCCAGGGCTTCACCACTCTCATGGTGAAGAACTTCCTCCTCACATCTAGCCTGAATCTCCCTATCTCCAGCTTCATTCCATTCCCCCTAGTCCTATCACTACCTGATAGCCTGAGAAGTCCCTCCCCAGCCTTCTTGTAGGCCCCCTGCAGATACTGGAAGGCCACAATAAGGTCACCTTGGAGCCTTCTTTTCTCCAGACTGAACAGCCCCAACTCTTCCAGTCTGTCCTCATAGGAGAGGTGCTCCAGCCTTTGATCATCCTCGTGGCCCTTCTCTGGACATGCTCCAGCACGTCCATATCCCTCCTGTAATAGGGGCTCCAGAACTGGATGGAGTACTCCAGGTGGAGTCTCACCAGAGCTGAGTAGAGGGGGAGAATCAGAGATCTCAGCATCTGAGATAACAAAATTGCTCAAGCGCTTAATAGGTGAGTGGCATTTTCTGTGGGGCATTAACTGCTAAAGTATGGGACAGTGGTTGAACTTGAAGTACTATTTCAATTTCAGAATGAAGCCCTGTACTGGAAATGGGCCATACTAGTCCCTAATCAAAATGAGTAAGAATGCTCATCAAGTTCTTGCTGAGCCAGGGGAGGTTTAGGCTGGATGTTAGGAAGAAGTTCTTCGTAGCAAGAGTGATTTGCCATTGGAATGGGCTGCCCAGGGAGGTGGTGGGGTCACCATCACTGGAGGTGTCTAGGAAGAGCCTGGATGGGGTGCTTGGTGCCACGGTTTAGTTGATTAGATGGTAGGTTGGATGATCTGAAAGGTCTTTTCCAACCTGTTTAGTTCTGTTCTATTCTATTCTATTCTATTCTATTCTATTCTATTCTATTCTATTCTATTCTATTCTATTCTATTCTATTCTATTCTATTCCATTCCATTCCATTCCATTCCATTCCATTCCATTCCATTCTATTCTATTCTATTCTATTCTATTCTATTCTATTCTATTCTATTCTATTCTATTCTTCTATTCTATTCTACTGTGGGAATTTGTAGTGTGCAGTCAGTGGACAAACTGGATGGATGATTACGAACTTTGAGGTCCAAAATCACATCAGGATTGTTGCCTTAAGTGATTACTTGCCAAAGGACAGCAGAGGTGATTGGTGAAGGCATTAAAAATGCTGTTTCCTTGCCCTTAATACTCTTCTAATTTATTTTTTTTATCCTCTAGAGCACCAAAGAATCTTGGCTTGAGTTGGACTTAAGAGACTGGGAACTGTAGGTTATTTAACAGGCAGAGGAATTCTCTCTCCACCTGGGCTGAAGTAGATCTCTTCCCAGACTACTGCAGTAAGATCAGGACTGATTCCTATCCTCAGATTTTGAAAGAAATATATGCTTGTGAGAATCAGCATTTCTAAGTAAAACAAGGGGCTGTGTGTTTATTATAGGCTTTTTACTGGGTCTGCAGAGGGTTCTGCATGTGTCACAGTAGAAACACATGTGAAAAAATACGAGTCCATTTTGACACGTTAAAGGCAATAAGATATGTAGATAGCTGAGTATTTATGCATCATCTGTAAGTAAATGTCCTCCATCCATCAAGTAAGCATACAAGCAATGTGTCATTGAAAAAATACACATTGCATTAATGCAATCTCTGCTGAAATAACATTTTTCCATGTCACAAAATGTGCCATAACAAATGCAAGTTGTATTTTAATGTACGATTTAACACAAGGCCTTTTACATTGTAGATAGTTAAAACAGTCTTTCAATGATTTTTTTATTGACCATTTATTTCCATGTGTAAGCTCTAATAATAACTGTTCATTCTTTCAGAAAGACAGGCAGCAATAGCTCTAGTTGGCATGACACCAAAAGAAACTTCAAGCTCTTCGGTGGCAGATATGGTTTCAGCAGTGGTTCACTCGTTGAGACTTCCCATAAAAGTGCGTGATGAAATATGGGGCACAAAAAGGCTTTTTTCCTTGGTCAGACTGGGTAGGACAACTAAAATTGGAAGGCAAGTTGCAAAGTCTTGATTCCCTCTTGTTACTTTGCTAGGAAGTGGTGCTGGGCCCTATCCTCTTTAATATCTTCACTGATGAGCTGGATGAGGGGATTGAGACAGTCATCAGCACATTTGCAGATGACACCAAGTTGGGAGCAGATGTTGATCAGTTAGAGGGTTGGAAGGGCTCTGCAGAGGGACCTCGACCGACTGGACAGATGGGCAGAGTCCAACATGATGGCATTCAACAAGTCCAAGTGCCGGGTGCTGCACTTTGGCCACAGCAACCCCATGCAGAGCTACAGGCTGGGGTCGGAGTGGCTGGAGAGCTGCCAGAGAGGGACCTGGGGGTGCTGATCGACAGTCGCCTGAACATGAGCCAGCAGTGTGCCCAGGTGGCCAAGAAGGCCAACGGCATCCTGGCCTGCATTAGGAATAGTGTGGCCAGCAGGAGCAGGGAGGTCATTGTGCCCCTGTACTCTGCATTGGTTAGGCCACACCTTGAGTCCTGTGTCCAGTTCTGGGCCCCTCAGTTTAGGAAGGACATCGAGACACTTGAACGTGTCCAGAGAAGGGCAACAAGGCTGGTGAGAGGCCTTGAGCACAGCCCTGTGAGGAGAGGCTGAGGGAGCTGTTTAGCCTGGAGAAGAGGAGGCTCACAGGAGACCTCATTGTTCTCTACAACTACCTGAAAGGTGGTTGTAGCCAGGAAGGGGTTGGTCTCTTCTCTCTAGCAACCAGCACCAGAACAAGAGGACACAGTCTCAAGCAGCACCAGGGGAAGTTTAGGCTTGAGGTGAGGAGAAAGTTCTTCACTGAGAGAGCTGTTAGCCATAGGAATGAGCTGCCCAGGGAGGTGGTGGAGTCACTGTCCCTGGAGGTGTTCAAGAGGAGATTGGACGTGGCACTTGGTGCCATGGTCTAGTCATGAGGTCTGTGGTGACAGGTTGGACTCGATGATCTTTGAGGTCTCTTCCAACCTTGGTGATACTGTGATTCTGTGATCTCCCACCCATCCCTGCTGTAGGATCTTAATTGTTAAAGCAAGAAGCAGCATGCTTTGAAAGGCAGTGATCTAGGTATTAAGAAGATACCAAGTCTTTCCTTAGTTGTGTTCAAACAAACATTGTTCAGGAGGTTTGGAACATTTGTGCTGATGCTGCTGACTTCTCTGCATTATGATCAAGCACTGAGTATCTGCTCCTGCACTGCAGGATTAATGTGTCCTTCACCAAAGTTGCAGCAGAAATGGACATACTTCTTACCCTTCAGGTGTTGTAATTAGACTATGATGTGGCCAGGGACATCTGGCACATCTGGTATGGCTGGCATCCAGGTCCCTAGATCTGCAAATCTCTAGCACAAAACATCCTGATAAAAAATACCTAGGCATCAATGATTGGAAAGAAAAACCCCACAACACTGCAGTAGTGGAACCAGAGTTCAGTTTTAAACAGGGCATTGAACATTCACGTTGTAAAACTCACTTTGGCTCTTTGTGTTTAAGAGTCTTCTAGGTGCACAGACAGCGTGACAAACAGGCTAGTGGTTTGCCTGCCTATACAGAACCAAAGAAAATTAAGGCTTAGGATTAGGACACATATTTAATGATATAGAGTTGTAATTAAACCTCTTCTGGAGTTTAAGCTAGAGAATTGCAGCTGAGTTTTCCACAGAGTTCCAAATACAAAGTGCTCTATATTTTGTCTGCCTCCTTATCTATATATATGTAAAATTTTAAGTAATATCTTTTATATAGGGAAATGTATTGCTTATGTTATCAATGTCCACTGAATTTACTATTTAAGTTTGCATAATAATTTTCTGGCTCTACCAGGAGGCTACAAATTCAGTATGTTCCATTTTTTGAATGTCTTCACACCTAGGTAAAAAAAAGTAAATTTCTTGAGAAATCTGGAAGATCTAAAGACAAGTTTAGATAATATATATTAAAGACAGTTCAAGAACTTTGGTTTTCCTACTTCTGGGTGATATGGGTGATATGCTTTTTGAAATTTATTACTAAATTGTAACTGTTCTCCAAGAATTTTTACTTGCAGTCTTCCCTAGGCTTCACTATGGGCTACTTTCAGGGCCAAGACATTGGACTGGACCTCAAGTCTGACATCTTACAGCTGTTCCTACATATTTGTATTTCATCCCAGCACTGCATTTTACTGAGGCCCCATCCAGGAGGCATACTGACAAAAGAGCATCATACTGAACTTGATATCATGTGCAGCTTTCATTGCAGCCCCAGTCCTGGGATGTGTGATGGCTGCTTCCTTCTCCATACCCCACAGGGCTTTTGCAAGGAAATCAAGATGCTGGGGAAGAACCCTTGAAGAGCACAAGCCCTATGAGGAGAGGCTGAGGGAGCTGGGATTGTTTAGCCTGGAGAAGAGGAGGCTCGGGGAGACCTTATTGCTCTCTACAACTACCTGAAGGAGGTCGTAGCCAGGAGGGGGTTGGTCTCTTCTCCCAGGCAACCAGCACTAGAACAAGAAGACACAGTCTCAAACTGTGCCAGGGAAGTTTAGGCTTGAGGTGAGGAGAATGTTCCTCACAGAGAGAGTTAGCCATTGGAATGTGCTGCTGAGGGAAGTGGTGGAGTCACTATCCCTGGAGGCGTTCAAAAGGGATTGGACATGGCACTTGAAGCCATGCTTTAGTATTCATGAGGTGTTGGATGACAGGCTGGACTTGATGATCTCTGAGGTCTTTTCCAACCTTATTGATTCTATGATTCTATGATTCTATAAGAGCCAGTCCAGTCCTGGTCTGTTTTTGGAACACAGCCATAGCACAAAGCCAGAGCTGGCATCTGAGAGTCACTGCTGGGCTTCACAGTGTGGATGTTTTTTGATACCACTTCCAGTGATTTGAAGCAGATTGTTGTAAAGACTCCTTAAAAACCTTAGTCTTGAAATGTACATCTTCCAAAAGTGAGATGTCAGAATGCATTTCATATGGGACCCTGAGACAAAAAGACAGTGAGCTACATACTCTGTGTACGTCTTTGCCATTACTTTTGCTGTTGCAATGGCTAAAAGCTTAAATATTCAGTTCAGAGAGGTTTTCTGGGCCATTTATGCAGTATAAGAGACAAGAACACCAGCTGAGTGAACAAGTGAACACTTCTTGCAGAGAGAAACAAGCTGGCATGTTAAATAAAACAGTTCTGTTAATACAGCCCTGGTGACATTTGCACAATACACACAGTGACACATGATCCTGATGACTTGTGTTTCTCCACTCCATGAACTCTTACAGGAGCACTTATTCCCTGCATTAGGCTGATATATTTGATTCTTCTCTATCTTAAGGCCAGTGGTTTTTATCTGCCTTTGGCAAATGTCATTTTGTTGGGTTTTTTATACATTTTCCAGTTTATATTATTTGGATTCTGACTCTGCTTTTCAAATGTTTATAGACCTTTTAGGCTGGTATCATGCAAGCACCATGAAAATCACTAAATAAGTAATTTCTTAAAGCAGTGAATGGGAATGGTCACAGGACAAATTTGTAGGACCCCAGGACTTCCCAGGAAAATAAACCATCAATAACTGTACATTGAATAACACATCAGCTAGAAGTAGTATCACTGCTGCAGGAAGGATGAGAGAAATGATTCAACAGCAGACAAAAAGAATATAGCTGGAGCAGCAACAGGCTACAGAAGGTTGTAATGGTAAATAGCTTTTATTTAACAATGGGAAGCATTCGTGAAGAGGTGCTTACAGCTTGGGAATTTGGGTGGCATACAAAGAGAATTATCTTTTCAGCAACAAAAGGAAGAAAGTTAGAATGAGAAGAAAATGTGAGAAAGTCAAGTCAAGAGGGCAAAACGTAGTTGCACAAGGTGCTGAAGTGTTTAGAAAGGAAAAGTCTAGGTACTGGAGATGATAGACAAAGAAAAAATAAGATTTATACGCTGCCAAGACGTGAAATAATATCTTGGATGAAGCAGCCAGCTCTCTACATGTGCTTTGCTATAAACTCTTCATAGACACCCAACCTAATTTCACGTGAGTGTTCAGTCATCACTGCACCATTCAATGCTAGCAGTTTGCATGGTGTATTATTTAGCCAGGGATTTTTTTTTCTCACCCATATGGGAAGTTGTTCATCTACTTATATATATTTAGCTACCTAAGTAAGTTCTCTCTGCACCTTTTTTTTTTTTATCATGCAGCATAGACTTGTGCTAAGCAATCCAGCATTTGCCTATGAATAACTTGCTTCAAAATGCAGCAAAATGCAATTACTTTTAAATATTCAGAATTCCTGCTTAAGGCACTGATAGAAAAACAGGAAGGAAGGAAGGAAGGAAGGAAGGAAGGAAGGAAGGAAGGAAGGAAGGAAGGAAGGAAGGAAGGAAGGAAGGAAGGAAGGAAGGAAGGAAGGAAGGAAGGAAGGAAGGAAGGAAGGAAGGAAGGAAGGAAGGAAGGAAGGAAGGAAGGAAGGAAGGGAGAAAGGGAGAAAGGGAGAAAGGGAGAAAGGGAGAAGAGAAAGAGAAAGAGAGAAAGAGAGAAAGAGAGAAAGAGAGAAAGAGAGAAAGAGAGAAAGAAAGAAAGAAAGAAAGAAAGAAAGAAAGAAAGAAAGAAAGAAAGAAAGAAAGAAAGAAAGAAAGAAAGAAAGAAAGAAAGAAAGAAAGAAAGAAAGAAAGAAAGAAAGAAAGAAAGAAAGAAAGAAAGAAAGAAAGAAAGAAAGAAAGAAAGAAAGAAAGAAAGAAAGAAAGAAAGAAAGAAAGAAAGAAAGAAAGAAAGAAAGAAAGAAAGAAAGAAAGAAAGAAAGAAAGAAAGAAAGAAAGAAAGAAAGAAAGAAAGAAAGAAAGAAAGAAAGAAAGAAAGAAAGAAAGAAAGAAAGAAAGAAAGAAAGAAAGAAAGAAAAGGCTTAAAATTTCATTATCACCTTAAAACCAAACATCATTTGTAACTCCATTCTCTTGATATGTTTGGTAACACTAAAAACATCTTTCACATAGGTATGATTTTGCAGTGATGTGTTTTTCTCTCTCTACTATTAGCATAATTGGAATGGAATGGAATGGAATGGAATGGAATGGAATGGAATGGAATGGAATGGAATGGGATGGGATGGGATGGGATGGGATGGGATGGGATGGGATGGGATGGGATGGGATGGAATAGAATAGAATAGAATAGAATAGAATAGAATAGAATAGAATAGAATAGAATAGAATAGAATAGAATAGAATAGAATATCAGCTTTTCTTTATTGTCACACCTCAGTTTACGTGTACATTAGAATAGAATAGAATAGAATAGAATAGAATAGAATAGAATAGAATAGAATAGAATAGAATAGAATAGAATAGAATAGAATAGAATAGAATAGAATAGAATAGACCAAGTTGGAAGAGACCTTCAAGATCATCGTATCCAACCTATCATCCAACACCACCTAATCAACAAAACCATGCAACCAAGCACCCTATCAAGTCTCCTTCTAAACACTTCCAGTGATGGTGACTCCACCACCTCCCGGGCAGCCCATTCCAATGGGCAATCGCTTTCTCTGTGTAAATTTCCTCCTAACATCCAGTCTGAACCTCCCCTGGTGCAGCTTGAGACTAGACTAGACTAGACTAGACTAGACTAGACTAGACTAGACTAGAATAGAATTAACCAGGTTGGAAGAGACCTTTGAGATCATCAAGTCCAACCTATCATCCAATACTATCTAATCAACTAAACCATGGCACCAAGCTAAACATTGGCCTCTGACATCAGAAGGAGTGCATGTGGTTCTTTAACAGGTAAACTTTGAAAAGGATTTGCAATGCTGGAAATATTAAGCCTATCTGTCAATTTAATCAGACAAGGGAATGAAGGGTATCTAGGAAACAGCTAGTCACTACTAAAGACTGAGGTGAAGAAGGTATTAAGTACCTCAGACTTTTCTTCATTTTTGACCACTATCTTCCCCACCTTGATCTCAACAAAGGACAGAGATTCAGTCCTCCTTTTGTTGTTAATGTATTTGTAGAGGAAGACTTCCTCACATACCCTGATGGTCCTCAACCTGCTTATGCCATCTGAGAGTTCCATCACTAAGTGGAGGAGTACCTGAATACATCTTCAACAGGTGAACTCACTGCTCCTATCCAACACTGATGCAAGAATGAGGCTCATCCTCTGATACCTTACTGCTGTAGGTGCTCAAGAGGGGATTGGATGTGGCACTTGGTGCCATGGTTTAGTCATGAGGTCTGTGGTGACAGGTTGGACTTGATGATCTTTGAGGTCTCTTCCAACCTTGGTGATTCTGTGATTCTGTTATTGGCAGAAAGGCTTTCCACAGCAGAGCAACTGGTACAGTAGGTAGCTTGCAGATTATGTTAAGCTTCCTCAGCTACTAAATATCTGAAGTGTTTTTTAACTACCTGAGTAGCCAGTTACATGTAAAGTCAATCTTGGTTACTGTGGGTTAAATCTAATGCAACTTCACTGAAGCTTTTCATTTATGATGCTCTAACATGACATAAGCTATCTCACCTCTGCACTATTAAAATCAAATGGTTCCTCTGAAAAAAATGTTTCCAAACATTTCGTCAGAAACATTTTGAAATCAAGACTCTTTGTAACATTACTGCCACTTAACAAATCATGCACAGGCCTCACACACATGAAACAGTCCCAAATAGTCTAACAGCCCAAATAACACATAACATATGTTATAACATATAACTTTTACAGCAAAGGGAAAAAAGGTAATGCAAAGGAAAAAAAAGGTGATACAAAGGAGCTGCAGAAAAGAACAGTTACTGATCAGTTTAATAGTGAATATCATTCCATTATTGTCATCTTTCTACAAACTCTTTCCATATTATTTGGACTCAAAAATCTAAAACTGCAATGTCTCCATTTAAAAAGTAGT
Source organism: Picus viridis (assembly GCA_033816785.1). Classification (NCBI taxonomy): domain Eukaryota; kingdom Metazoa; phylum Chordata; class Aves; order Piciformes; family Picidae; genus Picus; species Picus viridis. Next base: position 9,191,563 of record CM066566.1, read on the forward strand.
TTGCTAAAAACTACTGAAGTGAATACAGTTTCTCTAGTCTTTATCTACTACTTTTGCTGTACAACACAAATTTAATAAATGTTATCGAGAAACCAGGTAATGGTAGGGCATGGCACATCACAGAGCATGTAAACATGCAAGCCTAGGGAGTTAGGCATATATCTGGATGCAAAGATCAATACGAAGCACAAAATCAGCCACAAACAAATGTAAGGTTTAGGGAACGAGCATAACATTTTTTAGTCTTGCTGGCATAGTGACTAAGTTTAAAGCTCCATGCCAGGCTTATAAATGTTCTGGATTTAACCTCTAGTGTATGCACAGAATATGCTAACCATTTAAAATTGTCTAGGATGATCAGAGAACCGGGCAACACAGTTTGAAACAGCAAGTGGGTCACTGCATATTTTCAGCTCCCCCTCTGGAGAATTTCCATCTGCCTGGCTGGCTGCCCTGATGTTCCCCACCCAGGAGCTAAGGAGCCAGGAGGGCTATTGCAAAAGGTGAAGAGAGAACTCCAGCTTCTGCTCCCATGAACCTATTCTTTAAAAAAAAAAAAAATAGGAGAAAGATGAAACAGAAAGAATCTAGCAAAATTGCTTAACTCTTTTAGAATAAACCAGGTCGGAAGAGACCTTCAAGATCATCATGTCCAACCCATCATCCAACACCATCTAATCAACTAAACCATGGCACCAAGCGCCCCATCAAGTCTCTTCCTAAACACCTCCAGTGATGGTGACTCCATCACCTCCCTGGATGGCCCATTCCAATGGCCAATCACTCTCTCTATGAAGAATTTCTTCCTAACATCCAGCCTAAACCTCCCTGGCACAGCTTGAGACTGTGTCCTCTTGTTCTGGTGCTGGTTGCCTGGGAGAAGAGACCAGCCCCTGCCTGTCTACAAACTCCCTTCAGGTAGTTGTAGAGAGCAATAAGGCCTCCCCTGAGACTCCTCTTCTCCAGGCTAAGCAACCCCAGCTCCTTCAGCCTCTCCTCATAGGACTTGTGCTCCAAACACTTCACCAACTTTGTTGCCCTTCTCTGGACACGTTCCAGCAAGTCAACATCTTTCCTAAACTGAGGGCCCCAGAACTGGACACAGGACTCAAGGTGTGGCTGATCCAGTGCAGTGTACAGGGGCAGAATGGCCTCCCTGCTAGCATCATCCAGCAAAGGAAGATGGAAACCTGTAATAAAATGTATGTTTTTATCTATTTTATAATTTAACATCTTGGGTGGTGGTATCTTCAAACACCACTGCAACTTATTTACAGGTTTGATTATTCAGTTGTGGGCATTACATTCCACATATAAAGGCAGTTAATGATTCAAGCACAGATCTAAGAATTTCCAATACAGCAATTCAAATTGGAAATAAGGGTTCTGTGATCTGTGGTTTTCCCACAGTTGTGCAGTTGTGTGCTGATAAGAAAATGCAGTGATGGTGATTGATCTTCAACTACTTTAAACATGCACCTCATTAATGTTTATAGATTCATCAAGGGTGAGTGCCAAGAGGATAGAACCAGGCTCTTCTCAGTGATGCCCAGTGATGGAACAAAGGGCAGTGGGTGGAGGCATAGGAAATTCCAGGGAAACAGGAGGAAATTTTTTTCTCTGTGAGGGTGATAGAACACTGGAACAGGCTGCCCAGGGGGCTTGTGGAGTCTCCCTCTTTGGAGATACTAAAAATTCACGTGGAGGGATTCCAGTGTTATCTGGTATAGGTGATCCTGCTCTAGCAGGAGGGTTGGATTGGATGACTTTTTCGAGGTTCCTTCCAGCCCCTAACATTCTGTGATTCTGTGATACACCAAGCCTCCTTGTCCTGCCCTGCTCATCTCTGCCGATTTCCTTCCTAGAGTAGTGTGACCGTTTTAGGCTGTGCCTTTAAGAAAGGGAAGGGACAGTTGCTGGAACACTCTGGCTGAATGTTTTGGTGAAATAATTGAAAACAAAGATATTCTAAATGACTTTCATTGGTAGATTGGTAGAATGCAACTTTAAGTTTTAGTTCTGTTTGAATTTCAGTTCAGTTCTGTCTGTTCCAGTCTGTCTGTCTGTTTTCAGTCTCTCTCTGAGCAACAGCTGCTGGACGGAGCTAACCTTGAACTAACAGATAAGAATAATTCTTGCATACACTTTGAGCTAACAGAATTTCCTCCTTAATAATTGCCTTTTCTCTCTCTCTAACCCTTTTTGGGAAAAAAGGGAGGCAGGGGGAGAGAGGGGATACAGGGTGCGGGGGGACCCTTCTGGCTGGAGGAGGGAGTTTTGTTCTGTATTGCGTTCTTTGCTGTATATTTCTGTATATATATTGTAAATACTGTATATGGTGTACATATCCATCTGCATTTCGTCCTGCTTGTAAATACACAGCTTATTCATCTGCTTCTCCAACTGAGTTAGCCATGGTTTTTCTTTGTGTGTGGGGGAGAACTGAGCCTCTCACCACCACAAATAGTAAATAGATACTCAGTTTAGGAGCTGTGGGAACTAGATCTGTTCCCCGTGGTTGTTATCACGGTAGCTTGAACAGCTTCTTCAAAAGCTGTACAAGTTTAAGTTGCATATTCAGGCTCTTCAGCTTATCCTTAAGCTTCTGTGCAATCTTCCACTTAATCTGATTTTCTGTTTTAGTGATTTTTACTGATGTTACATTTTACATCAAGACTACTATTTATGACTCAATTATCATAGTCATGGTTAAATACCAGTAGTCCTCAGCATGTTATGCAAGAAAGGAATCAGTGGCTTACTATGTATGTGTCCCAATAATAACATGATGGGTGGAATTATGCCCTGAGTTAGTGAAATCACATCTGTCAACAAGTAGAAAGTTTAGGCTCTCCCTTGAGAATGCAGAGGGACATTGTTTTCTACTAGCAAATGAGGCAAGATGATGCACAGCCCCTGAGTAGGTAGAGCATAGATCAACTACAGCTCTAATGGATCCCCAGATGCTTGGAACTTGGGAAAATACTGGAATTTTTTATATTTCTGTTGCCACAGGGTATTAGAATTTACATCATTCTTAGTATAATGGAAGCAAAGTTAGTCTGAGGGATGGGCTTCTACTCAAACCATTCTGAAAACCCAGGAGGTTACCCAGATATTTTGTCATCTGCTATCTGGAACCTTGCACTGACAGGCTACAGTTAGATACTTTTCACAAATGCTTCCAGAAGTAGCATGCAGTATCTGCAAAATTAGCCTCAATTAACCCACTTTACAACTTACCTTGAGACTTTCTGTGTTGATCCAAAATTGCCTGAATGCACATTACATATATGCAAAGCAAAGATATTGTGCAACACTTAATTTGAATATTTCATGAAGTACATGGAAGTTGATGTTTAATTCAGCTTCTGCTTGTCACACAAAGTAAAAATGCATTTATTTAATGCAGAGACATTCTCTGTTAACCAGGTAAGTCAGCTGAAATTGGTCATTTATTTTTAATGTAAATCCAGTGCTCCTTCTGTCCCTGTTTATTCTTTATTTATATATACAGCTATAATGATGCATTTGTGTGTAGATGAAGCTCTAGCTGCATTTTCCTGTGATTGTGAGCTTTACAACTCTGCCATCTATATTTTGCTTCTGTGATGCTACTGGAGGGACATTTATGTTTTCAGTAAACATTGCCTTGAGGTTTTTGAAAATATACTGCTTCTTTCAACCAAGATAGAACAGATGGAAACTTCATTGCTTAAACAAATGGCTACAATTTTCTTCAGGGCACAAAACAGTATCATGAACTTGACTGAGAGCTTAGGAAGCTTCCAGAAGCTTTCAATCTTTATCTGCTGGCAAGAGGATTGAATTCAGAAATTTTGTTCATGAAACATTTTATGAAAATCCCTTTGTCCTTTTTCTCTTTCTTTTTTCTTTTTCCTTTTTCTTTTTTTCCATTTTCCCCTCTTGCTTTGAAGTGAAGCACTGGTATTCCTGGTTCCAATGACCTTCTGGATTAAATTGTTATGAAAGCAACTTTGCATGACAATACAATTTCTTGTTAGCTGTTGAAATCTCATAGAATCATAGAATCAATAAGGTTGGAAAAGACCTCCAAAGATCATCAAGTCCAACCTGTCACCCAACACCTCATGACTGCTAAACCATGGCTTCAAGTACCATGTCCAATCCCCTCTTGAACACCTCCAGGGATGGTGACTCCACCACCTCCCTCAGCAGCCCATTCCAATGGCCAGTTACTCTCTCTGTGAAGAACTTTCTCCCCACCTTGAGCCTAAACTTCCCCTGGCGCAGCTTGATACTTTGTCCTCTTGTTCTGGTGCTGGTTGCCTGGGAGAAGAGACCAACCCACACCTGGCTACAAGATGCTTTTGGGTAGTTGTAGAGAGCAATAAGGTCTCCCCTGAGCCTCCTCCTCTCCAGGTTAAACAATCCCAGCTCCCTCAGCCTCTTCTCATAGGGCTTGTGCTCAAGACCTCTCACTATCCTCCTTGCCCTTCTCTGGACATGTTCCAGCAACTCAACATCTTTTCTAAACTGAGGGGCCCAGAACTGGACACAGTACTCAAGGTGTGGCTTAACCAGTGCTGAGTACAGGGGCAGAACAGGCACAACAACCCAGACTGTTTCAACAGACTTTACCTCATGAGGTTACCAATTCTTGCAATTTAATCTGACCAAAAAAAAGTGCTGTGAAAGAGTGATATGAACTGCCAAACAAAAGTGGCACTTTTGCAGCATTTTATATCCTTGAAAGGATGCAGAGAATTAATTCTTGTCTATCCTAAACCAGGCAGAAGCTGGACTATGATATTCCCATAATGTGCATTAATGTACATTGCAACACATCCTTCGAGTCAGGATCTTTACTGATCTTGGTTCAGAACATGCTTGTATCTTTCTGTGAACGAGAGAGAATAATCCTCATGCTTTTACAGCTGTTTTAATTTAAACTCTCTGATAAAACACATCTATAATAAGGTCTGCTGGAATAGTTCCCAGCCCTGACAGATATTTATAAATTAATGAGAGTCATATACTTGTGCTTGTTTGAAAAATATGTACAGCATCCTAAAGCAGATAACAGAAGTCACATTTGCTGGAGAATGCTGACAAAATGTATAGACAAAGGTGAGCCTTTGTTGTGAATATGTTATTCTGAAGGGGGCCTACAGGAAGGCTGGGGAGGGACTTCTCAGGATCTCAGGAAGTGATAGGACTAGGGGGAACGGAATGAAGCTGGAAATGGGGAGATTCAGGCTAGATGTGAGGAAGAAGTTCTTCACCATGAGAGTGGTGAAGCAATGGAATGGGTTATCCAGGGAGGTGGTTGAGGCCCAGTCCCTGGAGGTGTTTAAGACCAGGCTGGACGAGGCTCTGGCCAGCGTGATCTAGTGTAGGGTGTCCCTGCCCATGGCAGGGGTTGGAACTAGATGATCCTTGTGGTCCCTTCCAACCCTGACTGATTCTATGATTCTATGATTCTATTCTGGCAACAGTCATACTCCAGGTAAGAAAAAGATATGAAGAATAGTTAGGAAAATATGCTCAGAATGTTTCTGGGAAGCAGCCTTAATGAGACTAATTATCTATGGCCCAATCTCAGAGAAGAGAAGAGAAGAGAAGAGAAGAGAAGAGAAGAGAAGAGAAGAGAAGAGAAGAGAAGAGAAGAGAAGAGAAGAGAAGAGAAGAGAAGAGAAGAGAAGAGAAGAGAAGAGAAGAGAGAAGAGAAGAGAAGAGAAGAGAAGAAGAGAAGAGAAGAGAAGAGAAGAGAAGAGAATTCACCAGGTTGGAAAAGGTCTTTGAGATCATCAAGTCCAACCTGTCACCCGACACCATCTAATCAACTAAACCATGGCAACAAGCGCCTCACCCAGTCTCCTTTTAAACGTCTCCAGTGATGCTGACTCCACCACCTTCCTGGGCAGCCCATTCCAATGGCAAATCACTCTTTCTGTGAAGAACTTCTTCCTAACATCCAGTCTAAACCTCCCCTGGTGCAGCTTGAGACTGTGTCCTCTTGTTCTGGTGCTGGTTGCCTGGAAGAAGAGACCAGCCCCCACCTGGCTACAACCTCCCTTCAGGTAGTTGTAAAGAGCAATAATGTCTCCCCTGAGCCTCCTCTTCTCCAGGCTAAGCAACCCCAGCACCCTCATCCTCTCCCCACAGGGCTTGTGCTCCAAACCCCTCCCCAGCTTTGTTGCCCTTCTCTGGACACGTTCCAGCAATTCAACATCTTTCCTAAACTGAGGGGCCCAGAACTGGACACAGGACTCAAGGTGTGGCCTAACCAGTGCACTATACACGTTAACTTGATTTTGAAAAAGGTCCACCCTTGTATTCCTTGCACCCACAAAACATTTACTAAAGCTCTGCAAAATTTACATTCTCTTGCATGGCTTCGGTATCCTCAAGTAATGCAAGCAAATGTTAGTCCTTAGCACAAATTGCATAGAGCAGATTACCCTGGTAAGACTATATCTTACTCACCAAATCTATGAATATGTATCAGAGGCAGGGGAGGGTGACATGGCAGTGAAATATGCCACCTATGCTTGGGTCCTGCTCTCTTCTTAGAAGACAAGACAGATGTGCAGTACCTCAGCTGTGCTTATAAACCAGAATCTGAGTGCAGCACAAAAGCAGAGCACAATGATTCTGCCTGCGAGCATTTTACACATCTGGGCAAAAGACAACAGCAAGGCACAAAAGAAAAAGGGAGTACAGATTAATAGTGTGACAGTGTGGGTGTGTGTGGTGGGGAGCAGTCATACAATGGTCTCAATCTAATCAAAGATATGAGTTTTGTAAGCATCTCTACGGGATTTGGAGGAGGGACTGGAATAAAGGTAATGAGGCAGTTCTGTTTAAAGGGAGCTGCTTGCAAGCATGAAAGGCAAAGTAAAGGAAAAGATATATAAGCTTGAGGTGAGTAGCATAAACTGACAGACAGTGAGAATTTGGCCTCCCAGTATGCACAGGATTAAGGAGAGCATAGTCATGAAAGACTATGAATGTGAGGATAGGTTACATGTGTTTAATGAAATACTTGTTAAATCATTGGAAGTTGTAAATCTATTGGAATACACAGAGAAATCTCAGGCTATCATTGTAACAGTATTATGCATGGATAGCAAAAGGACAACTTTTCTTTATTCATAGCAAGAGAAAAGGATATTGCAAGAACTGAGTCATAAAATCCTGTTGGTCTAGATGAATTTTAGCTGTGGCTTTATTCAGGGAAAAAACCCTCTAGGAAGTAAATGAACATAAACACTGAAGATCTGCAGATAAGTCAGTCTGTGACAGCATGTCAGCTACAGGTCCAGGTGACAGGCAGGCTGGTGATTTCCACTCTAAGAAAGCAGTAGGAAAAATCTGTGTTGGATAAAGGCAAATTAAAGTCAGTTTAACCATTTTTGAGCTTCAAACTTAAACTACTCTTTTAGTCAGACATGAGAAGGTGACTGAGATTTTTATTTCAGTAGATTTGTGCTTGTTTATACTAAGGGATTACTTGGCTCAGTAAGACATATATTGGGTAGTGTTAAATTTTTCCTTTGAAGTGCCTACACATACGTCCTGTACCACAGGATCATCAACATTTTAATACATTTTAATCCAACTAAAGCACCTCAAAATACGTATACACATACTTGTGCATGTGTGCATGCATATGTCTGCACACATAATGAATTACATATATTCTTCACTGATGTATGTCATACATAGCATCTTGAAAGATGTCTCTAACATGCCTCACAATAATAGAATCATAGAATAGAATCATAGAATCGATAAGGTTGGAAAAGACCTTAAAGATCATCAAGTCCAACCTGTCACCCAGCACCTCATGACTACTAAACCATGGCTTCAAGTACCATGTCCAATCCCCTCTTGAACACCTCCAGGGACAGTGACTCCACCACCTCCCTGGACAGCACATCCCAATGGCCAATTAACTTTCTATGAAGAACTTTCTCCTCAAATTTCATTAATTTTTATTAAATTGACTTCAGTTTTTAACTGAACTCAAGGAGGATCTGTTTCCAGTCCTAGTTCATTGTCGTTCCAGAGGGACCTTGACAGGCTGGAGAGGTGGGCACAAGCCAACCTCACGAGCTTCAACCAGACCAAGTGCAGGGTCCTGCATCTGGGTCGAGGCAATCCCAAGCACAAATACAGGCTGGGCAGAGACTGGCTGGAGAGCAGCCCTGAGGAGAGAGACTTGGGGGTGAGGGTGGACGAGAAGCTCAACATGAGCTCTCAATGTGCGCTTGCAGCCCGGAAAGCCAATCAGATCCTGGGCTGCATCAGGAGAAGTGTGGCCAGCAGGTCAAGGGAGGTGCTTCTCCCCCTCTACTCAGCTCTGGTGAGACCCCACCTGGAGTACTGCGTCCAGTTCTGAAGCCCCTATTACAAGAGGGATATGGACATGCTGGAAGGACCACAAGGATGATCAGAGGGCTTGAGCACCCCTCCTATGAGGACAGACTGAAAGAGTTGGGGCTGTTCAGTCTGGAGAAAAGAAGGCTCTGAGGTGACCTCATTGTGGCCTTCCAGTATCTGAAGGGGGCCTACAGGAAGGCTGGGGAGGGACTTCTCAGGATCTCAGGTAGTGATAGGACTAGGGGGAATGGAATGAAGCTGGAAATAGGGAGATTCAGGCTAGATGTGAGGAGGAAGTTCTTCCCCATGAGAGTGGTGAAGCCCTGGAATGGGTTATCCAGGGAGGTGGTTGAGGCCCCATCCCTGGAAGTGTTTAGGACCAGGCTGGATGAGGCTCTGGCTAGCCTGATCTAGTGTGGGGTGTCCCTGCCCATGGCAGGGGGGTTGGAACTAGATGACCCTTGTGGTCCCTTCCAACCCTGACTGATACTATGATACTACTATGGTCTAATGGCTTATTGGATGATCCTGGGTAAAATAATTCTCTGCTTTTCCACTCAGCTTCCCCTAGTCTGCACAAAGAGGATAATAGCACTGACTTCATGTGTAGAACATTTTAAGAACAGATAAAAAGCACTATGCAAATTGTAGGCTCACCATTAGCAGTCTTTTCCACACATCACAATCGTGTTGTCACCCAAGGGGAATGCCATAGAACATGAGTTTGTTCCTCATCTATTTAAAAATCTCAAAATGCAGTACAGAAAGAAGAGCTTACCACAAGAGTTTTGCCACAAAAGTAGAAGTATTGTTCTAGCTGATGCATTTCTTTCCTAAAGTGTAGGCAGTCCTCAAACTAAGCTATCTGTTTTCCTGAAGCCATGTCTCAATCATTCAAAAAGACCTACAGTAGTCAATGTTCTAGAGGAAAACCTCACTTATATTCTGAAATATTGTCATTTTCCCTTTCTCATCAATCACAATTTCCCATTACTTCCAGACCAGACTGTGTGCAAAATTTCAAGTCAAAAAGGCATTCTGGTTTGTCTTGGTGGTATGATTGAGGCCTTGTGGGATCAGCATTTATCCCTCCAAAATCTAAACAAATGAATTCCTTTGACAAATGGACTGCTGAAGTTTCCAGCCAACAAATGTATAAATAGTGGCTGATATATTCATCCCTCTGCTGTCCACATGAGAGAGCACTGGAAATGGAATCAGCAGAGTCATGTGTAGGTGGTGATGACAGAAGGGATGGAAAGGTGGCAAAACCCCACTCATTTTTTTCATGTTTTTATTTCAAATAACAATTCAAATTGGGCCACGAGGATGATCAGAGGGCTGGAGCACCTCTCCTATGAGGACAGACTGAAAGAGTTGGGGCTGTTCAGTCTGGAGAAGAGAAGGCTCCGAAGTGACCTTATTGTGGCCTTCCAGTATCTGCAGGGGGCCTACAAGAAGGCTGGGGAGGGACTTCTCAGGATATCAGGTAGTGATAGGACTAGGGGGAATGGCATGAAGCTGGAGGTGGGGAGATTCAGGCTGGGCGTGAGGAAGAAGTTCTTCCCCATGAGAGTGGTGAAGCCCTGGAATGGGTTGTCCAGGAAGGTGGTTGAGGCCCTGTCCCTGGAGGTGTTTAAGACCAGGCTGGACGAGGCTCTGGCCAGCCTGATCTAGTGTGAGGTGCCTCTGCCCATGGCAGAGGGGTTGGAATTAGATGATCCTTGTGGTCCCTTCCTACCCTGACTGATTCTATGATTCTATGAAATTACAGCTTTGGGGAATAGTCACAATTCATTATTTTGCCTTTAACTTATGAAAAATATTAGCTGTTTCTCACAAAGAATTGTGGGGTTTACCAAAAATCAAGGAAGTCAGTGAAAGGACAAATGGTGGTGGGGGAGTTTCCATTGTCAAAAAACATCAGAGTTTTCATAGTCTTCGAAGAAACTATCTAAAGAAGAGGGAAAAAGAAAAAAAAAAAAAAAAAAAAAAAAAAGGGCAAATTCCACATAGAGGGTAAAGGAAGTAATGTCATTGAATCCCCAAACTAGCTCCTCTGATTGCATGAAGTAAAATGTCATTTTCATTGTAGTTGTACAAAAGCTTGCCAATAACACAGTTGTATGACCTTCAGAGCCTAAGTAGTATTTCCACATTGCCTGTCACATGTGGATGTATGAACTCACTTAACACTAGCACAAGGACTTCACAATGCAAGCATTACTCCCCAGACCCATTCTCCTGCAGAAATAGAACAAAAGTAGAATTTTTGTTACTCAGTAAAGGATTAGTTAGGAAAGACAAAAGCCCACAACATCTTGACAGTACAGAAGTATACCCACAGCTTTACCTTGCTATCTATCACCCGAAGTAACACCTACAAACACTTCTATCTAACTGAAAGAGCAACAGTGATCCCCAGAGCATTTCTGACTGCTCTCTTTCTGTTGTCAAATGTGTGTTGCTGGGGGACCTTCTTTAGAATAAAAGGCCAGTAGTGCTTGCTATGTAACTGCCAATTGGGATAAGAATTCTTTCATTTAGTATGAAGTACAAAGGACTAATTTTGGCCCCTTTTCTTCCACTATGGCATACACAACAACCTACTACTCTGGAGCAAAGAATGGAGGCAAGTTTAAGACCTTTCTTTAGGACAACTGTCACTTTCCTGGGAGGCAGGAGGTGTGTAGGAATCTTCCACAGTTCATCTTATTATTAAATACTGATCAGAAATCATGAATATAATGGTTTGGGGTTTATGTTGCATTTGTAATGATCCCCTGCCTCGTTCATCAGCAAGCACGGGACTCAGGTTCAGCAAAGAAGGAAGTAAATAATAACAATTAACCTGTCCAGTCTTACTTAATAATAGCATGAACTACTCCATGGAATCAGGAGTAATCACTACTAAGTGTATTATACAGCAGTTGAGGAAAACTGATTTATAAACCCAGCTGTCAAGCTGCAGTACTGCATCATGTGGCAGAAAGCTGTAGTAATTATCAAAAGTACCCTGCTGAATATTCTGGAAGAGAGCTTGCTGCTATCACTGTCTGCATCTATATTTCTGATTGTTTTGATTGGAAATAAATTAATGAGGTGGGGATTATAAAAATATAGTCTGAAACTGCAGTCACCTCAGTGAATACTTGGGTTGGTTCTTTGGTCAGCTAACTGTCCCCATGTATTATTTCTGGCTGCTATCACTGGTAGCATCTCTTCTTTGGTAACACAGTGTATTTACCTTGGTGTCTTCTTCAACTCTCCTTAAATGTGCTGGGAATTCTTCTATCAGGGGTGTCACTTTAACCCTGGCAGGTCAGTCTATGCAGGGCAAGATGTACAGTAGCACAAGCATCATCTTTTGGCACTTTTCTAGATCAGAGTGCACTTTCTTTGGAGAAAGCCTATAAGTCTGCCAGCAGAGGTTATAACTAATTGTTCTTTCAGTGACATAAGTATATAGAGACACATTATCTCATGTACTTTGTATACTGGCAAGGATCCGGGTCCGATAGCTGAGCCTTAGTTAGATGAAGTCTTTTGGGTAGCAGCAATCTCTCATCAACTTTAGGGCAGAGAAGCCTCTTTAGTCTCCTCAAATAGCAGTGTTTGACTGGCCAAGGCCATCTGTGCTTCTTTCTGATCCATCTTTCACAGTAGGAAGAATCCTGACAGTGTGTGGCTTGACCTTCTGGTTAAGTCATACAGAATTATCGACTCAACTGCTGCCTCCCTGTAGAGGGTTTCCAGAAGATGGGTGTCCAAGTAGGACTGGTTAGCCATATGATTGTAACCTTGCAGGTTCATCAAGGTGCAAATAAGTGGATCATTTTTACAGTCAAGGATGTGCATGCTACAACCACATCATCCTTCTAGAGTCAGGTCTTCAGTGGCACACCTGGCAACTTTCCCAGCGGGTGAGATTCAATATACAACAATACATCTGTGGTACAAAACCTGCAGCTTCTGAAAGGCCACAAAACACAATCTGGCATCATATCCCAGTTACATGGTCTACAAAATCCATGAGCATCTGTCTGGGACCTCCTTGTCCGAAAGCCAGGGTGAACACGACAGCTGAGCATCTGAACAGAAGTTTGGAGGGTACTCCTGTGGCTATCTGGCATGAACAGTTGGCAAACTTCCTGTTGTTCCTACAACTAATGTGAATGCTTTCCTTTTAAAGGTAGTATTACAAAGAGCTAAGGAAGGACTACAGTGCTCTTTTTAACGACTGAAAGTGGGTAAGCATAGATCTCTCAGAAAATGGAGACAGAACATACAGAAAGACAACACAGTCATTGAGCCTCATCTGTGTCAATAAAGAAAAGAATGACATGCTTTTCAGGATAATCCATCCTAATTGCTTTTATCCTCAAACATAAGCACACCTTCCTAGGCTTAATTCAGGGAGGGAGAAGATTCTTACTTTCTGCTGCGTCAGGAAAACTTTCTTCCCCCCCCCCGCCCCGAGATGTCTCAGCCTGAATAGACAATATGATATCTTTCACTGGAGCTCTTTTTTGCAGAGGTCTACTGGCTATTTCACCTAAGTACCTTTTGGTTCTTCCTTCAGTTGTTTCTTGTTCACGGTGCTTTGTGCTCCATCTCAAACTCAATTTTTCTCCACAGAATGTCTGTCTGTGCTGAAGGCCATGCTAAGACAATAGTGTATGGTATATTGGCAGGAGGTCAGGAGACATCATTTCCATTCTTGCTTCAGCCAATAACCAACTAAACAACCCAAACCAACAAATTCCCTTCCACATTCAGTCACTAATGGAAAGTTTATAGTGTTAGATACAGTATTTTTTGCTCAAAATATTGACATTACCTATCTCTTATCAATTGCTCCCTCATGTGGGGATCTGTTAACATTAGGAATAGTTAATATAAAGCCTTTTATGCAATGCACTCAAGAGTTTACTGACTATAGATTCATATCACTTAAATACGTGTGATAATACATTATAGCATTACTGTATTATATTATTGTATTGTACCTCATTCCTTTCAAGTGAGCCACCCTGTTCCACAGCTGGAGACGCTTTACAGGACTCCTCTGTCTGAGAAGTCTGTAAAGCAAGCAGCAATTGAAATACTAATGTCACTACATATGGTATTTGGGGCCACAGTGCCTGCTGCATTGTTTACAAATGGATGACTCATGCAGATGCGGCACCAAATTGTGGGTACCACAAAGGAAGTTCCCCGCCCTATGATTCCCACCACATACACCCAGCTGATAATGAACAATAGCTGCCATGACTTTTTGTATTCCACACATGTAATCTTGGTCCATGTAAGAGAGAGTTTGTCAAATTCCAAAGAAAAATAATATGCCACAGCTGTAACACTTGCTGCAAGCTATAGCTGTATGTCTCATGAGCAGGTAGGAATAAGCAGATAGTTGTAATGACAGACCAGGTGCCATGGTTTAGTTGATTAGATGGTGTTGGATGATAGGTTGGACATGATGATCTCAAAGGTCTCTTCCAACATGGTTAATTCTATTCTATTCTATTCTATTCTATTCTATTCTATTCTATTCTATTCTATTCTATTCTATTCTACTCTACTCTACTCTACTCTACTCTACTCTACTCTACTCTATCCTATTCTGTAAAATTTAATCATTATTTATGGTTAGTGTTGCTCTGTGTCTGCTGGCTCAAGTCCTCCAGAGCCACCTCTGATTCCTAGCACAGACCCACCCTGCACTGTAGGACTTTTATTCTAAACAAGTGCAAATGGGCTAATCCTGCCAATGTTGATGGTTCAGAAGGTTTATTAGGTCCTCTTCTGCAGCCATAAAATTCTAATTTCAAAATATTTGGATTCAGTCTCACCTACAATTACCTGAAGGGTGGTTGTAGCCAGGAGGGGTTGGTCTCTTTTCCCAGGCAACCAGCAAGAGAACAAGAGGACACAGCCTCAAGCTGTGCCAGGGGAAGTTTAGGCTGGATGTTAGGAAGAAGTTCTTCATAGAAAGAGTTATTTGCCACTGAAATTGGCTGCCCAGGAAGGTGGTGGAGTCACCATCACTGGAGGTGTTTAAGAGGAGACTAGATGAGGCACTTTGTGCCATGGTCATAGAATCATAGAATCAATAAGGTTGGAAAAGACCTCATAGAATCAGTCAGGGTTGGAAGGGACCACAAGGATCATCTAGTTCCAACCCCTCTGCCATGGGCAGAGGCACCTCACACTAGATCAGGCTGGCCAGAGCCTCGTCCAGCCTGGTCTTAAACACCTCCAGGGACGGGCCTCAACCACCTCCCTGGATAACCCATTCCAGGGCTTCACCACTCTTATGGTGAAGAACTTCTTCCTCACATCTAGCCTGAATCTCCCCATTTCCAGCTTCAATCCATTCCCCCTAGTCCTATCACTACCTGAGATCCTGAGAAGTCCCTCCCCAGCCTTCTTGTAGGCCCCCTTCAGATACTGGAAGGCCACAATGAGGTCACCTCGGAGCCTTCTCTTCTCCAGACTGAACAGCCCCAACTCCTTCAGTCTGTCTTCATAGGAGAGCTGCTCCAGCCCTCTGATCATCCTCGTGGCCCTTCTCTGGACACGCTCCAGCCTGTCCACATCCCTCCTGTAATAGGGGCTCCAGAATTGGACGCAGTACTCCAGGTGGGGTCTCACCAGAGCTGAGGAGAGGGGGAGAAGCACCTCCCTTGACCTGCTGGTCACACTTCTCCTGATGCAGCCCAGGATCTGATTGGCTTTCCGGGCTGCTAGTGTACATTGAGAGCTCATGTTGAGCTTCTCATCCACCAGCACCCCCAAGTCTCTCTCCTCAGGGCTGCTCTCCAGCCAGTCTCTGCCCAGCCTGTATTTGTGCCTGGGATTGCCTCGACCCAGATGCAGGACCCTGCACTTGGTCTGGTTGAAGCTCATGAGGTTGGCTTGTGCCCACCTCTCCAGCCTGTCCAGGTCCCTCTGGATGGCATCCCTTCCCTCCAGCGTGTCCACTGCACCACACAGCTTGGTGTCATCAGCAAACTTGCTGAGGGTGCACTCGAGGCCACTGTCCATGTCACCCACAAAGATGTTGAACAAGACAGGTCCCAGGACTGATCCCTGAGGGACTCCGCTTGTCACTGGCCTCCATTGGGACATGGACCCGTTGACAGCCACTCTTTGGGTGCGGCCATCAAGCCAGTTCTTTATCCATCTAGTGGCCCATCCATCAAACCCATGTGTCGCCAGCTTGGAGACCAGGAGGTGGTGCGGGACAGTGTCGAAGGCTTTGCTCAAGTCCAGGTAAACGACATCAGTTGCTCGCCCCTCATCTATTAATGCTGTCACCTGCTCATAGAAGGCCACCAGGTTTGTCAGGCAGGATTTGCCCTTGGCAAAGCCATGCTGACTACTCCCAATCACCTCTTCACTGTTCTTCTGAATCATTAGTGCCTCCAGGAGGATCTGCTCCATGATCTTTCCGGGCACAGAGGTGAGACTGACTGGCCTGTAGTTCCCCGGTTCCTCCTTCTTGCCCTTTTTGAAAATGGGAATAATGTTTCCCCTTTTCCAGTCTGTGGGGACTTCCCCAGTCTGCCATGACTTCTGGAATATAATAGAGAGGGGCTTGGCAACCTCATCTGCCAGTTCTCTCAGCACCCGTGGGTGTATCCCGTCGGGTCCCATGGACTTGAACACTTTCAGGTTCTTCAGGTGATCACGAACCTGTGCTTCACTTATGATGGGCAGTTCTTCCTCCCCGTCCCTGGCATCGTCTGCCATGACACCAGGAGTGTGGCTGGAGGCCCTTGCAGTGAAGACTGAGGTAAAGAAGTGATTGAGTACCTCAGCCTTTTCCACATCACTTGTGATTAATTCACCACTTTCCTTTCTGAGGGGGCCTACACCTTCCCTAGTCTTCTTCTTGCCATTAACATACCTATAGAAATTCTTAGTGTTCCCTTTAACCCCCTGGCTAGATTCAGTTCAACCTCAAAGATCATCAAGTCCAACCTGTCACCCAAGGCCTCATAACTACTAAACCATGGCACCAAGTGCCACATCCAATCCCCTCTTGAACACCTCCAAGGATGATGACTCCATCACCTCCTTGGGCAGCACATTCCAATGCTAACAACTCTCTCTGTGAAGAACTCTGTCCTCACCTCAAGCCTAGACCTCCCCTGGTGCAGCCTGAGACCCCTGCAGGATGCATTTACACTTTGTAGTATGTAGGTGCAGTAAGTTTATTGCAATTCAGCAAAGTAGTTTACCTATAAAATATTCCCTAGGCAATTCAAGGCCAAATAATCTAGTGCATGTGAACTATCTGAAACTTCAAGCACTAATTGCTGGGTCAAGCATGAATTACTTTATATCCAGCATTATCCCAATTAATTTTCCTTATGATAGATAGTATAGATCCTATGGTGTTGGGTGATAGGTTGGACTTCATGATCTCAAAGGTCTCTTCCAACCTGGTTCATTCTATTCTCTACTCTACTCTACTCTACTCTACTCTACTCTACTCTACTCTACTCTACTCTACTCTACTCTACTCTACTCTACTCTACTCTACTCTATTCCATCAGGCATGTACCTCTTTTGAATCAAAACAGGTGATAGGAGTGATTTAAACTATACTGGCAAAGGACCATTTACCTGCTCGCTTTTTCCTTTCAAAATGTCTTTGGATTTAGACACAGTTTTTTAATCACTAGGTAACTTGTAGATACAATCTCTTTGGGGCTTTAAAGTTCAAGAAGTTGTATTTATTTGTAGATTTGGCAAAAATTAGCACAGGCCTCTTATATGCTGCTTCAACTCATTGCATGAAACGTCAGCTTCAATAAAGCAAGTCTGGTGAGAGATTAGATGAGAAGATCTGAGCACTAAGGCAAACTCCTGAGAGTATAGAAAATATACAGAATTTTGGCTTATAGTCAAGGTTACTGATAGTCAAGGTTACTGAGAGGAGACTGTGTCCTATAACAAGAATATGTTGTATAGAGCAGTATTTCTATAAATCCCAGTTTCTTTTGTGTGCTGGCATGCAGACAGTAACTTACAAACTGCTAAATTATATATATTAATTTTTAGATAAAAACATTAAGAAATAGAATAGAATAGAATTAACCAGGTTGGAAAAGACTTTTGAGATCATTGAGTTCAACCTATCACCCAACACCATCTAATCAACCAAACCATGGCACCCAGCACCTAAACACCTCCAGTGATGGTGACTCCACCACCTCCCTGGGCAGCCCATTCCAATGGCCAATCACTCTTCCTATGAAGAACTTCTTCCTAACATCCAGCCTAAACCTCCCCTGGTGCAGCTTGTGACTGTATCCTCTTGTTCTGGTGCTGCTTGCCTGGATTGGGTTTTGTGTATGTATGCATGGTTCTTTTGTTTGGGTGGGGGGTTTTTTTGGGGTGTTTTGTTTGTTTTTCATCAGGTCATATTGTTTTTACCTGGCAACATGTGTTACACTGACACACATCACAGGACATTTCAGGTTTATTTGTAACAGACAGATTGTAAGAACATTTTTCTCATAGAGCCTAATCTGTACATTTTATTGCTCAGGTAGGAAGGACAAAACTCAGTATGACCTTTCAGTATCACATCTTCCTTTAAAGTCAGATTGATGTCTTCTTTTCACTATCCTGTGCCTTTTTCTCAGGAATGCACAAAAGCTTGGAATACAACCTCCAGTGTGTAGTGCATGGATAATTCTAATTTTTTACCCCAAACCACAGCAATTCAAAGCCAAGTAAACACCAGCAGGCTGCATTCACTTACACTATGCATGTTGATGCTAATTGCACTTCCTAAGCATTTTACATTGTTTGCACAAAATAGCATTGCTCTGCCTTCAAACAGTCAGTTCAATGACAGCTGGAATGAGTTTATCTCATACTGCTTAGTGTCAGGTGCATTCTCACAGCTTTCCTGTCTCCTTTTGAGGGCTAATTAGGGCATTCTTCTCTCTTGTTTAATATTTACATTTAAACAGCTGCATCTCATTTGGATATAATGCAAAGATGGCACCTGGCTTTCTTTGCCCAAGTTAATTCTGGGAGGTTTTTCTCTCCCCTTCCCTTCACTGAAGATCCAAAGTGGTTATTTTTGTGCTTATGTAGGGAAATGAACCGAAGCGGCTGTAAATGGAAAGAGCTGCTATTCATTCACAAACAGGGTGTATCTTCCCGGGATCCTTCACAACCAGTCTCCTTAGGATACCTGGGATGAGAGCAGAATGCAAAACAGAGTCCTTGAGGCTTTCATCAGGCTGCTGGCTTTGTCAGACCCAAGTCTCCTCAGGGACTTGTTCACTGTTCCAGGCCTTTTTGTATTTTGCATTGTTTACAAGTGTTGGTGGTGTGTTTTTTCCCCCTCACAAGAACAAAGACTTTACAAGAAAAAGAAACCAGAAATAACCCCTAAATGTTACAGCACTAGGACCACAAGGCGAATGTACCCATAGGAAGTCCATAAAGCCTCTTGCATGAAGGGGCACAGAGGTGCAGCTCACTCTGCCTTCTAGAGGTTCACAGAGGCTCGAGTTCTCCAAAGAGAACATCTGTGTACAGAGACATGGTCAGGACTGCAGCTCAGCCTTGAGGTACTAAGCATTTTGGTAGGTTAAGCTGCACCACTCACAGCAATCTTGGCACAAGTTTGGAGCCTGTCAGATGTATCACCTTCTGTGATTCTGCATTTGCAGATCTCCATCTTCAGCTGGGTGCCTTCTTAAAATCATTTCTTCCTAATGTCTTAGAATTATAAAAAACAATGACATGACCTTCCCTTTTGGAAGAGTCAAGGACAGAAGTCTATCTCTGTATATCTCTGTGTGACAAATATCATCATGTCCAGTTCTGGGCCCCTCAGTTTAGGAAAGATGTTGACTTGCTGGAACGTGTCCAGAGAAGGGCAACAAAGCTGGTGAGGGGTTTGGAACACAAGCCCTATGAGGAAAGGCTGAGGGAGCTGGGGTTGCTTAGCCTGGAGAAGAGGAGACTGAGGGGTGACCTTATTGCTCTCTACAACTACCTGAAGGGAGGTTGTAGCCAGGCAGAGGTTGGCCTTTTCTCCCAGGCAGCCAGCACCAGAACAAGAGGACACAGTCTCAGGCTGCGCCAGGGCAGGTTTAGGCTGGATGTTAGGAAGAAGTTCTACACGGAGAGAGTGATTGGCCATTGGAATCGGCTGCCCATGGAGGTGGTGGAGTCACCTTCACTGGAGGTGTTCAGGAGAAGACTTGATGGGGTGCTTGGCTGTATGGTCTAGTTGTTGGGTGGGTTGGATTGTTTGATGGGTTGGACGCGATGATCTTGAAGGTCTCTTCCAACCTGGTGTATTGTAGTATTATTATTATTATTATCACCTTTGCTCAATTTCTACGACTCACTTTGTCTCTAAAGAACAACTAGTGACAATAGATATTTAACTCTGTGCTTTAAAGCAATAGTGCATCAGACTGTGATTGTCAATACTTGCAGCTTGAGGGCAAAGAGGCACAAAATTTGCCAGTTTCACAGATACTTGATGACAACAGAGGAAGTCTGGGGTCTCAGTGGTATTCCTGGGGATTATTTCTTTCCCTGCCAGGAAGGAACCATCCTGCAGTTTGTCCTTCTCTTTTTCATTCCAGGCCTATCTCTGCCCTTCATCCTTGCCCTGGAGGAGCCATAATTGACACCTCCTTTCCATCCTTCTCCCATTCCCACATTTCTCATCCTGATCCTCGCTCCTGCTTCATCAACACGAATTCTTCCCCCATATGATGGATCTTTGGAAATCCTCTTTTCCCAGCCTACCACCTTGTGCTCAGCAGCTTCATGCTGCCAGTTTTGACCTTCCTTCCTACAGGCTTCCTGCAGTGGTATGCTATTCAACCAGACCTAGTTTCTTCTGATTTCAATACAATAAATTCTGTTTTCTTGCTTGTCAGGTTCCAGTCTGAAGAGCTTTAAGTGCCTTTTGGCACAAGGATTCAGGACTGGGTCTGCAACAACAAAAACTGGAGGGAAAAAGAAATCATCCTGCCTGAATACAGTGTGGGACTGTACAGGGGACAGGACTTTTCAGAAGACTTAAGTCTCAGTATGTGTAAACTGTGGGGTTTTTTTTTTCCCAAAAGGCTTCTAACTGGGCAGGTTCTCAAAAATAACAAATACTATATCTGGTTTGGAGGCCAAGACCCCTCCAACCCAAATTTCATCTCTATGAGTGAAATGATAAGACACTAGAGCCTCTAAAGGGAAGGAGCACCAAGGGAGCATTCATCTGACTACATGTTAATGTCTTTATCTGAGTTTGTAGTCCCTGAACATCAAAAGCACTGTAGAGAGGAATAGATAGGCAATTTTAAGACAGGCTATTAAGACAGTCCAAGTGCTCATTATATAGGAGTCCTAGCAGGATCACGTCACACAACAAACCTCTTGAGTATAGATATCTAGAATTAGTTGAAACTGACACCAATATTCAACCTGAGCAACCTCCTTTCCAACCTCCCACTCAGAAACACCCAATGTATATTTACTGAACCATTCCATGCAGAGCAGCATGAGCCTTTAATATAAAAGATTACCAAAGCATGGTATATATGGAAAGTGCCAGGCAATCCTAAGAATACAAGCTGCTTCTTATGAGACAGAATTTTATTATTCATTATTTCACCTAAAAAACATAATTTTTTTCTGTTACAGTGAAATACACTGTCCCTAAGGAACAGGATTGGAGTGAATCACAGAATCACAAAGGTTGGAAGAGACCTCAAAGACCATCAAGTCCAACCTGTCACCCAAGACCTCATGACTAAACCATGGCACCAAGTGCCACGTCCAGTCCCCTCTTGAACACCTCCAGGGATGGTGACTCCACCACCTCCCTGGGCAGCACATTCCAATGGCTAACAACTCTCTCTGTGAAGAACTTTCTCCTCACCTCCAGCCTAAACTTCCCCTGGTACAGCTTGAGACTGTGTCCTCTTGTTCTGCTGCTGGTTGCCTAGGAGAAGAGACCAACCGCTTCCCGGCTACAACCACCCTTCAGGTAGTTGTAGAGAGCAATAAGGTATCCCCTGAGCCTCCTCTTCTCCAGGCTAAACAACCCCAGCTCCCTCAGCCTCTCCTCCTAGGGCTTGAAGATAGTCTGTTGTTCCTCATAACCCATTTTGAATATTCAAGTTTGCTGTTTCTTCAAAGATATTAATGATATAACCACGAGGGAACTATCTACATTGTTCATTATATAAAAACTGAAACTTTAAAACAATCTGTCCTTGCACAAAGGCTCATGACCAACTTGGATACTACCACAAAGTTTGGAACAAGGAGTTGGTGTAATTGACAGCTTTTCTTATGAGGGGGAAAGAAAGAAGAATGCATGAGGTCATTGTCATTTTGTTCTGGTTTTCATAGAATTTTGTTTCCACTGGAAGAGTTGGAGCCTTCAGTATCTGAACTCGCTTCAGGAACATATTGATTTTCACAAACAAATAGCAAAAGGTAGTCTTTAAATCTCTCAGATTAATTCAAGTGATGTTAAAATGCTTCGTGGAGAGAAACTGAATAATTTCATTGAATGTGAGTAATTGCATTCAATAAATGTTTCTCTGGAAATGTAAAAGCATTTTGCTTGAGTTTGTAAATTTCCTTCCACTTCAGCTTCTGAATTATGGTTTTCATACTGTAGCTGGGATTTACATTTTAACCTACCCAGGCTAGCTAACATCCTTCACTATTTTTATTATTAATAATGGATCTTGACCTGATCTGTCTTTCAGGAACAGTTCAGCCTGCATCAAGGCTGAATCTGAGGGAAATAACACATTTGTGATCCATGTGAAAGAACTCATGTTACTATTTTCCTTGAGCAGCCAGAAAGCTATTCTGTCAGGCAAGAGCTTACATAACAACAGAAATTTTACCCAAAAGAATATTAGAAATTATTTTCCACATTCACTAAAAGACAGATTCTTGAATCTATTTCAGCTCCTGATATAGTCTGAACCCTGCATCCTCTCCCCACACAGCAAAGTTCCTTCCTCTCACTAGCCACAGGGCACAGGCGATGTCAGTGCCGTAATCACAGAGCAGTTGAGCATATGCTGCACCCGAAAGAGACAGATGCTGAGCTTGGGAGGTGTCTTGTAGTCTGTGACTGTCTTTCAGGCACCCAGTTATAGATAGTTAGAAGCATGTTTTTCGAATACAGAGCAGCAAAAGCAACATGGGGGAAAAGGAAACAAGCAGATGGATAGTTCAATGTGAAGAGGAAGAGTGACTTGGAATTAAACTATTAGGAGTTATAGGGAAGTCAACTGGGCAAAAGGGGGAGGAAAAGTAAATACTGATTATACAAACTGAGGCTAAAACTAGTGGAATAATTCTACAACTAGGAGCTGCTGAAAGTAACAACATGTATGTGTTGTAGTGGGGAGATGGGGGCTAAATCTCTAGCAGTTCTTCCTTTCTGATAAAATACGTGGGCAAATGGTCAGAGAGAGCACAAGAAGGTTCATTAAAGCAACAGCAGAAAAAAGGGAGCCAACAAAGAGGATATGGCAGAGGTAGACAATTATATGGCTGGGGCAACGTGAAGGGAAAAAGATACTAAGGTCGGTGATAACACTGACAGCACCCTGAGAAGATAGAGGTTGATTGAGCCAGGAGATCTATGCTGAGGTTAGGAGTTTCTGTGGGTTATGTTGTGGTGGCCTATATAGACGACAAAATTGTGTGGAGGTAAGTCCCTTGATTGAAGTCGTGCTGAGTTCTGGTTGTCCTGCAGCAAAAATCACAGAATCACAGGATCACTGAGGTTGGAAGAGACCTCAAAGATCATCAAGTCCAACCTGTCACCTCATGACTAAACCATGGCACCAAGTGCCACATCCAATCCCCTCTTGAATACCTCCAGGGACGGTGACTCCACCACCTCCCTGGGCAGCTCATTCCAATGGCTAACAACTCTCTCAGTGAAGAACTTTCTCCTCACCTCAAGCCTAAACTTCCCCTGGTGCTGCTTGAGGCTGTGTCCTCTTGTTCTGGTGCTGTTTGCCTGGGAGAAGAGACCAACCCCCTCCTGGCTACAACCTCTCTTCAGGTAGTTCTAGACAGCAATAAGGTGTCCCCTGAGCCTCCTCTTCTCCAGGCTAAACAATCCCAGCTCCCTCAGCCTCTCCTCATAGAGCTTGTGCTTGAGGCCTCTCCCCAGCCTCGTTGCCCTTCTCTGGACACATTCAAGTGTCTCCATGTCCTTCTTAAACTGAGGGGCCCAGAGATGATGCACCAGAGAAAAGGTGGTTCCAGAGAAAATTATTTTCATGAACTGAAAAAAAAAAAAACAAAAAGGAAAAAAAAAGAAATGTGAGTGTTTATTTCACTGTAAACTAAAGAGAAGATAAACAAGAAGGTGCAAAATAGAGACATGAAAACTGATGAGGAGCAGTCAGGTGGTAAATTGAACACTCCGTGTACTTTCTCCATTACTTTGTCATAACAGGGGACATCTGGGGAAACAGAAAGGCAGCAGATGTAAAACTAGTAACAGGAAATGTGTTGCTCCTGCTTGGCCTATAGAACCTTTCAAGAGGTATCAACACAGCCATGATGCAAAAAGGCATTAAATATTTGCATGGATGAGACCAGGCAAAGTTATAGGCCTATAAACTGTGACCAAATCTGAACATTTGGAAAGGATGGAAGCCCCCTGCCTTGGGATATCTGACAGCTGAGAAAACAGGGTGAGATTTCCAGCCTCCTGTAACTCAAGGCAAATTTATGATGTAATGACATTGAATTCCTCTACTCTCTTTTCAGTACCTGCCTGCATTTATTGTTTCCTAGGTTAACTCAGCCTGCTCTCACAAGCCCCCATCTCTACAGGAAGGGAAAGTAACACTAAGAAGCCCCTCTGGGTTGAGTTAATGAGAGTGTATTGAGAAGATAAAATGCACAATTACCTTAGTCTATTGAAGAAAAGTGCAGCAGAAGCCAGGGACCTACACTCCTACCCCCAACTAGCAGCCAGACCAGTGGAAAAGACCAACACCCAAAAAAAAACCCCCAACAAACAGAAACCAAAGCAGCAACAGGAACAGGAAACCTTTCATGTTACAATATGAACTTCAAGCCCCATGAGACTTTGTTCCAGCCACTACTTTCATTTTGAAGCTGGCATAACAGCAGCATAGCATTGAGTGTCGGCAGCAGATTCAACTCAATCCATGACATATTGTCAACAATTATGCATTCTTTTTTTCAGGTTGTCCCTCATATGCACACTTCTGGCTATGTCTGGACAATCCTTATGATGTGCTTGTCACTGACTGGCAAGTCTTGTTTGGATGTTCACAGAGTCTAATGACCCTTGGTGATTCCTGGAACAGATGAGCCTTAAACACAACATTCACATCTGTCTGGCACCCAAAGTTAGAACTGCTGCTGTTAGCAATCTGGAATAGGTGTTTAGCTCAAAATTTGATCTCTTTCTCACTTAAACTAGGACTGGAGATCTGGTGCTGGAGGCAGACTGCTGCACAGTGACACACTGCAGTGAGTGCCTCTGCCTTACTCTGGGGAAAGCTTCACACTGCTGCAGACAGCACATTGGCCTAGCAGGCACCATGTTGGTATCCATATGGCAACATATGGTGAAATTCACAGTAGGAATTGATATTTGAGAACTACCACAGGAAAACAGTTTTGTAGCTACCCAAGTCTTTCCAAGTATGAACTTTCAGGGGCTAAAGCAAAGAACCAAATAATATGAGCTCTGGGAACTGTACATGTTTAAACACTTCAATAAATGTCTTTCGTTCCAGCTCTCCCACCTCTATTTCTACCCACCACTTGCAAACTGTAATGAAAGATGAATATTCCTTTCCCCCGAAACAAGCCAGACAGTGTTTTAAAATTATATATGGGCCAGTGTGTGCCAGTACAGGATCTTCTGTCGAGTTAGAGACAGTACATTCCACTCGAGTCCCAGAGGGGAGCCTATGTTAGTGTTTCAATTTAGAGGCAGAGCGAGATTTTGCAGCAGATTTCTTATTATCACAGTTTGCTGTACTTTGATTTGCATCAAAGGGTGGTCTCAGAGTGCATGACCTGGATTCCTTCTGGACAAAACTAAACTGGAAGATATACTCCTGGGAGTGCACTTAATACAGTTCAGCTGTAAAGGGCACTCAGGTCATGGGATCAGTTTAATCCTAATATAAAACCTCTGAAATGTGCATTATGCAGATGTCAGGCTCTAACCATCAACTGTTTCTTCTATGCATCTTATTTGTCCACATTATTTACTGATTTAGACACAATAACAGTCACCAAATGGTCCAGACAGGCATGAGAGAAATGACTGCATAAAAACTACTGCCCTGTTGCTTTTTCAGATGCAATATTCCTAGGATCTCAGGCAAAATTACCACATACTGATGGTCTATTTTTCTTCAGAGGTACCAAGGCATTCATCAACATGATATCTAATCACTGTACAAGAGATAAAAATGAGTCCTCTAAAAACTGTGGGTACTATTTTAAGCATCTAGTTTTCTTCTTCTCCCCCCCCTTTTTTTTTAACTTGAAAACACTTGTACTTATGATTGCTATCAGCACTCCCTTAGCAGGCAGTTACATGCCTGACTACTAAATAGGATCCTTAATTTTGGTACAGTGCTTGGGGATGCAAAGCATTATGTGACTGCTAAGTATATTAGGCTGAAGAGAAGGCTGATTAATGAGGAAGGCATTCTGCCTTTTAGCTCTGGGATGGAAGGGGGTGTATTAGCTTTTCATATAAAAACCTTGTAGGGAAATCCTGGTTTTGTGAACATCACATTAGCTCCTGCTAATTTGTTTGTACAATGCCATTGGAACCAAAACACATTCCCTGTTCATATTTAAGTGATTATAGAGACTACAATAAGATGCTGAGGCAGACAGATGGCATCAAAACAGATGAACAGAATGGGAAGTAATGATTGTCTGAAAAATAACGAGAAGATGCAGTGGATGTGGTTTATCGTGATTTCAGTGAAGCATTTGGCACTGTCTCCCACAGCATCCTTGCAGCTAAGCTGAGGCAGTGTGGTCTGGATAATCAGGTAGTGAGGTGGATTGAGAACTGGTTGAATGGAAGAAGTCAGAGAGTTGTGGTCAATGGGATGGAGTCTAGTTGAAGGCCTGTATCTAGTGGAGTCCCTCAGGGGTCAGTACTGGGACCAGTGCTGTTCAATATATTCATCAACGACCTGGATGAGGGCACAGAGTGCACTGTCAGCAAGTTTGCTGATGACAGCAAACTGGGTGGAGTGGCTGACACACCAGAAGGTTGTGCTGCCATTTAGTGAGACTTGGACAGTCTGGGGAGTTGAGCAGGGAGAAATTTAATGAAATTCACCAAGGGCAAGTCTAGAGTCTCGCACCTGGGAAAGAGCAACCCCAGGTACCAGTATAGTCTGGGGACTGATCTGCTGGAGAACATTGAAGGAGAAAAGGACCTGGGGGTCCTAGTGGATGCAAGGCTGACTATGAGCCAGAAATGTGCTCTTGTGGCCAAGAAGACCAGTGCCATTCTGGGGTGTATTAGAAGGGTGTGGTTAGTAGGTCAAGAGAGGTTCTCCTCCCTCTCTATTCTGCCCTGGTGAGGCCACATCTGAATATTGTGTTCAGTTCTGGGCCACTCAGTTCAAGAATGACAGGGAACTGCTTGAAAGAGCGACTAAAATGATTAAGAGAGTGGAACATCCTCCTTACAAGGAGAGACTGAGGGAGCTGGGTCTCTTTAGTTTGGAGGAGACTAAGTGGTGACCTCATCAATGTTTATAAATACATAAAGGGTGAGTGCCAAGAGGATGGAGTCAGGCTCTTCTTGGTGATGCCCAATGACAGGGCAAGGGGCAATGGGTGGAAGTTGAGGCACAGGAAGTTCCATGGAAACAGGAGGAAGAATTATTTAATTTGAGGGTGACAGAACACTGGAACAGGCTCCCCAGGGGCGTTGTGGAGCCTGCCTCTCTGGACATATTCAAGACCTTCCTGGATGCCTTCCTGTGTGACTTGGTATAGGTGATCCTGCTTTGACAGTGGTGTTGGACTAGATGATCTCTCAAGGTCCCTAACTGTACATATTCATTGCATTCCATATCTGCTTGTAAATATAGCTTTCATCTGCTTCTCCGGCTGAGTTAGCTGTGGATTCTTTTGTGTGTGTGGGGGGAACCTTCCTACCCCACCACACTAACATTCTGTGATTCTGTGATTCTCCTTAACTTGACCTTATTAGTATTGAGGACAGTTAGGATTTCTATTATCAATCATGAAGCTTTTCTTAAAGTCCCCATTCTTTTATGCTCTACTTTACTAAGAACAAATTCCAATGTTCATGGTTACAAATTACAAATAATTCAAAATGCTTAGAATGTAAATAATAAATAAGGGGGGGGGATGTGGAATAAAAAGCAAAACACATTTCCTTTAAACTTTTGTGATTTCCATGATAATCCAGAGATATTTTGAGGGCTAACATCTTGTGAACAACACTCAGATGTGCGTAAGAAAAGCATTTGAACTTACTTCTCAGCTTCTCACTTATCTTTCAATTTCTAGAAATCAAGGCTCTGTTGTATCTCAATGTTCAGCCACTTGTCACCTGTCTCATGAAACAAGTCAGAAGCAAAAGTCGTGCAGGACTGATTCCTCAGCACTGTTTCAATTCAGCTCTAACATTTTCACTGGCACTGTGGAACCTGGCATAGACTGACAACGTCAGGAAGGACCAGGAAGAGAATGGCTCCACTACACTTTTAAGTTGCAGCTGTTCTACATTGACAGATGAACCCTTCACACTATATGAATATATACATAAAATATAGAATAGCAGAATCATTTTAGTTGGAAAAGACCTTTAAGATCACTGAGTCCAACCATTATCTAAGTCTACCAAGTCTAGCATGAACCATGTCCCTTAGCACAATGTCTGCATCTTTTAAACATCTCCAGGGAGAGTGATTCAACCATCTCCCTGGGGAGCCTATTTCAGTGTTTGATAGCCCTTTCAGTAAATGAAGTTTCTTCTAATACCCACTCTAAACCTCCCCTGGTGCAACTCGAGGCCACTTCCTCTTGTGTGTGTAAGACTTATGTAAGTCTACATTTACAGACAACCTCACTGTATTAAACTGAAGCAAACATTTCTCTAGATGCATCTGCAGACTGAGCTATGGAGAGCAATTATTCATGAGTTACTCTGTGTGCAAACATGCTTATTCAGCATGGAATATATTACACAGATTTTATTTCTAAGTACCTTTACTTTAGCAAGCCTTTCGTGCAAACAAGATGAAAGTCCCAGCATCTAAAAGGCAGAAAGTCCCAGTGTCTAAATTTAATGATAACTCAATTTCAGCTCAGCACTACTGGATTTTGAAAAACACAATCCAAGGAGTTTTTCTTTAGAAAGAGCAACAGCAAATCTGTTAACTGAATTTGGAGTCAAGGAGGAAGGAGGAGGTTGTGTTCACATATATTCACATATATATATTCACATATTATATTAACTGTATTTGGAATCAAGGAGGAAGAAGGAGGTTACATTCACATATATTCACATATATATATATTCACATATTATAAGGCCAGAAAAGGCTTTTTTTTTTTTTCACAGAGTTTTGCAGTAATGCAGAGCTCAGGATTTTTCAAAGCTACACTTGCATTAGTCCTTTG
Source organism: Picus viridis (assembly GCA_033816785.1). NCBI lineage: Eukaryota > Metazoa > Chordata > Aves > Piciformes > Picidae > Picus > Picus viridis. The sequence continues at coordinate 9,220,654 of CM066566.1, forward strand.
ACTGGCAACCTTCACTACTAAGAATGGATGTAACAGTCTCACTCTGAAGGGATCTGACTTCACCACAGTGGAAATACTTAAAATTTGTTATCAGGTTGTGCTTAAATTGTCTCTTTTTTGATAAGATAAATAGGGTAAATTAGAAAATTAAAATAAGTGAAGAAGCCTTACTGGAATCACAGTCTGGCTCACTCATGGAGTCCTTGACCCAGTGCATCTCCTTGGAGTTCTTGGTCACATAATGGACCCTGAGATCCCTAAACTTCATTGCTTCCCTACGGAATAGCAATACTAGACCTATCTCCTCTTCAATCATACTTTCCCTATGCTTGTTAACTCCCTCAGCCATAACACCACACTGACTGCTCCTTAATCAACTGAGTGTTTTTCCAGGCTGCTCCCCTCCACAGCATTCTTTCCCATACTGCAAGTACAATCTGTTCTGCTTAGAGAGGTGTGATCTAGCACTAAATTGTTACAAGTTCTCTAAACTAATTAGTGTTTCCTAGCAAAAGGTTTTATATCTTACTCCAGGTCTTGGAGACATCGTGGGCACAGGCTCTGGGGGATTTTAAGCACCCTGACATTTGTTGGAAAAGTAGCACAGCTGGCTGTAGGCAATCCAGGGGGCACCTGGAGTGCCTGGATGACAATTTCTTAAGACAAGAAATTAACAGCCATACCTGAGGGGACGTATTATTTGACCTGTTGGTCACAAATGGAAGTGAAGTCATCAGGGATGTCAAAGTTGAAGGCATCCTGGGTTGCTGTGATCATGCACTAGTGCAGCTCACTGTCCTAAAGGATATGAAGCCAATGAGAAGCATAGTTAGGACTCTACAGTTTAGGCAAGCAAAATTCCAGCTCTTCAAGGAGCTAGTAAATAGGACCCTGTGGGAAATGGCCCTCAGAGACAAGGGAGTAGAACAGAGCTGGCAGATCTTTAAGGATGCTTTCCATAGAGCACAAGACATCTCAATCCCCTCATGGAAGAAATTGGGCAAGAAAGGCAAGAGACCACAATGGCTGAGTTGTGACCTGCTGGTAAACTAAAGGGCAAGCTGGCACTACACAGGAAATGGAAGAAGGGACAGACATCCTGGGAAGAGTGAAAGGACATTGCCCAGTTGTGTAGGGAAGAGGTCCAGAAGGCCAAGGTGCAGCTGGAACTGACCTTGGCAAGGGATGTAAAGAAAAAATAGAAAGGCTTCTACAGGTACACTAAGCAAAAAAGGAAGGTTAAAGAAAGCTGACACCCTGTGATGAGCAACAGTGGGGAACTAGTAACAACAGACAAGAAGAAGGCTGTGATTCTCAATAACATTTTTGCCTCAGTCTTTACTGGGAACCCATCTCCTCATGGCCTTCATGCTGATGGCCCACAAAATGGAGACCAGGGAGACAAAATCCCTCCCATTTTTAGCAAAGACAATGTGCATGACCATCTGAGAGACCTGAAGATATACAAGTCCAGGAGACCTGATGAGATGCATCCCAGAGTCCTGAGGGAATTAGCTGATGTGTTTGCCTAGACACTCACCATGACATTAGAAAAGTCCTAGCAGTCAGGTGAAGTGTCTGGGGACTGGAAGAAAGGAAACATCATGCCCATTTCTAAAAAGGGTAGAAAGGAGGACCCTGGGAACTACCAGCCTCACCTCCATGCCTGGGAAGATCATGGCTTAGATCCTCCTAGATTCCATGCTGAGACACATGGAGGACAGGGACGTAATTCAAGACAGCCAGCATGGCTTTACCAGGGGCAAATCCTGCCTGACCAATCTAGTGGCTTTCTATGATAAAGTGATTGTGACAGTGGGTAAGGGACAACCTATGGACAGAACAAGGGGCAATGGCTTCAAACTACAGAAGAGCAGATTTAGACTAGATATTAGGAACAAGTTCCCCCACAGGTTGCCTGGGGGAGGTAGCTGGGGCCCCATCCCTGGAGATATTCAAGGTGAGTCTCGACAGGGCTCTGAGCAGCCTGATCTGTTTGAGGATGCCCCTGCTGACTGCAGAGAGGGTTGGACTAGAAGACCTTTGGAGATCCCTTCCAACCCAGACCATTCTATGATTCTATGATTCTGTCTATGTCTAGAAGAATAGAATAGAATAGAAGAATAGAATAGAATAGAATAGAATAGAATAGAATAGAATAGAATGGAATGGAATAGAATAGAATAGAATAGAATGGAAGAATGGAAGAATAGAATAGAATAGAATAGAATAGAATAGAATAGAATAGAATAGAATAGAATAGAATAGAATAGAATAGAATAGACCAGGTTGGAAAAGACCTTTGAGATCATCATGTCCAACCTATCATCCAACACTATCTAATCAACTAAACCATGGCACCAAGCACCCCATCCAGTCCCTTCCTAAACATGTCCAGTGATTGTGACTCCACCACCTCCCTGGGCAGCCCATTCCAATGGCCAGTCACTCTTGCTGTGAAGAACTTCTTCCTAACATCCAGCCTAAACCTCCCCTGGTGCAGCTTGGCACCGTGTCCTTTTGTTCTGGTGCTTGTGGCCTATTTAATAGGTATTAATTTCAAAATGAAATTTAATTGGGTTTTCCTTAAAAAGTTCTGTATTACCTCTGACCTAAACCATTTTATTGTTACTGCAGAAATTAGCTTGAAAGCAGGGAATTTGTGGTAATGTCCCTCAAACGCTGCCAAGAAATATGGCCTTGAATAAATACAGGTTTCATTCCAAACCTGGTTTTGGGATCTCAGACAGTCATGAGTCAGATTTTCCACACTACTAACACTCAAGCTGTTCCAAGGGTGCAAAGCCTGCATGTTGCTATGCAGCCCAAGGGCTAAGTCTTAAAGTTTGTATTATTCAGTTGGAATAGTGATATACCTTTTCTTACAATGACTGTCCATTCAGGCAGACCTCCTACTTGCCGCAATGCTGGTTTAGGTTTTGTATCATTGATGTGCTTTTTCCAAAGTCTTGTACCACAGCTTTTGATTTTGCAAGCTCCATAAAACTTTCCTATTGTGTTCTACAAATGGCTGCTTCTGGCAGCTGCTGCTACCAGTTCTTAAGAGTGCATTCAATTAGGAAATGGGAAAAAAGCATTTTCCATCACACACATTAACACAGCAATGTATTATAGTAGTGGGAACTTCTCTTTGGCCTTCCAAGTGATAATAGAGAAGAAATATCAGCAATTTTCGTTGGACATTAATTAAGTTGGTCTTAATCTGATTAGGAGGATCTGTAAACAGCTTCTCTGGTGTTTGGAAGATCTAATTATTCCCAGAAGAAATGGTCATAGAATCATAGAATCATAGAATCAGTCAGGGTTGGAAGGGACCACAAGGATCATCTAGTTCCAACCCCTGCCATGGGCAGGGACACCCCACACTAGATCAGGCTGGCCAGAGCCTCGTCCAGCCTGGTCTTAAACACCTCCAGGGACGGGGCCTCAACCACCTCCCCGGATAACCCATTCCAGGGCTTCACCACTCTTATGGTGAAGAACTTCTTCCTCACATCTAGCCTGAATCTCCCTATTTCCAGCTTCATTCCGTTCCCCCTAGTCCTATCACTACCTGAGATCCTGAGAAGTCCCTCCCCAGCAAACAATGGCAGACTGCCACTGGTCCTGTAACTCTGAAGCATAGTATGTATGTACATGGACTAAATATTCTTGCAGTTTATAACCCTGTAGGTGTCTCTCTTCTTGTATTGCAGAAAAGCAAACAAAAACATCAGAGGCATGAGCAGACAGAGCACCTAAGAATAGAGCTCTACCTGGCAGACAAACATACACCATGTAGCCCCATTTGCTTTTCTTTGAAACCTAAAGATGTGAGAGGAATTCAGAACACCGTAAGGAGAGCCAGAACAAGGACACTGAGGCACCTCACAAGGCTTCAGCAAAGAACAGATGGTTATAAAAAGATGTTCCTGCTTGACAAGGACCGTTTCATAAAGGCAGCATCTACTGCCGTATGGCTGTCATTATCACAATATTTCCTTTTCAGAATACAGAATACAGAAAAGACCTTGGAGATCCAATCTATTACCCAAAACCATCTAATCAAATACTCCATGGCACTAAGTGCCCCATCCAGTCTCTTCTTAAACACTTCCAGTGATGGTGACTACACCACCTCCCAGGGCAGCCCATTCTCATGGCCAATCACTCTCTGTGAAGAATTTCCTTGTATCATCCAGCCTTAGCTTCCCCTGGCACAGCTTGAGACTGCGTCCTCTTGTTCTGGTGCTGGTTGCCTGGGAGAAGCAACTGACCCCCACCTGGCTACAACCTCCCTTCAGATAGTCGTAGACACCAATAAGGTCTCCCCTGAGCCTGCTCTTCTCCAGGCTAAGCAACCCCAGCTCCCTCAGCCTCTCCTCATAGGGCTTGTGCTCCAACCCCCCTCAGCTGCCTTGTTGCCCTCCTCTGGGCACATTTGAGCAAGTAGCAGCTCATCAGCTTTCTCACATGCTCAGTCCTTTAATCATTATTCAGATACCACATATCTTAATGGGAATTCTGACAGTTTGGAAACTATTAGATTAACTGCTACAAAATCTTGAACAATTGGAGCAAATAGCTGTGCAGGGATGGTAACACACAAACAATGTCAACAACATTTACATTGTTAGCTGAGCCAGAAAAGCCATGAGCAAGAAAACATTAGGGAAGCCTTTAGGTTGTACCATTTACTCTGTTAATGCACTCACTGTTGCATGGATTATTTTCTGAGATGCTCTGTATGTAGAAATTTACCCTAAAAGTACTGGGCACAAGGTCAGAACTGAAATGGAATAGGTTTTTGAACTTGTCTGTACTTGACTAACGAGCTAAAATTATTTTAGTGTCATGGTTTAATATCATGGTACTGATACTGCTTCTATGGTAGAGCTTATGGAAACCAGTATGGCATTTCTGGATTCATTAGGGTACTCTCTAGTGAAGGAGTGACTACCATTGCTGACTCACCAACCTCATACAAAAACTTTGAGAGTCTGATATGCACATCTGCAAGGCATGAGAGGAAGAGATGTCTGTTAGTACAAGTATTGATCAACAGCCAGATGAATACAAGTGAACAGTGTGCCCAGTGCCCAAGAAAACTGGCAGTGTACTGTGGCCTGTGGCAGGAATACTATGTCAAGCGAGGAAATGTATTGTCCTCCTGTATTCAGCATTGCTGAGGCCACACCTTGAGTACTGTTTTGGGGTCCTCACTACCAGGACACTTAGGTGCGTGTCCAAAGAAAGGCAACAAAACTGATGAAGAGTCTGAAGAACAGGTCTTATGAGGAGTACGTGAGTGAACTGGAATTGTTTAGTCTGGAGAAAAGGAGGCTGAAGAGACATCTTATTGCTCTCTACAACTACCTGAAATGATGTTGTAGAAACGTGGGTGTAGGTCTCCTCTCCCTAGTAGCACGTGCTAAGATGAAACAGCCTCAGGGTGCACTAGGAGAGGCTTGGGCTGGACATTAGAAGACATTTCTTGACTGAAAGGGTTATAGAATAGAATAGAATAGAATAGAATAGAATAGAATAGAATAGAATAGAATAGAATAGAATAGAATAGAATTGAATTGAATTGAATTACCAAGGTTGGAAGAGACCTTGAAGATCATCGAGTCCAACCTGTAACCACAACCTCACAACTAGACCATGGCACCAAGTGCCACATCCAGTCCCCTCCTGAACGCCTCCAGGGACGGAGACTCAACCACCTCCCCGGGAAGCCCATTCCAATGACGAATCACTCTCTCGGTGAAGAACTTTCTCCTCACCTCCAGCCTAAACTTCTCCTGGTGCAGCTTGAGACTGTGTCCCCTTGTTCTGGTGCTGGTTGCTAGGGAGAAGAGGCCAACCCCTTCCTGGCTACAACCACCCTTCAGGTAGTTGTAGAGAGCAATGAGGTCGCCCCTGAGCCTCCTGTTCTCCAGGCTAAACAGCCCCAGCTCCCTCAGCCTCTCCTCACAGGGCTTGTGCTCAAGGCCTCTCACCAGCCTTGTTGCCCTTCTCTGGACACGTTCAAGTGTCTCAATGTCCTTCTTAAACTGAGGGGCCCAGAACTGGACACAGTACTCAAGGTGCGGCCTAACCAAAGCAGAGTACAGGGGCACAATGACCTCCCTGCTCCTGCTGGCCATACTATTCCTAATGCAGGCCAGGATGCGGTTGGCCCTCTTGGCTGCCTGGGCACACTGCTGGCTCATGTTCAGCTTCCCATCAACCAGCACCCCCAGGTCCCTCTCTGCCTGGCCGCTCTCCAGCCACTCTGACCCCAGCCTGTAGCGCTGCCTATTATTATTCCAGTGTTATTAAACACTGGAACATGCTCCCCAGGGGGGTGATTGAATCACCATCCCCGGAGGTGTTTAAAAGATGCAGATATGTGGTGCTAAGGGACATGGTTTAGCACCAGACTTGGTAGACTTAGGTAATGATCTTAAAGGTCTCTTCCAACTGAAATGATTCTCTGATTCTGCTTTCCAAATAGGCACTGACAATTGCTTCCCAAACTCTTAACTCTCTGTTGCAGAATAATAATCATCTGAGCATTCAGCTGGGATCCTATTGACACCCACTTCATTGCATTTTCTAGCCTGCTGCCTCTCACATTTAGAGAATCAGCTTTGCTCCCATGTTAGCAGAGCCCTAGCCTCCTCTTATCTGTGTGTGGCTCAAAGGCCTAAGTTGCTGAGCCTACACAAACAAAGCAATGTTTCTATTTTATGAGCTGCCCTGCTAAGCATAAAACAAAAGGTACCAATACTACTACTGCTACTAATAACAAATAATTACCAATGAGACCAGGTAGAATCTTACAGCACCTACAAAATGCCAATAATTAAAGCTGGCATGAGCCCGCTCCTGTCTGTGCTCTTGTGTGCTAGATTAATGTGATCAACATCGAAGAGAACTTTGGTTTCCTGAAGGGAGAATCTGCCCATGGAAGGCTAATTCCAGGCATCTAGCTTCTTTTTTGTAAGCAGTGAAAGCAAATAAACACTTCTAGGATTAATTAGTAGAAGTCAGCCAGCTAGTTTAGGCTTGGTGAATTGCCCTCTAGAGGTGGCTATTTCTATCTACTGATTATAAAGGGGGTCTAGCATGACGTGATGGGTTATGCCCATCCTGAATGCAGGGAGGGGAGGGGTTGAGAGAGCAAGTTAGACTGTTCCACTCCCTCTCCCAGTCTAGCAGGACTATAAAAAGGAAGACACTGCAGCCATTGGCTCTCTTTTGCTTCTGCCTCACCGGGATGAAAGGACTAAGAGAGTTGCCACTGGCTTCCTGGCTCTCTGCCACATTGTTGGGCCTGGTCTTTCTCCCTGCTGCATCCACGTTTCTTCAAAGGACTGTTGGCTTTGTATATTCTCCCTATCCGTCCTTGTTCCTTCCCTTGTGAACCTTTCCTGTTATTGTTATATATATATATATATATATATATTTTTTTTTTTTTTTTTTTAAAGAAAATTCTTACCTCTCTACTTCCAAACAGACTCCAAATTATTTCTTGATATATTTACCTCCTCCCTTTTGTACTTATCCCCTTCTATTTCCTTCCCCCCCTTATCTCTCCTTGTTCTTTCTCCTTCCCTTTTTTTCTTCTTGATCAGGAAAGAGGAAGGGGGAGTGGGGGGAGGGATTCTCAGTCTTGCCCCCCATATGAGTTGTTAAATCCCAGTTAATGCTCAAACCACCACACATGACCAGCTGAGAGCTTAACAAACTCATTTAAGGCATCTGAAGTTAGATCAAATGGACTCTTCTTAGGAATTCAGTTTCTTGCTTTCATTATATTATAGAATAGAATAGAATAGAATAGAATAGAATAGAATAGAATAGAATAGAATAGAATAGAATAGAATAGAATAGAATAGAATAGAATAGACCAGGTTGGAAGAGACCTTCAAGATCATCATGTCCAACCTATCATCCAACACCACCTAATCAACTATACCGTGCAACCAAGCACCCTATCAAGTCTCCTCCTGAACACTTCCAGTGATGGTGACTCCGCCACACCCTCAGGCAGCCCATTCCAATGGGCAATCACTCTCTCTGTATAGAACTTCCTCCTAACCTCCAGTCTAAACCTGCCCTGGTGCAGCTTGAGACTGTGTCCTCTTGTTCTGGTGCTGGTTGCCTGGGAGAAGAGGCCAACCCCTGCCTGTCTACAACCTCCCTTAAGGTAGTTGTAGAGAGCAATAAGGTCACCCCTGAGTCTCCTCTTCTCCAGGCTGAGCACATTTGTTTGCACATGTATGATCTTGCATTTGACAGTATTAAGACACACCATTCTGATATGCCTAACTTGACAACTGTAAGCTCAGCAGTGGTCCAACTCACCTGCTATAATCATCTCTTTAGTTTCACTGGTTTCTGTATCACCATGTATATTGACCATATATCTATATACAGATCTGTGCAGAGTGGTACTGAAAACATTCCCCTTTGGTGAGGACCCCATACAATTTGCATGAAGGTGTAATATTGCTTCTCTAGTCAAACCCAGGCAAGAAGAGAGCTTCTTCCCCTGCTCTATAACATCAGGAATATAGACACCATGCTTGGCAGCTGTCCTTCTTTGGAGTGTTTTGTTAGTAAGATTATTATTCAAGGACCTCTCTTTTCAAGAACTTTCAAATTGCAAAATGGGACCTCTAGGAATTATTGCAGTTCCACTGCAACTGCAACCACCCCATCACATCAAAGTTAACTAGACAAAACCAGATCCCCAGTGTAAGCAACTATTACATTTCCTCTAACCAGTTTTTAATGTTTTTCAAATGTGTTCCCCTCTTGGTGATATTTCACAGTTTCTAATACGTAAAAGCTGTTATTATTAATCAGTGCTTTAAGCCAACATTAATCAATAAGGTTGGAAAAAACCTCAAAGATCATCAAGTCCAACCTGGCACCCAAGACCTCGTGACTACTAACCCATGGCACCAAGTGCCACATCCAATCCCCTCTTGAACACCTCCAGGGATGGTGACTCCACCACCTCCTTGGGCAGCACATTCCTATGGCTAACAACTCTCTGTGTGAAGAACTTTCTCCTCACCTCCAGCCTAAACTTCCCCTCGTGCAGTTTGAGACTGTGTCCTCTTGTTCTGGTGCTGCTTGCCTGGGAGAAGAGACCAACCTCTTCCTGGCTACAACCTCCCTTCAGGTAGTTGTAGAGAGCAGTAAGGTCTCCCCTGAGCCTCCTCTTCTGCAGGCTGAACAATCCCAGCTCCTTCAGCCTCTCCTCACAGGGCTTGTGCTCGAGACTTCTCACCAGCTTTGTTGCCCTTCTCTGGACACGTTCAAGAGTCTCAATGTCCTGATGTTAGTATCTTTTTGGTTTTAGCATGGCTCTGGTCCTACACCTCTCAGAAATTTTGTGGAATGTCCCTTCACTTAACCCAAATGTATAAAAAGTTTTTAGCTGCCTAGTAGCCCTGTAGTCAGCAAGAAGCAAATGTCTAAACATCTGGGTCACAGGTTTCAGCAATCCTAGTCATGCCCCAAAGTGTTATTCAGTGCAAGTAAAGGCTGAAGGCCTAACATCTTCATAGTCTGGTCAATTTTCAGCAGTAATTAAGAATTTAATGCTTCCCAGCTGAAACTGAAGTATGCGAATTAACCCTGAGGTTAAAGTCATCGTGACAAATTCCATCTTAGGACAGCAGTGGAAATACAATAAAACTTTATTTAATTAAAAATTAAGATGTAAATACAATCTTTGTAAAAACATCAAGCCACAAATAATGCCAAGATTACTGCAGCAAAACAAATTTCCTCTCTGTTTTCTGGTGTCTCCGAGGAAAGCTTTTGAACAAACTGGAAATAATCTGTGCAGCTGGGGACATGACATGATATTTGCATCTCAGAAATCACATGTAGCAGTCATGCCTATCAGTGTGGCCTGCGTGGCTGCAGAAGACTTGCTTTTATTTATCAGCAGAAGACAACAATGTTCTGTTGCATCTAGACCGATGCTTTTGCAGAAGAGACGGTTCTTTTATGGATCCCCTGAATGAAATCAAGAAGGAACTGAACAGTTGGCTGGGAAAACACTTGAAGTTCATTTTGCTAACATATGCCGGAGGAAAAGTTAGAAATATAGAAAAGAAGGAAAAGAGCAAGAGATAGGAAAAGCAGAGATAGTTACCACCGCTGGTCCTGAAGGTCTCAGTCGGTGGGGATCACTGGGGGAGCTCCAAATTCCCTGGTTACCTGTGAGATTTTGTGCTTTTTCCAATCCCAGAGGTGGCCACAGTTCGTCATTCAGTTGCCATGGTTATAGCACGTTTGACTGGTGTCAGCACTGGTCCCATGGTTAGTTCTGTGCATCAGCCTGGGTCCCATAGATACGTGTGCTAGTCCTGGTCTCATTTTAAGTTGCTTGCTCTTTTAGCTCCAAACTGCTGTATCAGTTATCTTTGAGGGCCTTCTCCAATAAAAGACCCATAAAAACGTGTCACAGTGAGCCCCAGCTTGCACCCCAACACTCCTGAGAGCGGAACCTCTGGCCTTGTCTGGTTATCAGTTGCTGTAGTCACAAAACTTCTGGTCTAGTAGATAAGACAATGGTATGAAAACACCTCGGGACAAACAATGTTGAAGTAAACATGAGAAAAACAAATGCAGGTCCTTACAGCATACCATACCAATAGCCACTGTCAGATGGAGCAGTGACAGTCAGCATTGAACAAGTTTGGTTAGAGAGCAATTTGCCAAAATCAGAGCTTTTTTCATCAGTTTCTCTTTATCATTAATAGAGGGTGCTCCTAATTTTGCCTCTAGTTGGTCTCAGAATCGGTCCAGCTACCTTGACTAACATCATCCTATGCACCTTGGTGTTTTAAGCGTCACATTTCAGTGTGTTAAGCTCCATTCAACAGAAAAAACCTGTTTTATCCTCTGATTGGAGAACAGTATACAGAGCTTAATTTACTTTTATGAGTTGGTGGAGAAAGAAGTTGAAAGATGTAGGCTGAACCTTAGTGTATTCTGATGACCCTGCTTTGTGCCACAGCTTGTCTGGACCCATGCTAACAGCTAATTCAAGCACTTTCTGATCAGGTATTATTTGGCTATGCCTGAGAAGCCTCCAACTCATCATCTCAGACAAAAGTGTCTGAGTGAGAAAAGGTATCTGAGGTTCTTGTAATCAGGACCTTAGGAAGTGCCTGCAAATGTGACCATTCTTTTGATCAATGAATAGGATGTCCAAAATGTCATTATTAACAATAACAACAAGAAAATTAAAAATTGGAGGACATAAAGCCTATTTTTTCTTGTATTTTTTCATGACACTTCCCTATAATGCATCTCCTATTAAACAGTAGAAACAAAACTCAAGTATGTAAACAGAGTAATACATCTCAGAATAATATTCAAAGGCCTCATCAGGAATAGAAACCTGGGAGCTGACAATTCAAACCCTTGATGGTACATGTGATCTGTGCATGAAGTTATTTGTTATCACTTCAGAGGGCTGGGTTCTCAGTAGCTTCTGTTACAGGGGGTTAACTTAAAAAGTGTCAAAGAATCACAGAATCAGTCAGGTTGGAAGAGACCTCCAAGATCATCAAGTCCAACTGATCACCCAAACCTAAATAATCAACTAGACCATGGCACTAAGTGCCTCATCCAATCTTTTCTTAGACACCTCCAGGGATGTCGACAACACCACCTCCCTGGGCTGCCCATTCCAAAGGGTAGTCTCTCTTTCTGTGAAGAACTACTTTCTAAGATCAAACCTAAACCTCCCCTGGTGCAGCCTGAGTCTGTGTCCTCTTGTTCTGGTGCTGGCTGCCTGGGAGAAGAGACCAACCCCCACCTGGCTACAACCTCCCTTCAGGGAGTTGCAGACAGCAAGGAGGTCTCCCCTGAGCCTCGTCTTCTCCAGGCTAAGCAACCCCAACTCCCTCAGCCTCTCCTCATAGGGCTTGTGCTCCAGACCTCTCACCCAGCTTTGTTACCCTTCTCTGGACATGTCCAAGCAACAATGAATTTGAGAATACTACTTGAATGTAAGAATATGTATGTTTGATTACGGAGGTAGGGTGTCTATGCATGAATTCCAACCAATGGCAATTTTTTTACTTATGTGTTATCTACATCACCATCAACAAGGCTGCTGGCAAAGATAGTCCATTCTGAACAGAGACATCTAAATCTGAGTACCTCCATAGAGGTATTTAAATTGCTTCTAGATATGTATTAAAAGACTTTTGGGAAACCCATACCTCCTTGACAGGCATTAAGAGCCAGGTTAGGACACCAGGCAGCATTCCATGTTGCTGGAGTGCAGTCAAGTAAACCACATCCTAGATTTCCACTGATTGTAACGAGAGCTTTGATATCTAGCTCAAATGCAGACAACCACGTCCAAACAGCTACATTTAGTATCTTAGTGGTGCACTGAGTCTCATCTCATGCTTTTCATTCAAAATCTGGTCGTGAGCTTGGATCCTCTGCATTCAGCTCACTGAATACATAACGAATGTGACAATTACCAGATGATGGCATGAGTGATATGCACCAATGTGAATTTGTGTTCTCCACATCTGCTATGCTGGATGTGACTGCATTCAAAAAATCAGTGCAAGTGGAGCCATCTATCAGTGGATAAGAAAGAGACGCTGTTCTTTGTTACCAATGGACAGCGAAGAAGCAAAATGGAATCAAAAAACTAGGGTACTGCCTCACTGCATCAAACTGCCTTTCTCATGATTACTGGCAAGTCCCTGCTTAAGGTGGCTCATTTCTCTTCAGTGATCAATAAAGTTTAAGTCTTATTTTCTTCTACACAGTCATGAGCTTGCTATTAAAAAAAAAAATCTGCTAGCAATAAATAATATGAAATTTTATGGTGGTTATTACTCAGTTTGTGTGTTGGGAGCACTGTAGTAGTCCAGCAGAAAACCTCTGTGATAGCAGCTTCAAATGAAAAGAAATAGAAAGGAAGCCTGCAATGAGGTGAGAAGGTGTTGGATGGAACAAGCTTGCTTTGAGGTGTCTTTCCCAACTGCCCATCAGTGTGAAGCAGTCCCTCCCTTCCAAGATTTTGAGCTGGCAAACAAATTTGGGATATCAGGTTTAAGGGTTTCATACAGGAAGGGAGTTAGGCTACCAACCTAAGACTCTCATTAGGGTTTCCCAGAAGGCAGACATTCCACACAACTTGGAACTGTACAACTATTTGGGGACATCTGAACTTCATACCTTAAAGAAACTTCACTTGATTCTGCATTAAAGGCTTTCTTCAACATATCTCACAGTAAAAGCAGGATAGGATTTTTTAATACTCTGAGAATTCTTTTAAAACATTATTGTTTTCCATCAATTTGAAAAAAAATGGTTAGAATGGTTAGAATTAACTAGGTTGGAAAAGACCTTTGAGATCATCAAGTCCAACCTATCATCCAACACCATCTAATCAACTAAACCATGGCAACAAGTGCCTCATCCAGCCTCCTCTTAAACACCTCCAGGGATGGTGACTCCACCACCTCCATGGGCAGCCCATTCCAATGGCCAATCACTCTTTCTGTGAAGAACTTCTTCCCAACATCCAGCCTAAACCTCCCCTGGTGCTGCTTGAGACTGTCTCCCCTTGTTCTGGCACTGCTTGCCTGGGAGAAGAGACCAGCCCGCACCTGGCTACAACCTCCCTTCAGGTAGTTGTAGAGAGCAAGAAGGTCTCCCCTGAGCCTCCTCTTCCCCAGACTAAGCAACCCCAGCTCTCTCAGCCTCTCCTCATAGGACTTGTGCTTCAAACCCCTCCCCAGCTTTGTTGCCCTTCTCTGGACACATTCCAGCAACTCAGCATCTTTCCTAAACTGAGGGGCCCAGAGCTGGACACAGGACTCAAGGTGTGGCCTAAGCAGTGTTAAGTACAGGGGCGTCGTATCATAATGTCATATCATAACACCTAATGCATTTTTACTTTCTGAGACCAATCAACTTTGGGTTTTTTTCCCCAAAGTAAATTTCACTTTTTGCCATAGACTGGTTTTGTTCTGGAGAAACTAGGATTTCTAATGGAAAAGTATTTCATTTAAATGTTATGCTCAGTTCCTCAATTTTTACAAGAGCATTAATGTCAATGCCCAAAAAATACTCAAGAAAATATAAAGTCTTTGGCATATCAGCTACATTCCTTAGGCAGGAAAAAAAGAATATATATTCTTGCAAAGGAAAGCTGCCAGTGATAAGAAATTATCTGTGCTTTTTCTTCAAGTAAATCCTACTATATTACAATGTTCAAAAGGCCTGGACTAAACTAGCTAATCTGTTGTGGGTAATGTTGCATTTTAATGTGTTATATGACACTACACCTTCCTACAAGGCTGATGGGTTTTGCAGCTTTAATAATGAATGCCTTTATTGATTTCCAATAGATTAAGAATTTGCATCTGTTTTATTCATTCTTCAAGCATTAGTACTATTTTTTTATCACATAAGGCACTTCACACTATCAAGTCCCATGCTCTTTAATATCTTTATCAATGATCTGGTTGAGGATATTGAGTCCATCATCACTAAGTTTGCCAATGACACCAAGTTGGGGGCAGGTGTTGATCTGTTAGAGGGAAGGAGAGATCTGCAGAGGGACCTTGACAGGCTGGACAGATGGGCAGAGTCCAATGACATGAGATTTAACACATCCAAGTGCCAGGTTCTGCACATTAGCCACAACAACCCCAGGCAGTGCTACAGGCTGGGGTCAGAGTGGCTGGAGAGCGGCCTGCCAGAAAATGACCTGGGCGTGCTGGTTGATAGTAGGCTGAACATGAGTCAGCAGAGTGTCCAGGTAGCCAAGAAGGCCAATGGCATCCTGGCCTGCATCAGGAATAGTGTGGCCAGCAGGAGCAGGGAGGTCATTGTGCCCCTGTACACCGCACTGGTTAGGCCACCCCTTGAGTCCTGTGTCCAGTTCTGGGGCCCTCAGTTTAGGAAAGATGTTGAGTTGCTGGAATGTCTCCAGAGAAAGGGAATGAAGCTGGGGAGGAGTTTGGAACACAAGCCCTGTAAGGAGAGGCTGAGGGAGCTGGGGTTGCTTAGCCTGGAGAGGAGGAGGCTCAGGAGAGACCTTCTTGCTGTCTACAACTACTTGAAGGGAGGTTGTAGCCAGGTGGGGGTGGGTCTCTTCTCCCAGGCAGCCAGCACCAGAACAAGAGGACACAGTCTCAAGTTGCACCAGGGGAGTTTAGGCTGGGTGTTAGGAAGAAGTTCTTCACAGAAAGAGTGATTGGCCATTGGAATGTGCTGCCCAGGGAGGTGGTGGAGTCACCATCACTGGAGGTGTTTAAGAAGAGACTTGATGGGGTGCTTGGTGGCATGGTTTATTTGATTAGATGGTGTTGGATGATAGGTTGGACTTGATGGTCTCGAAGGTCTTTTCCAACCTGGTTTATTCTATTCTATTCTATTCTATTCTATTCTATTCTATTCTATTCTATTCTATTCTATTCTATTCTATTCTATTCTATTCCTTTAGCTTTAAAAAGTTATTCTAACGCAGTAGAAGTTATGTTGGAGCTGGTACATGCAGTTTTACTTTTATTTCTAGGTGATTAAAATTCTCCAGGGGTGTAGTCTCTGCAAATGAATTCCCCAGAAATAATTTTAGACCATTTCTTTCTTTGCCAGATGCTATCTCTACCTGTTTGGAAAAGCCCTTTGTAAAACAGCACAGGTGTAGGACTTGACCCTGGAATAGTTGCCCAGAGCAGCACTTTCCCTCTTATGTAACAATGGATCAGTTTTAAACTATCAAAGTGTCATTTTAACTTTCTGCTGAGTTAAAAGAGGGCATTTGACAATGTGCCAACAGGTGTATGTCTTGGTAAGCTTGAAAAATGCTTAGAGGCTGGTTCAGAGAACCTTTGCTCACCACTACAATTCCTTATAGCCTGCTCTCTCATATTAAAAAAAAAGCTGTCAAGTGTGAATAACTAACCTTAAAATAAGCCATAGAAAAGATCATTGGGTGAGGAAGGGACATTAAATTGTTTCATTCTTGGGATTTTGGTAGTTTGTTATTCAACACAATAGCCAAGTTTATAGTAAATACAGTTCATAATGAAGAGTTTGATCTGTTCTATTCATACCAGTGACTGGAGTGCTTTTAGTTCTATGCACACACATCAAAGCAGTTTCAATAAATAACTATAAAGAATGTCCTGTGCTGTAGCAAATTCTTTAGTTCTTTAAATAAGGACTCATGGTAGTGATCACAATGATTTCAACAGGATTTCCTGAAACAGTGAGAACTTGCAGAACCATCTCTTCAGGGTAAACCCATGACTTCAGTTCATCTTCCCACCCAATAATTCATAGTCTGGATGACAGGGAGATCCAAGCAATTTTTTTTCCTTTGCCTCCCTAGAGGCCAAACCACAATGATGTAAGCTATTTTTGCAATCTTTTTTAAAAGCTTAGTTTGATATATGCACTCAATTTTCCTTTGGGCAGCAACACAGTAGTATGCTCGGTGCATATTGTTCTGTTTCTACAGTTTTTATATGCTTTTCATTCACCTTTGTCTCTGTAATATAGTCCCAGCTCTTCATAGCTTTCCCATAAGTAAGCATAAATGTCAAAGCTACATATCTGATGGACACAGAACCACCTCAGGATAATTACCTCCCAAACCACTTGTTCCTGGGCAAAGGAAATCATGTTTAAAGGAAACCAAACAATTTATTCTTTTATAGGTAATTATCCCATATATTGTACAACCAAGGTCTAATCAATAATTTCTTACAGTGTAACCCTAAATTTGGTAAGGGGACTAAGTGGTTCTAAGGACACTACTGGTTGTATTTTTTTCCTGCAAAATGGTGACTGGAATGAGAATCCAAGTCCAAACAGGACAAAAGCAGGGTACTAAAACAGATAGCAGAGATTTCATCCTTTCTCTTATTGAAATGACAAAGCCAACTCACCCAGAAGACACAGGAGGGGAAGAGATCGGTGGGGCTGACACTTGTGATTTGTGCTGTCGTGAAAGCGATTCTGAAATGTCCGATTCGCTTACAGTACCTCACATTAAAATCAAAGAGGCAAAGAATCTCTCCTGACATGTCCTCTCACCTTTCAGTGAAGTGGGAGCAGAGCCTTTTGCAGCAAAATCCTGCACTGGATCCCGGCCATCAGGAAGCACTCGGGACTAGGCTTGCTTACATCCCAGACAGAAACAACCCACTGGGATAAAGGGCTAGAAATGCTGCCACCTTTGCTGGCCCCAGGGACACTAGATTCTTCTCCGTGCATCTCACCCAGTATGCTTACCTCCTCCCTTTAGAGACTTCTCCTATGTTTAAGGTTGGCCACATGGTCTTTGAGGTCCCTTCCAACCCAGTATTTAATGGCTTTGTGATGTGTTTAGGGAGAGTATTTTGACTCCATTCTGCCTTGTTTTCCTTTCTGCAACCTCTGAGTCACAGGCTTGGAGAGGAACTCTGCCAGCAGCACCAAGCTTGAGCAGTCCTGACACTTTGCAAATAGGAAGCTAAAGACATTACCAAGATCTTCACATCAGACCTTTCTGACCCTAGAAGAGCAGAAACATAGAGCTGATTAGTTACATACATATAAAATTCTTGCAGAGATTTGGTTTTTCTTCCTTTGCATCATTGATTGTTTTTTTTTTTTTACTTTCTCAGACATCATGCCTAGCCACTGCTTGCCTTTTGGTGTCCAGACAGATGTAGTCTCTCTAATTCTTAATGTTCTCAGCTTTTTCCATTTTTTGTAGCAATGGCACTTAAAATCAGGCAATTAGCTCAGATTCCAAGAGCAACATAAATAGAAACTGAATGCCCAAAGGTGCAAAAGAGAGGCAGAGGGAAAAGGACTCTCTGGGTTCACAACAGTATCCTTTAATTTGTTGAAGTGTTTATCTTTAAAGCATTCAAACACATTTCTGTGTGGTCTAATGGAATTCCAGTCTCATCTCTGAAGTCTTCAAATACACTCTGAAGCAGAGTCAACTTTATTTATGTGCAAAATATCAGAATAAACATTGTGTGGTTTATTGGGGGTTTCAATTTGAACATCAGCTGTCAGTGCACAGTTACTTTCCAGACAGGGCCTCACATCAGTGCTGCTCTCCACACTAAAAAATTTTGTTTAGAGCTATGTTCTGCAGATTAATTTTACAAGGTTGAATTCATCCTCAAGGACTCTGTTTAACTGTCCTTTAACTGCCTTCAAAGAGGCTTTTCCTCTCTCTGGTCCAACAGAAATCTCTCAAGTGTTCCTTTCCCGTGGCAGATTTTTCCAGTGTCTTTTCTGGGAAGTTCCACCTTAAATTTTGGTATCTTGCCTTCTTAAGCAAAAACTGATGCCTGAATTCTAACTGCTGACACTAGCCTTCAGACCACTTCTGAAATTTATTCAGCTAATCATGCCTTTTCAGTTAATAGACTTACATGGAACTAATAACATAATCAAATTAAAACACTGAGAGGTTCCGTGTAATAAAATATACCCTGCCTCACTGTGTTTTTAGACTGACCTTGACAGTGAGGTTTCTGCTTAAAGCAATTAGTTAGATGGCCAGTGTTCCCTCCAGAAAGTCAGTTCTATTTGATGATCTGAGGGGTGTGCAAAATATTGCTTCCGTCTGTGGTCAGTCTTTGAAAAACGTTGCAAGGCTGCGCACTTTCTTTTCATAGAATCATAGAATCAATAAGGTTGGAAAAGACCTCAAAGATCACCAAGTGCAACCTGTCACCCAACGCCTCATGGCTACCGAACCATGGCTTCAAGTGCCACATCCAATCCCTTTTTGTGGACACTAGTGTAATGTCCATGCAAACGAGAGCTGCTGGGTGAGGTGGTCAGGTTCCATGTCAATAGTCAACAGGAGGTTAAAGTCATAAAGAGCTAGGACACCAGAAACAGAACAGACACATCCAAATATCAAAACCAAGGACTTAAGACATGGCTAAGAATGAAAAACAGAGCTTTCCCTATGAAAGGTTTATTTTAGCCAAAAGTTCAGAATTTGCTGGCTAAAAAAAGCAAACAACACATAGTAACTTATGAAGTTCCTTAGAGATACTTAAAGTCAATACAGGGAAATGAGTCATAATCCCATTTCATTCTGCTGTCTGGATGTTCACGTTGAACCACATTTTGCAGGAAGCACCAACCACATTTTGCCTGAAGCACCATGAGGGAAGATAGTCCCCCCTCAGACCTCATATTGTGTCTCAGAAACACTGAGCTGATGAGGCTTTGAGGGACTGCAGACAAAGATAAACAAACCTCCACAAAGAGGTTCTGTAGCCATAAACTCTTTCAACCAATCTATGCTTATTTTTTTCTCTTTTTATTTTTCTTTGTGTGTATGTGTGTGTGATTTTTATTCCTTTCCCCAATGGAAAGCAGTGACATTTTCCATGGCAAAACCTACTTTGCTATTTAAACAATTTAATAATATTTTTCTCTCACTAACATGAGCCAGCAGTGTGCCATGGTGGACAAGAAGGCCAATGGCATCCTGGCCTATATCAGGAAGAGTGTGGCCAGCAGGAGCAGGGAGGTCATTCTGCCCCTATATTCAGCACTGGTTAGGCCACACCTTGAGTCCTGTGTCCAGTTCTGGGCCCCTCAGTTTAGGAAAGATGTTGAGTTGCTGGAATGTGTCCAGAGAAGTGCAACAAAGTTGGTGAGGGGTTTGGAGCACAAGCCCTATGAGGAGAGGCTGAGGGAGCTGGGATTGCTTAGCCTGTAGAAGAGGAGGCTCAGAGGAGACCTTATTGCTGTCTACAACTACCTGAAAGGAGGCTGTAGAAAGGCAGGGACTGGTCTCTTCTCCCAGGCAACCAGCACCAGAACAAGAGGACACAGTCTCCAGCTGCACCAGGGGAGGTTTAGACTGGATGTTAGGAAAAAATTCTTCATAGAAAGAGTGATTTGCCATTGGAATGGGCAGCCCAGGGAGGTGGTGGAGCTGCCATTATTGGAGGTGTTTAGGAGGAGACTTGATAGAGTGCTTGGTTGCATGGTTTATTTGATTAGATGGTGTTGGATGATATGTTGGATGTGATGATCTTGAAGGTCTCTTCCAACCTGGTTTATTGTATTCTGTTCTACTTCTCTTCCCTTTCTCAAGTTCCTCAGGGGAAAGGGTTTTGAGAAGGGAGAAGATCAGTAAGGCTCCTACTAGCCTTATATCATTTAGAGTATTCTCTCTCTTGTTTTGGGTGTAATACATTCTGACATTCTTTTCCATTTTATTCAGCAGCTGCTACTACTTCCAGATGAGGGTCTTTGTGAATATGTTAGGCCCCAAAGAAGCTAAAAAGTCCACATGTCAATTAAAATTAGTATATCACACTTGTGCAGAGAATTCTGTAAAACTTTCATTATCAAAAAGGATGCCCTCTAGAAAATCAAATTTATGAAGCATCAAGCTTTAGGCTAAATCATCAAAATGTGGTATTTTAGAAAATCCTAGCAAGCTGGAGTTAGAAAAGAGCAGTGCATTTAGTTTGCAAAACTTAGGGCTAGAAAAGTGCACCTCATTCTTTTTTTCCTTCTTTACAAACCTTTCTATTTTTAGAGTAGCTCCTCATGTGTGACCCCACCATCTAATGTTATGTAACCTGAAACTAGCCTTCCTGGCGTGCATCAGGAGTAGTGTGGCCAGCAGGAGCAGGGAGGTCATTCTGCCCCTGTACTCAGCACTGCTTAGGCTACACCTTCAGTACTGTGTCCAGTTCTGGGCCCCTCAATTTAAGAAGGACATTGAGACTCTTGAACGTGTCCAGAGAAGGGCAACAAAGTTGGTGAGGGGTTTGGAGCACAAGCCCTACGAGGAGGGGCTGAGGGAGCTGGGGTTGCTTAGCCTGGAGAAGAGGAGGCTCAGGGGAGACCTTATCACTGTCTACAACTACCTGAAGGGAGGTTGTAGCCAGGAGGGGGTTGGTCTCTCCCAGGCAACCAGCACCAGAACAAGAGGACACAGTGTCCAACTGCACCAGGGGTGGTTTAGCCTTGAGGTGAGAAGAAAGTTCTTCATAGAAAGAGTTGTTAGCCATTGGAATGGGCTGCCCAGGGAGGCGGTGGAGTCACCATCCCTGGAGGTGTTCAAGAAGGAATTGGATGTGGCACTTGGTGCTGTGGTTTACTCATGAGGTGTTGGGTGACAGGGTGAACTGGATGATCTTTGAGGTCTTTTCCAACGCTATTGATTCTATGATTCCTTTACTTTGCTCGTCTCTAGCTACACTTGGGGAGTGCTTCCTGCTGTTGGATCTGCAAGGTAAACGCCGTTTTTTCTCTTCCTGTGCTGAATTTCTGATACAGCTGGTGCAAGTTCAGCACAGACAAGAGAACAGCAATCTGTTCTTACAGAAAAGAAAAAAAAAAACAAAACTGCTGAGAGATGAAGAGTGTTTTCCTTATCGCTATTTTACATGAAAATGCTATGTTATTAAGTACAAGATATGTTAACATGCACAAACACTCCAACCTCTTTAGAATCTTCCCTTTAAAAGCCCTTTAGTTTGAAAGATGTTTTCCATAACTGAGCCTTTTTTCAAAAGGTTCTTTAGAGAGGAAATCTAAAGGAGAGTTCGATCACACATTTCAGAGAACATGAGGCTGAGCAAAATTCCATATGCTTCTGCTTCAAAGAGTCAATAAAATCCAGCTCATATTCCATTTCCACTAAGAAATATATAGAAACAAATGACAGAAGAGTTTTATAAAGGTTGTGCCAGTAAAGCTTACTTTCTGCCTTGCTCCATTATTCTATATAGGTCATATATTTTATGGAAAACAGCTCTGCAAATGTGTGGGTTCTCAAAATATTTATCAAGTCTTTTCATAGGCTTCTTCGTACTGAGATGTACCTGGTTACTCTCAGTCTCCCACCTGTAACACAGGGAGAGAGAAAAGAAAAGCATAAGCAATGTGCTTTAAAAACAGTGAACATATATCAAAAGCATGGGTTTTCCAAGTAACGTATGCATTTGAGTTTATTACAGGTTTTCATGAGATAATTGTAGCATCAGAAAGGTTTTGAGAGGTTTCATTAAATAGAAAACAATCACAACTTTATAATCTCCCATAAGAAGCCATTCTCCCCCTCTACACTGCCCTGGTTAGGCCACACCTTGAGTACTGTGTCCAGTTCTGGGCCCCTCAGTTTAGGAAGGGCATTGACTTGCTGGAACGTGTCCAGAGAAGGGCAACGAAGTTGGTGAGGGGTTTGGAACACAAGCCCTATGAGGAGAGGCTGAGGGAGCTGGGGTTGCTTAGCCTGGAGAAGAAGAGACTCAGGGGTGACCTTATTGCTGTCTACAACTACTTGAAGGGAGGTTGTATCCAGGTGGGGGTTGGTCTCTTCTCCCAGGCAACCAGTACCAGAACAAGAGGACACAGTCTCAAGCTGCACCAGGGGAGGTTTAGGCTGGATGTTAGGAAGAATTTCTATACAGAGAGAGTGATTGCCCATTGGAATGGGCTGCCCGTGGAGGTGGTGGAGTCACCTTCATTGGAAGTGTTCAGGAGGAGACTTAATAGGGTGCTTGGTGCCATGGTTTAGTTGTTTAGGTGAGTTGGACTGGTTGATAGGTTGGACGCGATGATCTTGAAGGTCTCTTCCAACCTGGTGTATTGTATTGTATTTCATTGTATTGTATTGTATTGTAAGAGCAAATGTTAACTAGTGTTACTGTGCTCACCATATGCAGCAACATTCATGCTTCACATTGGTGTGGTTAATGTGACACTGAGTGAACAAAACAGCCTAAAGCCAAGGATAATGACAAAATCTTCTCCATGTGAGCCTGAGATCTCTGGAGAGGTCAACATTTGCCATTGGAATGTGCTGCCCAGGGAGGTGGTGGAGTCACCATCACTGGAGGTGTTTAAGAAGAGACTGGATGGGGTGCTTGGTGCCATGGTTTAGTTGATTAGATGGTGTTGGGTGATAGGTTGGACACGATGATCTCAAAGGTCTTTTCCAACCTGGTTAATTCTATTCTATTCTATTCTATTCTATTCTATTCTATTCTATTCTATTCTATTCTATTCTATTCTATTCTATTCTATATTCTAGAATTCTAGCACGGGTTGGACTTGATGATCCTTGGGGTCTCTTCCAACCTTGGTTATACTGTGATACTGTGATACTGTGATATTCTATTCTGGCAAAATTTTATGACAGGACATTCTAGACTGCTGCTTCCCAAGAGGATTTCAGATCATTCCAGAATTATGCTATCATTATAAATATGGAGCTTGTGAGATTGATTGCTTTGTTTTAGTTTTATGCATTGATTTTCTTTTCAGCCTGCCGCTCTACACTCACCACATAAAATATTGACACTCTACTTGTTTTTTAGTGTAATTTTTTAGTGTAGTTCTTCTTCCTGAAAATCCTCCTGCTGTCCCATTTGGTTTGGAGAGAGCAACTTACCCATGGAAACCTTAGAAGTTCACAATATCATACCCAGGTATTGTATCTCACAGCTGTGTTTGAATCTCAAGAAACAAACAAGTGTAAACATCCTGGAAGAAACTCTGAAGACAAGCTGACACTAATTTTATTTTACAGATGATGTTGCCTCTGCACTAGCTGCAAGTCATCCATTTTCTTGTGCTGTACATGATGTGTAATTAGTTATACAGCAGAAGCATATAGATAGCCCAAAAATTAATTGCAGACGGCTCCAAGTATTAATCTATTTCAAAAGGTACTCCTACTTTCCACCCAGCATCTGCAATTCCAAATTTTAACTATTAGCACAGACAGATTGGTCAATCAGAAGTACTATTCCCGTGAGAACTGAAACGGAATTGACTGAACAGAGCGAGGAGTTAAAACCAGCTGTCTTCTAGCGCAGGCTTGTGCCTGCATGACAAAACTGTCTTCCTTCTCTGACACTGGATGTGAGGTGAAGTAGCCTCTGTTGTGTTGTCAAGCTCTGATTAATTAGCTTGTGAATTTTGCAATTCCAGGGGCTTGAGCAAGTTTGAGTAATTTGTACATAGTGTACCTAGCAAACAGAGTACACTGAGCTCATGAAGAAGCTCCTGTTATTGTTGCATAAAGCTATCGAAATAGAGGGTTTATTTATCAGTGCAGCATTATTAATGCTTTCCCTATTATTGGATGGTGTAAGGAACAGGATGCCTTTATCTCCCTTGCTGGCTGCAGTCTTTCTGAAGAGTACAAACACATACTCTGCTTTGCAAGTACAATCTGGTTCAAAACTGAATGCAAACAAATGCAGATTGAAAAATGCTCCTAAAAAGAAGCTTTCTATATCAACCACTCTGCCCCAATAACAAATCAGTTCCCTGTTAAAGCTGGTTGCTCGTCACTTTCCATCGTGGATGTTGGAGCTTGGTTATTGTCTGCCTCAATATTTTCTGTCTTTCTGTGCAGATACAACAAGGTTTCCTTTTCAGGCACATCCTAGTACTGCTCCCACCAAACCTGCTGTAAGGCAATTAGAAGCCCCATGCCTCCAGCCCTTCCCACTACCCTAGGCAGCCCCTGCTCCAGTGTCCCTGTCCTTCAGCAGGCTGCCTCCACGAATGCAGCACTGGAAAAGTGGTACTGATGGATAAGGAGACAGCCAAGGCATTTACCAAGCATTGGCTTCCTTCAGTTATGCATGCTTGAGGGAAGGTTCTCTGGGTTGCTCAGAAATGGATGACAGGGAGTAATCCTGCCAGCCTGGCAAAGCAAGAGTGGGGAAGGATGCACAAATTATTTTGGGGGAGAATAGAATAGAATAGAATAGAATAGAATAGAATAGAATAGAATAGAATAGAATAGAATAGAATAGAATAGAATAGAATAGAATGAGATCTTTGAGATCATTGAGTCCAACCTATCGCCCAGCACTATCTAATCAACTAAACCATGGCACCAAGCACCACATCAAGTCTCTTCTTAAACACCTCCAGTGATGGTGACTCCAACACCTCCCTGGGCAGCCCATTCCAATGGCCAATCACTCTTTCTATGAAGAACTTCTTCCTAAGATCCAGCCAAAACCTCCCCCGGTGCAGTTTGAGACTGTGTCCTCTTGTTCTTGTTCTGGTTGCCTGGGAGAAGAAAGCAACCCCCACCTGGCTACAACCTCCCTTCAGGTAGTTGTAGAGAGCAATAAGGCCTCCCCTGAGCCTCCTCTTCTCCAGGATAAGCAACCCCAGCTCCCTCAGCCACTCCTCATAGGTCTTGTGCCCCAAACACCTCACCAGCTTTGTTGCCCTTCTCTGGACACATTCCAGCAACTCAACATCTTTCCTACCCTGAGGGGCCCAGAACTGGACACAGGACTCAAGGTGTGGCCTAACCAGTTGAGATCAAGGATATGGATTTTCAAGGGAATTTTCTCACTCTAAAAGTATTGTAGGTAAGATAAATAACTCTAAGTGTATTTCAAAGTGAAGGAAAAGTTTGCGAGTAGCTTTTGAAAATTAGAAGGTTGTCATACTTCTTCCCATAGGGTGAGATGAGATGTCCTATTTGTTTCCATGTGACTTCTGGCATACCATGACACATTAATTCTGGACTAATTTTCTGTCCTTTAATGTTCATTAAAAAAAGTTAAATGTGATCTTACAGAAGTTTATTTCCTTCTCACTTTCGTTTCTCCTTCACCCTACACACCCTTTGAAATGCTTAGAAAGCTAGCTGTTGAATAGTTTCAGCTTACAATATTGGCTGCCAGAGTTAATAAGCAAATCAAGAGACAGGAGGAGGGAAAAAAGGGAAGTGTTTCTACTGTTCAAAATTGTTGGTATACCCCATTCTTTTCTACCAGTTTGACATGATTTTGTCGATGTTACACATCTTTATCCCTCACCTGAGCAACAAGTATGCAGCAGGCTTCCCATCCTTCAGAAAATGCACTGATATCTACTGTGATTTGCCTGACACATTCTGAATGGCCACAGTGCAGGCATGTGCATCTGAACCAGTCATCACAGATCTACAAGCCCTTTGAGGAGAGGCTGAGGGAGCTGGGGTTGTTTAGCCTGGAGAAGAGGAGGCTTAGGGGAGACCTCATTGCTCTCTACAACTACCTGAACGGTGGTTGTAGTCAGGAAGGGGTTGGTCTCTTCTCTCTAGCAACCAGCACCAGAACAAGGGGACACAGGCTCAAGCTGCAACAGGGGAAGTTTAGGCTCAAGGTGAGGAGAAAGTTCTTCAGCGAGAGAGTCATTCACCATTGGAATGGGCTGCCCAGGGAGGTGGTGGAGTTGCCATCCCTGGAGGCATTCAAGAGGGGACTGGATGTGGCACTTGGTGCCATGGTCTAGTCATGAGGTCTGTGGTTACAGGTTGGACTCGATGATCTTCAAGGTCTCTTCCAACCTTAGTAATACTGTGATACTGTGATACTGTTATTACTGTCAATAGATGTTCAAGTTGATGGAGTTAGTGGAGTTTAGTTGCAATTCATCATCTGCTGAGTTAGACAACAAAGTTTCTGTGATTAGACCTCCACTTTTGAAGGAGAGCAGGGTGATTACTTCAGATATAGATCCCCAGCTCTCAAGCACTGATGCCTAAGTATAGATGCCTGGTATAGATTCAGATTGGATGTTAGGAGGAAGTTCTTTACCATGAGGGCTGTGAGACACTGGAACACGTTGCCCAGGGAGGTGGTAGAAGCCTCATCCCTGGAGGTTTTTAAGGCCAGGCTGGATGTGGCTCTGAATAACCTGATGTAGCGTGAGGCACCCCTACTCATGTGTGAGGTATCCCTGCCCATGTCAGGGGCATTGGAACTAGATGATCCTTGAGGTCCCTTCCAACCCTAACAATTCTATGATTCTATGATGTCATTTTATTTGGTGTGGTACATCTCCTTGAGCCTCTTGCAACCATTTCAGAGAGGTGTGAGTCTTTCACAAGTCCTGCCTCAGACATGATGGGGAATTTCATTACAGCTTCAAACAGGCCTAGATAGCTTTGACTGTGCAACTGCGTTTGGACCCTGTCTCAGTCCAGAGAGGGAAAGAGACTCAGTTCTTTTGAATATTCCCATGTTATGAAATTAGAGACACAAATGAGGCCAAAATATCAACAGCTGGACTATTTATTACACCAATAAAGTGGATGGATCAGAAGGGGAGAGAGAGAAAATAGGGAGTGAGAGAAAGAAGAGGGAAAGAGAAGAGGAAATGAACTATATTACCACACCCCTCACCCCGAAGACAGTTTGGGTCTGTGGAGGAAGGCTGCTGCAGCTTTGGCATGGAGGAGATATTGTCCTTGTTGGCTGCTGTCCACTGAGCAGCCGCTTCAGCTCCATGAGTTCTAGCAGGCAGAACTCAAGACACGGAGAGAGGGTTCCTCTTGGTCTGCTTCTTCCAGGCTACATGGGGATGTCTCTGTCATTTTTCTCTCCTGGTATTCTCTCTGTTTTTCTTCAGAGCAGCAGTGCCCCAGGCTTTTCCTTCTCTCCTGTTTTCCTTCTCAGCAGCATTGTCCCGGGTCTTTTCCTTCTCCTGAGCCAGTAGTTGCTCAGATCTTTTATACAGTTTTTAGGTATGTATACTCCAGAGAGTATCCATAGCAGTGGCCTCTGCCCAGTATTTCCAGGGCAGCTGCAGCCTGATGAGCAGCCTTTATCTACGCACCTTCCAGAGAGTCATTATCCAGTGGCAACTGCCCAATACACATCAGCTATTGTCTGGGCAAGCAGCAAAGGTGATTTTATCTTTGTTGAGTTGCATCAAGAGAGACAAGATTTAGTCTCTCACAGAGCCTAAAGTCAGGTGAGATGAATCCCAACTGTCAGGGCAGGAGAGCAATTGAAAACATACAGGGCTTTAGCTTATCTGCCAATCCCAGGACACACTCTTCATGTGTTGCACAATGATAGTCAAACCTGAGCCTGTGCCATACTACTGACATTTGGGAATTTTCATACAAATTGTAGGAAAGCTTTTTGAAGCATATTTTGTTGTTGGTGGTGATGCTAGCCAAATGCATATTAATACACTGCCTGCAACCCACAGCCATGACAGGAATTTTGCTGATTTTGGTTGTAAATAACTAGCCCTCAAGGACTGCCACTGGCTTTGATAATGTCTAATCAGACAAGGCAAGTGATAGAGGGGGAGAAACAGAAGCACTATGGTAGAACGAATCCAAAAGTGAAGCAGTAGGTCAGCAGAAAGCAAAAAAGCAGAATCTGGCTTTTCTAAATCTTACCTGAAGCCCAGATTCTAGGCCACATGGCTTTGCCACCAATTTGGTATTCTTACTTTCTTCCTGCCCACCTCACCAGTGAGGCATCAACAGAGACTAAAGCCCATTCTTCTGATTTACTTAACATCCTTTCCTGGCTCTAGTTGTGCTTATACACCTGTCCTGAATGGACATAAAAGCCTCAAAATGGCTCTGAACCAGACAATGAGGCAGAAGCTAGTAGATCTGCTTCTTTAGGCTTGCCTGGACATGTTTCAGAGCCAGAATGAGCCAGGTGGACGTGCTTTTGGCCACGTTTGGAAAGAAGGCTTTCTACAGGTTGCAATACCAGGGTTTTACCCCTAGACTTCTGTTGCTACTGGTCATTATTGTCTCGGGAAACCTATAAGTACCAGCCCAAAGGGCCAGAGCATTGTCTTGCCATTGTCCACGCTCTGGAAGGAACCACAAGCTTCGCTTGGAAGCTGAACTGTGTTTCAGTTTACCCAGACAAGACAGCAAAGACCCCTCGCTATTCTCAGCGTTGTAAAGCCCAGAGGACGGACACGTGTCTTGCCAGGTTGAGAGGTGAAACCCCAGAGGAGCCGAGTCCCCGGGACAGTTTCCTTTAACTGGAGCAAGGAGCGAGCGCTGCTGCAAAAGGATTACAGCTGAGAAACCTCCTCTCTACAAAGCTTTTAGCTACAAACCCTTTGGGAGCAAATCCTGCCTCAGCAATAAGCTGCAGACCCCAACAGAAAGTGAAACTCTGCTCCGGCAGCTCCCACGTGGTCAGCGCCATTTTGGTTTGCCTAGATCTTAACGTGTGCCACGAGGTATCAGGATCAGTGAGGAATTACAATACCTGATGTTTATAAGCATCTATTGCAGGCCTGTTGCCCTGGGGAATTCTGGGGTTCCCCCTCCCCGTTGTGGGCAACCGCCGGCTTCATTGCCGAGGTTCCTTTTCTTTACAGTTTAAAGTGCTGGTTGTTGTTTCTGGATTTTTGTACATGTTGTTTACATTGTTATTTGTTCCTGCTGGTGAGGGATCTGTTCCACGACCGAAACCCCTCGAACCTGTAAATAGGTTTTATTTAATATTTTTGGTGGGATTTTTTGTGATTAATAAAATTATTAATATTTTTATTAATCGCTCCGCTTATTGAACATTAATTTATCCTTTTATAGACCAAAACAACACCTGATTCTTGTTTTCTCCTTTTTGTGTAGTCATCCAGCTCTCCCTCTCTGCTGAGCCCCTCCTGGTGGTTGCTGCTGTGTTTGCCTGTAAAGCACACTCTTCCATTGCTGTGAGTCCCAGCAGGATAACTGCTGGCACAGATCTTCACATTTTCTCTGTTGGATAATTACATATAAGGACACCACACAACTAAAACTGCCTATCTGTAAATGTCTTCTTTCTAGGGTGCTGCTGCTAGAGCTGGACTTCCAGCCACAACCTTGCAGACCAAACAAGATCAGAAGATCACAGGATGCTAAGGGTTGGAAGGGACCTCTGGAGATCATCATGTCCAACCCCTGCCAGAGCAGGACCATAGAATCCAGCACAGATAAGACAGGAACACATCAGATGGGTTTTGAAAGTCTCCAGAGAAGGAAACTCCACAACCCCTCTGGGAAGCCTGTTCCAGTGCTCTGTGACCCTCACAGTGAAGAAGTTCCTCTTCATCTTTAGGTGGAGGCTCCTGTGCTGTAGTTTATATCCATTGCCCATCGTCACAGGGTGCAACTGAGCAGAGCCTGTCCCCTCCCTCTTGACACCCAGCCCTCAGATATTTATAAACATTTATTAAATCCCCTCTCAGTCTTCTCTTCTCCAGAGTAAACAGCCCCAGGTCTCTCAGCCTCTGCTCCTAGGGTACATGCTCCAGTCCCTTAATCACCCTCATAGGCCCCCAGTGGGCAGCAGGCTCTTTTCCAGTCCCTGATCTTCTGGCACCTGGGCTCCTTCTGCTGCATACCAGGCAGGCTCTTCCTGCATACCCTGGCATACATGATAAGGGCATCTTCAGACACACTCTGCTCCAGCTCTACATGAAAAGAAACCTCATTTCTTGAATGAAACTGACAAATTCACCCAAGCATTGGAAAACAATAATTGGAAGCTCCAAAAAGCACCTACAGGGGAAACACGTACCTCCTCCATTCCCAACCTAGACATCAGTGTCACAATTGATCTCATTGCTGCAGCAAAGCACACAGCAGAGAATATCCTAAGAATTATTGTGGCAGAATATACTAAAACCAGACTGATACAAAATGACCTTATCTGGTTTGGTTTTCTTTATTCCTAGATTTACCCATGCTCCTTAATCTGCACAGCACTGTGTTGTTCATGGAAAATAAGCAGGAATAAATGTTAGGGTAGGGTTACTCCAGCAAATTTCCTAGTGCAGAAAGGAAACTGAAGCAGCTGAGATACTAAGGACCACAGTATACAGAAGAACAAAAATGAATAGAACAGACAACTTTTTATGAACTATGCCTCTGCAAAGTCTCAGAGCATGCAAGAGAAAGAGGGACTACATTATTTGTCTTCAGAAATAACCTCTGCTTCTGAGTGCACTTTGGTAGTGCAAGGAGCAGCAAAGGACAATACAGAATTCTATCTGAAAGCAAAGCAGGAATGAGAGATTGGAAGATGCTGAAATATTTTGTGGCCACCTCCATTTCATATCTCACTTGAAACGTGACCTTTGGATGTGTACAGCTTCCCCGTAATGGACTAAATGAATCTGAGCCAAAAACTTCCAGTCCCAGAGGCAGAAGCCTATCTACTAAGTCACTGTGGCATTAAAGCCCTTCATTAGGACCCAGGATTTCAAAGGCAGGGACTGTTCTCTTCCAAAGTATGCTGCACTCAATTTTTAAATGCTTCCCATTACCTCAGTGCACTGTTTCATAATCTTTATAGGCATTTTAAAGGCTTCTTAGGTTTGCCTTTTTTTTTTCCTTGCATCTCAGCAGATTTCTAACAAACAGAATGCTGTTTGTCACAACACAATATACACACAATCTCAGTTGTATTCTGTGTTGCATAATCCATGTCAATAGGGCACTTGACTGGACATTTTATTAAAAATTCAGTTGTTAAATACTCTTCTCTTCTCTGTCCCTTATTAGATTTAGACTTTGTGTATGAAGCAATGATATCAAAATAGTGACCGGAGTATCACCAATACTCTGATGGAAAAAAATACACGGTGTATCACAATAATAACTGATATAGAGTAGAATGGAATTAACCAGGTTGGAAAAGACCTTGGAGATCATCGAGTCCAACCTATCATCCAACACTATCTAATCAACTAAGCCATGGCACCAAGCACCCCATCCAGTCTCTTCCTAAACACCTCCAGTGATGGTGACTCCACCACCTCCCTGGGCAGCACCATTCCAATGGGCAATCACCCTTTCGGTGAAGAACTTCTTCCTAACATCCAGCCTAAACCTCCCCTGGTGCAGCTTGAGACTGTGTCCTCTTGTTCTGGTGTTGGTTGCCTGGGAGAAGAGACCAACCCCCACCTGGCCACAAACCTCCCTTCAGGTAGTTATAGAGAGCAATAAGGTCTCCCCTGAGCATCCTCTTCTCCAGGTTAAGCAACCCCAGCTCCCTCAGCCTCTCCTCATAGGGCCTGTGTTTTGCTTTGTTTTTTCCTCTCACAACATCTCTGAACATGACATTTCTCTGTATTCACTTTTCACTTTAGTGTGCCTGACTCAAAATACATCAGGACCAGGAATCTGAAAAGAGTCATCTTGGTTATTTAGACAGCACCTTTTAATTTCACAGACTGAAAGGAAATTATATAAGGCTGTATTTGTCCTCTGATTGGATAAGTATGTGAGCACTTAGCAAATAAACAGTTACAGAAAGAAATTTAGGTGCA
Source organism: Picus viridis (assembly GCA_033816785.1). Lineage (NCBI taxonomy): Eukaryota > Metazoa > Chordata > Aves > Piciformes > Picidae > Picus > Picus viridis. The sequence goes on from CM066566.1 coordinate 9,252,757, forward strand.
TGAAATTGAAATTTATTTTGCCATGAAAATAAGCTGTGTACAAAAATTAACTCCAGGTGGATGAAGAAAAGCAGAGCTGGAGGAAATTCAGCTACCAACATGAGTCTACATCCTATTGGCATTTATAGAATAGAATAGAATAGAATAGAATAGAATAGAATAGAATAGAATAGAATAGAATAGAATAGAATAGAATAGAATAGAATAGAATAGATCAGATCAGGTTGGAAGAGACAGTCAAGATCATGGAGTCCAACCTATCATCCAACACCGCCTAATCAACTAACCTGACCTGATGTAGACCAGGATGCAATTGGCCCTCTTGGTTGCCTGGGTACACTGCAGACCTTTTTGTGGTCTACAACTACCTGAAGGGAGACTGTAGACAGGTGGGGGCTGGTCTCTTCGTCCAGGTAACCAGCACCAGAACAAGAGGACACAGTCTCAGGCTGCACCAGGGGAGGTTCAGACTGGATGTTAGTAGGAAATTCTATACAGAGAGAGTGATTGCCCATTGGAATGGTCTGTTTGGGGAGGTGGTGGAGTCACCATCATTGGAGATATTTAGAAGGAGACTTGATAGGGTGCTTGGTTGCATGGTTTAGTTGATTAGGTGGTGTTGGATGATGGGTTGGACGCGATGATCTTGAAGGTCTCTTCCACCCTGGTCTGGTCTATTCTATTCTATTCTATTCTATTCTATTCTATTCTATTCTATTCTATTCTATTCTATTCTATTCTATTCTATTCTACTCTGCTCTAAAATAAAACAACTAAAAGAGGGTTTGCTAACATCATAGAAGTTGAGTAAAAATTGCTCAGTCCTTTGTAATTAAAACTACAATTCAGCTATTTACAGACACCACAGAATCATTGTGATACCATATAGGCAAGGCTGAGCTACCTAGCAACCCCTTACAGAGGTAAGGCAATGTGGATGATACTACAAAGGTCCTGCATAGAAAAAGCTCTTTCAGTATAAGCTGTTTGGTGACTGCACAAGAGACTCAGGTCAACATGAGAAAATATTCTGAGTGACTAGAATAGTGTCATGCTTTATTTTGCTTTATCTTTTTGACAATGTATTAAAAATATGACTAATTAAAAATGGAATTCCATTCCATCTCTAAAGTCTTGTCTCTGCAGCAGAAAACAAATTCTCTTCACTCAGGCTAAAAATACAGCATAGACAAAAGATTAAAAAGAAATGCAGTAAATCATATTGAATCAGCATCAGTTTATCAGACAACAACAAAAAAGCATATTAGCTGGTCACAATGAAACCATTGGTTTCCAGACTAGAAATGTTATTCACAATGACTAAGGATTTTCACAGGAGTGAAAAAAAAAAAAGCTTTGTAAGGATGACAACACTTTTCTTTCAAAAGAGAGCCTTCTTTTCACTGCACTACTTCAGGATGCAAAGCTTTAATCCTGTCAGCATAAAAATGCAGCACCCCCTAGCCTGCAACCAGTAGCTGCAATATTTCTTGTGCCTTCAAGGAGACTGGGAAAGTCACTCGGTGCAATGTCTGATTCTAAGGAAAAACAATGAGCGGCAGGAAAGGAGGTGCACTAATCTATAATGGAAGCTTTTTCCATAGAGAAGGCAATCACATCTACCCTGATAACAATGATGAAACATATGAAACTGGAAACTGTGCAAAGCAACACAATATGGGAAACATTTTTGCACAGTTCCAAGCTAATTTTCTCAAAATGGAGAGGGCTGCAAGAATTTTTAAGGAATTATGACCAAGGTTTTCTGTGTCCTGTTCTGGGCCCCTCAGTTTAGGAAAAATGTTGACTTGCTGGAACGTGTCCAGAGGATGGCTACAAAGCTGGTGAGGGGTTGGCCTTGAAATTGTTGAAGTTCAGCCCTGCTATCACTGATTGAGGAGAGGCTGAAGGAGCTGGGATTGTTTAGCTCGGAGAAGAGGAGGCTCAGGGGAAACCTTATTGCTGTCTACAGCTACCTGAAGGGAGGTTGTAGCCAGGAGGGGGTTGGTCTCTTCTTCCAAGCAACCAGCACCAGAACAAGAGGACACAGTCTCAAGCTGCACCAGGGGAGGTTTAGGCTCGAGGTGTGGTGAAAGTTCTTCACAGAGAGTTGTTAGCCATTGGAATGTGGTACCCAGGGAGGTGGTGGAGTCACTGTCCCTGGAGGTGATCAAGAGGGGATTGGATGTGGCATTTGGTGCCATGGTCTGGTAGTCCTGAGGTGTTGGGTGACAGGTTGGACTTGATCATCTTTGAGGTCTTTTCCAACCTTGTTGATTGTATGATTCTATTCTATGATTCCATGATTTCATAGATGAGTAAAGCTTTGATCTTTGTCTGTATTGTGGTCTACACTTACAGTTTCATTTGATATTTCTAATGCAACATTATTCTCTGCAGCACTTGTTCCTTAGCTCATTTCAGACATTTCCAATGTAATGGTATGATGAATGTCTAATTTGAAATGGTTACAACTTTTAGAATGAGATTGTTCAACTCGAACTAACTGGAATATTATACTTCAAGCAAGTCTTTACCTGACTGTACTATCAACATTAAAGTTCAAATCCTCCTGCCATGGTCAGGGACACTTTCCACTAGATCACCTTGCTCAAGACCTCATCCAGCATGGCCTTGAACACCTCCAGGGAGGGCACATCCACAACCTCTTTTTGTAACCTGTTCCAGCGCCTCACCAACCTCACCAATTTCTTCCTAATATCCAGTCTAAGTCTACCCTCCTCAAGCTTCAGTCCATTCCAAGCCCTAGTAAAAAGTCCCTCCCCAGTTTCCTTGTAGGCCCCCTTAAGGTACTGGAAGGTCTCTCCAAAGCTGCCTTTTCTCCAGGCTGAAGAGCCCCAACTTTCACAGCCTGTCCTCTCATGAATTTCATTGCCCTCCTTGTTACGCTGGGGACACCAGACCTGGATGTAGTTCTCCACCTTGGGTGTCACAAGAGCAGAGTAGAGGGAGAGAATCACCTCCCTTGTCCTGTTGGTCGTGCTTCCTTTGATGCAGCCTGGGACTTGATTGGTCTCCTGGCCAGCAAGCACACATTGCTGGCTCATGTAGAGTTTTTCATCAACCAACATCCTCAAGCATTTCTCCTCCAGACTGCATGCAAACCATTCACTGCCCAGCTTATATCTGTGCAAGGGATTGCCCCAGCTCAGGTGCAGGATCTTGTGCTTAGCCTTGTTGAATTTCACGAGCTTGGCATGGGCCAAGTCTGTCCAGGTCCCTCTGGATGGCATCCCTTCCCTCTAGAGTGTCAACTGGGCCACACACATTAGAATAATAGAATAAACCAGGTTGGAAGAGGCATTCAAGATCAACGTGTCCAACCTATCATCCAACACCACCTAATCAACTAAACCATGCAACCAAGCACCCTATCAAGTCTCCTCCTAAAGATCTCCAGTGATGGTGACTCCACCACATCCCCGGGCAGCACATTCCAATGGGCAATCACTCTCTCTGTGTAGACCTTCCTCCTAACCTCCAGCCTAAACCTCCTCTGGTGCAGCTTGAGACTGTGTCCTCTTGTTCTGGTGCTGGCTGCCTGGGAGAAGAGACCAACCTCTGCCTGTCTACAACCTCCCTTCAGGTAGTTGTAGAGAGCAAGAAGGTCACCCCTGAGCCTCCTCTTCTCCAGGCTAAGCAATCCCAGCTCCCTCAGTCTCTCCTCATAGGGCTTGTGTTCCAAACCCCTCACCAGCTTTGTTGCCCTTCTCTGGACACGCTTCAGCAAGTCAACATCCTTCCTAAACTGAGGGGCCCAGAACTGAACGCAGTACTTGAGGTGCGGCCTAACCAGTGCTGAGTACAGGGGCAGAATGACCTCCCTGCTCCTGCTGGCCACACTGTTCATTGATGTGGATGTTTCAAAGTCAGTAGTAAATCAAGGCTGTATACACTGACCAACAATGTTTGCAGTCTAAAAGAAGAGGAATTCAAATATCCCTGTCATTATTTTGTCATTGAACAGTACTTGCATTGAGTGTGATAGCATTAGTTACAGAGTGTGAGCTGGAAACTAGGCAGTAATTTCTTAATATGGGACTGGATGTCAAAAACATTTATATCCATCTCCTTCCTAATGTAATCATATTGGAAATGTTAAAATAAAATAATTACTCTTCAATGAGATGTCCAATTACATCCTTATTAAATAGTAAGGACAATTAACCCAACAATCTTTGTTACAATTAGAATGATAATTTCTTTTCTTCTGGAACCAGAAAACAAAGTCTTAAAATGACTTTTTTAAAGCTGTGTAAAGGATTTTGTTTTAATTTGCTTATCTGCAAAGATCTTACATTTTTCTTTTCATGCCAGCTTGTTCACTATTGCAATGCCACTGTTTTGTAAACATTGATCTCCATATTATTACCATCCTCACTCTCATCATCATCTCCCAGCATGAGATATTTGAGTCCTAAATATACCTATAATGATTTATTCCCTCTTAATGCAATTTGACAATAACTGTTAGGGAAATAAGAGGATGTCTCTCAAGCAAATGTTTGTAACACTGGGTCAGGTGAGCAATTCAACTTGCTACAGCAAAACATCAGCACAATGTAAGAGCACATTTAAATACCAGGGAATGAAATTTGAAGAAGGCAGAGTAATGTAAGTCCATGCCTAGTTTAACAGCTGTGAAGAAAGGGAAAGAGCATGAACTGCAAGTCTGCACAACAAGAGAAAGATCCCACACATCTTCACCCTGCTTCCTTGGGTTCTCACAGATACTGCATAGCTCTGCAAAGTATAAATTCTTTGCAGCCAGACCCTTCCCACAGTCTAATACTCTTCCTAAGCAAGAATGTATTTGTGGACATCAAAAATTGCATTATCTTGAAATGTTTACACTTTTCATCATCCTCCTCTCCCATTTTGTGTCTGCCTCAATTGCTTCAATCAAAACTGCTCTTAGAAAGGAGCAGCAGCAAGGCATAAGTACTTTAGATGATTTAGGTCCTTCTGTTCCCTCCTACACAATGTAAGCAGAGACAATTAGATGGTCTTCTATGAACAGATCATCTTTGTATTACCTGGCATTGTATTCTACTTTGTCACAAAATCATGACTGTCTTGGGTTTTTGAATTTCCAATATGTTTAAGACTTCTCCTTTTTCTTGAATTTTACATTTTAAAAGTGAGCTACCATTCCCTAAGGTCAAGAAGAGGAAGCTTTGACAGCCAGAGACAGCTGCAACACAGCTGATATAGTACAGTCATTATGAGTTTGTTTTAGCCATGCATTAAAATTCTGTTGATTTAAGTATTCATGTGTGTCTAATTCTGTTCCATGAGCCAAAGAGTTTTCAGGCATCTCAGTGTAGTATCACAATAAATTTCTATTTACTTTCCATGAGAACTGTTTTTCAGTCTTGGTGATGATCCTGCCTTCTGCCATGTGCTCATAGCATCCATGGCTCAACCTACTTCTCAGCACCACTTGATTTTGGCAAGGAAGCCACCTCAACTGTCATTTATGGAAGCTAAGAGAATTATAGACACTGAAGAATTCCAATTCACATCACATAGGGCTCCTGGAAGCTTTACAATTTCGATTTGATTTGTATCACTTTTCCTAGATACTGAGTAAAATCACATGGTAATTAAAAGGAGTTCCCAGCTTCTGTTAAGCCCATCCAACTCTGATAAAGTCAAAGCAGCTGTCCTAAATTTAAATCAGCTGAAATGTTGGTCCTGACTTTTTTTCTTTTACAAAGAGATAAGAAATAGTATCAAAGATGTGCATGAGCAGTTTTCTTGCACAAACAGAAGGAATTTTAACCTTTAGTATGTTCAGCCATTGAGTAAATCCTTCTTATCTCATATAATATACCTATTTAAGTAGGAGCTGTGGCTGGAACTATGCAAAAATACAGGCTGGGCAGTGACTGGCTGGAAAACAGCCCTGAGGAGAGAGACTTGAGGGTGCTGGTGGACGAGGAGCTCAACATGAGCTCTCAATGTGCACTTGCAGCCCGGAAAGCCAATCAGATCCTGGGCTGCATCAGGAGAAGTGTGACCAGCAGGTCAAGGGAGGTGCTTCTCCCCCTCTACTCAGCTCTGGTGAGACCCCACCTGGAGTACTGCGTCCAGTTCTGGAGCCCCTATTACAGGAGGGATGTGGACATGCTGGAGCGTGTCCAGAGAAGGGCCACGAGGATGATCAGAGGGCTGGAGCACCTCTCCTATGAGGACAGACTGAAGGAGTTGGGGCTGTTCAGTCTGGAGAAGAGAAGGCTCCGAGGTGACCTCATTGTGACCTTCCAGTATCTGAAGGGGGCCTACAGGAAGGCTGGGGAGGGACTTCTCAGGATCTCAGGTAGTGATAGGACTAGGGGGAATGGAATGAAGTTGGGAGTGGGGAGATCCAGACTGGACGTGAGGAAGTTCTTCCCCATGAGAGTGGTGAAGCCCTGGAATGGGTTGTCCAGGGCAGTGGTTGAGGCCCTGGAGAATCAATAAGGCTGGAAAAGACCTCAAAGATCATCAAGTCCAATCTGTCACCCAACACCTCATGACTACTAGACCATAGCACCAAGTGCCACATCCAATCCCCTCTTGAACACCTCCAGGCATGGTGACTCCACTACCTCACTCAGCAGGCCATTCTAATGCCTAACAACTCTCTCTGTGAAGAACTTTCTCCTCACCTCAAGACTAAACTTCCCCTGGCACAGCTTGAGACTGTGTCCTCTCATTCTGGTGCTGATTGCCTGGGAGAAGAGACCAAACCCCTCCTGGCTACAAGCACCCTTCAGGTAGTTTTAGACAGCAATAAGGTCTCCCCTGAGCCTCCTCTTCTTCAGGCTAAGCAACCCCAGCTCCCTCAGCCTCTCCTCATAGGGCTTGTGCTCGAGCCCTCGAATCCTTCCAATAAAGGCTTGGTTTTCACTTCCCTTACTAAAGCACCACTAAAACTCATACAGTGTGGGAGAGCTGGCTGTTTCAACAGCATGAAATGTTGCGTGACTTAGTTATGACATGTCTTGGAATACTCCACTCAAGTAATACATGACGGTGTTCGTAGGATGAAAGTGCCTGTAGCAGTTTCTCACTAAGTCTTCATTGCCTAAAACTTATGAATAACACAATCCATGGGGCTACTTTACACATGCATTTAAAGAGTTTGAGAAAATTTTCTGAGTTGGAGGCTGCATTTTTATTGCTAAGCATAAATGACAGCAGAAGCAAAAGAAAATAAAATGCAACCAGTATTAGAAATGCACATTAAACCCCTCAAAAATAATGAGAAGTCTCTTTAAAAGTTACTGTAAGGAAGTATTTTCCTTTATTCAAGAGAAAGTCACATAAGCATAGCTGTGAGGGAATGGGACTGCATGTGGCTCCATTTTGTCAGCATAGTAACATAAAAGGATTGTTTTCCACATGCCATTTGGAAAGGGAATTATACCTTCTGCCTTCATATTCTCTCAAAAACTCCTACACTAGAAGATGAAACCTTAGAAGGTCACTCTGGTCCCAGGAAAAAATCTCAAATGAAGAAAGGACTTCAATGAATCAAGCTCTTGGGTCAAAATAATAAGATATATATATATATCTATATATATATAGATATATATATTAAAAACAGGAGTCTTTAGTTCATTTATAAAAATCTTGGTCATTTTTTGGCTGCTTGATTTCCTGCTTCCAAGATACACAGATACACAGAATCATAGAACCATAGAATCAATAAGATAGGAAAGGACCTCAGTGATCATCAAGTCCAACATACCATCCAACACCTCATGACTAACCAAACCATGGCTTCAAGTGCCAGGTCCAATCCCTTTTGAACACCTCCAGGGACAGTGACTCCACCACCTCCCTGGGCAGCACATTCCAATGGCAAACAACTCTTTCTGTGAAGAACTTTCTCCTCACCTTGAGCCTAAACTTCCTCTGGGACAGCTTGAGACTGTGTCCTCTTGTTCTGGTGCTGGCTTCCTGGGAGAAGAGACCAACCCCCACCTGGCTACAACCTCCCTTCAGGTAGTTGTAGAGAACAATAAGGTCTCCCCTGAGCCTCCTCTTCTCCAGGCTAAACATGTGCCATCAGGTAACATGCTGTCATGCATTTACCTTGTATATTATTCTCTAACAGGTGCTCAGACTATGACCTACTTCCAAATCATAAGGTCAGTATTTAAATCATGGGGCAAACATATAATTGTTTTAATGAACATAATTCATAGGCTTTGAAGTTAAGATATATTTCAGTATGCAGAACTATCTGGTGTGGCCAGTAGAATTTTATGCATCCATCCACAAGAGCTGGAAATTGATTTTCTACTTGAACTCCCAGGGCTGTTCAGTAATTGTAAACTATTATGGAAAGATAATTTCCATTATATCTCCAGGGATCTCAGTAAAGAAAAAAAATGGGTTTGACATCTTATTGCCCCTCACTTTTGCTAAGCACTCTGAATTTTCTGTGTTTTGAAAAATACAACAATTTGCACACTAGTTCAGAAGTTCTGTGCATATACGCATATGCATAACTGTTTATCAGGGTATAAACTAATGGCTGCAAAGATGTAGTATATCTATTAAACTTAAATGAGTTACATGTGTATCACAGAACTGGGATCACAACTCTGTGATTTACATTCCTAGTACTCAGCTGACATTGGTAACTTTGTGTTAGATTGCCTTTGTTAATTTCCTTCCTAAATTTGCCTGTCAAGACAGCGTTAGCCAAACTTTTCCTGTCTTCCTTGCAACACCTTCAGGCAAACACGTTGTGGTGGTTTGAGCCTTAACTGGGACTTAAGAGCTCAAATGGGGGCAAGGCTGAGAATCCCTCCCCTGCTCCCCCTCCTCCTTCCCAACAGAGAGGGGGAAAAAAGGGAAGGGAAGGAGCAAATCCACCAAGAAATAATTTGGAGTTGGCTTGGAAGTAGAGAGGTAAAGAATTTTCTTTAAGCAATATATATATATATATGTAACAATAACAGGTAAGGCTCACAAGGGCAAGGAACAAGGATGGATGGGAGGGAAAAAAACCCAAGAACACAAAGCCAGTCTCTCTGAAGAGGCACAGAGGCAGCAGGGAGAAGGATCAGGCCTGACCACATGGCAGAGAAGGAGGGAGCCACCAGCAGTCCTCGTCCAAGCAAAGGCAGGGCCCAAGAGAGCTCATGGCTGCAGTGTCCTCCCTTTTATACCCTCACTGGACAGGAAGGAGGAGTGGAACAGATTAACTGTTTCCCAGGGGGAAAACGCCCTGCAGGGAGGGCAATGCTCTCACAAGCCCTCCCCCTGCTTCCAGGATGGGCGTTAACTCGTCACACACACAGATCCCTCCATCTACAAACAGAACAAACACAATGTAAACTATTCCTTCAGGTGAGAATGCAGCAGACATTGTCATGGCAAAGGCATTATTAAAATATTTGAAAGGCATGGGGAGAATATGCTAAGTGATGCCAAGCCATTGTCTTTTAGGATGGAGCATGTACAGAGATGCCAAAACATTCCTGAATGAAAGACTGTAGGCAAACAATTCATTGCAGCACGGTTCTCTGCAAAATGTTTTTGTCCCTTGCATTAATCAGCCTGGATGTAGCCTTATGCTGCCTTGGCTAGACAGCTTTCAGCCAGCCAGACTAGTTTTCTCTGCTGCTCACACATTTCTCATCTGTGCAGCAGTGTGTGGCACAGTCCACATTTAAAGGAAACAGACAGAATGAAAATTAAAAGGAGTCAAAGGCAGAATTTATTTCGGTGGTTTTGCAAAGCTCACCAGAATTAAATTATCACGGGTTCTTCAGCGTGTATTTGAAATGCAGCTGTGTAACTGTGATTTTATTCTTTAAACTTTCAGGGAAAAATGTTTGCATTCAGAGATATCTGACATCAATAAGAGGTTCCTCATTTCAGCGTAGAAATAAAAAATAAACAAACCAATAAATAATTTCCCTTCCCTCCCTCACTTTTTTCTATAGTTATTCTGTCACGATAGCTTCCCTTAAAATCTGAAATCCACCTTAAGTTTTCATTTGCACAAGTAAAGGAAATTCATTTCCATGCTCAGGAAAACTACCTTCATAACTTCTGTTCACAGCTAATAAAACTTTCTCGGTAAGATTTGCTTTTATATCAATCATTATTTCCTATAATGTTTCTCCTCTTGCTTTGTTACTGCTGCTAAACAGTTTAAAATACTGTTCTGCATGCAGGCTTGTTCATTTAAAGCATTGATTCTGAAACTGATAACAAATAATTTGAGCCACGGTGTACTGACAAAGCCCTGGGCATTTTGCATTCAATGTAAATCAATACAATCGCTTCCAAGAGACTGTCATGGGAAAAAGTAGAAGTGTAGCAGTTATTCACAGATTGCATTGGGTTGAAAGGGACCCTCAAAGGTCATCTTGTCCAACCCCCTTACAGTCAGCCAGGACACCTCCAACCAGGTCAGGCTGCCCAGAGATGTGGTTGAGATCCTGTCCCTGGAGACATTCAAGATCAGACTCAATGTGGCTCTGGGAGGTGGCTCCATTGCCAGGGGAGGTGGTGGAGTCATTGGAGGTGTTTAGGAGGAGTCTTGGTAGGGTGCTTGGTTGCATGGTTTAGTTGATTAGGTGGTGTTGGATGATAGGTTGAACGTGATGATCTCGAACGTCTCTTCCAACCTGGTTAATTCTCCTCTCCTCTCCTCTCCTCTCCTCTCCTCTCCTCTCCTCTCCTCTCCTCTCCTCTCCTCTCCCTCTCCTCTCCTCTCCTCTCCTCTCCTCTCCTCTCCTCTCCTCTCCTCTCCTCTCCTCTCCCTCTCCTCTCCTCTCCTCTCCTCTCCCTCTCCTCTCCTCTCCTCTCCTCTCCTCTCCTCTCCTCTCCTCTCCTCTCCTCTCCTCTCCTCTCCTCTCCTCTCTCCTCTCCTCTCCCTCTCTCCTCTCCTCTCCTCTCCTCTCCTCTCCTCTCCTCTCCTCTCCTCTCCTCTCCTCTCTCCTCTCTCCTCTCTCCTCTCCTCTCCTCTCCTCTCCTCTCCTCTCTCCTCTCCTCTCTCTCCCTCTCCTCTCCTCCTCTCCTCTCCTCTCCTCTCCTCTCTCTCTCTCCTCTCCTCCTCTCCTCTCCTCTCCCTCTCCTCTCCCTCCTCTCCTCTCCTCTCCTCTCCTCTCCTCTCCTCTCCTCTCCTCTCCTCTCCTCTCCTCTCCTCTCCTCTCCTCTCTCTCCTCTCCTCTCCTCTCCTCTCCTCTCCTCTCCTCTCCTCTCCTCTCCTCTCCTCTCCTCTCCTCTCCTCTCCTCTCCTCTCCTCTCCTCTCCTCTCCGAACCTCCTCTCCTCTCCTCTCCGAACCTCTCCTCTCCGAACCTCTCCTCTCCTCTCCTCTCCTCTCCTCTCCTCTCCTCTCCTCTCCTCTCCTCTCCTCTCTCTCTCCTCTCCGAACCTCTCCGAACCTCTCCGAACCTCTCCGAACCTCTCCTCTCCTCTCCTCTCCTCTCCGAACCTCTCCTCTCCGAACCTCTCCTCTCCTAACCTCTCCTCTCCTCTCCGAACCTCTCCTCTCCTCTCACCACTTTCATTGTAAAGAACTTCTTCCTTATGTCCAACCCAAATCTACCCTGCTCCAGCACATTCTGAAGCCTTTTTATCTGTACATCTACATACCTGGCTATATCTGCATAATAATTTTATTTTACATCAGTGCTTGGTAGGATTGCAATAGTTAAACCTGTGGCTAAGTTGCTATTTTAAATTCCAGTTTGAAAGGGATAAGAACTCAGATACAAAAATTCCCTCCAGGCTGGTTTGACATATGGTTTCTGACAATACTGGAAGTGCAGCATGGTGGAAGAAAGAATACTTTAAGTAACTCTCCAGCTGAATCTTGTGCACACCTAATCCCATCTAGGAGTCCAAGTCCCTACTGGTAACGAGTAATTAGTCTTGTACTGTTTGTGTTTCAGCGGATGTCCCTACTGGAGTCTCAGACTTAGGCCATGATTTCACAATGGGGAAAAACTGTAAACCCAGGAGGAAGAGAAAGTGAGCAAGAGAAATCTTCATGCCCCTTGGGGTTTGCAGCTCAGTCCCTTGGAACTTGCCACTGTTAAGAATTGAAGACTTCTTTCCAAACGTATACAAAACCCTTTTAGCTGGGGAAGTTAAAAAGAAAGAGAGAGGGAGAGAAAACAAGAAGCAGTGGAAAGAGAACAGCAACACAGTACAGGAAATAAATGAGTTTTACATTGTAGATGTATTGTGGCAGGACTGATTTTAAAAAAGAGAATGAAGAGTATGGTGTTCACACACAGAAGCTGGACTAGCATGAAATCTGTACCATTGCTGGGACAGGACCTCCCATCCTACCTACAGCATTCTTTACTTTGCCCAAAGCCGATAAAAATCACAGTCCTCAAAGACAGAAAGGTACCTTCCTTTGTGCAGATCTTGCATGTTCACATTCCTCCACATGGCTCATCTTTCTTACCCTCTCTCTATTGCATCAAACAGTCTAAAAAACAGAAAGGGACCTGGGGGTACTGATCAACAGCCATCTGAACATGAGCCAGCGTTGTGCCCAGGTGGCAAATAAGGCCAATGACAACCTGGCCTGTATCAGGAATAGTGTGGCCAGCAGGAGCAGGGAAGTTATTCTGCCCCTGTACTCAGCACTAGTTAGGCCACACCTTGAGAACTGTGTCCAATTCTGGGTCCTTCAATTTAAGAAGGATATTGAGACTCTTGAATGTGTCCAAAGAAGGGCAATGAAGCTGGTGAGGGGTTTGGAGCACAAGCCCTGTGAGAAGAGGCTGAGGGACCTGGGGTTGCTTAGCCTGGAGAAGGGAAGGCTCAGGGGAGACCTTATTGCTGTCTACAACTACCTGAAAGGTGGTTGTAGCCAGAAGGGGATCAGTCTCTTCTCCCAGGCAACCAGCACCAGAACAAGAGGTCACAGTCTCAAGCTGCACCAGGGGAAGTTTAGGCTCAAGGTGAGGAGACAGTTCTTCACAGAGTCCAGGGAGGTGGTGGAGTCACCATCCCCAGTGGTGTTCAAGAGGGGATTGGATGTGGCACTTGGTGCCATAGTAAAATAGTCATGAGGTCTTGGGTGAAAGGTCAGACTTGATGATCTTTGAGGTCTCTTCCAATCTTATTGATTCTATGATTCTATGAATTTTCCAGATGCTCCGAGACTATTTCTCACTACAATTTTCAGATAAGTGTTTTCATGCCTTCTCCATGGCTGCCATTCCTTTTAGAAAGAGCTTCCTGTAATTGTCAGAGCTACTTTCTTATTCTTCGAAGTTTCAAAGTCATGCCTGAAAATACTTGACACTGCCTAGGTACCTGCTGACTCTACTGTGAAATTTCACTGCATACTTGCATTCACACTCTGACTGTGTATTACAATTTTATGAGATGGAGCTCTTTGGAGCAGGAGCCCTCTGCTGTGGCAGCACAGCAGTTAGGATCTGGAGCCAGCAGCAGGTGGTTAGGTAATACCATGAACGAGACCATTGTCTTCTGTGCTGAAGCATTGTGGTGGAATTTATAAGACTTCTATCAAATAGCATGAATTCCTCTAAGGCACCACAGAATCATAGAATAGAATCATAGAATCAACAAGGTTGGAAAAGACCTCAAATCAAGTCCAACCTGTCACCCAAGACCTCATAATTACTAGACCATGGCACCAAGTGCCTCATCCAGTCTCTTCTTTAACACTTCCACTGATGGTGACTCCACCACCTCCCGGGGCAGCCCATTACAATGGCTCACAAGTTCTTCTCTCTGTGAAGAACTTTCTCCTTACCTCGAGTCTAAACTTCCCCTGGCACGGCTTGAGACTGTGTCCTCTTGTTCTGGTGCTGGTTGCCTGGGAGAAGAGACCAACCCCCTCCCACAGGCATGGGAATGTCACAGAAAATTTACCTTAACTGTCAGTCCTCTTGCCATAAAGACACACTTTGCTCCCTGTATCTCACTGAGTTTGAGTTTGCTTGGCTTGAATACATGACCTACTCTTTGTATTTAAAGAATTATGAAAAAGCCTAATTTGGCCAGGTGAAACTATAAGAGGTTGAAATACAATATATAAATCATCAGTAATTACAATTTCATATCTCATTTTCCCTAGAGTAACAAACGACCCCTCAGTCTCATGTAGCCTAACAAGCCTTTGAGTTGACTTCTTAAGAGCCAAACTGTGGCTCCCATTTCCAGTACATTTATTAACATGGTATTTGTATTGCATTTTTTGTACCTGGAAAACTGCCAAAATGGTTCTTGTTATAGTAATCATAATGCTGTTGTCATCAGGATTTATCTACCACAGCACCTTGTTTCAGTCCGAAGGGGGAAAGAGACTCAGTTCTTTTTGAATATTCCCTTGTTATGAAATTAGAGGCACAAACAAGGACAAAATATCAACAGTGAGGCTATTTATTAACAGAATAAAGTGGACAGAACAGAGGAAGGAAGAGGGAGGAGAGGAATAATGGGGAGAGAGAGAGAGCAAGCGGGAAGGGGATCATATTACCACCCTCCTCCCCACACAATGATTTGGGTCTGTGGAAGGGTGCTGCTGCACCCTTGTTGGCTTTTGCTGTCTGCCCTGGAGGAGGGGAGGGAGAGATCCCAAAGTCCAAGTCCTTCTCTGAGCAGCCTCTTTTCTCTTCTCCAGGAGTTACTCTTTTCTTTTTACAGCAAGCAAAAAATAAGGCACAGTTTTGCTGGTGGTGGTGGAGAGAGGGTTCCTGGACTGCGTCTCAGTCCTTTTCTCTTGTTTTTCTCCTCCTGAGCAGGCATCACTCAGGTCTTTTATACAGCTGTTTAGCCACAGGTTTCTTTAGGTATGTCTTCAGGTATTGTCCCCAGGAATCTTCCTGTGTATTCCTTGTGTGCTTACAGGGGTCTAGTGGAGGGGAAGGCATCTGCCTTCTCTTCTACCTTTTACTTGCCCATACACACAATACACATCAGCAGTTTATCATGCCAGGTGGTGAATCCATTGTCCTTTTCACCATCCTTCCATTCCGGGGTAGAGATGATCTTGTCTGTGCACATTCCAGTGAGTAGGTACCAATGGCAACTGCCCATTACACGTTTCTGTTGCCAGAGGGTCTTTTCACCATCTCCTCCCTTGGCAGCTATTGTATGAGGAGCAAAGGTGATTTTCTCTTTGCTGATGCACAGCAAGAGAGACAAGATTTAGTCTCTTACACACCTCAAAATCTCATTGAAATACTCACTAATTAGTGCTACATTCAAAAAATGATAAAATAGTCATTAGAATAGAATAGAATTAACCAGGTTGGAAAAGACCTTTGAGATCATCAAGTCCAACCTATCACTCAGCACCATCTAACCAACTAAACCTTGGCAACAAGTGCCCCATCCAGTCTCTTCCTAAACACCTCCAGGGATGGTGACTCCACCTCCCCAGCCTAAATGACTTTCAAGGCAAGTGTCTAGCTGTGGCAGGACAAAGCAAACAAGAAAATGTTAGGACAATCTCCCTTGCCCAGTCTTTGTGGCAACAGGATTTATAAGGTTGACAAAGCTCAACAGAGATTGATCAGCTCAGGAAGCAAATAAGGCATTGTCTGATTTTTTTTTTACTTTTTTTTTTTTTTTAAACCAAAGGAAATAATTTCTGTTCTTCCCCCAAAAGTCTTTTGCTTTACAATCAGGCAACCAGCACAAGAGGACACGGTCTCAAGCTGCACCAGGGGAGATTAAGGCTGGATGTTAGGAAGAAGTTCTTCATAGAAAGAGTGATTGGCCATTTGAATGGGCTGCCCAGGGAGGTGGTGGAGTAACCATCACTGGTGGTGTTTCAGACTGGATGGGGTGCTTGGTACCATGGTTTAGTTGATTAGATGGTGTTGGGTGATTGGTTGGACTCGGTGATCTCGAAGGTCTTTTCCAACCTGGTTAATTCAATTCAATTCAATTCAATTCAATTCAATTCAATTCAATTCAATTCAATTCAATTCAATTCAATTCAATTCAATTCAATTCAATTCAATTCAATTCAAATACATTAGAATACAATACAATACAATACAATACAATTCAATGCAATGCAATGCAATGCAATGCAATGCTATTCTATTCTATTCTATTCTATTCTATTCTATTCTATTCTATTCTTCTATTCTATTCTATTCTATTCTATTCTATTCTATTCTATTCTATAACTAGACAAAATTCCAATAAAACTCCCTGTTTTCCACATTTTGGAAAAAAAAAGAAATAGTAATAGCTCTGAGAAGCCATTCCACACAGCATAAGTCTACTAAGATATTCTCCACACATCAAAAAACAGTTCAAAGCCACATGGGTCTGACTGCCATTTGCAGAAGCTCCAAAAATAGCCACTTTGGCAATATAAAGACACTTTGAGGTGCGTATAAGTTCTTGTTTTCAGTTCTTATTGAGGCTCCTTTCACCTGTCAGAAAAGTCTGGGGGGAAAAAAAGTATAATGGTTATGGTCTCTTCAAACTTTACATCTCACGGTAAAACATATTCAAACCCATAGTAGCTGTTTATCACAGTGTAAAAGTCAGAGCGTTTACAACCCAAAAACCTGCATCTCGCCTCCTCCAGCATTTTACACTGAAGCAGACACTTATAAAAAACACTGATAGTGAAAACCTAATTTCCACATAAAGATAGAAAATGTTGCATCCTATTAATTCTATTACATTTGAATAGTGTTCGGCTGTTGTCCCTGGGGCTGGCAGTACTGATCATTTCATGACATAATTGATGATCTTGGAGGTCTCTTCCAACCTTCTTGAATTTGTGATTCTGTGATTCTGTAATTCCAGGCACAAATACAAGCTGGGAGCAGAGTGGGTTGAGAGAGTGAAGAAAGTGACTTGGGTATATTGATTGATGAGAAGCTCAACATGAACTGGCAGTGCCCTCGTGCCACCCAGAAAGGCAAATTGTATCCTAGGCTGCATCAAGATTGTGGCTGGCAGGTAAGTGAGGTGATTCATGTCCTTTACTCTGCTCTTTTGAAACCCCACCTTGAATATTGCTTCCACTTCTGGTGTCCCTATCATAAGAAGGATACAGAGTTGTTGGAGCAAGTCCAGAGGAGGGCCCCAAAGATGATCCAAGGGCTGGAACACCTCTGTTATGAGGATAGGCTGAGGGACGTGGGGTTGTTCAGGTAGAGAAGACTCCAGGAGTACCTTATAGCTGCTTTCCATTACCTGAAGGATTCCTACAGAAAAGATGGGGAGGGACTTTCCATGAGGGTGTATAGCAAGAGGAAAAGGGGGAATAGTTTAAAGCTGAGAGAGAGTAGGTTTAGACTGAGTCTTAGGAAGAAGTTCTTCAGTATGAGTGTGGTGGGACTCTAGAACAGGCTACTTAGGGATGTTGTGGATGTCTCCTCCCTGGTGGTATTCAGGGCCAGGTTGGATAAGGCCTTGAGCAGCCAAGTCTAGTTGAGAGGCATCCCTGCCCATGGCAGGGAAGTTGGGATAGATGATCTCTAAGGTCATCCCTACAGTCCCTGACAATGTTCCTATAATGCCCCCGTGTGACCAGTCCATTGTTCCACATACTATAAATTTCTTTGTTCCATATGAGATTTTCCAACAGCTCCTTCCTCATCCACATAAATATCTTGCTTCCTCTACTTGATTTTTTTACTTGGAGGAATGCACTGACTTTGAGCTTGGTAGAAGCAGTGCTTGAGTATTAACCATTTCTTTTGAGCTCCCCTGTCTTCTAGAGTTCTGTGCCACAGGATTCCTCCAAGCAGGTCTTTGAAGAGAACAAAGATAGCCCTTCTGAAGTTCAGGGTTGCAATTCTATTCATTGCACTGCTTCTTTATTGTATGATACTAAACTTCACCATCTCATGGTAACTACAGCCAAGGAGGATCCCAGCTTTTAGCTCCCTGACCAGACCTCCTTTTTTTCATTAATACAAGATCATCCTCCTCAATCTCCTGCATCAGAATATTATCATCAATGCACCGGAGGAAACTTCAGGCCTGCATGTACCAGACTATGTAGCCCTTCCAGAAAATATCAGGGTTGTTGAAGTCATCCATGAGCAATTTTCAAGTGAGGTGGGGCACACAGATAAATAGAATCATAGAATCACAGAATCAATAAGGTTGGAAAAGACCTCAGAAAAGTGGTTTGCCATCAAAAATGCACTTGCAAGGATCACAAGGCTGACTGTGCTCTGACTCTTTTCTATCTTCATGATGAAAGAGCAGCGGATAATAATCAGTGGTCTGTACAAGATTTAGTAGTCCCTTGGTGACATCTCTGATTTGAGCCCTCAGTAAGCAGCACAATTCTCTAGAGAGTGCATGGAGTGAAGAAATGGGTGCCTCTGAACCTCTTAGAAGACAGTTGCTTACTACTATCAGCCATTTTCTTAATTACATTGATTGTTATACAGGGAGAAAATGGGGCTGCTTTATTCAGCTCAAGCATCTCTCCTGGTGTGATGGATCTTTTCTCTTCCGTCTGCACAGTGGTGAAGTGGTTCTGCAAGGGCACCTCAGACTTCAGGGAAAAGCCTCTTCCTTCTGTAGGTTCATTCTCCTGTGTTGTTGATCCCCCTTACCTCTGCGTGTTCCAGTGGGGAATTTTATGGCTGCAGGCTGTTGATCCACGCAGACTGCACTTGGAACCAGCTATTTAACTTCTTCTCAGTCTCCCTATTGTTCAGCCTTATCACCACCTTATGCAGCTCAGCCACCTGCTTCAGGAGGTCTTCCAGCTGAGCACACTTTTTGCAGGTAGATGCTGGCTGTTGCTGCCCCAGGAAAAAGCTCTAGGCACTTCCTGCAGTCTCAGGTCTGCACTGCAGTGTCTCCCTTCAGCAGCTCCATCTAGGTGGAGACACCAGACTCCACGAGAGGTAAATTTACAAGAAAGAAATTTGAGCAGCAGTCATATTTGAATTAATCCTGACAGATGTTTCCAGTGGATAAGTTAGTCCATGCCTGCAGTGTTCAAGAGTGAGACCTCTGTCTTTGTACAGCTGCATGATGAAGGTTTTAACAAGCCCCTTTCAGACAGTAGAGTGTAGTGTTCATAGAGCGTAACTATAGCCTGGGGAGAATGTCACTGGCCAACAGAGTCTAGGGAGAAACAAAACAAGTTACTCAATTGAGAGTAATTCAGAGCATGATAGTTTCTGCCTTCTGGACTAGTCTGTCTGGCTTGTGTTTCCCCTCAGTCCTTGGCTAAACATGGAGCTTCCTAAGGCTAACATTAGCATTTGCTGATGACCATTCACTAACTATTAATCGATTGCTGCTTTGAATATCATCTACTCATAGCTGGCTACTTTCTGTGTCTGCTGAGCCACTTGCTAATGCTTCTGCCTCTACAATGGATGGGCTTGAACCCAGAGGGTTTTTAAAGCTGATTTCTAACTGTTGCTAATACAAGGAGTGTATTGAGGCACACAAATGGTGTGCTCTTTGTATAGCAATACTCTGCTGCAGATATCCTATGGACATGATTCTCAAGGAAATTGGTTTTGCATGAATCTCAATATTAAGTGACTAAGGGGACCGCAAATACCAACTCAGTGATTGGTCTTGTTTCATTCTTGCAGCTGTATTTCTAGTTATAGGGCCCTGGATAACAGTGAACCATTCAAGCTGCACCAGGGGAAGTTTAGGCTCAAGGTGAGGATGAAGTTCTTCACAGAAGGAGTTGCTGGCCATTGGAATGTGCTGCCCAGGGAGGTAGTGGAGTCACCGTCCCTGGAGGTGTTCAAGAGGGGACTGGATGTGACACTTGAAGCCATGGTTTAGTTAGTCATGAGGTTTTGGGTGATAGGCTGGACTTCATGATCTCTGAGGTCTTTTCCAACCTTATTGATGATTCTATGATTCTATCTCCTTCCTAGAAACATAAGTGCCTCAAATAACACTTGTAGATTGTTACTAAAGGTGACATAACTGTAACTGAACCAAGCAATATGTATAATGTTATTTTAACCTTTTCACCTAAATCATTTATCCCAGCCATTTAATCAACTAGGTAGAACTGAAGACTTGCTAATTTGAGAAAAAAACTTGCTGCTACTGAGACATTCAGTGCTTCCAACTCTCCGTCAGACATCACTTGAACAGAGGCAGATTGAAAACAAAGGCTTTTCTCCAAGCAAGAATGCTTCTCTGTACTACTTTCAGATAATTTGGCTGAAGAGCTCACAGATACATTACAGCAAAAGAAAGTGGAGGAACAGGTACAACACTGGTAAGCTAGAAAATGTAGTCTTCCAAAGCTAGCCCCTAGCACAGACAGTATATCCCATCAGTAGCTCACTAGCCAGAAGAACTGTGAATTTCAGTTCCTGAGCCCAAATTAATTAAATGAAGTAAGACAATATCTGCATGTTCTTCTACTGATTAACAAAAATATATTCTCATTCTTGGAAAAAAATGAACAAAATTAAATGACTACTTAAACTATCCAGCCACCTTTTCTAAATGTTGATAGGCTACTCTTTATCCAGATATTTATTAATGCAAAATTAATCACTGATGCAAAAGCATCACTGTGAGGGTAAGTTACTTTGAACAGTAGTGTTTAGCTACTCAGGAGAGACAACTTTAGTCCATAATTGGGGAAATAGAAGTTTTTGCTGCCATAGCAGCCATAAAACATCTCACATCATCAGTTTAATAAATGCATGCCACTAATGTCATAGGAAATTCATAGAATCAATAAGGTTGGAAAAGACTTCAGAGATTATCAAGTTCAACCTATCACCCAATACCTCATGACTGTCTAAACCATGGCTTCAAGTGCTATGTCCAGTCCCCTCTTGAATAACTCCAGGGATGGTGACTCCACCACCTCCCTGGGCAGCACATTCCAATGGCCAACAACTCTTTCTGTGAAGAACTTTCTCCTCACCTCAAGTCTAAACTTCCCCTTGTGCAACTTGAGACTGTGACCTCTTGTTCTGGTGCTGGTTGCCTGGAAGAAGAGACCAACCCCCACCTGGCTACAACCTCCTTTCAGGTGGCTGCAGACAGCAAGAAGGTCTCCCCTGAGCCTCGTCTTCTCCAGGCGAAGCAACCCCAACTCCCTCAGCCTCTCCTCATAGGGCTTGTGCTCAAGACCCCTTCCCAGCCTCGTTGCCCTTCTCTGGACACATTCAAGAGTCTCAATGTCCTTCTTGAATTGAGGGGCCCAAAACTAGACACAGGACTCAAGGTGTGGCCTAACCAGTGCTGAGTACAGGGGCAGAATGACCTCCCTGCTCCTGATGGCAGTTTGATCCCTCTGTATGTTTGCCAGTATGGAACTTGAAGGGCTTTAAAAGTGGATCTTTTAGTTGTGCATAATCCTGGCACCTGGTATCTTTAAAACTATCACCTGTCAAAACAGCTCAAGCAGCTGTTCCTGTCTGTTTGGCAGGGCTGTTGTAGCATGTTAGACAGTGTGTACCTGTCTTTGCAGGAAAGAAAAATCTTTATCAGTTTTCTGATCATTATTTTTCCAAAAATCATTAATCCACTTGGCAGTTTATGTGATACTGAGCAATACATGATCCCTTCTCATTGACCACCCATGTCTTATAATGTAGATAAATGTGCTGCACATCACTTACATTAATTATCCTCGCTGCTTCTAAGAACAGACTTCAGTCACTAACTTCCTCATTCTCTTTCTCTCTTTTGTTTTCCTTTTTTATCCTTAAAAGAATAAAATAGTTGAGACAGGAGAGACTTTCTACAGCTTGTTACTACAGTGAGGGTTGTCAGTTGAGAACCTTCTGAGCAGTGGGCTCATACAATAAAGATTATGAAAGCCACAAATTCCCACCTCTGGCAAATCAAAAGCAGCTGTCTTGACAGAAGCATTAGCTGTAAATATGGTGACCCATGAATGCAAAACCTCTGCACTGTTTCACAATTGTCTTAATTCTATAGGATAGGATAGGATAGGATAGGATAGGATAGGATAGGATAGGATAGGATAGGATAGGATAGAATAGAATAGAATAGAATAGAATAGAATAGAATAGAATAGAATAGAATAGAATAGAATAGAATAAACCAGGTTGGAAAAGACCTTTAGGATCATCGAGTCCAACCTATCATCCAACACCATCTAATCAACTAAGCCGTGGCACCAAGCACCCCATCCAGTCTCTTCCTAAACACCTCCAGTGATGGTGACTCCACCACCTCCCTGGGCAGCCCATTCCAATGGCAAATTACTCTGTCTGTGAAGAACTTCTTCCTAACATTCAGTCTAAACCTCCACTGGCATAGCTTGAGATGGTGTCTTCTTGTTTTGGTGCTGGTTACCTGGGAGAAGAGACCAACCCCCACCTGGCTACAGCCTCCCTCCAAGTAATTGTAGACAGCAAGAAGGTCACCCCTGAGCCTCCTCTTCTCCAGGCTAAGAAATGCCAGCTCCCTCAGCCTCTCCTAATATCTATGTTATTAACAACCTATCTTCCATCTGCCTCTATTTTGCTAAGGAAAAAAAAACAAACCAACCACAAAACCAAACCAAAAGAAACAAACTAACAAAAATAACCCCAAACAAACCCCAGAAGATACAGTCATAAACTCCTGTTAGGCAGATGTTTTCTGTCACCTGATCAAATCAGTAACTCCTTCCTGCACATGGCCCTATTAATGAAGGAAATTGCACAAGCGGCTTTGAGGGCAGACATGACTTTAACACTGTCCTGTCTGCAAAAGCAACAGAACCAAATGTGTTCTGCTGTGTCCTAGATGCATACTTCCATGTTTGCAGCACCTAGCCTGTATCAGGATTAGTGTGGCCAGCAGGACCAGGGAAGTCATTCTGCTCCTGTACTCAGCACTGCTTAGGCCACACCTTGAGTCCTGTGTCCAGTTCTGGGCCCCTCAGTTTAGGAAAGATGTTGACTTGCTGGAACGTGTCCAGAGAAGGGCAACAATGCTGGGGAGGGGTTTGGAGCACAAGCCCTATGAGGAGAGGCTGAGGAAGCTGGGGTTGCTTAGCTTGAAGAGTTGCCAGTAATCAAATGGAAGGTTGTGTAGAATGAAGTTTCACCTAGTTCTGGGTTTACATTTTCCTTCATTATATAGATTATTGAAGAGTTTTAGGCTTATAAAATCTGTAAGACATGTGTGTGAGTGACTGTAAGTATACCAGAACACAGAATAAGAATTCAAAGCAGGTTTGACAAACTGGACACGTGGAGTAGAAATTCAAAGGGGAATAAGGGCCAAGTTCTACACTTGTGCAGAAATAATTTGCTTAAATTCAGAATACAGAACAACTGGTTAGGAAACACATTTTCAGAGAAGGGTCTGAGGTTACAGTAGATGACAGATGGATATGAGTCAACAGTACTGCACTTGTGAAAAAAAGCAGTAATCTCCCCAGGACATGTAGACAGGCCAAGAATCCACATGATGTGAAGCAATCCTTTCATGCTGAAGCAGCTACAAGGCTGGGACCACTTTTGTGCCAAATATTTTGAAATTAGAATGTCCAAGGGAGAATGACAAGAATGATGAGAGGAGAGTAGAACTCTATTAAATCAAAAAGACCAAAAAAGAAGTTAAATTGTTTGATCTAAAGAGGAGAAGATTGAGGAGGTACCTGATAAATGATTGCTGCAAAACAGAGAAGGGAGTAGTGTGTCTTTCATACTAACAACACCTAGTAAAACTGATACAGGGTTGAAATGGTTTCAAGGAAAATTTAAGGAGGATATAAAAGACTTTTTCCCTTTGATATAGATAGTGAAGCACTGAAACAAAGTGCAAAAAGGCCCCTGTACACTGCACTGGTTAGGCCACACCTTGAGTCCTGTGTCCAGTTCTGGGCCCCTCAGTTTAGGAAGGATGTTAACTTGCTGGAACATGTCCAGAGAAGGGCAACGAAGTTGGGGAGGGGTGTGGAACACAAGCCCTGTGAGGAGAGGCTGAGGGAGCTGGGGTTGCTTAGCCTGGAGAAGAGGAGACTGAGGGGTGACCTTATTTCTCTCTACAACTACCTGAAGGGAGGTTGTAGCCAGGCAGAGGTTGGTCTCTTCTCCCAGGCAGCCAGCACCAGAACAAGAGGACACAATCTCAGGCTGCACCAGGGGAGGTTTAGGCTGGATGTTAGGAAGAAGCTCTATACAGAGAGTCACCATCATTGGAGGTGTTCAGGAGGAGACTTGATGGGGTGCTTGGTTGCATGGTTTAGTTGTTTAGGTGGGTTGGATTGGTTGATGTGTTGGACGCGATGGTCTTGAATGTCTCTTCCAACCTGATCTATTCTATTCTATTCTATTCTATTCTATTCTATTCTATTCTATTCTATTCTATTCTATTCTAAAAGGAAAGAGAGAAGATGTTTAAGAATGAACTACATGAGCATGTCAAGGACCATCTTCCTCAGAGGACTATTCCTCTCCCTTCCCCCCACCAATAAAAAGAGTTTCTAGTCTGAGTTTTCTTTGGTATTTTCTCCTTGTTCCATCATATTTATTCCTATTTTTATTGCTCCAATATTTCAACAAATCCATCCACAAAGATGGTATTCACTAGCATTTTCAACTCTATATGATCAGCAAAAAATGCTCTCATTTTTTCACCACCAATATTGTTAACGGGCAAATTATTTAGAAAAGTTAATCCACGTCATTTGTAAGAGCAAACCCCCTCTGTCATCAAGAGGCATTAACAATGAGTAGCACTGAAAGAGTGACCCCTTGATGATATACATATTTCTTGTCTGAAAGGTTGTATTTATTTTCCATGGCCAGTGCCTAGGCCAGTGCCTGCCAACAAGGGTTGTTAATGTGAGAGATGGCACCACAAAGATTCAGCAATTGGGGCAGGGTGAACTAAAAATCTCAGGTCAAATTACAACCCTCTGAAGTCTACAGCACAATTCACTGACTCGGAGGCAGCTACAGTCCCCTTAGATACTCTAAAGCTACATTTATTTGCACAAAGCTTGCAGATATGTCAAGGAAGTTATGAGAGACCTGCATCCCCAGTTGGCAGCCAAGGCTGGTTGGTGTGCTAGGGCACCCTAAAAACTACATGCTGCTTGTATATGAATGAGAGGCTACTGGTAGAATCTGTGGTGGATGAAGGGGATGTAGAGGGCAAAACACCTTCTGAGAGTCATTTAATATTGGAAAGATTGGACCAAACTGTATTCTGGAGATACTGGTAGGACAAGGGGCCTACAAAACTAGGTTAGACTGAAACTAATAGTTTTCAGATACCTGAAAACAAAAAATCATGTAAGGTAAGAAGTGTGGACTTGGTAGAGCAGGCCATGGTTTTGAACAAAAAAAGATGGTAAACTTGAACTTTATGTGAGTAAGTAAATCGAATCGAATCGAATCGAATCGAATAGAATAGAATAGAATAGAATAGAATAGAATAGAATAGAATAGAATAGAGTAGTATAGAATAGAATACCTTTGAGATCATGAAGTCCAACCTATCACCCAACGCCATCTAACCAACTAAACCATGGCACCAAGCACCCCATCCAGTCTCTAAATCAATAGAAGCCTCTAAATCAAGAGAAGGTTTTACATGCCCTCTCAGCTCAAGGTCCTTGAATTAAACAAGTCTTGTGACACCTGAATTCATACCGTTAAGAACCATCTCAGTCAGAAGGAAATAGCTCTGAAAGAAAAGGAAGACACTTCTGTTCCTGGATATCACAGAGGAAGAAACCTTCTAAAAAGAAAGCTGATGCAAGGAATGAAAAGTATTTCTTGATTTTAGTGTTTGCCTTCTGCTCATCCTTCCTGTAGGCTGGATATGTATTAGACTGCTTTTTCATGTGCTACAGCAATGTTTTATGGTATTACCTAAATCCCATTCAAGCATCCCTTAGGATAAGTTATCAATATAAGCATCAGCTTCTGCAAAGTTAATAAAATGCCCATTTCCTTGCAGACATATTATTCCAACTTTGCAGTTGACAATCCTACTTTTGAGCACTGGTGAGATATTTACTGCTGTATATTTAGGATTTGATAGCTTTTATTTAAGAGATGACAATTTATTCTTTCAGCATCTCAATGTCATTCATTTAACTGGAATAGTACTATGGACATGAACTAAAATATCAGTGACTTACACTGCTGCATAGGTGAACTAACACTTTCTACCAAACTTATTCTTGATGTAAATAGAGTAAATTATTAATATCAGTTCCAAGTTTCCTAATCATTTACAGAATATAATCTGTTATCACTTATAGGCTGCAATTCTAAACATTTTCAGTACCTTATAGCCATTTAAAAGCAAACTAATAAATGTAGTAGTGGCTGGAGAGTGGCCTTGCAGAGGGGCCTGGGGGTACTGGTTGATAGTAGGCTGAACATGAGCCAGCAGTGTGCCCAGGCAGCCAAGAGGGCCAACGGCATCCTGGCCTGCATCAGGAATAGTGTGGCCAGCAGGAGCAGGGAAGTCATTGTGCCCCTGTACACTGCACTGGTGAGGCCACAGCGAGAGTCCTGTGTCCAGTTCTAGGCCCCTCAGTTTAAGAAAGACATTGAGACACTTGAATGTGTCCAGAGAAGGGTAACGAGGCTGGGGAGAGGCCTCAAGCACAAGCCCTATGATGAGAGGCTGAGGGAGCTGGGGTTGCTTAGCCTGGAGAAGAGGAGGCTCAGGGGAGACTTTATTGCTCTCTACAACTATGTGAAGGGAGGTTGCAGCCAGGTGGGGGTTGGTCTCTTCTCCCAGGCAACCAGCACCAGAACAAGAGGACACAGTCTCAAGCTGCGCCAGGGGAGGTTTAGACTGGATGCTAGGAAGACATTCTCCACAGAAAGAGTGATTGCCCATTGGAATGTGCTGCCCAGCATGGTGGTGGAGTCACCATCACTGGAGATGTTTAAGAAGAGACTGGATGAGGCACTTAGTGCCATGGTTTAGTTGATTAGATGGTGTTGGATGATCAGTTGGACTCAATGACCTCAAAGGTCTTTTCCCACCTATTCTATTCTATTCTATTCTATTCTATTCTATTCTATTCTATTCTATTCTATTCTATTCTATTTCTATTTCTATTTCTATTTCTATATTGTGCAATAGAAATGTTGAGCTGAAAAAAAATACTTACCTTAAGTATTTTAAATACTTGAAGAAATACTTAAAAGAATTTTAAAGCTAGATCTTCTATTTGTCCAAGAGTTTGTGAGTTGGAATAATTACAGACACAGTGTTGCTTCTTGTACAGATCACTCTTTTCTATATTGTTTGTTTAGTTCATTGGTA
Organism: Picus viridis; assembly: GCA_033816785.1. Taxonomy (NCBI): domain Eukaryota; kingdom Metazoa; phylum Chordata; class Aves; order Piciformes; family Picidae; genus Picus; species Picus viridis. Next base: position 9,279,987 of record CM066566.1, read on the forward strand.
CAATTACACATCAGTGCAGAAAAGCAATGATGCAATCGGTTACTTATACCTATAAACACATTGCTGTAATGGCTTCATAAAGGGGTAAGTACTGGTCTCCAAGGAAAGCTGTGAGTCCACAGTCCAGCACACAGGACTCAGACACAAGTGGCTTTTAGATATACTATCATAGTATCAGTCAGGGTTGGAAGGGACCACAAGGATCATCTAGTTCCAAGCCCCTTGCCATGGGCAGGGACACTCCACACTAGATCACGCTGGCCAGAGCCTCATCCAGCCTGGGCTTAAATGCTTCCAGGGATGGGGCCTCAACCACCTCCCTGGATAACCCATTCCAGGGCTTCACCACTCTCATGGGGAAGAACTTTCTCCTCACCGTCCAGTCTGAATCTCCCCACCTCCAGCTTCATTCCATTCCCCTTAGTCCTATCACTACCTGAGAGCCTGAGAAGTCCCTCCCCAGCCTTCCTGTAGGCCCCCTTCAGATACTGGAAGGCCACAATGAGGTCACCTCGGAGCCTTCTCTTCTCCAGACTGAACAGCCCCAACTCCTTCAGTCTGTCCTCATAGGAGAGGTGCTCCAGCCCTCTGATCATCCTCGTGGCCCTTCTCTGGACACGCTCCAGCACGTCCACATCCCTCCTGTAATAGGGGCTCCAGAACTGGACGCAGTACTCCAGGTGGGGTCTCACCAGAGCTGAGTAGAGGGGGAGAAGCACCTCCCTTGACCTGCTGGTCACACTTCTCCTGATGCAGCCCAGGATCTGATTGGCTTTCCGGGCTGCAAGTGTACATTGAGAGCTCATGTTGAGCTTCTCGTCCACCAGCACCCCCAAGTCTCTCTCCTCAGGGCTGCTCTCCAGCCAGTCACTGCCCAGCCTGGATTTGTGCCTGGGATTGCCTCGACTCAGATGCAGGACCCTGCACTTGGTCTTGTTGAAGCTCATGAGGTTGGCTTGTGCCCACCTCTCCAGCCTGTCCAGGTCCCTCTGGATGGCATCCCTTCCCTCCAGCGTGTCCACTGCACCACACAGCTTGGTGTCATCAGCAACCTTGCTGAGGGTGCACTCGAGGCCACTGTCCATGTCACCCACAAAGATGTTGAACAAGACAGGTCCCAGGACTGATCCCTGAGGGACTCCGCTTGTCACTGGCCTCCATTGGGACATGGACCCATTGACAGCCACTCTTTGGGTGCGGCCATCAAGCCAGTTCTTTATCCATCTAGTGGCCCATCCATCAACCCCATGTGTCACCAGCTTGGAGACCAGGATGTGGTGTGGGACGGTGTCACATTTAGTTCTGATTTTATCCTAAAATACTCTGTTTACTTGATTTAATTGGAGTTACACCTGATTTACTTCAGCACCCAAGAGAAAAAGTGCCATTTCTGAGCACTCTGTAGTACAGGTTCAGCACTGCAAGCCTCACACTTTCCAGTTCAGTCTTATTTTACATACCCCTGAATATCACATTTAATCACTCAGTTACTAATAACCCACAAAGAACTGCCTGCTAGCACTTTGTTTTCAAAATTGAAAAGGTATTACTTTATATCTGGCCTTTCTTTGTATACCTCCCCTTTAGTCATAGCTCATATACAGATGATATTAAAGCTCACCATGCTATCTTTCTAGACATACCCATGGGTGCATACAAAGGAAAAGTGCTGCAGCATGAAAAATGAACGTAATATACAGTAGGAATCATCTCTGAATCTCAATTAACTTGGCTCCTGAAGGATTACAGAGCAAATATCAAATTTTATTGTATTTACTTATTTATTGCCTACAGTAAACATGTTCTGTTCCAAGATGTTCTGGAACTGCTGTCAGTAAGAAGTGAAACATCTATTTGCACTTGGTTCTTTTAAGCAACAGCATGCATGTTGGGGCAGACTGTTTTGCCACTAAGATGGTCCCATCAGCAAATTAATCTCTTAGCTTTCTGAACGATCAGTCAGCCCATAAAAATATTTAGAAGGACATGAAAATCCAATTATATCCATTCATATTCTCCCCATCTCTGACACTGATAAAAACCTGGTTGCCACTTTTTCAGAGCAAGAATCAGAGTGACTCATAATAATATTTGCAAAAATCACACAATTACTTAGGTGTAGATTTATTCAAGGCTTGAATTCCTCACTAAAAATCCATAAGCCTCTAAAAATACAACAGAGAACGTCGCTAGCAATTTTATGCATGATGTCAATTTGATATGGCACAAAACAGCCTTGCTGAGAAGATTCACTGCTGATTGGTTTCAGACATCTTCTTACCGCCAGGTTTACAAACAGTCCCGGGTGCAGTACCAGAACAGAAGGCACAATGCCAGCAGCTTTTTTGCTTTCATTCTCTGCTTGTTGAAGTTAAAAGATGACAGCAACAATTCTGAAATGCAAAGTGGTAACAGCCACATGAAAACAAACTATGTTGTGTGTGTAATGTGTTAAAGAGATGTGAACTCACTTGAATACTCTACCAAACTTTTGAAAGACTGCTGGAAGTAAGAAGACAATATGATAAACAGTCCATGTCCTGTTGCTGATCTGTTGATCTGTCCTCATCCTCACTGTTAAGTCTTTTAGTTCTTCAGCTGTCCTTGTGAATCCCTGAATGCCTTTTTATAAAAACAAAGGTAGGAATTTTCAGGCTCAATCTGTCATGCACCAGAGTGTGAGGTATCATCTCTTTCAGAAGAACTTATAGCTGGGTGACTAATAACTTTCTGATTTTCAATGACCAGTTCAAATTCAGCCAAAATAGAAACATCAGTCAGTTATGATCACTTGAAAGCTGGATTCAAAACTTCAAAATGCAGTGATGGTTTCAGCCCATTTCTTAGTAGCCTGCTGTTCCCAACAAGTCCCATCACAACAGACAAAATATTAGATTGGGCTAGCAAAATTCCTTCCCTTTAGGTAGTTTTCTTCAGTTCTCACATGAAAGACATACCACACTAGTTCTTCAGCCTTCACAATGAATGGTATCAAAATTCATGGAAGTCCTATAAAGATGGGGCCCTTCATCATCTTATAAACATTGGGTTTTTCACTGAGTTATAATTCTCAAAGGTAAGAGGCTAACAAAATGTTGTATTATTGCTTTTAATACTGATGTTATTTTTCTGATTGATTCACTAGGTATGTAGTACACTGAAGGTGTGTGCTGTCTATGCTTAACAGCTACAGTATTGCACAATGCTTAGGGGTAGCTAAACATTATTGCTGTCTACAACTACCTGAAGGGAGGTTGTAGCCAGGTGTGGGCTGGTCTCTTCTCCCAGGCAACCAGCACCAGAACAAGAGGACACAGTCTCAAGAAGGCCAGGGCAGATTTAGGCTGGATGTTAGGAAGTTCATCATAGAAAGAGTGACTGGCCATTCAAATGGGCTGCCCGGGGGGAGGTGGTGGAGTCACCATCACTGGAGGTGGTTACAAAGAGACTTGATGGGGTGCTTGGTGCCATGGTTTAGCTGATTAGATGGTGTTGGATGATAGGTTGGACTTGATGATCTCAAAGGTCTCTTCCAACCTGGTTAATTCTATTCTATTCTATTCTATTCTATTCTATTCTATTCTATTCTATTCTATTCTATTCTATTCTATTCTATTCTATTCTATTCTATTCCAGTTGTTGTGCAATATTTGATGCTTGTACAGTTGTTTAAAAGAGCTCTGCCTAAAACATTTTAACTATTGTATGTTTAAATATAACTACAAACTAGGTTAAATAAACCTAATATGTAGCATTACATTTTGGTTATCACTATAATTAGTAAATGAAGTGGCATGGGTTGTAATCCTCACTGTTTTCAAGTCTATGATTGTTTGGTTTAGTTACTCTTGTTTACTTACTCTTGTAAAGTGACGTAATTGCAGATATCTACCTGTATGTTTAGGCCTTAAAAGGCAATGGACTCAGCTGGCTGCAGGTTACTTTTGGTTCTAGAGCTCTTTGCAGTGTAATTGTATTGTTGAAAAAAATCTCACCATATCCCATTAGAGCTAAAGTGGTCAGTAAGAAAAATGTAAAGGCTTGCAGCATAAAGGAGAAAAAATACAATACCATACAATACAATACAATACACCAGGTTGGAAGAGACCTTCAATATCATTGTGTCCAACCCATCAACCAGTCCAACCCACCTAAACAACTAAAACATGGCACCAAGCACCCCATCAAGTCTCCTCCTGAACACCTTCAATGAAGGTGACCCCACCACCTTCATGGGCAGCCCATTCCAATGGCCAATCACTCTCTCTGTATAGAACTTCTTCCTAACATCCAGCCTAAACCTACCCTGACGCAGCCTGAGACTGTGTCCTCTTGTTCTGGTACTGGCTGCCTGGGAGAAGAGACCAACCTCTGCCTGGCTACAACCTCTCTTCAGGTAGTTGTAGACAGCAAGAAGGTCACCCCTCATTCTCCTCTTCTCCAGGCTAAGCAACCCCAGTTCCCTCAGCCTCTCCTCATAGGGCTTGTGTTCCAAACCCCTCACCAACTTCATTGCCCTTCTCTGGACAGGTTCCAGCAAGACAACATCTTTCCTAAACTGAGGGGCCCAGAACTGGACACAGGACTCAAGGTGCGGCCTAACCAGTGAAGTGTACAGGGGCAAAATGACCTCCCTGCTCCTGCTGGCCACACTGTTCCTGATGCCTGCAATCAACCAGTACCCCCAGGTCCCCAGGTAAGCAAAGGGGCAATGTAAACATGCAGGCAGGACACTTACAAAGTTTTTATTTTTTCCAGCACTTGTACCCTTAAAAAATGCACAAGTTCAGCTAATTTAAAAATTTCAGAGCATTTCCTAAGTGCTTTTTGCCAATATGTTTATCTCATGATCTGTTCAGTTCTACAGAAGAACTAGACTTCCATTACTTTTTCTTACAGATGAAAACTTGCCTGATACACTTTTTGTTCTTCAAAGAGACTAAGAATAGTCACTCTTTTCTTCCTTCAGCCTCATTCAATAGACAAGATGTTTTGAAGAAAACTAGCATGAAATATGAAGAAGCACTAACTTATCCAAAGTGTGGGCATTAAGGGCTTATGTTAAAAAGAGCCTGACATCTTTTTTCCCCATGTTTCCTACATACACTGTTTACTTGTATATGGCTTATCAGGAAACGTAAGCTTTCTGAAGGCGCTTGAAGTTCTGTTACAGAAGACAGGCAACAGCTGACAGCAACCAAGCTGGCAGATCCTTTGCTTAGAGTGTGAGAGACAGCTTCACTGCTGAATGATGTAATATATGGTGCCAAAGTTAGCCTATGATTCTCTCCACCTCAGCACAATGCTTTAGTTTGACCCTGTGCTGTGAAGTAGGAGATTTGATTCCATCCAGGAAATGCAGGAATCAAGACTATGTATTGATTGTCAGAGAACACTCTGACTGCAAAGCTTTTCTGACAAAGGCAGCAACTTATTCTTCTCCCCTACTGTGTACAAAACAGGAGATTTTGTGTGTCTTTTCCTTTTTCCTTTTTCCTTTTTCCTTTTTCCTTTTTCCTTTTTCCTTTTTCCTTTTTCCTTTTTTTTCCTTTTTCCTTTTTCCTTTTTCCTTTTTCTTTTCCTCTTTTTTCTTTTTTTCCTTTTTTTTTTTTCTCTTTCTCTTTCTCTTTCTCTCTTTCTCTTTCTCTTTCTCTTTCTCTTTCTCTTTCTCTTTCTCTTTCTCTTTCTCTTTCTCTTTCTCTTTCTCTTTCTCTTTCTCTTTCTCTTTCTCTTTCTCTTTCTCTTTCTCTTTCTCTTTCTCTTTTTCTCTCTCTTTATCTTTCTCTTTTCATTTTTCTTTTTATTTTTTTTCTCTCTTTTTCTTCTCTCTCTTTTTCTTTTAATTTTTCTTTCTCTTTTTTTCTTTCATTTTTAAAATTTTTAAATTCTTTAACTTATTATTAAAAAAAAAAAGCATTGATAACCCTGGCTATGGTGTCATGGAAATCCAGGAGAAGGGTAGTTTATTCGATACAGCCTTCTCTTTGGCAATATCTGTTCACTGCTTTAGCCATTCCCTATTTAGTCTATCCGCTAATGCAAGCATTCCACATTATTTGTCCTGTTAAACTCTTGCCTGAATGTGTAATTGAGTATTCCATGAACTACATTTACAAAGGAAAAATAAGTCTTTCAGACAGTCATTCCAAATACAGGGGGGAAAGGGTACAGCAGGCAGGATGTGACTTGATTTCTAAGTGTAGAATGGAGAACAATAACTCAGATACACCAGTCCTTACAACTCACACTGAGGAAACGATTTGTCCTCATTCAGCTTCTCTGAGTCCAGTGACATCTAAAGGATTCCCAATATGATCTTTACTGATCAGAAAGTCTAAGCACTAGCTCCAAAGGTGCTGAAGATATTATCTGACAAAGGTGCAGAAGCTTGATTTCAGAGGGCAGGACATAATGTAACCAATTGTTTTCCTGTGCTCTATTTTATTGATGGAAAGATTTTTCAAGCTTCAGAGAAAAAAGGGAAGGATAGTGCTTGTTAACAGGTGAGAGTGAAAAATGCCTGTTCTATCAGTTCTTTATACTTATATGTACTTACTGCCCAAAAATTAAAGTGAGACAATACAAATTGTTTAAGATGCAGTATAACCAATTAAATGTGTTTCCCTGCTCTAAGATTTATTGTCAATACTGGGGAAACTTGAAGCAGGTACAACAGTCTAGTTAATTTTAACAATGCTGTATTTAAAGTGAAGCTGCTATACCACCAGCAACACGGCAGTAGGTCACCACACATGAGCTGGGTTTAAGCAATACAACTTCACTGACTTCAGTGACCCCAGTGAGTGAATTATTCTTATAGGTTCAAACTCTCCTCTTTGTGAACAGAGTATTTTCTAAATTTGAGTTTCAATTCCATGAAGCCTGACACACACAACAATTACATAGTTCCACAAGCATTTGCAGGAATAATGCCCAAGGTGGAGCTTCCATGAAGTTTAACGTACTGTTGTTATGAAAGCTCTAATTTGGACCCAAAAAGGATGTATTTGTGGTGGGTTGAAATGCCTAACCTTCCTTACCTCCCACCAGGGCAGGAAAAATGAGACTCAGACAAAAGGATTGCAGAAGTGGTGGAAAGTTTAAATGGGAAAGCAGTGAATGCTTTACAGAGAACCACAAGCACAGTGACAAAAGGAGATCCCAAAGCATACCCAGAAGCATCCCAACACTCCCCTCTCCCCACCTGAGGGTACACCCAAAACCCCAGGGCTCTTTCTTCCCCCCTCCTCCACTGTTAGGCTAATCTCAGCTGGCCAAATCTGAGATTGCCCCTTTCCCTTCTCCTCCAGGCATTAGGCCTGGCCAGAGCCCAAGAAGTTGGTAAGGGGTTTGGAACACAAGCCCTATAAGGAGAGGCTGAGGGAGCTGGGGTTGCTTAGCCTGGTGACGAGGAGACTCAGGGGTGACCTGATTGCTGTCTACAACTACCTGAAGGGAGGTTGTAGCCAGGCAGAGGTTGGTCTCTTCTCCCAGGCAGCCAAAACAAGAGGACACAGTCTCAAGCTGCGCCAGGGAGGTTTAGGCTGGATGTTAGAAATAAGTTCTATATAGAGAGAGTGATTGCCCATTGGAATGGGCTGCCCATGGAGGTGGTGGAGTCACCTTCATTGGAGGTGTTCAGGAGGAGACTTGATGGGGTGCTTGATGGGGTGCTTGGCTGCATGGTTTAGTTATTTAGGTGGGTTGGATTGGTTGATGGGTTTGACGCGGTGATCTTGAAGGTCTCTTCCAACCTGGTCTGGTCTATCCTATCCTATCCTATCCTATCCTATCCTATCCTATCCTATCCTATCCTATCCTATCCTATCCTATCCTATCCTATCCTATCCTATCCTATCCTATCCTAGTCTAGTCCAGTCTAGTCTAAATGACTCCCCCTTCATTACCAGACAGGGACCATCTCCATAGGAGTGGTGAGGGAAGAAAGAGGAAGTGTAGGACTTTGCAGGTAGATTTACAGGGTGCGGGGCATTATGGGATGAAATACGCAGCTACCTGTGTCCACCCACTGGGCTGGACCTTCGGGACACCAGGGATGTGTCTTAGGTGGCCGCCACAGAGGGGCACCCAGCCCAAACTGCTACAGTTTTGCTCAGCATCTTTAGAATGCCTGTTTTGAGCAGCCTAGACTAATAGTGGTTAAGACTCTCTTGTAGAGTAAATTGGGACATTTTCCATGAAGAGTAGACGCTTAACAAAAAGTTGTTTGTTTTTTTTTCAATTTCATTCCTACACAAACCTCACTCAGTTGCATGCTCAGCTATGCACTTAGAAATATGGAGCTTTCTTTCCAGCTTGCTCTTCAAAAGTGGAGCAGTTAAAGATTTAACTTCCACACTTAGTCTGACACAAATTGCTTTATCATTATTATTTTATTTTTACAGTCATTCCAACCTAAAATTCCCTTTTAGCAGTGTAGCTTTTTATTAGCCTTTTGAAAACATCAGGTCAGAGAATCCAAACTATAAAGCAGCCATTACTCAGTTATTGATGCTAACTCTTTGATAGGTCTGGGAAGTCAGGTACATTATGTGTGGGCCTTTGAACATTTTTTCCCTTTCCATTTCAGCAAGCAATACCATCAGAGGCATCAAGCTAATCCTTCCAGTTTCTAATGAGCATTGTGGACACATTTATTTCAGCCACTGAGCCTCTCTACAGCTATTGAGAATTTCAATTTGGAACTTTAATGATTATAAAAATGTCACTGAGATGACACAGTGCCCCTTTTTGCTGCCTACACTTTCACAGGAAAACAAAGTTACTGGAAGGAGCACTTGTTCATCCTGGTGAAGTACAATATTACTGCAACCATTTCACATGCATAATTTGACTTCCAATAAAAAGAAGTATCCTAAAGTATTCCTAGTTATAGTCAGCTTAGGTCTGACTGTTCTGGTCAGTGCCCTCTTTCCTTGTCTTCTGGAAAGTGAGAGATGGCCTTTCTGCTGTTGATGAATTTCATCTTACCCATTTCCTTTCAGGGTGAGGTCCTCTGATGGAAGTGAGAACCTCAGTCCTCAAGATTAGACTTTTTCTATGGTGTTATTTTTACCTCCTCTAGAAGGTATCTTTGCTGTCCACCTGACAGGTCCCACAGAGAAGAGAGAGAGTGGAAAGAACAGTTATTATCACAGTATCACAGTATCACAGTATTACCAAGGTTGGAAGAGACCTCGAAGATCATCGAGTCCAACCTGTAACCACAAACCTCATGACTAGACCATGGCACCAAGTGCCACATCCAGTCCCCTCTTGAACGCCTCCAGGGACGGCCACTCAACCACCTCCCCTCAAGCCTAAACTTCCCCTGGCGCAGCTTGAGGCTGTGTCCTCTTGTTCTGGTGCTGCTTGCCTGGGAGAAGAGACCTTAGCACTTGGTGCCATGGTCTAGTCATGGGGTCTGTGGTGACAGGTTGGACTCGATGATCTTTGAGGTCTCTTCCAACCTTGGTGATACTGTGATACTGTGACCAACCCCTTCCTGGCTACAACCTCCCTTCAGGTAGTTGTAGAGTGCAATAAGGTCTCCCTGAGCCTCCTCTTCTCCAGGCTAAACAACCCCAGCTCCCTCAGCCTCTCCTCATAGGGCTTGTGCTCAAGGCCTCTCCCCAGCCTCATTGCCCTTCTCTGGACACGTTCAAGAGTCTCAACGTCCTTCTTAAACTAAGGGGCCCAGAGTTATGGAAACATAGAATATCAAAACATTTGCAAAAGCCAACATTTTCAACTGTAATCTCTGCTGCTAAATATACTTAAAAGAAAAAAAAAAAGTTTTATTAATCACTTCTGCAGTCATAATCAGCAGCAAAACTGTCCTTTACAACTCTAATACAAATTAATTGAGGTAATATCTGCAGACTCGCTGAGGTGATTTATAGCCATCCTGAGCACTGATAAGCAATTGCCACACACCAGTATATGAGCTAAAATTGCTGAGCAAGTGCTGAAAAAAAAATAATGAGGGTTATCTGCCATAATAGAGCTCATTTTGATATGCCAGGATTGTTTAAACTCTTAAACTAGACCTTATGCATCAGAGTTTAGAAACTTTGAATCTTTTCAACACTGGTTAGGCCATGCTGTGAGTACTGTGTCCGGTTCAGGGCCCCTCAATTTAAGAAGGACATTGAGACTCTTGAACATGTCCAGAGAAGGGCAATGAGGCTGCTGAGAGGTCTTGAGCACAAGGCTTATGAGGATAGGCTGAGGGAGCTGGGGTTGTTTAGCCTGGAGAAGAGGAGGCTCAGGGGAGACCTTATTGCTCTCTACAACTACCTGAAGGGAGGTTCTAACCAGGTGGGGGTTGGTCTCTTCTTCCAGGCAATCAGCACCAGAATGAGAGGATGCAGTCTCAAGCTGTGCCAGGGAGGTTTAGGCCGGATGTTAGGAGGAAATTCTTGACAGAAAGAGTGATTGGGCATTGGAATGGGCTGCCCAGGGAGTCACCATCCCTGGAAGTATTTAAAAAGAGACTGGCTGAGGCACTGGGTGCCATGGTTAGTTGATTAGATGGTGTTGGGCGATTGGTTGGACTTGATCTTGAAGGTGTTTTCCAACCTGGTTAATTCTGTATTCTGTATTTTTGACATATAAACTTTTTGATATATTTCTGAATTTTCAAACCCTTTCTGTATCATACATTTTATTACACTTCATGGACATGAGGGTTTGAAAGTCATTATTTCTGGAAGTGCAAGTTAGATACAATTCTATTAAAATCAGTGAGCATTGAGGGTCTCCATTCCCTTGCGCTGTGCATTACACACACTGTAAACTAGAAACTGTCTTCATCCCAGGGAGGTGGTGGAGTCACCATCCCTGGAGGTGTTCAGGAGGGGATTGGATGTGGCACTTGGTGCCATGGTTTAGTCATGAGGTCTGTGGTGATGGGTTGGACTTCATGATCTTTGATTGGATTCATGATCTTGGTGATTCTGTGATTCATGTTGTCTCTTCTCTTTCTAGATGGCTGGTATGGTTATTTGTTCACCAAATTTGGACTTCCCCACAATTTCTCTAAAATAACTTCAGACTTTTTGACAGAACAGTCCTTTTTATTTCCCAGCCTTTCTTGGCAGTAATTGCAAAGGAACACAGGTACACCGATCTGGGAATGACATTGATTCTGCCAGCTGCTGTTCATCACTGTCAAAAGTCTGCTGAGAATCTAACACCAGGTTCTCCTTCTCTGAAAAGAGACAGGGTCATTTTCCCAAAGCCCTGTGTCAAAGCACAAGACACACAGACTGCATCTTTCTGCAGTCATGTTTGTATCTCTGAATTTCTTAATCAAAGTCAGACCTTGTATTTTGTGTCCTGAGATGGATACTGTTGGGTAGCCTTTTTTGCCAACACCATGTTCTTGCATCCTTGAACTAGTCTATTTCAGTTACTTAAATGTACACATATCATGACCAACTCTCTCTCCAAAACATTTTGAGGATATTATTTACTATCTTTCATTGTTCAGCTTATGAAATCCAGCTCTTCCAGCTTTTTTTTTTTTTTTTTTTTTTAATGAGTATGGAATTCCAGAATTAACATTTGGTTTATTCTTTTCTAAACAAGGAAGAGCTTCTTCAACAATCTCTATTGACCTAAGATGCAAAAATTGTATTTACTTTCTCATATCTGCAGTGAAATTAGTAGTCAATACTAACACAAGTGATAGTTTGCCAATAACTGCAGACTACTTTGGCCTTTCCTGGTCCTTCTAAGACAGCTGACTCCTAGAATAAATGGCAGTAGCATTTTCAAAGCTGCTAAATTATTCTGATCCTAGTTAAGCAGATACTGCCTGGCATGAAGGGTCCTGGAACTGGTGAATCTCAACTGACAGGAATAACTGAGTGAGTAGAATTCACTGTTATAACTGTGATAAAGAGCTTAAGATAAAAGGAGAGATTTATATTGAAAGAGAAGCTTACAGTAGCAGATTGGTTTAATTTACTCTGCCATGTAGGTTACTCTGCCATAAGGCATGTAAAAAGTGGGGAGGCAGATTTGACTTGTAGATTGATATTCTGCTGATCTCTGTCCACAAAACAACTCTCTCTGCAGTGCAGGACAAAAATAAAGGGGAATTCAATGTCAAGTGAGTTAACCACAATCTGAAATTGAAGAAGCATTCAGTATTGATAATGATGGTTAGCACAGGCTCCTCCTATTAAGTGGTATCATCCAATGCATTCATTGCAATGTATCAATTACACAGTGCAGTCAGCTTGGTCTCCTAGCTTAACACCACAGCAATTAATGGGCAGCAGTATCTCCACCATTCTGTTTAGAACTACATTTTCTTAGCTGGGTCTAAACTTCTTACAGAAGAATTTAATTTCAGCTATCTACTACAAGATCTCTTTATCTACACAACTCACATTTTGGAGGGAACACAACGGTCCAGCAAATAAATGTAGGCACAATACCATCATTATGTTAATGAACTTGGGAATTTCATTTAGAAACCATCTTTGTAATTTCTCTAAACAAGAGTCAGTAGACTTTAATACACAAATCTATTGACTGGGTAAAATAAAAAGACTATTTGGGGTTTGGTGGTAAACTGGAAGCCCTATGAGGAGAGGCTGAGGGAGCTGGGATTGCTTAGCCTGGTGAAGAGGAGGCTCAGGGGAGACCTTATTGCTCTCTACAACTACCTGAGGGATGGTTGTAGCCAGGAGGGGGTTGGTCTCTTCTCCCAGGCAACCAGCACCAGAACAAGAGGACACAGTCTCAAGCTGTGCCAGGGGAAGTTTAGACTCAAGGTGAGGAGAAAGTTCTTCACAGAGGGAGTTGTTAGTCATTGGAATGTGCTGCCTGAGGAGGTGGTGGAGTCACCGTCCCTGGAGGTGTTCAAGAGGGGATTGGATGTGGCACTTGGTGCCATGGTTTAGTAGTCATGAGGTGTTGGGTGCCAGGTTGGACTTGATGATCTTTGAGGTCTTTTCCAACCTCATTGATTCTATGATTCTATGATATCGAAAAGGAAAAGGAAGCAATTAAACTCTTTCAAGAACAAGGTACTTTTCCAGGAACAGATGTGGACACAGCATGCATATTAATTTCATAATGGTAACTATTAAAAATCCCAACTATGCAATGGTGCAAAATTAATAATTTATTGAAATTGTGGGAAAATTCCAACACCATTTTTACTTCTTGATATCTCCTCAAGCAGTTGAAAACCAATCCCTCATTTAACAAAATTCAGACTTATCCCGTTCTCTCCTGATCCTCCGTAGCGTTAGGATGAATTGCTTATATGACAGCTTCAAACATTTTTTTGTTCCATATCAGAGCACAAGCCCAAGACTTCTCAGTATTCCTCATGAAACTGGGGGAGACAAACAAATGGACCACCTTGAACTGAGATTTATTCTACTTCATTTCAGGTAGCCACCTGAGCTACCTGCACCTAGCAAGAACTTGGAGCAGATTCTCCTGAAAGAATTGCTAAGGCATACAGAAAATGAAGCAGAGGTTATTGGTGCTAGCCAACATGGCTTCACCAAGAGCAAATCATGCCTGATGAACTTGGTGGCTTTCTGTGATGGAGTTACAGCATTACTGGATAAGGGAAGAGCAACTGATGCCATCTACCTGGACTTCATGACACTGTCCTGCATGATATCTTGGTCACCGACTTGGACTTGAGGGATGGACCACTTGCTGGATTGTTGTACTCAGAGAGTTGGAGAAAATAGCTCAATGTCTAAATGGAAACCAGTGAAAAGTGTCATCCCTCAGAGACTGGTACTGGGCTCACAGTTGTATAACATCTTTGTCAGTGATATGGACAGTGGGACTGAGTGCTTCCTCTGCCAGTTTGCTGATTACACCAAGATGTGTGATCTGGTTGACATGCTAGAGTTAAGGCATGCCATCCAGAGGGACCTGGACAGACTTCAGAAATTCATGAAATTCAACATGGCCCTGCACCTGGGTCAGGGCAATCCCATGCACAAATATAGGCTGGGCTAGGAGTGTCTTGAGAGCAGTCTTAAGGAGAAGGACTTGGGGCTGCCAGTTGACAAAAAACTCAACATCAGCCAGCAATGTGTGCTTGCAGACCAGAAGCCCAACCGTGTCCTAGGCTCCATCAAAAGAAGCATGACCAGCAGGATGAGGGAGGGATTTTTCTACCCTGCTCTGCTCTTGTGACACCCAACCTGGAGTATTGAGTTCAGTTCTGGTGCCCCCAGCACAAGGAAGACATTGAACTGCTGGAGTGGGTCCAGAGGAGGGCCACAAAGCTGATCAGAGGGCTGGAGCACCTTCCCTGTGGGGACAGGCTGTGAGAGGTGGGACTGTTCAGACTGCAGAAAAGGTGGCTCTGGGGAGACCTCATAGTAACCTTCCAGTATCTGAATGGGGCCTACAAGGGAGCTGGGAAGAGACTTTTTGCAAAGGTTTGTGAGATAGGATGAGAGAAAATGGATCAAAGCTTGAGGAGGGTAGCTTTAAACTGGATATTAGAAATTAATTCTTTCCAATAAGGGTGGTGAGACACTGGAACAGGTTGCCCGGGGGGGTTGTGAATGCTCCCTCCCTGGGGGTGGCAAAGGCCAGGCTGCATGAGGCCTTGAGCAACTTCATCAAGTGGAAAGTGTCCCTGCCCATGACAGGGCTGTTGGAACTATATGATCTTTAAGATCCCTTCCTAGCCAAACCATTGCATGATTCCATGATCTTGTCATAGAAGAAACAGCCAGGAGAAACAGTTCAAATTAAAACCCACATCCCACATTTTGGATTTAGACTAGATCTCACTGGCTTTACTAATTCCAATTGATTTTCTTTGTGCTTGTGGCGTGAGCTGGAAACATCAGAAAACATGTTGATGGTTCAAATGTTCAATGAAACTAAATAATGGAGAGTAGGTTTAGACTAGACTAGACCAGACTAGACTAGACTAGAGTAGAATTAACCAGGTTGGAAAAGACCTTTGAGATCATCAAGTCCAACCTATCATCCAACACAATCTAATCAACTACATCATTGCACCAAGCACCCCATGCAGTCTCCTCCAGTGACCTCCAGTGATGGTGACTCCACCACCTCCCTGGGCAGCCCATTCCAACGGCAAATCCCTCTTTCTATGAAGAACTTCTTCCTAACATTCAGCCTAAACCATTCTCCTAACAGCATAACAAACTATTGAAATATGTGGGGTTAGACTCTTGGCTGCTGTAAATTGGAGTATCTCTACTTAATCCCACAGAGATGTGTTCTTTTCCACTTATAAAACAATCCAACCTCCTTCAGTGATGAGAGTTTGCCTGATTATCACTCAGGTCAGAATCATTTTCTTGGTTTCTACCTTTTAATGGCTGAACTTTGCCCTTTAAGCCAGAGGGAGTTAGCAAATTAACTCAGAGCAATACATTATTTTTGCATATGAATCATGTTTATGTCCCATCTGTCCAGCAACACTTCCTTTTATACTAATGAGCCATTAAAATCTGTGTTAGAGGATCACTAATCTTTCAAGAGGTTAACAAATAGCTCATCCAATTCTAACACTTCCATGACAGAAGTGGGAATTAGAGAACAAAGTAAGTTTTATTAACAAGGAAAGGAAACACACGTGCAAAGAGAAATGTATTTTCAAGACGTGGGAGGGTTGTTATTTCAGATATTTATACTGGAATAAAAGCTTTCATTCTGACCCTATTCTTTCCACTGTTTTGCCCTGCAATGACATCAGTCTTCTGACACGATTACAATCTTAAAAATACACAATATCATAAGGTCAAAGATGGGGCAGAGAAGCAAATGTTAATAGCAGTAACCCTTCACAACAGCGCCTGTAAGAGGCATCGGCTGGGTATCTGTCAGGCAATAGCCATGGATAGAACATCCTGGGTCATCAAGTGATGGCTGCTAGACTTACGTGGTAAAGCTGCAACCAGAGTCAGGAAGAAAAGCCTCTGTAAAGTAAATGTGGAGTTATACAGTCCCAAGAGTCCAGGGAATGGAATCATAGAATCCTTTCAGTTGGAAAAGATCCTTAAGATTACTGAGTACAATCACTGAACTAACATAGAATCATAGAATCATAGAATCATAGAATCAGTCAGGGTTGGAAGGGACCACAAGGATCAGCTAGTTCCAACCCCTCTGCCATGGGCAGAGGCACCCTACACTAGATCACGCTGGCCAGAGCCTCGTCCAGCCTGGTCTTAAACACCTCCAGGGACTGGGCCTCAACCACCTCCCTGGACAACCCATTCCAGGGCTTCACCACTCTCATGGGGAAGAACTTCTTCCTCACATCTAGCCTGAATCTCCCCATTTCCAGCTTCATTCCATTCCCCCTAGTCCTATCACTACCTGATATCCTAAGAAGTCCCTCCCCAGCCTTCCTGTAGGCCCCCTTCAGATACTGGAAAGCCACAATGAGGTCACCTCGGAGCCTTCTCTTCTCCAGACTGAATAGCCCCAACTCTCTCAGTCTGTCCTCATAGGAGAGGTGCTCCAGCCCTCTGATCATCCTCGTGGCCCTTCTCTGGACACGCTCCAGCACGTCCACATCCCTCCTGTAATAGGGGCTCCAGAACTGGACACAGTACTCCAGGCATCACCATGGCCATCAAACCATGTACACACATTTTTTGAACACCTTCAGGGATGGTGACCCCACCACTTCCCTGAGCGTCCTGTTCCAATGCCTGACCACTCTTTCAGTAAATAAGTTTTTCCTAATATACTAATATCCAATCTAAACCTATCCTGGCACACTGCAGGCCATTTTGTCTGGTTCTATCACTTGATACTAGGGACAAGAAACCAGCACCCACCTCACTTACAGCTTTCTTTCATGTAGTTGAAGAGAGCAATATGTTCTTCCCTCAGCCTCCTCTTTTCCAGACTAAACAGTCCCAGTTCCCTCAGCTGCTCCTTATAAGACTTGTTCTCCAAACCTTTCCCCAGCTTCTCAATGGATGTGCCCTCAGCAATTACAGCAGTGCACAGTGAGAAAATTGAATCCTCTGAAGAGATAAGGGTGGAATGCGCCCTTACTCTCAGCAAAGGGAATTTCAGTCTCCTGTCCTCTCTTTGTGTTAATACCTGTTTGTGCCCTTGAAGACCCCAGCAGGCATAATTATCAACAGCCAGAGAATAAACAGCCTTTAGGTCACAGCGTTTCAGATCAAGTTATATGCACTGAAACCTCCTTTCTCAATTGCAATCATTGCTGCTTCAACTACATCTTGTCCTTTGAGACAGAGCTTTGCGGTTTAGCCCATCTGTGAGGCTGGCTGGAATGATTCAAGATGTACAAAAGGGTACAGGTTATTCAGCCATGCTACATGTAGGATAAGGAAACTGAAAATCAGATAGGCCTTCCAACAAATCTTCTCTATACATTAAAGTGTAGCCTCACTACTGTGCAACAGGTGATTCTGAGAAGCTCTATTCTCTGCCCTGCTGGAACCCAGTAAAACAGAGCTGCCTTTGTGGTACCATTGAATCATAGAATCAATAAGGTTGGAAAAGACCTCAAAAATCATCAGGTCCAACCTGTCACCCAACACCTCATGACTACTAAACCACGGCACCAAGTGCCGCATCCAGTCCCCTCTCAAGCACAAGCCCTATGAGGAGAGGCTGAAGGAGCTGGGGTTGCTTAGCCTGGAGAAGAGGAGGCTCAGGGGAGACCTTATTACTGTCTACAACTACCTCGAGGGAGGTTGTAGCCAGGTGGGGGATGGTCTCTTCTCCCAGGCAGCCAGCACCAGAACAAGAGGACACAGTCTCAAGCTGCACCAGGGGAGGTTTAGGCTGGATGTTAGGAAGAAGTTCTTCACAAAAAGTGTGATTGGCCATTGGAATGTGCTGCCCAGGAAGGTGGTGGAGTCGCCATCCCTGGAGGTCTTCAAGAAAAGCCTGGATGAGGCACTTTGTGCCATGGTCTAGTTGATTGGGTAGGGCTGGGTGATAGGTTGGACTGGATGATCTTGGAAGTCTCTTCCATCGTGGTTGATTCTGTGAATATTGGGAAACAGTGTTCTGCAGTAGTTGCCCAGTCACTGTGGCTACCTTATGTTGGTGGTAAACAGCTCTAAGTGAGTCATTGCCAAAATAATGACAAGAATTTTTTAAAAGCACTAATAAAATAAACCCTCAGCACTGAGCAGGTGCCAGAGCATTCCTTCTCATCTTTCATAAGAAACAAACAAGACCACTTTGCAGGCAGAAACACCTTCTGTTTCTTGGTTTCTGTAGAAATATTTTCCACAAAGCAAGCGGGAACTTTGTCATTTCTTATCAGCAACTGCTGTTGAGTGACTCAAAGAGCATGTGTTTCACAAGCATCCTACATCATATTATAGACTTCAATGGGAAAAAAACATGTATTAAAAAAAATTCAGGTAGAGCTGAATGTCTAAAACATTATAAAGGTAAGGAGAAAACTGTGGGGAGACAGTTGGCTGTGGTTTAATGTTGCAGCTAGTACTGTCAAACTAACTGCCTACTTTGTTTCACACAAACTCTATAGTACCCATGAGAATTAAATAATTAGTGAAGTGTTTTTTCCTCTAGCTGGTATTACTGTTGGAAGATCTGATCTTCAGTGTGACTGCAACAGCGATAAACCATTTGACTCTCTGCTCCTCGTTAAGCAACGGTTCAAACGCTATTCTTGCTCCTAGACTTCCAAAACTCCAAAAACTGCAAGAAAAGAATGCCAAAAACACTTGGAAAATGAGATACAGAGAGATTAATGTTAAAAAAGAATCAACCTGGGTGTAATCTACTTAGAATAAAGACAAATGTGACAAGCTGTTAACAGTTTGCAGTGCAACTTCATAAAGAGATGGCACACAGAATAGCATCAACTGTTTGTCAGGTGTGAACCTGTAAGCACTATGTTCAGACTGCAGTTAAGGAAATTGAAGATTAACTGTCAGAAATACACTTGTAACTGCAAGAGCAGCTTTTATTGAAATATAAGCATTGCATTAAAATTTTCTTTCCCCCTGAAAGAAATCCTGACCCTTATATTACATTTGAGATAGTTTAGAATGCCTAAAGTAGTTTTTCTCTGATTCTAGCAGATGGACTAAAGGAGACCCACAGCTGCTTCAAGCCCAGATAGATACCCCAATCTACTCACCCACCTCACCTATTGGGACTGTTACAGAAGAGGCTGGGTCTGTATTTGGTGCATTGGCAGAAAAGGAGAAAATACTCTAATATACAAAATGTCACTAGATGGTAATCAGAAGCATGTGACAAGCAGACTTCCGAGGCATGTCATTCCTTTTGCATAGAGTTAAAGTCAGAACAAGCTGTATGATCACCTAGTCCAACCTCCTCTATGACACTTCCTAAATTCTTCCAATTATCTACCCAAAAGAAACATATCTTCCAAGAAAGTATTACAATACAATACAATACAATACACCAGGTTGAAAGAGACCTTCAAGATCATCGCGTCCAACCCATCAACCAATCCAACCCAACTAAACCATGGCACCAAGCACCCCATCAAGTCTCCTCCTGAACACCTCCAATGAAGGTGACTCCACCACCTCCTTGGGGAGCCCATTCCAATGGGCAATCACTCTCTCTGTATAGAACTTCTTCCTAACATCCAGCCTAAACCTGCCGTGGCGCAGCCTGAGAATCCAGGCTAAACAGCCCCAGCTCCCTCAGCCTCTCCTCATAGGGCTTGTGTTCCAAACCCCTCACCAGCTTTGTTGCCCTTCTCTGGACACGTTCCAGCAAGTCAACATCCTTCCTAAACTGAGGGGCCCACAACTAGACACAGACACTAAGTGCAGTGTACAGGGTCAGAATGACCTCCCTGCTCCTGCTGGCCACACTGTTCCTGATGCAGGTCAGGATGCCATTGGCCTTCTTGGCTGTCCGGGCACACTGCTAACTCATGTTCAGCCTACAATCAACCAGCACCCCCAGGTCCCTCTCTGCCTGGCTGCTCTCCAGCCACTCTGACCCCAGCCTGTAGCACTGCATGGGGTTGTTGTGGCCAATGTGCAGAACCCGGCACTTGGATGTGTTCAATCTCCTGCCCTTGGATTCTGCCCATCTGTCCAGCCTGTCGAGGTCCCTCTGCAAAGCCTCTCTGCCCTCCAGCAGATCAACTCCTGCCCCCAGCCTGGTGTCGTCCACAAATTTACTGATGATGGACTCGATGCCCTCATCCAGACCATCAATAAAGATGTTGAAGAGCATGGGTGTGACTGGTTTAGGCTGTGCCTTTAAGAGAAGGACACTTTCTGAACACCACAATGGGGCCCAGCACTGATCCTTGGGGCACACCACTAGTGACTGGCCACCAGCCAGTCTATTCATACTCTTAATATCTAAAAAGTTTTAAAAAACACACCACTCTTCATGGCAGTTTGTCTCAGCCATTTACCACTTCTGAAACAGAAAGACAAACCTCTTAAGAAGCCTTTCTTTCACTCACAGCTTCTAGTTCTTTCCACTTTCCTACCCCACTGATATTGATCCTCCTCTGAAGATGTCTCCTTATCTCTGTTTTCTTGATTTTTTTTGAAACCATGAATGAGACCCTATCATCTGTCCTACAACCTGTTTGCACTTTTTATTTAATGGTGAGCCCAGGTGTTCTGGCCAAGCTGTCAGCCCATGGCTTGGACAGCAGCACTCTGTGCTGGGTTAGGAACTGGCTGGAGGGCTGAGCCCAGAGAGTGGTGGTGAATGGTGCCACATCCAGCTGGCAGCCTGTCACTAGTGGTGTGCCCCAACGATCAGTACTGGGCCCCATGCTTTTAATATCTTTATCGATGATCTGGATGAGGGGATTGAGTCCATCATCAGTAAGTTTGCAGATGACACCAAGCTGGGGGCAGGAGTTGATCTGTTAGGAGTAGAAGAGCTCTGCAGAGGGTGGCTGGACAGATGGGCAGAGTCCAAGGGCATGAGATGTAACACATCTAAGTGCCAGGTCCTACACAGGGAGGTGGTGGAGTCACCATCACTGGAGGTGTTTAAGAAGAGACTGGGTGGGGTGCTTGATGCCATGGTTGAGTTGATTAGATAGTCTGGGATGATAGGTTGGAATCAATGATCTCAAAGGTCTTTTCCAACCGTATTTATTCTATTCTATTCTATTCTATTCTATTCTATTCTATTCTATTCTATTCTATTCTATTCTATTCTATTCTATTCCATTCTATTCTATTCCATTCCATTCCATTCCATTCTATTCTATTCTATTCTATTCTATTCTATTCTATTCTATTCCACTGAAGAGTGGCTCACAGGGAGATAGATATTCTGAGCTCATAGTCACCATCAGGGATCCTGAATGGAAGAAGCTCTGAAACCCTCAAGCTATGACCACCACTACCTTCAGCAACCAACAGGCAGTTTTCACCCTGGGGTTTCCCTGCCGCATACATCCCTGGGCTTTGCTGAAGAACAGCCAGCCAAGTTTCAAAGCATTATCATGCACCTGCTCACTAACAGAGCCAGGATGTAAGAGACAAATGTGGCTTTGAGCAAGACTGCTAATTGGAAGTGTGTCATTTCCTCATTGTTTTCTTCTTTTCACAAAAAAAGACACAACAAGGAATCAAAAGATATAACAGCAACTGGAATGGACTGCCAAGGATCATTAAAAGTGCTAAACAGAATCCTAAACCATCTGCCTTCAAATTCATGATGACTATACCTTCTTCAGTGACAATTGTGCTTGTAGTTCTTCAGTACTCCTGCCGAAGCACCACTAGTTCCCACTGGTGTTATGTAATTCTCACTTAGAGTTTTGTCTAATAGTGCAGCTAGAGCAGGTGTTTCTGGTTTGTAAAGTTCCACATATAATTCTCTTTTCTGGAGAGCAGGGGAAAGACAGGGGAGAGAAAGAGCTGAGGTCAGAGTGGCTGGAGAGTGGCCAGGCAGAGAGGGACCTGAGGGTACTGTTTGATAGCAGGCTGAACATGAGCCTGCAGTGTGCCCAGGCAGCCAAGAGGGCCAATGGCATGCTGGCCTGCATCAGGAACAGTGTGGCCAGCAGGAGCAGGGAGGTCATTCTGCCCCTGTACACTGCACTGGTTAGGCCGTACCTTGAGTACTGTGTCCAGTTCTGGGCCCCTCTGTTTAGGAAGGATGTTGACTTGGTAGAACATGTCCAGAGAAGGGTTTGGAACACAAGGCCTGTGAGGAGAGGCTGAGGGAGCTGGGGTTGCTTAGCCTGGAGAAGAGGAGGCTCAGGGGAGACTTTATTGCTCTCTACAACTACCTGAAGGGAGGTTATGGACTGGCGGGGGCTGGTCTCCTCTCCCAGGCAACCAGTACCAGAACAAGAGGACACAGGCTCAAACTGCACCATGGGAGGTTTAGACTGGATGTTAGGAAGACATTCTTCACAGAGAGAGTGATTGCCCATTGGAATGGGCTGTCTGGGGAGATGGAGGAGTCACCATCATTGGAGGTGTTTAGGAGGAGACTTGATGGGGTGGTTGGTGGCATGGTTCAGTTGATTAGGTGGTGTTGGATGATGGGTTGGACGTGATGATCTTGAAGGTCTCTTCCAACCTGGTTTATTCAATTCTATTCTATACCTGTGATGCGGCAAGGGGAAGGGGGAACAACAAAAAGGGAGAAAATAAATGCTCCTTTGTGTAGTGATCTTAAATTTTAAAAAACGTTTCTAAAAAGCACATTTTTCCCAGTTCCTAGTCTTGGGATATTATAATCTCAGTATAACATATGTTAATGGTTTGCATTGCAGTCAAGTTTCTAAGCCTTGTCTATGTCAGGCAAAGGTGGGTGTACTCTAAATATGCCTCGGTACATTCATTCAGTCAGTCTGAGATACATTTAAACAAAGGAGATAAAGGTCTTCAGTGCTTTCCTGTGTGGTTAGCAGTATTTTGATATCATAGCTTGTCTTTCCATAAGAGGTATCATGATCTCTTAACAGGCATAAATAATCAAGGCCTCTTGCATTCACTAAGGCATACAGATCTCACTCAGCAGATATATCAAGGTTTTGCTAAACATCTAAACACAGCCCAAGAACATGGTGTTGGGTACACACACCTGTGGAATTGGAAAAAACTTCCTTTGACCAAGTTAAAAGCAATATGGTTGGTCTCTTCTCCCAGGCAACCAGCACCAGAACAAGAGGACATAGTCTCAAGCTGCATCAGGAGAGGTTTTAGGCTGGATGTTAGGAAGAAATTCTTCACAGAAAGAGTGACTGGCCATTGGAATGGGCTGCCCAGGGAGGTGGTGTTTAAGAAGGGACTGGATAGGGTGCTTGGTGTCATGGTTTAGTTGATTAGATGATGTTGGGTGATAAGTTTGACTCGATGATCTCAAAGGTCTTTTCCAACCTGGTTAATTCTATTCATTCTAGTCTAGTCTAGTCTAGTCTTTTCTTTTCTGTCACCCAGGATTTCATTCCCTGTACAAAAATAGGACTCACTGTATGAACAGGACACAAAAAGCCTGATGTAGAGCCTATTAAGAAGTAACAGAAACACTTTTACTGTCATCAGAATGCTTCAGATCACACCTAAAGTGCCTTTGAAGTGCTTGATGAGCACTGAAATTCTTACAGAGAGAGAGCAAGAACGAGTATAGCTTTTATAAACATACAAAAGAGCACAAGCTCCTCAAACCTTCTGGCCTAAATTCTTTCATTAATCTCCTGTGAATTTTGTAGTGCTCCCTTTCCAAAGCCTTAATGAAATACCAGAAACTATACTGGAGACTTTTGTAGAGCTCTTCCTAAGTAAAGGCACCATGCACACACACTGCAACTCTACTGATAGGACTGTCACAAGGAACAATCAGTCACCATACTCACATGATTCCTGGACTCCTCCAACACCCACAGTAAAGAGACATATAATGATATAACTCTCAAAGACAGGTCTTGTATCCCTGGGCACAATCACTTCTGCTTAAATCACTCCTGAACAATGTTAATTTACCATGATTCCAAAAAAAACCAAGCAAGCAGTGATGGAGATTTCACAGCTTCCCCAAGCTCAACTTCCCTCACCTTGAAAAACAATTTGTTTCCTAAACAACATCTTTCATAGTGCTGCTTCTGCCTATTCATTTGGTTTTCCCCAAGTCCATTGTGAAGCATTTATTCCCAAACTCTTTGCTGCAAGGCAGATAGGACTTGATGATCTTTGAAGTCTCTTCCAACCTTGGTGATTCTGTGATTCTCTGATTCTGTGAATGTTTTCCATATTTAAGGCTGTCACACCTTCTTTCTATATTAGCTTCTCTAGACCAAGAGAATGCATCTAATGGTTGTTTCTTAGGATGTTTTTTTTTTAGGTGTCCATATCTATATAATATACTAATTTGAACTGCTGGATAGTAATTAACCTACTTGTATTGATTGGCAGGAAATTCATATCATGCACATCTGTCAATAACCTTTAGGTGTTCAAGAGGGGATTGGATGTGGCACTTGGTGCCATGGTCTAGTCATGAGGTCTGTGGTGACAGGTTGGACTTGATGATCTTCGAGGTCTCTTCCAACCTTAAGGATACTGTGATACTGTGATTCGATGATCTTTGAGGTCTCTTCCAACCTTTGTGATACTGTGATACTGTGAGGCATCCAGCCTTCAAAAGTATTTGAAGATACTCACTTGGAATTTTATACTCTTAGAGAATAATTTAAAAAAATTAAATTGCAAACCCACAAAACCCAGCAGCTACTACCACAAAGAATCAGGAACTGTGCCCAGCTGACACTCTAAATGTGTTCCTGTGGAGGATGTCCTGTAAGTCACATCTTTACTGCTCTCTAGGTGATGTTAGGTCTCAGAAGGTCACAGAATCACAGAATCACCAAGGTTGGAAGAGACCTCAAAGATCATCAAGTCCAACCTGTCACCACAGACCTCATGACTATAGATAATATCAGTAAACTGTGTGTAGGTACATGAAATGTTTGTTAATTTAGGCCAGACAGGAGGTCTGTCTTACCTACCCACAAAAGCAAAGGCCCTTAGACTAAAGTCCCAGGGACTTCTTATAACCTGTAGCCAGGTGGGGGTGGGTCTCTTCTCCCAGGCAACCTGTGACAGCACAAGAGGACACAGTCTCAAGCTGCGACAAGGGAGGCTGGATGTTAGGAAGAAGTTCTTCACAGAAAGAGTGATTGCCCATTGGAATGGGCTGCCCAGGGAGGTGGTGGAGTCACCATCACTGGAGGTGTTTAGGAAGAGACTGGATGGGACGTTTGGTGCCATGGTTTAGTTGATTAGATGGTGTTGGATAATAGGTTGGACTTGATGATCTCAAAGGTCTTTTCCAACCTGGTCTTGTCTCTTCTCTTCTCTTCTCTTCTCTTCTCTTCTCTTCTCTTCTCTTCTCTTCTCTTCTCTTCTCTTCTCTTCTCTTCTCTTCTCTTCTCTTCTCTTCTCTTCTCTTCTCTTCTCTTCTCTTCTCTTCTCTTCTCTTCTCTTCTCTTCTCTTCTCTTTCTCTCTTCTCTTCTCTTCTCTTCTCTTCTCTTCTCTTCTCTTCTCTTCTCTTCTCTTCTCTTCTCTTCTCTTCTCTTCTCTTCTCTTCTCTTCATACCAGCTGCAGATTGGATGCTTTCCTTGGACATCCTTTGTCTGGAACAGGTTTTTCAAGTTCAAGTGACACAGGACAGGTTTTCCTGGAAGCAACACACACTCATTGTACCACTCAAGCCTCTTTTTCTTCATAAGGATAAACAAAATGGCTCACTAAGGAGCAGTAGCATGATGCAAATAAGGAAAATTCTTTCCTATGCTGGATACCAAAGCCTCTCATTTGTATTATGTTCTGGACCAAAACATCGGGTGTGCCCACAACTGAACATTATTATAGGAAGAACTCAGAGTTTGGAAATAACTCTTTTATTAAGTCTTATTAAATCCTGAGAAGTTATTTCAAATGCTTTAGCCACAGAGGCAAAACTATTTGAGATTAGGTCATGTTTTTGAGAAACAGATGCCCCCTGGAGTTAAATAAACCTTATTCATTTCTTCAGCAAGAGCTAGTGCAGGAAACAGCTTTGTGCCACAAGCACAGAAGAGGAAGGGAATCCAAAGGTCATACTTAGTTGGAGCCATCCTGCTTTCTCAGCCTGGGAGAATGCTCACAGGTAAGTCAGGTCTCACTTGGCTGTGGATCACTTGCTGAGTGCTCAGCACCACATAGAGAATGTACTCCTGAGTGCAGGAGCTGCAGCTGCATCACATTAAGGTATGGGATATATGACAACATCAGTACTTGCCTAGCACAGCAAATCCTAAAATCAATCATGTGCTTCCAGGCACACAAAATGTAATTTTGTAATTATGTAATTTGTAACACGCTATTTCCAATGAGACAGGACAGTATTAGTTATTTGACTTGTCTTCAAAAACTTAATCAGTTCAGAAGTAACCCTTATACCATACCAAGGAGTTCCCTGATTTTTGCTTGCTATGTCAGCAGCTTTCAGAGTTACCACAGGCACAATACATAGCGGTGAACACCAGAAAGCAAGGGGTTATCCCATCTTGATCTAATGTCTCTGAACTGCTCTCTACTGGACTGGCTCTTGCTTTGTGTAAAACCCTTAGGAGATTCCTATTAACTAATATCTGCATACAAAGAAATATTGCATTATCATATTTGAATTAGAGCAGTCTATCACCTTGCTTTGAACACAAAGTCTCTGAAGGACTTCAGGCCTTGCTGCAATGCATCTTTTCCAATACCAAAACTCAGAGAGACTAGATAAGAGTGCAAGAATAGAGGGGATATAAACTATCATTACCCCTGCTCAATAACATCTTTTCTCCCAGGCTTCTCTCAGCTCAGCAGCTTCCTCACTTGCAGCAGCTAACAGTTATCTTTCAGACCCACAGAGAATATGTCTTTCTCCCTATCACATCCAAGGTCCAACTCCATGCTTAATGCTTCTCCCTTCTGCAAGCTCTCCATCACCACTACGTTGCCTGAAGAGGCAAAACACCCTGAGTTTAATGCAAGATATACTTCAGCTGGGAAATTCCAAATAGGAGCATTATGCATCTTTACATGAATATTTAAGAAATGCCACAAACAAAGGATGTCTTCTAGGAGAAAATAGGTAAGATGGTGAAATGTTTTCCTTTAATGGCCTTAGGTGAAAATAAGGAGAAAGCCCAGAAGGTTTACCCCACAAGACCACACAAAGAAGAAGAACTAGCAACTATGGTTGTAACACCTAGAAGTCTGCTGCCTCCATGCACAGGCACATAGCTCGTACTTGGCTGCACAGAGCAGGGTTCACATGTCTGGAAACAGGCTCTGCAGTGTCACTTCAGGTGCTGCAAGATGCCTAACCTAGCCTGTAGCTGCTGCACCCATGTCTATAGCTTCCATATGTCTGTAGCTTCCATATGTCTGTATATAAAGATATCTATATTTTCATCTGTAGACATGTAAAAAGAGGAAATTCAATGCAGTAAGAACAATCAGGAGAAGGCCCAGAAAGTTTACCCTACAAGACCACACAAAGCAGAAGAACCAGCCAATGGTTCACAAATCAGATTATTTCAAGTTTCAAGACCAATTTCAAACACAGAGTGCAGGTGATGTGGAGGCTCCCACACTCCGTGTCTGAGGGAGCCCCCAGCTGCCAGTGGGATCATGTCACAGCACAGGTTGGGGCTGGTTTTGCTTCCTTTCCTTAGGTCAGTTGCTTTCCTGAAAGCTGCAGAGATTTCTGGCTGTGTGGCCAACAGGTGTACTCCATGTTCTAATCCTGTGCCTGTCTGGGTCTGCAGCTCTAAAAGTCAGGATAACAAACAAATGGAGCAGTCACCCTTCCTCAGCATGGGCAGCTCCTGCCCAAGTCCCTCCCAGGCTCTTGATTACTTTAGGCAGTGTCCTTGAAAAAGGTAGGCAATCTTTCTGATTTTTTGGCTGATGCCAGGAATGCTCCATGGTCTGATCCTGTCCTTGTTTGAATCTCTGGCTCTGAAGGACAGATGAGCAGCCTGCTGTGTCAGGCCTGGTGTGGTGGGTTGAAGTTACCCCCCAACATAAAACTACCACACCTAGTTTTGCAGGTCTTGTAACACAATATTTATCACTCGTCTCGTACGGACTTTGGTTTTGTAACATTCGTGTACCAAGAAAATCCGTAAGGAATGATGTTTCGCTCTTCATCACAAGAAGTTACACTAAAGATACATTTAGAGAGATGTCTGTCTGTATAGATACACAGACAATTGAGTCAGTGGGGAGTGATGAGTACTTCTAGGGCTGGTGACCACTTCAATTAAGATGAAGAGTAACATGAAATGTTCCTGTTTCTCTCCATTGACTGTAACAGGAGTCTAACACAACCAGTCCTAAGTAGAAAGAATGCCTCTTCAGCATCACAGACTGCTGGCTGTGGAACAACTTTTGTTCCCTCACTGCATGAACTTTTCTACTTCCCAAAGACTTGATGCTGTAGACTAATTTTTCATAGGAAGTTCTGGGTACCATGAGGGCTGCTTATGAAGTCTGCATGAGACATTTATTGGAGAATCCATATAAGCAGTAGCCTCAAGCCCCCCAACCTCCCCCCCCCCCTTTTCTTTCTTTCTTTTTTCATAATTGTAATTTATCATTTGTACTCTGCCCTAACATGACTCGCAGTCCTAAGCAGCAAAAATACAACAGTATCATATTTATAGCTCCCCTGGGTTCTTGTACCATGATGCAACAGCCTTTGTTAGGATAAAATCTGAGCAGGAAGGGAACATGTCAGGGCTTTAATATGAACAGATTTCCTTTCTGCTGTGTTCTGAAAAAAAGTGCTTTCACACAGCAGCAAGGTGAATGCAAAGGTCAACAAAAATAAGCAATAGCTTGCTGCTCAGACTTTCCAAATCAACTATTCTCCCCTTATCATGCTCTTGCCTTAAAAGAAGTTTCCAAGAATCTATTCCAGGTTTTTGAAGCCAGATTCTACACACAGAGATTTAACAGAAAATGTAAGGCAAGTCAGTGGGGCTTTTAAAAGTGTCTTTAGTCCCAGAAAACATTACATTTTTTTTTCCCTATGATCTGTTTTCAAACATCACCATTTAGATTATCCAAATTCAAGTTTCATAGGTTGTCTTACACATGTCAAACAACAGAGGTTTGGGATTTCCTCCCCAGTATATACTGTATGTTATTCCTCAGGCACACAGCAAGTTCAAGGTGCCTTCTTTCCTTCACATGACGCAGTGTATATTACTATGCATGGTGCACCTTTCCCACATGTCTTAGCACAATGGTCCTTGCAAAGCCTGCTTCTCTGCTACCTTAGCAGGTCCTTGCAAAGCCTGCTTCTTTGCTACCTTGGCAGGTTCTTGCAAAGCCTGCTTCACTGCTGCCTGGCATTTGTACCTTGCACAGAAACACCAGACAGTAGTCATGGTCTATAGCCTCTAGCAAAAGAAATTCTTCTCTCAAACAGCTTTTAAGCTAGATACAAAAGGCATTAAGAGATGGTATATGGAAAAGAATATCATCTCACTCCCACTTTACCTACGTCCCCTTTTCTACTGTACCCTACTTGACATGAGTCACAAAAATTTCTTGTCCTCTCACTCCCTGGTGGTTTTCCTGTCCCTTCAGGAAAAGCATCATATGGTAGGAATTAGAAAAGGTGCATGAAAGCTATAAGGTCCTGATGTCTTTTTTCCTGGGGTAAGCCATTTACCAGTGTTTTCAATTAAGATCTTACTATCTAATTAGTTTACAGCATTGGTGTCACAAAATAGCCATCTTCACCATCATTACAAGCACTTTGTGAATGATTAATTGTAACCAATATCATACAGGCTTATGAAAGGCTGTTGGCAGATATATTTGGTAGTAGACCTCAATATGGAGGCTAGAGACATCACAAATAATGGGAAGGAAGAGAAGAAAGAGGAAAAGAGAGGCAAGTATCAAGTGAGAAAGGTGTGGAAATAGTTAATAGGTAAACTAATGGAGAAATTGGAGTCATTCCTGTTTCATACCCTTGCCTTACAGATGCATTATGTTCTTTGTAGGACAATGTAAGCCCATAAAAAAGCTTCTAGCAATAGAAATAATAAGTAATTTCTACTATTTCCCTATTATTCACTACTCCACCCTACTCCCTAGTGAGCTGGCATATCACTGCAGGCCAGAAGCATATAGGCAATCAGAACAACTGTATTCTCCCTCTATTCATTGAACTCTTTGGGGATACTTAAATCTTCTTTCATTCAATTGCTTACCCTTTCCTGCCAGAAGGTTTTGACTTATTAAGGGTAAAAACAAGACAGCACAATGATAATTTGCTGCATTAGTAAGTGTCATCTAAATATACAATAATACAATACAATACACCAGGTTGGAAGAGACCTTCAAGATCATCGCGTCCAACCCATCAACCAATCCAACCCACCTAAACAACTAAACCCTGGCACCAAGCACCCCATCAAGTCTCCTCCTGAACACCTCCAATGAAGGTGACTCCACCACCTCCACGGGCAGCCGATTCCAACGGGCAATCACTCTCTCAATGTAGAACTTCTTCCTAACATTGAGCCTAAACCTGCCCTGGCGCAGCCTGAGACTGTGTCCTCTTGTTCTGGTGCTGGCTGCCTGGGAGAAGAGGCCAACCTCTGCCTGGCTACAACCTCCCTTCAGGGAGTTGTAGAGAGCAAGAAGGTCACCCCTCAGTCTCCTCTTCTCCAGGCTAAGCAACCCCAGCTCCCTCAGCCTTTCCTCATAGGGCTTGTGTTCCAAACCCTCACCAGCTTTGTTGCCCTTCTCTGGACACGTTCCAGCAAGACAACATCCTTCCTAAACTGAGAGGCCCAGAACTGGACACAGGACTCAAGGTGTGACCTAACCAGTGCTGAGTACAGGGGCAGAATGACCTCCCTGCTCCTGCTGGCCACACTGTTCCTGATGCAGGCCAGGATGCCATTGGCCTTCTTGGCTCCCTGGGCACACTGCAGGCTCATGTTCAGCCTACCATTGACCAGTACCCCCAGGTCCCTCTCTGCCTGGCCGCGCTCCAGCCACTCCGACCCCAGCCTGTAGCACTGCCTGGGGTTGTTGTGGCCAATGTGCAGAACCCGGCACTTAGATGTGTTCAATCTCATGCCATTGGTCTCTGCCCATCTGTCCAGCCTGTTGAGGTCCCTCTGCAAAGCCTCTCTGCCGTCCAGCAGATCAACTGCTGCCCCCAGCTTGGTGTCATCTGCAAGTTTACTGATGATGGACTCAATGCCCTCATCCAGATCATCAATAAAGATGTTGAAGAGCATGGGGCCCAGCACTGATCCTTGGGGCACACCACTAGTGACAGGCCGCCAGCTGGATGTGGCACCATTCACCACCACTCTCTGGGCTCGGCCCTCCAGCCAGTTCCTAACCCAACGCAGTGTGCTGCTGTCCAAGCCATGGGCTGCCAGCTTGGCCAGGAGTTTGCTGTGGGGGACTGTGTCAAAGGCCTTGCTGAGGTCCAGGTAGACCACATCCACAGGCCTCCCCACATCCACCAGGCGGGTCACCTGATCATAGAAGGAGATCAGGTTGGTCAGGCAGGACCTGCCCTTCCTAAATCCATGCTGGCTAGGCCTGATCCCCTCGCCATCCTGTAAGTGCTGAATATCATTTGTTCTTCTCTAGTAATTAATCTGTGCCACTGAAATACTTCTGAAAGTTTTTCTCCTGGTTTTAATATAAGCACTATCCTGAAAGGGCAACACTATATACCAAAAGAAATATCTGATTAACACTCAGTGGTGTATTCCAGTGTCCCAGTTTCCAAGAAATAATTAATCCTGTCATTGCGACTACTTCTGTGCTACCTGGCACCTTGAATAATTATGCTTCTGTAAAGTGACTGCAGTGTTCTAACTAATCAGAATTCTCCACTCAACCATTCTTTTATTAAGTAAATCTACAGATTTACTTTTGAAATGAATGGACATATAAAAAAGAGAATAGAATAGAATAGAATAGAATAGAATAGAATAGAATAGAATAGAATAGAATAGAATAGAATAGAATAGACCAGGTTGGAAGAGACCTTCAAGATCATCGTGTCCAACCTATCATCCAACACCATCTAATCAACTAAACCATGACACCAAGCACCCTATCAAGTCTCCTACTGAACACCTCCAGTGATGGTGACTCCACCACCTCCTTGGGCAGCCCATTCCAATGGGCAATCACTCTCTCTGTGTAGAACTTCCTCCTAACCTCCAGCCTACAAGTGAGACAAATAAAAACATTGCTCATTCCCACAAACTGTGCAAATAGTCCTGTGCAAAAAGATGTGTCCTTTGGCCACTTTTTGCTGAAGAACTGAAACAAAACCTGTTTTACTTTACACACTGTTTCCAGATCACGGTTTTCAGCATGATCTCTTTTCAAACTGATACCATCTGAAGGTGTATTTTTGTTTCCTCAGAGTTCTGGTTTCTGCACAAAGGGAAAACTGTGTGGTGCAGACAGGAACCCTCTGTGCTCTGGGTGCTCTGTGGATTGAGCACGAGGTTGACCCATGAATTTTTACACAGATACAGTTTTGTATGCTATTTTGTCCTCAAATAAGTTACTAATATGTCCTAATAAGTCCGTTGGGGTTTTTGATTTTATTGTTCTCTTGGCTATCTGTCAGGTACTGAGCCTTTGATCTATCTCTCATAACCTCAAGTTTCACACATGTAATATTAATGGCCACCTCAGAGCCCATCATTTTATACAGGAAGCCGAGTGTCTTTCTCCTCACATGCATCACTTGGCATTTATCTACACTGAATTTCACCTTTCATTTTATCACCCAGGTACTCAGTCTCTTAAGCTCCCTATGTAGTTCCTCATAGTGATCTCCTGTCTTTTTCATTTTGAATCACTTTGTATTATCCACAGACTTCATCATCCCAGAGCTCACTCTCTTTTCCAGCTCATTTATGAATATGCTGTCTGGAGAAAAAAAAATGTATGCTGCTGAAGAGCTCATAGAGGAAACCACTGCAAACTCTTCAACACTGACTTCAGTACAAAAGCATCCACCTGAGAACCTTGTAGTGGAAGTGTGTGTCAAACGCTAATGGATGGAAGACTTTGCAAGCCTTCATTTGGATGTTCCCCTATGGAAACAGGTACAGTGGGCTGCAAGAGAAAGGGTTTCCACACAGACACATCAGAGGAGATAAGGAAATGATGATTCCCAGATAATGGAAACAAGTACAGTGGGCTGCAAGAGAAAGGGTTTCCACACAGACACATCAGAGGAGATAAGGAAATGATGATTCCCAGATAATGTGGTGTTATAAATTTATGAAATTAACATGGCAAATATGAATATTAATAAAAATATTAATAACTGTCTTATTAATATTTTAAAAATGCCATAAACATATCAAATAGGTTCAATGTATGGCTGGAATATATATATATTTACAATGGAAATGTACAATGTTTAGGCAAATAGAACAATGTTTAACAATTTTAAGCAAACTGGGAGGAATAACAGGGAAAGAGAGAATTCCCCAATGCAGGTGGGGGCTGGTCTCTTCTCCCAGGAAATCAGCACCAGAACAAGAGGACACAGTGTCAAACTGCACCAGGGGAGGTTCAGACTGGATGTTAGGAGGAAATTCTTCATAGAGAGAGTGATTGGCCATTGGAATGTGCTGCCCGGGGAGGTGGTGGAGTCACCATCACTGGAGGTGTTTAGGAAGAGACTTGATAGGGTGCTTGGTTGCATGGTCTAGTTGATTAGGTGGTATTGGATGATGGGTTAGACATGATGATCTTGAAGGTCTCTTCCAATCTGGTCTGGTCTGGTCTATTCTGTTCTATTCTATTCTATTCTATTCTATTCTATTCTATTCTATTCTATTCTATTCTATTCTAAAATGGAACTTGACCAAGGTGGTAGGGTGGGGGGAGACTCAACAAGAATCCTTAAGCTAAAGAGGCAATGAATTAATAAGTCACGAGGAGTTCTACCCCAAGGAGGAGGGTGCTGCTGCTATATTAGCCATTGAGGCTTTTGGGGGAGCTCTTGTGAGCCAGGCATGGCTTGTTGCCAGCAGGAATGTCATGTGGTCTTCAGTGCTGGTCTGGCTTCAGCAGGACGGCAGGCTGCTTATGATGCTTCTCATGACGGGCGCTTGCTTTGTCCTGGGTAAACTGAGGCACAGCTCAAATTCTAGTTGTAAGGGGAACCAAGGCTTCTTAGGGTGTCAGGTGGTGATAGAACTAGGAGCAATGGATCCAAGCTGGAGGAGGGGAGATTTAGATTAGACATCAGGAAGTTGTTCTTCACCATAAGATTGGTGAGACAGTGGAACAGATTGCCCAGGGAAGTGGGGGAAGCCCCATCCCTGGATGTTTTCAAGGCCAGGGTGGATGTGGCTCTGGGCAGTCTGATCTAGTGGAAGGTGTCCCTACCCATGGTGGGGGGTTGGAACTAGATGATCCTTGGAGTCCCTTCTAACCCCGACAATACTGTGATTCTGTAATCAAGAGATTCATCTCCTGTAATTCCTTTTTTTCCCCCCAGTATCTCATAAAGAATCCTCTTTCTGATGGATGAGTTGGAGCCAAACCATCCCAGAACCAGCATTGCAGTATCTATTGGATAGATGGGCCAGTGTTAATAGGATGAGCTTCAACATTGCCAAATGCCAGGTCCTGCACTGTGGTCACAACCCCAAGCAACACTGCAGGCTTGTGGAAGTGTGGCTGGAAAGCTCTCTGGCAGAAAGGGACCTGAGGGTTGTAATTGACAAGCAACTGAATATGAGTAAGCAGTGAGCTCAAGTGGCCAATGGCATCCTGGCTTGTATCAGAAATGCTGTGTCCAGCAGGAGTAGGGAGGTGATTGTCCCCTTGTACTCAGCTCAGGTTCACACAGGTACACACCTTGAGTATTTTGTTCAGTTTTGGGCACCTCAGTACAGGAGAGATGTGGAGGTGCTGGAGCGAGGGCAGAGCAGGGCAATGAAGCTGGTGGAAGGCCTGAGGGGAGACCTCATTGCTATCTACAGCTACCTGAAAGGATGTTGTAGAGAGGCTGGTGCTGGTCTCTTCTCCCAGGTAATTAGTGATAGAAAAAGACTGAATAGCCTCACACTGTGACTGGGTAGGTTTAGACTGGACATTAGGAAAAAACTCTTCACAGAGAGAGTTGTTAGCCATTGGAATGTGCTGCCCAGGGAGGTGGTTCAGTCACCAACCCTGTGTTGGTGTGTGTTTAAATGTCATTTGGATGTGGTGCTTGGGCATATGGTTTAGGGGTGAACTTTTTAGAATAGGGTTATTGTTTGGACTTGGTGATCCTGAGGGTCATTTCCACCTGAATGTTTCTGTGATTCTGTGATCTTTCCCAGCTGATCTGATTCAAACGATTTTTTCCCCCTAAGTACTTTGTCATTATAGTTTTAAATATTTTGGTGCAATCCCATAATTTCATAATTAGTCCATGAACTCTTGTGTTGTGTGATGTATTTCTCCTGAGAAAACTGTTATCTTTGTGTTAATATAATGGAAGGATTATGCATAAGTTTTTTTCCTTGATCTTTAGAATTTCACTGGAAAATGCCATTTGGGAATGCATTGATTAGTTTTAATCTCAGAGCTGAATCATTAAATAACATGTATCTAGCTTAAACAATTATTTTACTCCTCTACTATTTTAAGTGGGTCATGAATAATTTGGCCTTAGAAATAATTAGGACACCAAAGTTAATGAATTTACCAC
This sequence comes from Picus viridis, assembly GCA_033816785.1. Taxonomy (NCBI): domain Eukaryota; kingdom Metazoa; phylum Chordata; class Aves; order Piciformes; family Picidae; genus Picus; species Picus viridis. The sequence continues at coordinate 9,315,731 of CM066566.1, forward strand.
ACAAGGACAACACGCTACATTTTTCATTACTGTTACTATGACCTGCATCAACAATTTAGTCCTTCTGCTTGTGAGCTTTAATGTATGCAATATCTAGTGGTTTAGGTCTTCACTATGGCTCTCTTTTTAATTCCACAGAGCAATCATGCACATGATTAAAGCTGTGTGATTAATGCTTCACAACATGCAAGCACTCTGACTGTTGCACCTATTATAGTATTTCATTGCAGTGATTTCATTTACTTGCAGGCTTAGGTGTTGCCAAATCCCAGCCTTTTTTCTTATATGAAACACTGGCATTACCCTCCCCCCCCAAACATATAGGAATCCATTGTTTGAGAAAAAACCCCAACCATGTAAAAGAATTCTGGTGGAGTCCAGCTGCCCAGAAAAACATTTGTTACAATTGCATTATCTGTTTTTCCCAGGTTTGATTGATTACCCTAATGCCTTTTCCTAAGGTCTATACTAATCTAACAGGAAGTCCAAATTCCACACTACATTTGAGATGATTTTTAGTGGGCATGACAGCGTTGGGTTGACAGTTGGACTTGATCTTTTGAGGTTGTTTCCAACCTTAATGATTCTATGATTCTGTGATGTTACTTTCCTGGGAAAATTATGCTATTCCCTGTTTTTTTGGGACCAGTCCTTTTACTGTGGTGCCCAGTCACAGGACAAGAGGTAACAGGCACAAACATAAACACAGGAAGTTCCATCTAAACATGAAGAGGAACTTCTTTACTTTGAAGTGTGGTGAAATGGGATGCCCAGAGAGGTCGTGAAGTCTCTGTCTCTGGGGTCATTTAAAAACCACCCAAACCCCACCCTGTACAACCTGCTCTAGGTGAATCTGATCTGGCAGGGGGTGGACTAGATGATCTTCAGAGGTCACTTCCAACTCCTATCATTCTGTGATTCCCCATAGTTTAAGAATATTTTTCTGATATCTGACTTTTCTATTTTGGAACTCTAAACTGATACCTGTGGACATTATGCTTTCTATTACACCCTGCATATCTGTTTTCTGCTTCTTTTGTGCACTGAAGCACAAAGCAAATAGTACAAAGAAGGCCACTGCATTGTTATGTTTTGGGTTAGGCATCTCAGAAACAGTAATCAAATGCTTACCTTTCAAGTGTTATTTTTTTTCACCCACTAAAGAATCCACAACTTCTCTGGGTAATCTGTTCCAATGTCTCACCACCCTTATCATAAAAACATTATTTTTATGTCCAATCACAACCTACCCTCTTCCAATTTAAAACTGAAGAGCCCTTGTCCTGTCACTACAGGCCTTGGTAAAAAGCTTCTCTCTGGTCTTTCTTACAAGCATGCTTTATATATTGAAGGGCTACAATGAGGTCTCCCTAGAGCTTTCTCTTTTCCAGGATGAACAGCCTCAACTCTCTCATCCTTTCTTCATAGGAGAGGTGTTCCAATCTTCTGATCACTTTTGTGGCCCTCCTCTGGATGTGCTTCAGCACAGGTCTGTCTTTTTTTATGCAATTTGGGCCCCTCAGCTGAATGCAGATCTCCAGGTGGGGTCTCACTAGAACAGAGTAGAGAGGCAGAATCACCACCTTTGACCTGCTGGGCAGCCTAGACTATAAATGGCATTATAGGCTGCAAGTGCATGTTGTTAGTTCACATCCAATTTTTCATCCTCCAGTACCACCAAGCTGTTCTCCACAGTGCTGCTCTTAATCCCTTCATCCATGAACCAGGGGTTTCCCCAACCCAAAGGCAGCACCTTGTGCTTGTTGTTGGCATGTATTAGGTTGTGGAGAAAATCATAGAATCAATAAGGTTGGAAAAGACCTCAAAAATCAAGTCCAACCTGTCACCCAACACCTCATGACTAACTAAACCATGGCTTCAAGTGCCACATCCAATCCCATTTTGAACATCTCCAGGGACAGTGATGCCACCACTTCCCTGGGCAGCACATTCCAATGGCTAACAACTCTCTCTGTGAGGAACTTTATTCTCACCTCGAGCCTAAACTTCCCATGGTACAGCTTGAGACTGTATCCTCTCGTTCTGGTGCTAGTTTCCTGGGAGAAGAGACCAACTCCCACCTGGCTACAGCCTCCCTTCAGGTAGTTGTAGACAGCAATGAGGTTCATCTCTCTCATGTTTGCTCAATCACTAAAGGAGCAGTCATGGCCTGCATCAGAAATAGTGTGGCCAGCAGGAGCAGGGAAGTCGTCGTGCCCCTGTACTCGGCACTGCTTAGGCCACCCCTTGAGTCCTGTGTCCAGTTCTGGGCCCCTCAATTTAAGAAGGATATTGAGACTCTTGAATGTGTCCAGAGAAGGGCAACGAGGCTGGGGAGAGGTCTTGAGCACATGCCCTACAAGGAGAGGCTGAGGGGAGCTGGGGTTGTTTAGCCTGGAGAAGAGGAGGCTCAGGGAGACCTTATTGCTCTCTACAACTACCTGAAGGGAGGCTGTAGCCAGGTGAGGGTTGGTCTCTTCTCCCAGGCAACCAGCACCAGAACAAGAGGACACAGTCTCAAGCTGCACCAGGGAAGTTTAGGCTTGAGGTGAGGAGAAAGTTCTTCACAGAAAGAGTGATTGGCCATTGGAATGTGCTGCCCAGGGAGGTGGTGGAGTCTTCCTCCCTAGAGGCGTTCAAAAAGGGACTGGATGTGGTGCTTGGTGCCATGGTTTAGTTAGTCATGAGGTGGTGGGTGATGGGTTGGACTTGATCTCTGAGGTCTTTTCCAACACTATTGATTCTGTGATTCTATGTCTAGCCTTGCACAGGACAAGAATGAAAAATATCTGCTGAACCTTAGCATTAAGAGGGATGGGGTTAGCGTCTGTGTTTGGCACTTGAATGTCTCAACTCCACCCAGTCCTGGGGAGGTGAATTTCATAGATTTAACATTAATATTCCCACATATCAGTTCCACCTGAAAAATAATATTTATCAAGTTCTTCTCTTAGAACACTCATATTCCAATGAAATGCCTTGAAACCACTGGCCAAAAATTGTGCATGAGGTACAATACTGTCTTGATGCAATTCATAAAAAATGACAACAGGGATGGATTTCTAACAGCAGTGAGGCAGCCCAAAAGCTTGGATCTTGACAGCAGCATCAATCAACCATGAAAAAATGGAAGTTATCACATTTTATAATACAGCAAATGTTGAAAAAAAAATCTAAAGAGAGAGTAAAAGGGAGAAAAAGCAGAGAGATACACTTGACACACCTTGACCATGAGATTGGTGATGCCCTGGAATGGGTTGTCCAGGGAGGTGGTTGGGGCCCCGTCCCTGGAGGTGTTTAAGACCAGGCTGGATGAGGTTCTGGCCAGCCTGATCTAGTGTGGGGTGTCCCTGCCCATGGCAGGGGGGTTGGAACTAGATGATCCTTGTGGTCCCTTCCAACCCTGACTGATACTATGATACTATGAAAAGAGCACCTGGTAGATTTTCAGAGGAATTTGGAGCTGGCTTAGCTCTTTGCAAATAATCCATTTTTAATCCCTGCAGGGCTTTTTTTGTTTGTTTGTTTGGGTTTGGTTTGGTTTGGTTTGGTTTTGGTTTGGTTTCATTTCGTTTTGGTTTTTGGTTTGGTTTCATTTTGCTTTGTTCTGTTTTGTTTTTTCCAGGGGGGCATGTCTTTTTGGCATAACACTACATAATAATAATCATCACTATCATATTCTTTAAGAGTTATATTAATTCAGCATTTAAAAATCTACTGCTCTTTGCCAAAGGCAGACAGCAAACCTCTATCAAGTCTATTGCCTCCACTTTGGTGTAGGTTGGTGCTGTTTGTTGATACTCAAACAGGCAGAAAAATATCCAGCATCATTCATGGATTTTGATAATTGGCATTTAATACTTAACAGCTTAAATCCAATTGATAAGAAACTTACAAAAAGACCTAAAATGAACTAACAAATTCACCTGGTCCAAACTCTGGCAATAAGCAATGACAACACTTTTAAAATACTTTGAACATCCACTGAAACATTTTACATGATATTGTGTAAAGGATTTTGCATACTTACGGTAACAGAAATGATTAATACTTTACTTTCTCTTGTTTGTTTTCTTTTTTCATCCTTAAAAAAAAAAAAAGTCAAGACAGGAGAGACTTTCTACAGCTTGTTGCTTCAGTGAGGGTTGTCAGTTGAGAACCTTCTGAGCAGTGGGCTCATGCAATAAAGATTACGAAAGCCACAAATTCCCACCTCTGGCAAATCAAAAGCAGCTGTCTTGACAGAAGCGTTAGCTGTAAATATGGTGACCCATGAATGCAAAACCTCTGTGCTGTTTCATAATTGTCTTAATTCTAGAGAATGGAATGGAATGGAATGGAATGGAATGGAATGGAATGGAATGGAATGGAATGGAATGGAATGGAATGGAAAAAAACGGGCTGGAAAAGACCTTCAAGATCATCGAGTCCAACCATTCACCCAACACCATCAACTAAACCATGACACCAAATGCCTCATCCAGTGGCTCTCCAGCCACTCTGACCCCAGCATCTAGCACTGCATGGGGTTGTGTGACCGGTTTAGGCTGTGCCTTTAAGAAAGGGACACTTTCTGAACACTCTGGCTGAATGTTTTGGTATAGAAATGAAAAACAACGATATGCTAATCCAATTTCATTGGTGGAACCCGGCTGTAAGTTCTGGCTTAGTCTTTCAGTCGGGGGGGGCAGTCAGTCTTCTTCTTCCCCCTGTACTGTGAGCTGGCCTGCTTTTCTCTCTGAAGCAACAGCTTGCTACGCAGGAACGATTCTTGCTAACCAGATAAGAGAAAACTAACTTTTGCATTCGCTTTGAGCTTTAACAAAGTTTTCCCCTTTAAATTACCTTCCTTTCTCTCTCTCTCTGACCCTTTTGGGAAAAAGGGGAGGTAGGGAGGAGAAGGGAGGGACAGGCCGAACCCCCTGGCCGCAGGGGGGTTGGGGAAAGGTTTCCTGTATTACATACATTGCTGTATGTTTCTGTATATATTGTAAATATTGTATGGTTTTGTACATATTCATTGCATTCCATATCTGCTTGTAAAATACAGCTTTCATCTGCTTCTCCGGCTGAGTTAGCTGTGGAATTCTTTTGTGTGTGTGGGGGAACCTTCCTACTCCACCACAGGTTGTTATGGACAAAGTGCAGCACCCGGCACTTGGACTTACTGAATGCCATCATGGGGTGCATGCTACTACAGCTCAGCCAAACTACATTTGGCTTTTCTTTGCCTATGCATAAAGTTTCAAAATTTGTACTATAAAACTGTCTTGTGCATCTTTTAGAATTTATACTACTATGAATGTTATCTGGCTTTTGCTGATAAGACACTTTGCAACTGAGGTTGCTTATAGTATATGTCATAAGGCTACAAATAGAAACAGATTTTAGTGTCTTTCCCAATTCTGTTTTGCTGTGAACAAAATGAGTTTTGTCATCTTTGATCTTTGGCAGTTTCCTCCTATTATCATTCATAAAGCAAAGAAAGCTGTATAGGACAGCTCCACATGCTCTACTGATAAAAAAAATCACCCAATGATTGCATAAAAGACTGAAAAATAACCCCAACAACTACAAGTCACTATAAAGTCTAGCAGCAAGGTGAACTTCTGAAAAATCTCACTTATGCCTTAAAACTTGAATTACAAATACTTACACATCATTTGACTTCTAGGAGACTATCAATGTACTAAATCTCAGAGAGAGCAGAAGAAACATTATTAAATTCTATTGCTGAGGCTTTACATAAGCTACAGGTAGATTTATAAAGAAGTGTTGCATGTAGAAAAGGAGAATAACAGCCTGCTAGGTACTTGACAGAGCTTTTCTACTACTTGACAGAGCTTTTCTACTGATGTGCCTTATTACCCATTTAGCACCTTTGCACTTGCATGTACCAATCTTTAAAGGGGCTGTCCTGATGTCTGCCTAACTCACAGGGCCCTGAGAATTTAATAGCTAATATTCGAAAAGTAGGTTTCAGTCAGGTGGGGGTCAGGCTCTTCTCCCAGGCTACTTGTGACAGGACAAGAGGCCTGAAGCTGTGCCAGGGGAGGTTTAGGTTGGATATTAGGAAGCACTTGCTGACAGAAAGGCTGATTAGGCACTGGGATGGACTGCCCAGGGAGGTGGTGGAGTCACCATCACTGGAGGTCTGTACAAAAAGCTTGGATGTGGCACTTGGTGTCCTGGTTTAGCTGATGTAGTGGTGTTAGGTCATAGGCTGGACTTGATGATCTCAGAGGTCTTTTCCAGCCTCAGTAATTCTGTGAATTCTGTGATTCTATCTTAGGGTAGCAAATTCTTGATAGATGTATCTGACTTGATTAGGAAGGGTACTAGAGCACACAGGGATAAGAATTAGGTGCCCAAAACCCTCTAAAATCTGTCGTTGGCACTGTATCTGTGTTCAGATTTAGGTACTTGCTTATACACTGTCTGAGACGAGGGCAGTGGTGATTTATGCTAAGTAACACAATATGTCATTTCAAAAAAAAACAACCCCAAAAAGTCATGCTACACTGTATAGAAGGAGAAAGTAAGGAATCTCATCTTCATGAACAGCAATTCATTTTTAGTTTCCTAGATTGTTCTATTTTTTCATTATACATCCCATTTGATACTAAACCTGAGCTGCTTCGAAACAGAAATATTTCCAAAAAGACTGGTTCCAACAACTAAGTTTTTTTATCCTATGTCAGGGTAGGAGTTGAGTCTAACTGATCTTCTGTAGCCCTTTTGTTCTATTTTCAAAGATGCCTACCCTATCTTTGAAGAACTTTCACTTCAGTTTGGCATACTAATAGCAGATTAATTGGCTCATGAAGTAAATCAACCATCTCTGACTCAAAAGAGAGCCAGATCCATGACCCTTCTAAATCTTGAATAGAAAATTAAGTGAACATCGAGTTTCTCCATGGAATATACTGTGGAAGATATGCTGTGAAAAAGAAATAAGATTTACACTCGGTGGGCCTTACGGAGCTTGTGATGACAGTCTCTGTGCTAACAGGAAAAGCTTTAGATGATACTATGCATTAATCATTGAAAACTTTGTGATGGATCATACTGCTGCTCTGAGACATATCAGTCAAGAATCATAGAATCACTGAGGTTGGAAAAGACCTTTAAGATCATCAAGTCCAACCATTAACATAGAACTGCCACATCCGCCACTAATCCATGTCCCTAAGCACCAAAACTATGTGTCTTTTAAATGCCTCCAGGGATGGTTGCACCTTCACTTTCCTGAGTAGCCTGGACCGATACTCAACAAACTTCTCTGTGAAGAAATATTTCTTAATATTCAATCTAAACCTCCTCTGGCACAACTCGAGGCCATTTCCTCTCCTATTACTGGTTACTTGGGAGAAGGGACTGATCCACAGCTCACTACAAATACTTTTCAGATTGTTACAGCTAGAGTAATCAGGTATCCCCTCACCCTCCTTTTCTCCAGGCTAAACATCCATAGTTACCTCAGCAGCCCCTCATAAGACTTCTGCTTTAGACCCTTCAGCTTTGATTTCCTTCCTTGGACCTGCTCCATCATCAGTGTCCTTCTTGTAGAGAGGAAACCAAAGCCAAACACAGTACTGGAGGTGCTTAATTCAGACACATATGGGCAGAAGTAAAGGTAATCTCAAAGTCCCAAAACCATGTATCAAATCACTCTAACTAAAACTGGAACACACTGAAGATCTCATAAATTCCAGTCTGATTACTAGATTATTAGGCACCATTTCCCATTATGTAATTAATTTCATCTCACTTCATATTCAGATAAAAAAACGAACAAGAATATATTTGACAAAGAGTATTTCACACATGCACAGTAGAAATTGCCACAGGGAAGAATCATTGTATGATTAGAATTAGGTTTTGTCTAAAGCTTTGCACACAGCAGATAAAAGGCTGTAGTTGCAATACTTGCTGCTATGCAAGTAGGAAAGATTTATTTTGTTCCACTATAGTCCTTACCTCTCACTTAGACAATGAACACCACCTCCTGATAATATTGCCTTTTCCTATAGCCAAGAAATAATATAACAGTATCATTCTCTGTGGGAATATACCATGAGTAATTCCAATTAATTGTTCTTTTACTTGGGGTTTGGTTTAAATTCTGGTTTAAACCTGGATATTCTCATTACTAATGAATCATGTAGTGCTTCCTATTTGCTCCTGAATTCTTAGATTCAGTACATTTTGTGGCAATGAGTAATTCCCTTCCCTGGGGTTGTTTAGCCCAGAGAAGAGGAGGCTCAGAGGAGACCTTATTGCTGTCTACAACTGCCTGAAGGGAGGTTGTAGCCAGGTGGGGGCTGGTCTCTTCTCCCAGGCAACCAGCAACAGAACAAGAGGACACAGTCTCAAGCTGTGCCAGGGGAGGTTTAGGCTGGATGTTAGGAAGAAATTCTTCACAGAAAGTGATTGGCCATTGGAATGTGCTGCCCAGGGAGGTGGTGGAGTCACCATCACTGGAGATGTTTAGGAAGAGACTGGATGGGGCACTTGATGCCATGGTTTAGTTGATCAGATAGTGTTGGGTGATAGGTTGGATCTCAAAGGTCCTTTCCAACCTGGTCTATTCTATTCTATTCTATTCTATTCTATTCTATTCTATTCTATTCTATTCTATTCTATTCTATTCTACTCTATTCTATTCTACATCTTTTTTCAATATCAGCTTTACTTTTCTGCAGCTATGTTTGCCCTGGTGTTTCCAGAAGCCCTGAAAATTTACCCCAGAACATGATATCAAATACAGATTGGATACAGGAAAAAAAAAAAAAAAAAAAAGGCATGAGCATTATATTCTTCTCTTGTACATAATAATGCTCCAAGCATGAGAAAGAAAGTAGCTTATTAATGTCATCTGAAGTCTAAGAGTTTTAAGAGATGGTCCAACCTGGTATCACATTCTATTCCTCTTTTAAGCTGAACAGTCTGTCTTCTCAGATGTAATGCTGCCAATCTGTCCTTTCCATTTTCTCTTACAGCCAGTCTAATTTTTTATGTATCTCATGCCCTTTGGGTCTAAATCTGCTTAGTAGTACTTAGAAGCCAAGTTTCTAGGTGCCTTTGAAATGCTAGAGAAAAGAAAGCCAGATTGTCCAGGGTTCCATTTACCTCGTATCTATTTTAAAAGAGCATTAAATCAAGGATTTAAAGCACCCTGGTTAATTACTACTTGCTATAGCTAATTATAGAACAAGATAGCAAAATAGTCTACTGAGTCATTGGGATAGACCTTGCAAAGATTTGATCTTCTGCAATGCTATGTCTTGAATTTAAAGCTGAACAAAAAATTCAAATTTATGATCTGTACTGACCACTGGGGCCTTTGGGCTCAGGGCCAACACCTGTGCTCATAGAATAATCATCTCCTGCCTTCTAAGAGATTTCTGAGCACTGAAAAAATAGTGGATATTGGGACAGAAGACCTAATAGCTACAGCATTAATGTGAGATAGAAACAGAGAATTTAATTGCCTACTTTATCACACACTTGCTTATGTCACACAAGGCAACTCAACTAGTGCCATTTGCGGTGTCTATACTGAACCTGCACTGCCTGATCAGAGCAGGATCACATGCTCACATACTCTGCAGACCTGGTTCTAGGTATCTACCTTGTCCTTGTAAGCAACCAAAATGAGAATTGACTAAAAATCCCGCTTTGCTTTGTAAATGATAAATCAGGCTCCCCTGCACGCATAATATTAGGCCTGTCCTGTCACTGCAAAGGCAGGCAGGAAATAAGAAAATGGCCAGAGCCGTGGTTCTGGGGCAGATCTGCTGTCACTGCAAATTATAGTGCCTTGAGATGCACTTTACAATGCAGATGTATTAGAAATTTTCCTACAGTGTGCAGCAGCTGCCTTAGCCTAAGCCTGCCCCTTGCATGACTCATGAATAACAGTCAGTCAGTTGGTAAATCTGCTTTCACATAAAGGTGCACACAGAGCCTGTGTTTTCCAGTTCCCTTTCTATGTAATACTGGCAGGTTAGAATTAATTATGCCTAACAGAGGGACAATGGGGATGAACATATTTTGAAAATGGCCCAAATACTATTTTAGATGGGAACTATAAGTATACTAATGGTAACTGCAGAAGTTCCACATAGTATATTACATACAAAATACTAATGGCAAGATTCAGTGCTACAGGCTGGGGACAGAGTGGTTGGAAAGCAGCCAGAAAGAAAGGGACCTGGGGAAACTTGTTGACAGTAGGCTGAACATGAGCCAGCACTGTGCCCAGGCAGCCAAGAAGGCCATTGGTATCCTGGCAAGTGTCAGGAATAGCGTGGCCAGCAGGACCAGGGAAGTCATTCTGCCCCTGTACTCACCACTGGTTAGGCCATACCTTGGATACTGTGTCGAGTTCTGGGCCCCTCAGTTTAGGAAGGATGTTGAGTTGCTGGAATGTGTCCAGAGAAGGGCAACAAAGCTGGTGAGGGGCTTGGAGCACAAACCCTATGAGGAGAGGCTGAGGGAGCTGGGGTTGTTTAGATCGGAGAAGAGGAGGCTCAGGGGAGACCTTATTGCTGTCTACAACTACCTGAAGAGGAGGTTGTATCCAGGTGGGGGTTGCTCTCTTCTCCCAGGCAGCCAGCACCAAAACAAGAGGACCTCAAGCTGTGCCAGGGCAGGTTTAGGCTTGAGGTGAGGAGAAAGTTCTTCAGAGAAAGAGTGATTTGCCATTGGAATGTACTGCCCAGGGAAGTGGTGGAGTCACCATCCCTGGAGGTGTTCAAAGAGGGATTGGACGTAGCACTTGAAGCCATGGTTTAGTTAGTCATGAGGTTGGACTTGACGATCTCTGAGGTCTATTCCAGCCTTACTGATTCTATGATTCTTCATTATTAATTTTATTATTAATAAAAAAATAACTATAGTCAGTTACAATACATTATCTTCAAATATAAATATTTGCATAATGGTCCAGAAGGAAATCTAACTTTTCTGAAATGCATCCAGATGGTGTCATCTCTAAAGAATTTAAAAAATAATATTTATAGTTGGTAGAATCAAATCTTCAACTTCTATATGTATATTCTCCAGTACTTACAACCCTGAAAACATAGACATCACAATCATAATATTGATTACCAAAAAAAGACCCCACCAAAACTCCCCACAATTGTTCTTTTCCATTCACTTGGACAGTTCATCCATGACAGCCTTTCCATAAGCAATAAGATTAGGTCTTCAAGTAATAAAAGATGAAACACTGATGATTTTGTGAATGGAAGACAGGAGAGGAATAGAATAGAATAGAATAGAATAGAATAGAATAGAATAGAATAGAATAGAATAGACCAGACCTTTGAGATCATTAAGTCCAACCTATCATCCAACACCATCTAATCAACTAAACCATGGCACCAAGCACCCTATCCAGTCTCTTCCTAAACACCTCCAGTGATGGTGACTCCAACACCTCCCTAGGCAACCCATTCCAATGGCCAATCACTCTTTCTATGAAGAACTTCTCCCTAACATCCAGCCTAAACCTCCCCTGGTGCAGCTTGAGACTGTGTCCTCTTGTTCTGTTGGTGGTTGCCTGGGAGAAGAGACCAACCCCCACCTGGCTACAACCTCCCTTCAGGTGGTTGTAGACAGCAAGAAGGTCTCCCCTGAGCCTGCTCTTCTCCAGGCTAAGCAACCCCAGCTCCCTCAGTCTCTCCTCACAGGGCTTGTGCTCCAAACCCCTCGCCAGCTTTGTTTCCTTTCTCTGGACACATTCCAGCAACTCAACATCTTTCCTAAACTGAGGGGCCCAGCACTGGACACAGGACTCAAGGTGTGACCTTACTGGTGTTGAGTACAGGGGCAAATGGAGGGCTACAAGGTCTTCTTTAAAGTCAGCGATAGGCATTTGATCAGATAAATCCAAACAAATCAAGTTTGTAAGTGCCTGTTCTTTAGCAAATACTTAATTTGTCAGTGCTAACTTAACCTAGGAGCCTATTACTAATCACATTATTTCACCTGACTCTCGATTAGCCCCACATTTTTGGCTAAGGGAATGGTAATGCACGGTGCTGAGTATGGTTGCTGTGTTATTAAAGGATTAATGGCCTGATTGACAGACCACTGAAATGAGGTTGGGATTTGGATTAAATACTAACAAAATATGTATTGAGGAAATTTGTTATATGTGATTTCATCTTGGTCCATAATTAAATTGAATTTTATATTTCTTCCTCTGTGGATAACCCCTGATGATTTATAGCAAGATATCCAAGAGCTCCTTTTCTTCTGTGTTTTTTGGAGCAGAGCTCATTTTGCAGCAGATGACACATGAAGAAAGAGCTGGGCCATGTAAAAGCAATCAAATACAGCCACAAGATAGGAATTTTCAGTTGTCTAGGAATAGTTTTTTCCTTTAATCTAAAAGAAGTGATGTACCATATGAGCCTTATAATGATGATAAAAGGGAGCTGGGGTTGCTTAGCCTAGAGAAGAGAAGGTTCAGGGGAGACCTTATTGCTGTCTACAACTACCTGAAGGGAGGTTGCAGCCAGGTGGGAGTTGGTCCCTTCTCCCATGCAACCAGCACTGTGGAGTGCTCCACCAGTGGTGGAGTCACCATCACTGGAGGTGTTTAGGAGGAGACTTGGTGGTGTGCTTGGTGCCATGGTTTAGTTGATTCGATGGTGTTGGATGATTGGTTGGATACGATGATCTTGAAGTTCTCTTCCAACCTGGTCTATCCTATCCTATCCTATCCTATCCTATCCTATCCTATCCTATCCTATCCTATCCTATCCTATCCTATCCTATCCTATTCTAAAAAGATAACCCTCCCCAGTATAAAACCAAGTTGCTTTTCAATTACTGTAAACCTCATTAGAATTTAGTTTTGGTTTTGGATATGTTTTATAGAAATGAAAAAGCTTCATGTGAAACCTTTATGGGAACCTTTAATGGAATGAAGCCGGAGGTGGGGAGATTCAGGCTGGACATGAGGAGGAAGTTCTTCACCATGAGAGTGGTGAAGCCATGGAATGGGTTGTCCAGGAAGGTGGTTGAGGCCCCGTCCCTGGAGGTGTTTAAGCCCAGGCTGGATGAGGCTCTGGCCAGCCTGATCTAGTGTGGGGTGTCCCTGCCCATGGCAGGGGGGTTGGAACTAGATGATCCTTGTGGTCCCTTCCAACCCTGACTGATACTATGATACTACGATAACATGACGATGATACAGTGTTCTGATTCTGAATCACATCCTTTCTTTAATGAATCAAATGCAGAGTGGGAAACACAAAGTAAAATGCTGAGAAAAAAAAAAAGTCACTAATTATAAGTTCACCAATGTACTAAGTGGAAATAAAATTAATCAAACCTTTAAAAAATGTCATCTTATTAAATAAATGGATGCCATGAAACAACTGATGATGATCTTTGAGGTCTCTTCCAACCTTAGTAATACTGTGATACTGTAACTGCATTAACCAAAGAGAGCATAGAAAGTGTTAGAAAGGCCAAACATGGAGATCACAGTATTTGGAACGTCTGCCCTTTATACCTTTTATACTACAAACGGGAGGGATGAAGGGGCAACACTCAAAGGCTAAGGATGCAGTCTCTGCACAAAACCAGCAAAGAAAGAGTATGCAGGAGATGACAGCATTTGGATAAAAGCCAGTCATATAAAGATATCAGCACAAAATAATAGAAGAGACTGGCAGACATCCCAAATCAATTAAGGGAGATTACTACAGCACAGGCCAACATACTTGCTTTCAGAAAGCCTAAGATGTGGATAACAAAATTCAAGAACAGGTACAAGGAAAAAAAAAAAAAAAAAAAGGGAGAAAAAAAAAGGAGAAAAGAAAAAGGGGAAAAAATGTGAATTTGGGCAGGTAGGAGGAAAATGAAGGCAATTACAATTATAAATCAAAGGAAGGCATAAATGCGCTGTGATTTCACTATCTCTTTTTGACTCCTCTATATGACCTACACAAGGGTCTCAAATTACTGATTAAAGACTGTACCTAAGATGGTAATTCAGTGGGTGTGGAACATACTGAGAAACCTCATCCTGCAAAAAAAAAAAAAAAAGGCAGACTGTCATTTGAGGTTCAGTATTCCTGAACACAAATTGGTGTAAGCTCCAAAGAGCTTAACCTACTCAAACTGTGAGATAGTCTTACCAAACCAGATGTGTCTTACATGATGGTCTTCCATTTTTAGATGAATAATGTTTAAAGCAGAGTAATTAAAAAAAAATATAAATAAACTCACAAAAAAGTTCTGTTTGCAAATAAACTCAAGGCTATTTCATCACTCCCTTGGGAAGGGAAAAATGATCACCTTGGGTATCTTGCAAATTCAGATAAAGGTAAACTAACCCATAAATAGCATAGAATAGATAAGATAGAATAGAATAGAAAGAGAATAGAATAGAATAGAATAGAATAGAATAGAATAGAATAGAATAGAATAGAATAGAATAGAATAGAATAGAATAAACCAGGTAGGAAAAGACCTTTGAGATCATCGAGTCCAACCTATCACCCAACACTATCTAATCAACTAAACCATGGCACCAAGCACCTCATCCAGTCTCTTCCTAAACACCTCCAGTGATGGTGACTCCACCACCTCCCTGGGCAGCACATTGCAATGGCAAATCACTCTTTCTATGAAGAACTTCTTCCTAATGGCTAGCCTAAACCTCCCCTGGTGCAGCTTGAGACTGTGTCCTCTTGTTCTGGTGCTGGTTGCCTGGGAGAAGAGACCAACCCCCACCTGGCTACAACCTCTTTTCAGGTAGTTGTAGACAGAAAATGCTGTGTATGGTACTTCAACAGACATTGGGGAGTAATAACCCCATATATCAGAACAGATTAGGGGTTGACCTGTTGGAAAGCAGCCCTGCAGAGAAAGACCTTGGAGTCCTGGTGGATTGCAAGTTCACCATGAGCCAGCAATATGCCCTGGTGGTCAAAAAGGCCAATGATATTGTGGGGTGTACTAAGAAGAGTGTGACCAGGAGGTCGAGGGATGTTATCCTCCCCATCTGTTCTTCACAGGTGAGGCTGCATCTGGAGTATTGTGTCAGTTCTGTGTTCCCCAGTTCAAGAGAGACATGAAACTACTGGAGAGATTCCAACAAAGGGCCACAAAGATGATTATGAGACTGGAGCATTTCTCTTATGAGGAGAGGCTGAGACCTGGGCTCTTTAGCCTGGAAAACACAAGACTGAGAAGGGTATTTTTCAGTGTACATAAATATGTAAAGGGTGAAGGTCAAAAGAATGGGTCTAGGATCTTTTCAGTGTTGCCTAGTGATAAGACAAGGGGCAATGGGTACAAACTTGAACATATTCACTTATGGAAAAAATGCGTTTACTTTGAGGGTGATGGAGCACTGAAACAAGCTTCCCAGAGAGGTTGTGAGATCTCCTTCTCTGACAACTTTCAAAACCTGTCTGGATGTGTTCCTGTGCAACCTGATCTAGGCAAACCTGCTTTTGCAGGGAGGTTGGACTAGATGATTTCCAGAGGTTCCTCCCAACCCCTACCATTCTCTGATTATGTGATTCTGTAATAATTGATTACTTGGGCTACAGCTTACTAACTACTTCCTTGGGCAACAGCTGGTGGCAAGAAATCACATGGAGACTGTATCTGAAAGTACACATCAATTGACAGCACATAAGAATATTAAAATCATCTACAGTTTAACTTTTATCAGTAACAAACTAACATTCATGATTCAGTTCTTTAAATCATAGCTTTATGCAATTATGGCCTAAATTCCAAGCTAAGAAACCCTGTCTTCATAGAATCATAGAATCAATAAGGTTGGTAAAGACCTCAGAGATCATCAAGTCCAATCTGTCACCCAACACATTAATCCTTTGATTATTTTTTTTCTTTATGTTTCTCAAATATCTAATATAAGAGCAAAGTTTCTCATTTTGTATCTAAACTCTCTTTACAGTAATTAAAGTGTAACAGACTTAGAAGGGAATTGTCAGGCAAATAGAAATTGTCCCTTACACTTCATTTGCTTTTTCTTCTGTGCCTTCTGCCACAGAATTTAGAAGAATGCATCATTATTCCTTCTGTAGAGAGTCATTATCCTTACTTGGTTTATCAAACCACTGATAAAATATGGTACAGAAATGGTCAGACTGTAAATCATGACTTGGCTACCTGCTTCACAGCCATGGAGCTAGGTTAACGGAACTGAGTTCCTTTTCATCACTGACTAGATCTGATGATGAACATGTAATAGGGTCTCTCTCTACTGAAAATATATTAGAAGAAGGTGCATACAAAAAACCAAACAAATAGTAAGCAACTAGAACTACATAAACAGAGAAAAGTGTGGGCTGTAAGAATGCAGTCAAGATAAGTGCATAACATCCCGTACAGGATTTTACACAAACACCACCGTTTTCAATTACATAAATTATTTCTTTTAAAACTCTGAGGTTTGATCAAAAAAAACATTGTTTAAATGCTGCCTGGATGCCAGGTGCCCACAAAAGTTGCTGTCACTTACCTCCTATTCTAGACAGGTTAGACAAAATGTCCTGCATCTGGGGCATGGCAATCCCAGGCACCAATATAGGCTGGGCTTGAGAGCAGCTCTGAAGGAAAGCACTTGGGGGTGCTGGTAGATGAGAAGCTGAATATGAGCCACCAGTGTGCACTTGCAGCCCAGAAAGCCAATCACATCCTGGGCTGCATCAAGAGAAGCAGGTCAAGGGAGGAGATTCTCCCCCTTTACTCCATTCTGGTGAGACCCCACCTGGAGTACTGCATCCAGTTCTGGAGCACTGCATCTAGTTCTGGAGCCCTGCATCCAGTTCTAGAGCCCTCCATCCAGTTCTAGAGCCCTATTACAGCAAGGATCTGGATGTCCTGGAGTGCATCCAGAGAAGGGCCACGAGGATGATCAGAGGGCTGGAGCACCTCTCCTATGAGGACAGACTGAGAGAGTTGGGGCTGTTCAGTCTGGAGAAGAGAAGGCTCCAAGGAGACCTCATTGTGGCCTTTCAGTATCTTAAGGGGACCTACAAGAAAGCTGGGGAGGGACTTTTAGGGTGTCAGGTAGTGACAAGACCAAGGGAAATGGAGCAAAACAAGAAGTGGGTCAATTCAGATTTGACGTCAGGAAGAAATTCTTCCCCATGAGGGTGGTGAGACACTGGAACAGGTTGCCCAGGAAGGTGGCAGAAGCCCCATCCATGGAAGTTTTTAAGGCCAGGCTGGATGTGGCTCTGAGCAACCTGATGTAGTGTGAGGTGTCCCTGGCAGGGGGAGTGGAACTAGATGATCCTTGAGGTCCCTTCCAACCCTAACAATTCTATGATTCTATGAAATATAACAAAGACCTATGCCAAAATAACAAGGGGAAGATCACTTTGCAATTATCATCACAGGCAGTTTATTACAAATCAAATCAGAGGAGGATAATGAGAAATAAAACCAAATCTTAAGCCCCGCTTTTCCCTCCACCCCTCCCTTCTTTGGGGCTTAATTTACTTCAGATTTTCTCTACTTCCTCCCCTTCAGCAGTGCAGAAGGACAGAGAATGGAGGTTGCGGTTAGTTCATAACAACTCTTCTGTTCCTTCCTCCTCAGAGGGAGGATCCCTCACATTCTTCTCTTGCTCCAGCATGGGGTCTCTTTCACAGCAGACAGTCTTCCACAAACTTCTCAAAAATACAAATCCTTCCCACAGGCTTCATAAACTGTTCCAGCATAAGTCCCTCGCACGGGCTGTATTTTCTTCAGAAAGACTGCTCCACTCTGCGTCCACCACAGGATCCACAGATACTACCAGGAGCCTGCTCCAGCACAGGCTTCCCATAGGGTCACAAGTTCCTTTGGGCATCCACCTGCAGCACCATGGGGCTGTCCACAGATTGCAGGTGGGTATCTGCTCCACCATTAAGCTCCATGTGCTGCAGGGTGACAGCTGGCCTCAATATGGTCTTCACCACAGGCTGCAGGGGAGTCACCTTCATTGGAGATGTTCAGGAGGAGACTTGATGGGGTGCTTGGTGCCAGGGTTTAGTTGTTTAGGTGGGTTGGATTGGTTGATGGGTTGGACACGATGATCTTGAAGGTCTCTTCCAACCTGGTGCATTGCATCTATTGTATCTTCTCCCTCCTTCTTCACTGACCTTGGTGTCTGAAGAGCTGTTTCTCTCCTATATTCTCAATCCTCTCTTCAGCTACAGTTGCCCAGCTGCACAGCAGTTTTTTTCTCCTTCTTAAATATATATGGTGTGCTACCACCATTTCTGATGGGCATAGCCTTGGCCAGTGGTGGGTCCATCTTGAAGCTAGCTGCATTAGCTCTGTTGGACACAGAGGAAAGTTCCAGCAGCCTTTCACAGAAACCACCCCTGTAGCCCCCCACTACCAAACCTTGCCACACAAACCCAATGTAAATCTTTCATGAAATCTGCAGTAAATGTCTTTTATCTCTTTTTATCCAAGATAGAGACCAGCAAGTTCTACAAATTGCTTTTTCATATTTCAGTAACTCAACTAATTTTGTTCCAGATTAGTTTTCTTTGACAACTGACTGCAGACCAGAGCAGCAGATTCCTGAAGCTTTAAGCAAGGGTGTTGCTTTCACAGCTAAAATATTTGTAGGTTTCTTCAGGGGAGCTTTTGCATGGTGTCTTAGGCTTGCACCAGCATCATGATGTGTGGTCTAAAAGAGCTGTCAGCATACAGCAATCACTGTGTGGCTTGTCACTTTCTGGCCATGCAGATTTGCACAGGGTAAATCCAGATGTCAGATTGACAAATACAATTCATTCCCACCTCCACTGGCTTTTGATAAAGGACAGCTGCCAGTACAACTATACAAATTGCAGATCTCTCTAAAACATCTTTCTAATGCAGTCAGAAGTCCCATAGTCCTTATTTAAACTATGGGTGGGGAATGATAGCATTGCAAATACGCCTAGTTGTGTGCTGAATTGGTCAGTGTTAATGAAATGACTACAAAGTTCATGGTCCATTTCTCCTCCCTTCCCCAGAAAATGTGCAGCTGCAGTAGACACACAATGTTAATGCCTGGATGTGCACTGTGGCTGCCAATGATGTAGTCTTCTGAAAATCAGGTTTCCAAAATTAGTAAGCAATTTTGGAAGCACAGATTTAAATCAGTTTTCTGGTGTCCTGCAGTAAACTGACTCATATCAGGCTTGAAATTCATGTTTCCAAATTCCATTTCCAGTACGTTAGAGGATAATGCTTTCTTACACACTTTGTGGTGGGTTCACAATGGTTAATAAGAAGCCCACGTGATTTGCTCTTGCTTGATGACAGTTTCTGTTGTGATACAGACAGAGTGATCCTACAGCAGAGCTTTTAATGCCTGATCCTGATGAATTCCAGGGCAGCTTCTAAGCAAACAAAGGGCAGATGAAATTAAGTTAGGAAGGAAAGGCAATGGTAGCTGAGCCAGTGGTGAGACTGAATGTGCTGGGTTCTGCACATTGGCCACAGCAACCCCATGCAGTGCTACAGGCTGGGGTCAGAGTGGCTGGAGAGCGGCCAGGCAGAGAGGGACCTGGGGGTACTGGTCGATGGGAGGCTGAACATGAGCCTGCAGTGTGCCCAGGCAGCCAAGAGGGCAAATGGCATCCTGGCCTGCATCAGGAACAGTGTGGCCAGCTTGCCAGTGTGCCAGGAGCAGGGAGGTCATTCTGCCCCTGTACACTGCACTGGTTAGGCTGCACCTCAAGTCCTGTGTCCAGTTGTGGGCCCCTCAGTTTAGGAAGGATGTTGAGTTGCTGGAACGTGTCCAGAGAAGGGCAACGAAGTTGGTGAGGGGTTTGGAACACAAGCCCTATGAGGAGAGGAGGAGACTCAGGGGTGACCTTATTGCTCTCTACAAGTATCTGAAGGGAGGTTGTAGCCAGGCAGAGGTTGGTCTCTTCTCCCAGGCAGCCAGCACCAGAACAAGAGGACACAGTCTCAGGCTGCGCCAGGCAGGTTTAGGCTGGATGTTAGGAAGAAGTTCTGTACAGAGAGAGTGATTGGCCATTGGAATGGGCTCCCCGGGGAGGTGGTGGAGTCACCTTCATTGGAGGTGTTCAGGAGGAGACTTGATGGGGTGCTTGGTGCCATGGTTTAGTTGTTTAGCTGGGTTGGATTGGTTGATGGGTTGGATGCGATGATCTTGAAGGTCTCTTCCAACCTGGTTTATTCTATTTCTATTCTACTGAATGCGATGATCATAAATAGGCTAACAATATTCAATAAGCAGAACAATTAATACAACTATTAATAACTTTATTAATCACAAAAATCCCGTGGAAAATATTAATAAAACCTATTTACTGGTTTGAAATATTCGGTTGTGAAACAGATATCTCACCAGCAGGAACAAATAACAATGTAAACAATACATACATAAATCCAGAAACAACAAACAGCACTCTAAGGGAAAAAAAAGGGAACATCGGCAACGAAGCCAGAGATTGCCCACAAGGTGGGGGAACTCCAGAATTCCCTAGGGCAACAGACCTTCAATAGATGCTTGTAAAAATCAGATCTTGTAATCACTCACTGATGCTGCTATCCCGTGGCACACGTGGGGATTTAAACAAAACCAAAATGGTGTTGACCACGTGGAACCTGCAGGAGCGCAGTTTTCACTTTCTGTTGGTGTCTGCAGCTTGCTGCTAAGACACCTTCAGGACTTATCTCCAAGGGTTTTGTAGCTGAAAGCCTTGTTCAGCCTACTGTCAACCAGTTTCTCCAGGTCCCTTTCTGCCTGGCCGCTCTCCCGTCACTCTGCCCCCAGCCTGTAGCGCTGCATGGGGTTGTTGTGGCCAATGTGCAGAACCCAGCTCTTAGATGTTAAATCTCATGCACTTGGACTCTGCACATCTGCCCAGCTGTCAGAAACCTGGTCTATGCTATCAGTGTAGAAACACAAACACGCACATGTAGAAACCCTTTCACTGCTGTAATAATTCTGTTTTCTTTTCCATCCATCTCCTGTCCCACTAATTTCCTAACTTTCAACTATGCAGCAAATGAAATAAAGGTTCTACATACTATCTCCCTTTGGACTATAAAATCATGATTCATCTTCTCTATTACAGAATCATAGAATCTTCAAATGTTTTGAGTTGGAAGGGACCTGAAAAAAATCCAACCCTTCTGCCCTGGGCAGGAATACCTATCACTAGACCAGACTGCTCAAAGTCCTGTCCAACCTGATCTTAAACACCTCCAGGGAGGGTCATCCACAACTTGTCTGTGCAACCTGTTCTGGTGTCTCAACACCCTTACAGACTGTAAATGGAGCCTATGGTTTCTACATCAAATTCATCCTTCCAAGTTTTCTTTGTCATTCTAAATTGTGTATTTTAAAGTCTAAGTTTAGAGCAGATTATTCCTACACTTGCTTGTACAGTACATCAGCACTTTAAAATGCCCACAATGACTGTAGGTGTGCACAAATATTTCTTTAGTTTGTCTTTTTTCATTGCATGCTTTTATCTCATCCTGTCACTCCAGTGGCCTGGGAAGGCTTTGATATTTAATTTAGAAAGCAGTTCTGAATGAAAATGGAGCTAGATAAATGACAAAATATATTTTACTGTACATGCTACTTCCTAGGAATCCATTGAATTAATATGCTTTGTTGGGTTCTCCCCCAGGAGACTGATTTAGTCTAATGATAGTGCAAGGTCATTAGCACAGTATCAGCATAAATTCTGCTTAACCACTGCCAGGTGGTTAACTAGTTTATGTTAATGTGTTGTGTGCATAAACTGTGAACTCAACTCCTCTGTATGACAATGTGATCTGAAGAAAGAGTTGGGCAGCCCGAGTGTGTTACCATGAATTTGGATGCAGAGATAAATTATTCTCACTGCTGCCCCTAAAATAAACTGAAGACTCATGTGTTGCCATCTAAAGCAGATGAAAAGCATTTTATCTTAACAAGCTGATTTACAAATTGTATATATCTAAAAGAAGAAAAGATACATACACTTAATGTTGCTTATGTATTGCACTCTGTTGTATATGAGCTCTGTTTTCATTATGATGTAAAAGTACCTTCCCTGAAAAAAAATCAATTTTAAGCACAGAGTACACTTTAAGATGCACAAAGATGAGTGCAAGGTCATCCACTTAGGTCAGGGCAATCCCCAATATCAATACAGCCTGGAGGAGTGAATGGATTTGGAACAGCTCTGCAGAGAAGTACTTGGAAGTACTGCTGGATGAAAAGCTGGACATAAGCAAACAGTGTGTGCTCACAATCTAGAAAACCAACCTTATCCTGGGCTGCATCAAAAGACCAGCATGGCTAGTAGGTTGAGGGAGGTGATTGGCTCCTCTACTCCACTGTGAGACCCCACCTGAAGTGTTGTGCATAACTCCAGAGTTCTCAGTACAAGACAGACACGGACCTGTTGGAGCAGGTACAGAGAAAAGCTGTGCAAATTATCAGAGGGATGGAATATCTCTCCTACGAGGAAAGGCTGAAAGAGTTGGGATTGATCATCATGGAGAAAAGAAGGCTCTGGGGAGATGTTATTTTGGCCCTTCAAATTATATGAAGTGGACTTATAAAGAAAGATGGAAAGAGACCTTTTCCCAGGGCCTGTAGTGACAGGATAAGGAGCAATGGTTTCAAACAGAAAAGAGGATGGGTTTGGCTTGGATGTGAGGAAGAAATTTTTTACAATGACTGTTGTGAGATGCTGGAACAGGTTTCCCAGAGAAAGTTGTGGATGCCCCCATGACTGGAAATGTTCAAGGTCATGTTGGCAGGGCTTTTAGCAACTTGTTCTACTGAAAGATATCCTTGCCCATGGCAGGAGGATTGTAAATTGATAATCTTTAAAGATATTTTCCAACCCAAGCCATTGTATACATGCCATATAAGCTGTATACAACCATGCAGGCTCCCAGAGGCAGAGTTTTGAGACTCAAAGCTCTGCAATTCTGACCCTTATGTTCTGCATTTGTCCACTTAATGGTGTCCACTCACTGATTCTGAAATGACTGAAAAGGCCTCATTTTTTTAATATTAGTGAAATATGGGTATGTCATGAGGAAGTATGAAAATTTAGAATATATAATATTGAATTAACCAGGTTGGAAAAGACCTTTGAGATCATCGAGTCCAACCTATCATCCAACACTATCTAATCAACTAAACCATGGCACCAAACACCCTATCCAGTCTCTTCCTAAACACCTCCAGTGATGGTGACTCCACCACCTCCCTGGGCAGCACATTCCAATGGCCAATCACTCTTTCTGTGAAGAACTTCTTTCTGACATCCAGCCTAAACCTCCCCTGGCACAGTTTGAGACTGTGTCCTCTTGTTCTGGTGCTGGTTGCCTGGGAGAAGAGACCAGCCCCACCTGGCTACAACCTCCCTTCAGGTAGTTGTAGAGAGCAATAAGGTGTCCTCTTTTCACTTTGCAAATACACAACCACACACAATACTAAGCTATTGAGCAGTGGAAAAGTGCTTCTCCCTTGTGCATTGTACATTTCTTACTACAAGCCTGAAATTTCCCTGTTCATAAAACAGCACTGGAAAATTCTTGAGCTGGAAAGTACAGTCAAAAATAAGGCTGAAGTTTATGGATGAGCAGTATTCAGAAAGTATCTCCATTGCACACGTGCACCCAGACCCCAAAGAGGTATGAAATTACCCATGAAGGAAAGAAAGACGCAAAAGCTTGGAGTCATGGCTCAGCAGTTTTGGAACATTGTTGACAAGATGATTAAGTGGTGCCTGTAAAATGAAGACTATGGATGAAAGGCAAGCTGTACCTCAGAAGCATATAACTCAGGAGGACAAGGAAAAAAAATACATAACTAAAAAGTTTCTTTATAAAATGATGAAATTATTACAATGAACTGATGGTCTAGATAGATGCATAGAGGACATGTGTATTATGGCTGCTCAGAACTTGCTGGAACATGTCCAGAGAAGGGCAACAAAGCTGGTGAGGGGTTTGGAGCACAAGCCCTGTGAGGAGAGACTGAGGGAGCTGGGGTTGCTTAGCCTGGAGAAGGCTCAGAGGAGACCTTATTGCTGTCTACAACTATCTGAAGGGAGGTTGTAGCCAGGTGGGGGTTAGTCTCTTCTCACAGGCAACCAGCACCAGAACAGGAGAACACAGTCTCAAGCTGCATGAGGGGAGGTTTAGAGTGGATGTTAGGAATAAATTCTTCACAGAAAGAGTGATTGGCCATTGGAATGGGCTGCCCAGGGAGGTGGTGGAGTCACCATTGCTGGAGGTGTTTAGGAGGAGACTTGATGGGGTGCTTGGTGCCATGGTTTAGTTTATTAGATAGTGTTGGATGATAGGTTGGACACAATGATCTTGAAGGTCTCTTCCAACCTGGTCTATTCTATTCTATTCTATTCTATTCTATTCTATTCTATTCTATTCTATTCTATTCTATTCTATTCTATTCTATTCTATTCTATGTTGCCATCACAGAGACGTGGTGGGATGACTCGCATGACTGGAGCGCTGCAATTGACGGCTACAGGCTCTTCAGGAGAGACAGGCAAGGAAGAAGGGGTGGAGGGGTGGCCCTGTACATCAGGGAGGCACTGGATGCTGTTGAGATGGAGATCAGGGATGATCAGGTTGAGTGCTTGTGGGTGAGAATTAGAGGGAAGACCAGCAGGGCAGACATCCTGGTTGGAGTCTGTTATAGACCACCCAACCAGGAGGAGGATGTTGATGAAGCATTCTATAGGCAGCTTAAGGCTGTCTCAAGATCGCCTGACCTCGTTCTCATGGGTGACTTCAACCTGCCTGATATCTGCTGGGATCTCAACACAGCAGAGAGGAGGCAGTCTAGGAGGTTCTTAGAGTGCATGGAGGACAACTTCTTATCCCAGGTGCTGCTCCCAGGGGTGAGGCTATGCTTGACCTCCTCTTCACCAACAGGGAAGGGCTGGTGGGTGATGTGGTGGTCGGAGGGTGTTTAGGCACCAGTGACCACGAGATAATTGAGTTTTCGGTATTCAGCCAAGCCAAGAGGGGGAGCAAGAAGACCTCCACTCTGGACTTCAGGAGGGCAGACTTCAGGCTACTCAAGGAACTAATTCAGAAGGTTCCTTGGGAATCAGCCCTTAAAAACAAAGGGGTCCAGGAGAGCTGGACCTACTTCAAGGAAGAACTCTTGAAGGCGCAGGAACAGGCTGTGCCGGTGTGCCGGAAGATGAGCCGCCGGGGCAGACGGCCAGCGTGGATGGGTAATGAACTTTTAATAGAACTTAGGGAAAAAAAGAGGGTGTATTATCTTTGGAAGAAAGGGGATGCAACCCATGGAGTGTTTAGGGATGTTGCTAGGACATGCAGGAAGAAAATTAGGGAGGCAAAAGCCCATTTAGAACTTAGACTGGCCTCTGCTGTGAAGGACAACAAAAAGTCCTTCTATAAATACATCAATAGCAAGAAGAAGGGCAAGGACAACCTCCACTCCTTGGTTGACACGGAGGGGAACGTTGTAACAAAGGAGGAGGAAAAGTCAGAGGTACTTAACACCTTCTTTGCCTCAATCTTCACTAGCAGGGCAGAACGTCTTCCAGACAGCTGGCCTGCAGAGCTGGCAGATGGAGCCAGAGAGCTGCATAGTTTCCCACTGCTCCAGGAGGAAATTAGAGATCTTCTGAGCCACTTGGACCCCCACAAGGCCATGGGACCGGATGGAATCCATCCTAGGGTGCTGAGAGAGCTGGCAGATGAGCTGTCCAAGCCACTTTCCATCATTTTTCAGCAGTCCTGGCTCACTGGAGAGGTCCCAGAAGACTGGAAGCTGACCAACGTGGTGCCCATCCACAAGAAGGGCTGGTTGGATGAGCCAGGGAATTATAGGCCTGTCAGCCTGACCTCAGTGCCAGGCAAGATTATGGAGCAGGTCATCTTGAGTGCGATCACACAGCACTTACAGGATGGCCAAGGGATCAAGCCTAACCAGCATGGATTAAGGAAGGGCAGGTCCTGCCTGACCAACCTGATCTCCTTCTACGATCAGGTGACCTGCCTGGTGGATGTGGGGAGGCCTGTGGATGTGGTCTACCTGGACCTCAGCAAGGCCTTTGACACAGTCCCCCACAGCAAACTCCTGGCCAAGCTGGCAGCCCATGGCTTGGACAGCAGCACACTGCGTTGGGTTAGGAACTGGCTGGAGGGCCGAGCCCAGAGAGTGGTGGTGAATGATGCCACATCCAGCTGGCGGCCTGTCACTAGTGGTGTGCCCCAAGGATCAGTGCTGGGCCCCATGCTCTTCAACATCTTTATTGATGATCTGGATGAGGGCATTGAGTCCATCATCAGTAAATTTGCAGATGACACCAAGCTGGGGGCAGCAGTTGATCTGCTGGAGGGCAGAGAGGCTTTGCAGAGGGACCTCGACAGGCTGGACAGATGGGCAGAGTCCAATGGCATGAGATTTAACACATCCAAGTGCCAGGTTCTGCACATTGGCCACAACAACCCCAGGCAGTGCTACAGACTGGGGTCGGGGTGGCTGGAGAGTGGCCAGGCAGAGAGGCACCTGGGGGTACTGGTTGACTGTAGGCTGAACATGAGCCTGCAGTGTGCCCAGGAGGACAAGAAGGCCAATGGCATCCTGGCTTGCATCAGGAACAGTGTGGCCAGCAGGAGCAGGGAGGTCATTCTACCCCTGTACACTGCACTGGTTAGGCCGCACCTTGAGTACTGTGTCCAGTTCTGGGCCCCTCAGATTAGGAAGGATGTTGTCTTGCTGGAACGTGTCCAGAGGAGGGCAACAAAGCTGGTGAGGGGTTTGGAACACAAGCCCTATGAGGAGAGGCTGAGGGAGCTAGGGTTGCTTAGCCTGGAGAAGAGGAGACTGAGGGGTGACCTTATTGCTCTCTACAACTATCTGAAGGGAGGTTGTAGACAGGCAGAAGTTGGTCTCTTCTCCCAGGCAACCAGCACCAGAACAAGAGGACACAGTCTCAGGCTGCGCCAGGGCAGGTTTAGGCTGGCTGTTAGGAAGAAGTTCTACACGGAGAGAGTGATTGCCCATTGGAATCGGCTGCCCATGGAGGTGGTGGAGTCACCTTCATTGGAGGTGTTCAGGAGGAGACTTGATGGGGTGCTTGGTGCCATGGTTTAGTTGTTTAGGTGGGTTGGATTGGTTGATGGGTTGGACGCAATGATCCTGAAGGTCTCTTCCAACCTGGTGTATTGTATTGTATTGTATTGCATTGTATTGTATTGTACTCTACTCTACTCTACTCTACTCTACTCTACTCTACTCTACTCTACTCTACTCTACTCTACTCTACCTTCAACTCTTGTGAAACTGAAGGGAACTTTTTAATCAACAAAGGGAGACATATTTTCTGAACTGGGCAGAAACTGCAAAACAGTAAACGACAGGAAATTCATGTGTCATCTTTGTGGTGCTAAGACCAATGGCACTGTTCTGAGGATTCAGCATCAAGGTGAGTTTCAGTCTTCACAACATTGCTCAGATGGTATGCTTTAAATTGTTCATAAAATAAAAAAATTACAGAATTTGAGAGTGTTGCTATGCTGAAAATTTCCTGGAGAAAGAAAATGCCGAAGTCAAGAGAAAGACCATGCTTCATGTTCCAGAGGAGAGAACAGAGTAATCCAGAGAGACTGTCAGGGCAGGATTGCACACAAAGGAACCTACACAGTTCTGTTCTCTGTCTTACTAAACTGGGTGTTTTATTTCATTGTAGTATCTACAATGTGCAGACAGCATGAATTATCATGAGAAATTACAGTCTGAAACCTCTGATCCTAGATATCTCAGCCTACCAGTAATAAAACATTCCTAGAATTTCTCTCAAATGACAGGTTTCTAACTCAAATATATTCTATCCAAGACAAACAAAACCTGACCTCATTTTGACAGGTGCGAAGAATTGATCACGGAAATAACAAGAGTAGTTAGGTAAAAGTTACTGTGGTTTGTGCACAGCTGTTTTGCAAATTCCAGAACAGTAGGTTCAGATTACTTGGCTCTTAATATTCTGGAAGACCAAGCACAGAATCCTGATAAACTGTTACTATTACTATACAGTACAAGATCCAGAGGGGCAATACACACCTCAAATCTTTAGAAATAGTCTTTAATCCACTGACTTACGTAACAATGATGATTCTGTATTCCAAGATAATGTAAAATTGACTATCCCTCTATTTTAAAATCAATTTTTGATGTTTTTTTTTCCTAAAAGATGGTATACTAACACTTGAGAAATCAAAGCAGGAGGTCAGACAGCAGAATAGCATAGCATAGCATAGCATAGCATAGCATAGCATAGCATAGCATAGCATAGCATAGCATAGAATAGAGTGGAGTGGAGTGGAGTGGAGTGGAGTGGAGTGGAATAGAATAGAATAGAATAGAATGAATAGAATAGAATAGAATAGAATAGAATAGAATAGAATAGAATAGAATAGAATAGAATAGAATAGAATTAACCAAGTTGGAAGAGACCTTTGAGATTATCCAGTCCAACCTATCATCCAACACCATCTAATCAACTAAACCATGGCACCAAGCACCCCATCCAGTCTCTTCCTAAACACCTCCAGTGATGGTGACTCCACTACCTCCCTGGGCAGCCCATTCCAATGGCAAATCACTCTTTCTGTGAAGAACTTCTTCTTAACATCCAGCCTAAACCTCCCCTGGCACAGCTTGAGACTGTGTCCTCTTGTTCTGTTGCTGGTTGCCTGAGAGAAGAGACCAACTCCCACCTGGCTACAAAATTTGGCTTATTCATTCAAGTAATCTAACTCATGTCAGAAATGCCTCTTCTATCCTTTAAATCTATGAACCTGAGAACTGGGATACAAAAGAAATGCAGAAATACAGCATTTTTGAAGGTATTCTTTTTCTCATTAAGAAAAACATGAGAAAGCACAGCACATTATTTTAAACCTGAATTTAAATCTAAATGCTGGTTCTACCAATATCAACACGGGGAAAAAAGTCCTGCTTAACCTCTGGAGGGCAACATTTCTTTCTTCACTGAGGTCATAGAGGTTTATACTCATTTTTTGAAAGCATGACTGAATAGTGCATGAACACTATACATCAGTTGACCCCATCACCAGGCACCAGTGAGAGAGTCTGAATGTTCTTCACACAGAGAATTGTTAGCTGTTGGAATGTGCTGCCCAGGGAGGTGGTGGAGTCACCATCCCTGGAGGTGTTCAAGAGGGGATTGGACGTGGGACTTGGTGCCATGGTTTAGTAGTCATGAGGTCTTGGTGACAGGTTGGACTTGATGACCTTTGAGGTCTTTTCCAAGCTTATTGATTCTGTTCTGTATAGCAGTTTCTTAAAAGGTAATGTGTGAAGGAATTATTGAAGAATTAATTACGATATGAAAAATGTGAATATTAATAACTTTTTATTAACATGAAAAATTGCCCAAACCATATTAAATAGGTTTGATGGTTAAATATGGTTAGAATATATATTTACAGTGGGAATGTACAATATTTGGGCAAATATAACAGTTTTAACAATTTTATGCAAACTGGTGGTAATAACAGGGTAAGAGAGAATCCCTGGGAGTGAAATTTGGAATGTGCTGCCCAGGGAGGTGTTCCTGAGGGGATTGGACATGGCACTTGAAGCCATGGTATAGTTAGTCATGAGGTGTTGGGTGGCAGGCTGGCTTGATGATCTCTGAGGCCTTTTCCAACCTTATTACAATACAATACAATAAAATACAATACAATACAATACAATACAATACAATACAATACAATACACCAGGTTGGAAGAGACCTTCAAGAACATCGCGTCCAACCCATCAACCAATCCAACCCACCCAACAACTAGACCATACAGCCAAGCACCCATCAAGTCTCCTCCCAAACACCTCCTGTGAAGGTGACTCCACCACCTCCACGGGTAGCCGATTCCAATGGGCAATCACCCTCTCCGTGTAGAACTTCTTCCTAACATCGAGCCTAAACCTGCCCTGGTGCAGCCTGAGACTGTGTCCTCTTGTTCTGGTACTGGCTGCCTGGGAGAAGAGACCAACCTCTGCCTGTCTACAACCTCCCTTCAGGTAGTTGTAGAGAGCAATAAGGTCACCCCTCAGTCTCCTCTTCTCCAGGCTAAGCAACCCCAGCTCCCTCAGCCTTTCCTCATAGGGCTTGTGTTCCAAACCCCTCACCAACTTTGTTGCCCTTCTCTGGACACGTTCCAGCAAGTCAACATCCTTCCTAAACTGAGGGGCCCAGAACTGGACACAGGACTCAAGGTGTGGCCTAACCAGTGCAGTGTACAGGGTCAGAATGACCTCCCTGCTCCTGCTGGCCACACTGTTCCTGATGCAGGCCAGGATGCCATTGGCCTTCTTGTCCACCTGGGCACACTGCAGGCTCATGTTCAGCCTACAATCAACCAGTACCCCCAGGTCTCTCTCTGCCTGACCACTCTCCAGCCACTCTGACCCCAGCCTGTAGCACTGCCTGGGGTTGTTGTGGCCAATGTGCAGAATCCGGCACTTGGATGTGTTAAATCTCATGCCATTGGATTCTGCCCATCTGTCCAGCCTGTCGAGGTCCCTCTGCAAAGCCTCTCTGCCCTCCAGCAGATCAACTGCTGCCCCCAGCTTGGTGCCATCTGCAAATTTACTGATGATGGACTCAATGCCCTCATCCAGATCATCAATAAAGATGTTGAAGAGCATGGGGCCCAGCACTGATCCTTGGGGCACACCACTAGTGACAGGCCGCCAGCTGGATGTGGCACCATTCACCACCACTCTCTGGGCTCAGCCCTCCAGCCAGTTCCTAACCCTAACGCAGTGTGCTCCTGTCCAAGCCATGGGCTGCCAGCTTGGCCAGGAGTTTGCTGTGGGGGACTGTGTCAAAGGCCTTGCTGAGGTCCAGGTAGACCACATCCACAGGCCTCCCCACATCCACCAGGCAGGTCACCTGATCGTAGAAGGAGATCAGGTTGGTCAGGCAGGACCTGCCCCTCCTAAATCCATGCTGGCTGGGCCTGAGCCCCTGGTCATCCTGTAAGTGCTGTGTGATCGCACTCAAGATGACCTGTTCCATAATCTTGCCTGGCACTGAGGTCAGGCTGACAGGCCTATAATTCCCTGGCTCATCCAACCAGCCCTTCTTGTTGATGGGCACCACGTTGGCCAGCTTCCAGTCTTCTGGGACCTCTCCAGTGAGCCAGGACTGCTGAAAAATGATGGAGAGCGGCTTGGACAGCTCATCTGCCATCTTTTTGATTCTATGATTCTGTGAAATGGCGCTTGACCACAGGAAGGAGCCTCAAGAAGAACTGTGAAACCAAAGAGGCAATGAATTAATTATTCACAGCTGATTCCACCCAAACTGGGAGTGCTGCTGCTGTGTATTATTAGCTGTTGAGGCTTTTGGGGGACTCTCGTGCGCCAGGCACAGCCGGTTGCCGGCAAGAAAGGCCACATGGTCTTGGGGCTGATCTGGTGTCAGGGGACAGCGGACAGTTTATGACGCTCCTTGTGACGGGCACTTGCTTTGTCCTGGGTAAACTGAGGCACAGCAAAATTCTAATTGCAAGGGGAAGCAAGGCTTAGCTCCAGCTCCAAGGTTTGTGGCTTCTCTAGCTTGCAATGAGTAAGCTTGTGGCTGCACCAGGGGAGGTTTAGGCTGGATCTTAAGAAGAAGTTCTTCATAAAAAGAATGATTGGCCATTGGAATCGACCGCCCAGGAGGTGGTGGACTCACCATCTCTGGAAGCGTTTAAAAAGAGACTGGATGAGGCACTTAGTGCCATGGTTTTCTTGATTATATGCTGTTGGGTGATAGGTTGGACTTGAAAATGTCAAAGGCCTTTTCCAATGTGGTTAATTCTGTATTCTGTATTCTGTTTTATCCCAGGCTCTGGACTGGGGAACTCGAGGCAGCTTCAAGCAAGGTAGGTCCAGGCAAAGCAGGTTCAAGCAAGACAAGGCAAAGGTGACTAGAAATTAGCTTGTATATCTTGCCTGAGATTCAATTGGGCCAATAGGGCAACTGAAGCCAGCACATAGTCACCCAATGAAAAGGGGTTCTGCCAGGCTGTGGCCATAAAGGCAAACATATAGGCCTGGTCTGGGAGAAGCAGTGGCCAGTACATGTGCTCTTACCCCAGAAGGAAGGTTGTTTACCAGACATGCATGGTCTTTGTTCCTTTTCCCACATTACCCTGATTTCTGCAGGAAGAAAGAGGGGAGAGGGGGACTATGTCTAGACACACCAGGGCTTGTCTGGGTTTGTGCTGGGGCTTATTTGGTCCTACCATGGCAATAAGTAAATATGTCCAGCTTGGAATATCCTATTTCACTTCTGCTCTATGTGTGTCTGTGGTGCAGTATTTGTCTCTAACACTTGCAGTGGAGAACTAGACAAAAGTTACATAAAACCAGCAAAAGCTGTTCAAGAGCTGAGAAGGGATGTTAGTGTACATTGAAAGGGAGAGGGGCACAGTATCCTGTGGCAGCAGGACAGTCACAGGAATGAAAACCAAAAGACTGGATAAATCAAAGCTGTCTGCAGCTGTTCTGAAGAATGGGCCAGACAAGCGAGCACACACAGCTGGCTGCTGGAAGATGACAAACAGCAGCACCAGTTGCAGGTCTGTGGCCTAGTTCAGTATCTTAACATGAGTTCTCACGAATCAGTGCCAAGTCTGCAGATACTAGGCAGCAGTGCTCAGGCGTGTTTTGCATAATCTCAACACCTAAATGATCAGTTTCACTGGGCATTTTCTTTGCATGTTGTTGAATTGTTGCCTTTAGCTCAGATGGTAAATCTGGGCAGTGGATCACTGTGTTGCACTTCTCTTCTTGGCATCTTCTATGGGGATGGTGATTTTCTTAGCAACACATGACTCTGCCCCCACTATTTTCTAATTCCTGACATATAATAGCTTTAGTCTGCCTTTTCCTTGCATTCTTTCGATCTGCCATCATGGCTACATTAATTTACTTAAGATGCACATTTTAGCAATTGTGAGATGGTTTTTGCATCCTACTCTATGCACCTCTGCCCTCCTATATAACAGAAATCACAATGCTACTCCAAATTAATCCCTGAAGGTACATTTTTTTTTAGTTGTCATTTCCCAATAAACTGCAGAACCACTTAGGCATTTCATCTGTGGCGTGTAGCACAATACATATGAACATGCTTTCCTCTGTCATTTTTACAGACCTTTTAGAAGTGATCAATAGACCCCGTGAGTCCTAAGTACACCTAGAAACCACTAGACTGCTATTAGGAAGCATCAAATCTTGCCTTTCAGATTTTCATTGATGAAGAATATACAATTTTGATACTTCCATAGCTTTCCATGATGAAAAGTATGCCGTTTCCTTCTAATTTGCCTAACTACAACTTTCATCTTGGTACGTCACTGTCCACTAGACAGGATAGCCTCATAGAATCAATATTGTACCACCAGGGAGGTAGGTGTGGCCACACTGATTTTCTCCTTGATAAGCTAAATATCTTATGCTTTTTAGCCTTTCCCTGACTGGCATGTTTCTCAACCTCTAACTAATTGTGTGCTTTTCCTCTCAGTGTTTTTCACTTTTCTGTGGTCCTTTTTTAGACTATACACACAGGAAACTGATGCAGCTGTCTAATAACGACAGAAGAAAGCATAATGCCCCTATTCCAATTGATATTCCCCTCTTTAAATAATATCCAAAGATCCCAGTGATTGGGTTTTGCTACTTAATCACTGTCTTTCCAATGTTCTGAGGAGTGGACACACAGCACATCTGCGCTCCGTAGACAAACTGTACGGCACCGGAACATCTCCCAGACAACAAATGATAACAGAGAGGACTATAGCAAACTGACTTCCTTGATAGAATAGAGTGGAATGGCATGGCATGGCATGGCATGGCATGGCATGGCATGGCATGGCATGGCATGGCATGGCATAGAATAGAATAGAATAGAATAGAATAGAATAGAATAGAATAGAATAGAATAGGTTGAACAGAATGGAAGTGAAGTGAAGTGAAGTGAAGTGAAGTGAAGTGAAGTGAAGTGAAGTGAAGTGAAGTGAAGTGAAGTGAAGTGAATTAACCAGGTTGGAAAAGACCTTCGAGATCATCAAGTCCAACCTATCACCCAAACTACTTTGTCCAGTAACTATAAATGTATTCATTCCCTGCACTCTCTTCATAGTCAGTGAAGAGAAACTGGACCTTCCAGAAAGCAGTTTATCCCATCCCAGTACAGCTGCCTAAAACCGCTGGGCTAGAGTGCCCTCTGATGGGTATCCAATTCTCTCCATGAACTATGAGAACCTATGTGACTGGCTTATACTAGACACTTTCAGAAGACTAAAAGGAGGTAGAATGGATGCCACAAGCATTGGGTAGTGCTGCCATTGGGTATTTGAAAGCATAAGCTATGACAGGTCTCAGCTTTACAGTTTTACCCAGTATCTCCATGCCTATCGCCATATAACACTATAAATCAGCCTATTAGTCCCCCAAGGTTTTTGTCATCTGCAAATGTCATGAGTAATGACTGCATTTTTCCTGGGTCATTGTTGGAAATGCAAATTGATGCAGAAGCAAAAATTAGGCTAAGTGACAGTCTCACAAAGAACATGTTTAATAATGTTTCTTTTTTTAGTAAACATTTCTAAACCTGTCATTTGAAGAGGTTTGAAAACATTTAGCATTCATGTCTGCCATTTCATACCATTTAAATTGTGTGGTGCAACGTCAAATGCCTTCTGAAAGCTGTAATTTGATGCTATTCTGTTTGTCAACCAGTTTTCCAAGTTAGCATGATGAGAATTTCCAGGTTGATTATCATTAATTATATTATTTTGCTTTTAATTTGTATTAATTGAGTTTCATATTGACTACTGCATTATCTTATCAGGATCTCAGTCAGGCTGACAGATTTGTAATTACCTAGGTCATCATACTTATACATCAGTATGTCCTTTTATGCAATAACCATGAATTGTTGTAGGACTGCATATAGAAATCATCTGATACTTAAAATTATGCCAAACATTTAGAATACAGATTATCCATTGCACTAGAATGTTCTTCAGAAAGTGACAATCCAGTGATCTGCTCACAAAAATCTCTGAGCATAATCCAAACATCTCATCCTTTGACATGGGGTTTGGTGACACCTTCCTATAAAGAAAGTGTTTTGTTTTGTTAAAGGGAACTGGGAAGCTCTAGCAACAGTAATTGAAACATAGAATAGAATAGAATAGAATAGAATAGAATAGAATAGAATAGAATAGAATAGAATAGAATAGAATAGAATTAACCAGGTTGGAAAAGACCTTTGAGATCATTGAGTCCAACCTATCATCCAACACCATCTAATCAACTAAACCATGGCACCAAGTGCCCCATCCAGTCTCTTCCTGAACACCTCCAGGGATGGTGACTCCACCACCTCCTTGGGCAGCACATTCCAATGGCCAATCACTTTTTCTGTGAAGAACTTCTTCCTAACATCCAGCCTAAACCTCTCCTGGCACAGCTTGAGACTGTGTCCTCTTGTTCTGGTGCTGATTGCCTGGGAGAAGAGACCAACCCCCACCTGGCTACAACCTCCCTTCAGGTAGCTGTGGGCAGCAATAAGGTTTCCCCCTGAGCTTCCTCTTCTCCAGGCTAAGCAACCCCAACTCCCTCAGCCTCTCCTCCTAGGGCTTGTGCTCCAAACCCCTTCCCAGCTTTGTTGCTCTTCTCTGGACACACTGAAATGCAGGCTCTTTTACAAAAATCTACCAATGCCTGTCAGTCTTGCTGCAATCCCCACATTTTTCTGTAACACTTGTAGAACAACTGGAAAAAATCTGAGATTTTTTTGATACTGAGGCTAAAAGAAATATCCAGGAATTGGTAGAGCTAGGCCTCTGGAATCCCACAGTAATATTCCCTCTCTGTTTTCCAACCTAAAAAAAAAAAAAATTATCCCTCCTGCTACAAAAATACTTTTGGCTTTAGAACAAAGATGGCACCATCCTGTGCTTCTCCCAGGGAAGAACCGAATTGCACTGTGAGTGTGTGATAGACATTATATGCAGTTCCTCATCATATACATAAAAGTCATCGGTGGTGAAATCTCTTTGTCTGTTTTCATCAGTCTAGTTCATTATGAGACCTTGTGCTGCTTTGCTTGACCGTTCTCTAAGCAACAAGTACCTCTGCTGCAGAAACAGGAGTTTCATCTTTTCTGCCACAGAGGTATGCACTCTTTTCAAAATTAAAAGGAAAAATAAAACTTACAGGAGAATCTCAGATCTGAGCACTGGTCAGCTGGAAGAAGTTTAAATTTACAGTTCACATCAAGCCAGCAGCACATCAGCCAATTAGCCATGACTCTTGTGTCAATGCTGGACCTGTGCAGCCAGTGAGGCATGGGGCCAGAAAGACACCACATGACTCCAGCTCTGAACCCAGCTCTTGGGAAGTCATATTAATTTTGTACAAAAAAATTTATATGGTTGAAACTGGATACAGAAATAGCCTTGGAAACAGTGCCCTTTCTTGACTGATACTGCAAAGCACCTTTTATCTGCATTCTAGGTGGAATATAATCTGTTCTTTCTTCTCTTCCTCATCCACTGCCTTAAAACAGCCAAGGGGAAGCTGGTACAAGTCCTATATCCCTGAGAGAACATGGGACTGAGGGCACTGTGAAAGACTCCACCAAGGATCATGGTAAAGGTCAGGGTATTGACCACCTCCTTTTATCTTAAAAGGTACCTGAATTCAGAAGACAGCTAGCTAGCTGGGATGCTATTGGCATTTTCTGCCAGGTCCTTCGAATTGGAGAGAGACAGACAGACATAATAGTTGGATGAAAAGAAGGTATCTTCAGAGCTTTCCTTATCTTCATTTGCTCTATGTCCTCTATTTGACTTTCTGCTTCTATTAGGATGATTGGATTGGCCATTTTCCTGCTCTTTGCCCAGTTTCCCCCCTGAAATGGGCACCTAACATACAATCACATCTGCTCACAAATGAAGTACTGTTGGAGCCTTTCCATTATCTACCACATGGGAGCAGGATTAAGTTCACTGTCAGTTTGGGGGAACATGAAAGGGATAAAGAACCATAAATTATGTATAACAGAATTGCACCCTACTGGTTCCTTAAGACATACAAGATGTTTCAGTCCCACTGTCATCCTAACATGCTCTGGAAGAAAATATTTCATACAGCCAGAATCAGTCCTCTGAGTGTAGCAGGGCTCATCCAATATTCCTGATACAACATCATGTTCACATTCTTTTTGTCCAGTGAGGTGATGGTAAAGGTTTGGCAGCACATTATAATTTGTTAGACTGGCTAAGACTTAAAGAACTGCCTTTAAAAATAAACAGAGTAGGTAAAGATTCATTAGAGAACTGTTAAAACCTGAGTGTTTTCTCTAAACCTTCACTTATTTGCATTGCAGATAATAATGGAAGGAAAGA
Source organism: Picus viridis (assembly GCA_033816785.1). Lineage (NCBI taxonomy): Eukaryota > Metazoa > Chordata > Aves > Piciformes > Picidae > Picus > Picus viridis. Next base: position 9,353,217 of record CM066566.1, read on the forward strand.
GTATTAAAGTAGCACTGTGATCGCACTCCTCATGTAGGTTTAGGCCTAAACTCTTCCAGAGAGTAACACAATCTTTTAATACCAGAACCAATTTAATGAAGGTTTAAATTAGTAGGAATTAACATTTTATTAAAAGCTTTGGACAACGAATGGAATGACAGAACAGCCTGTGAGTTTCTCTCACTGGCCAACTTCTCCAGCCAGTGTGTTTTCACCAGTTACTCCACCGAGTCTCCTCTCCTGTCCTGGTGCAGGTCAGTGATTTGGGTCGTCCTAGTCCAACGGGTAACCTTTACGTGGCCACAGCTGGCGCAACGGTGACGGGACACTTGGTCGCGTAGCCTTCTTGATGCAGAGGAGCCCCTGGCACAAGACTCCCATCGGGCGCACCCGCCGGGAGCCTCGCCATTCACTCTCCACCGGGGGCAGCCCCCTATTATCATCCGTCCTACCACTTTCTGCCCGGGCTGGAGATGGCGCGGCTGGTACCTCAGGGAGGGCCCGGGCACTGCTCCCTGGCTCCCCGCCAGCTGCTCCCGCCCGCCTCCCTCCCTGCCCCTGGGCCGCCCCCTTTCCCCGGGCCGCCTCTAACCCACGGTCCTCGCTGCGGACGTCGGGGCGCTCCCGCCGCGCCAGACCCTAGCAGCGGCTCCTGCCGAGCGGAGCGGAGCGGCGCGGGGGCGGTGCGAGGCAGCGGGCGCAGCCCGGCAGCGGTGCGCGGAACTACGCCGCGGCGGCCGCAGGGGAGCGCGGCTACGGCAGCGCCCGCCTGCGACGTGGTGTACGGGGGGCGGCGGTCCCGGCCGGGGTTTTTCTCACCTTTGCTGAGTTTGGCCGGCCCCAGAAAGGCAACAAAAGTTCAGCATGCAGGAAGTTTGGGGATAGCTAGAAGAGTAACTCGGCAGCTGCGGCTACTCTTTCGGGTGGTGGGAACTTCTGGGGCTGGGGGGTTTACTTGTGCTTTTTTTTGGTTCCCCACCACTGCGCACAACTCCCACAAACACACAGGCAACTCGCAACAACAACCCAAAAGTCCGTGAAGGGAGAGAGAACAAGAGAGAGGGAAGCGCCCTTGGTGGGGAGAGCCGTGTTTCTTTGCAAAAGCAGGGTCCCGTTCACAGCGGATCCCAATGCAACTGCTCATCCTCCTCCTCTTCTATGCTGTCGTCTGTGCCAACTTCTGCAGCCGTCAGGGCACCACTGCCCCTGCCCAGAGCGGATCTATAAAAGCTTTGCGGTCCTCCAATATCAGGCGAGATGGTAAGTGTCCTTCTACCTTCTTCATTCTCAAGGGCTGTGTGTGCAGTTAAGTCCCGAGTCCGGAGCGCGCTACGGGGAGTGCTGTCCCCTCTCGCTCAGAGACAGGGGCCACGACCCTAGAGGACAGGAGGGGTCTGTCCGGGTGGGGATCTCGTCCCTGGGAGGCCAGCGGGGTCAGCCGAGGCGCGAGGACCCGTCCAGGGTTTGTCGACCCTGGCAGGCACCGTGTGACCAGGTGGAGAGAGGGGGTGTGGGTTGCGGGCGCGGCTCTGCCCGGCGGCTGCTTCGGGTGGTCACAAAGTTACCACGGCAACTTCAAGAAGGTTTCCTGGGAGCCAGCAGTGCCGGCGACAAGCCCCAGGGTCTTCTCCGGGCTAGGGGCGGCACCTCGCCCCTGACAACACGCGGTGCCCTATCCCAGCTGCTGCCCTTCGGCACCCACGGGTCCCGTCACTTCTGTGTCCCTTCGATGTGCAGATGCCGGGGGCAGTGCGGGGAGGATGGAGAGTTTGTGGTGACTCCGGCCTGAACGGGACCGCTGCAGGGTCCTCTCTGGGGCAGTGTGTGGTGGGCAAGGAGGGAGCCCTCAGGACGGGGAACGGGCGCCGCCGCCTCAGGGGTGACTGTAGCGGGAGCGCGGCCCCCAACCGGCCCTGCGGCAGCCTCTCGCAGTTCGGGCTCCAGTAATGGCTCTGGGGGTGCTGGCCTGATGGAGGGGCTGCTTCGGCGGGAGGGTCTGAGCCCAGGTCTGGGTTCTCGCCTGGGTCTGCTGGGCAATGCCCAGCGAGGACTGGCCTCGTCCGTTGTGCCAGCCACACCATTGGCAGGAGTAGGATGCTGAGTGATAGTGAGCACCAAGGATAGTGCCCGTCTATCGTGTTTGAACTTTGGTGCGTTTCCCCTTGCAAGCCACTGGCAGAGGATATCCTCGACAGCTGAGGTGCGGTTAAGGGCCTGCGCACAGCTGTGTGAGACACAAGTGCCTCAAGTGAGCAGTCCGCATGGCCATGTGTCGTGGCCCCATGATGAATGAATGTGTAGGCGGCATAAAAATAGCATCACTGAAATTCACCTTTGGAATCCACTTGTTGGTGATTAAAACCAAAGAAAACCAGGTGTTTCTGTTTGGGAAGGGTAATGAACTTCTTATTGGGGAGCTGCTTGTGTTCCAGCTTCGTGGGGGAGGACCTGCTTTTGCAAATTGTAGTGTACCTTCTTGAAGAGTGAAATGGAGGATGTGCTTCCTGAAACTGAGCAGAGTTAAGTTCAGTCTTCAAGTTAACATCTCCCAGTTGCCAAATTTTATATATTTTATGAACCCTTTTCAAAAAACCCAGTCACTTGAGCCGTTTCCAAGATTGTACTCAATATTTCCCAGTGTTTATGTTTCAGCATGTATATGGTATATATAATGGGTATGCTGTTGATTTAGGAAGATGGTTTTGTTTCATCTTTGGATCTATACTGAACTCAAAAATCTTCTGTATGCCCTTCCTCATCACCGAAAGAAGGCATAGAGAAGGTGAAGAGGCTTTTTATTAGAATTGAGCTAGCGAGTTTGGAAAGAGGAGAGAATTGAAGTTTCTTCTGTCTGGGAAATCAAATTTAATAAAAAGATGTGTGTGTTTGTAATAAAAGCATACAGCCATTATTTCCTTTTTGTCCTTTAAAACTACTGTGTCTTTTATCAAATCTTCATGAATTGTTAGCTTGCCATCTTAAACTTCATAGATGAACTGAGGCCATCACTGAACTAAGAAAGCTTCCTTCCAAGTCAAACTCCAAATCTACTTTTTCATGGAATACTGAAGTGATTTCCCTAGAACTTCAAAATGTGTTTTACTCTGATTTTCTCTATAGTCAGTGAAGAAATCATTAACCCCTAATACAAATAAAATTTGCATCTTGCTGGCAGTGTGACAGGTGTTTTATTCTGCAGAAGAAGACTCCCTGTGGTGAAATTGCTTCTTGGAGTGGTGAAGAGTACAAGCCTGTGTGAAATGATTAGTTAATTATTCTTTTTGTCACTGTGATTGTTTAATACTGTGATTAAGCTTTGTACCTTTAAAAATGTCTTTTACAACTTCTGTTGGCTGAACTTTTGGGGTCTTGGAGTAGACTTGTACTAGAATAGAATTAACCAGGTTGGAAAAGACCTTTGAGATCATAAAGTTCAACCTGTCATCCAACAGTATCTAATCAACTAAACCATGGCACCAAGTGCCACATCCAGTCCCCTCTTCAACACCTCCAGTGATGGTGACTCCACCACCTCCCTGGGCAGCACATTCCAATGGCCAATCACTCTTTCTATGAAGAACTTCTTCCTAACATCCAGCCTAAATTTCCCTTGGTGCAGCTTGAGACTGTGTCCTCTTGTTCTGGTGCTGGTTGCCTGGGAGAAGAGACCAACCCCCTCCTGGCAACAACCTCCCTTCAGGAAGTTGTAGACAGCAATAAGGTCTCCCTTCTTCTCCAGGCTAAGCAACCCCAGCTCCCTCAGCCTTTCCTCATAGGGCTTGTGCTCCAACCCCCTCACCAGTTTTGTTGCCCTGAGGGCTATTTGAAAGCAGCAGTTCCATATTAAATTATGTACTGTCTTTGAACCTTCTTGGGCTATATGCTAGGGAGGCCTACTGCTTAAAGACGCAGCAATATGCATACTGAAGTCAGACACTTCCAGACTCCTTTAGTGGATGTTATCCATGTACTGAGGAGGTTACACACTTTTAGGAAGACCACATGCAGACCCCTAACATGCTGCAGCCTTGCTCTCTCCTTGTACTTCAGAATCCTCTTGGTATTTCTGTGCCTTGGACGATCGTATTCTGTTGTGGCCAGCAGAGCTGGGCATTGAGTCACAACATGTAAAATGGATTGGCTGCTGTTTGCCCTCATTTTACTCCAATGAACCAAACTGTTGCTTGAGTTTGTCGACTGTGTTTGTGCAGCCAAAGGTTATGAGTCATATTCCAAATGTTGCATGCTACGACTCATGAGCAAACTATTGGCCGTCTTTTATAGTTTTCAGTGGTGTTTGTGTCTTGTTTTGTTCTGAAGTGCTGATATGGAATATCATTAAAGACATGTGGGTTGCATTGCTGAGTGAGACAGTATTCCTTGCTTTGTAAATATTTGCAGACATGACAATGCAGAACAGACTCTAAAAACCACACAATATGTTGGGGGTAATATGTTCCAATGGTCACTCTCAAAATGCACAGCAGGAATGAAAACTAATACCATGTCCTGGTTTGATGATCATGATTATGGTGTTGTGTAATTAAAAGGGATACTGAAGAGGAAGCAAAGGCTGTTCAACTCTTAAAGAAAATATTGTATCTTGGCAAGTCCAAGACCACCTGCACATTTTATTAAAAAAGAAAGAAATCCTTTGGATTCCAGTTTTCTGTTGCCTCCAAGCAGGATAAACTAGTGATACCCCACACATCGAGCTTTAGTATGGACGTTTGGTCTTGCTTCTGGCCAAAACTTTGCACTTTGTGTGATACAAAATTGTCTTCTTTTAGGCTAAAAGCCTGTTTGTTCTTGCTTAAGACTGAGGTTGCTCTGGGAAGAAATCAATAGATGAAGGGCAGCACGTACGAAAAATAGTGCCTTTTAATGACTAACAAACCTAACCAGACTGTACTTCCTGCTGAATATATTAAGAGTATAAATAACCTGCTTACAAGACATCCTCTTGTCCTAGTGGAAGGCCGGACATTGATGAATCAGCTGTCCAGTGTAGCACTAATCAATTTTTTGAAGTGTCTGGGAGATGCCAGCCACATTTATAGCACAAGTATTTCCTTAAAGTGTTTATTAATGCCATAACCTGTTAAGTCCATTGAAGTGTGTCAGAATACGCACAGAGAGGGCTTCCAGATGCTTCCATTGTTCTCTTTACTGCAGGTAATACCACCTCGTTACAAGAAGTCTGACATTTCATTCCTGCTATTTTGATTGTGTGTACTTGGAAATCAAAAACAGGGGTAAAAATGCAAAGTAATATTATTTAACACATGTTGTCTAACTGAAACATCAGTTGCTTGTTTTTATGTGCTGTTGAATGAACTTCTGTATACATGCTCAATCTAGGAAAAGAGACCTAATCTGTATGCTCAGACTAAGCATCTCAAGGCATATTTTAAACTTTATAATCCACAGTTTCAAGAAAAGGCAGAACAGAACAGAACAGCATAGTGTCAAGTGATTTTGGTATGTAAACAACTGAAAACCATGGAATCAGTGTCTTCTGATGTGGACTTGAAACCATAACATCAGGCGACTTGAGATAAAATTCTGGGCTCTTGTGGTTTTCATTATGAATTAAAAAAAAAAAAAACAAAAACAAAAGGAATTTCCAAACTTTGCTTTGCTTCTGCACCACCAGAATACAAAGGAAAATTGTACTTTATCATTCTGGCAAATTGGCAGCCCTTTTGGCTCTTTGATGGCCTGTCCAAAAGGATGTCGGATCGCATTAACTCTACCTTTCCCTTCATTGTGTTGCCCTGTGCCTAAGCACAGGGAAAAGCATTTGATGATCTGGGCAGTGTTTTCTCACCAAACAGGTGTTAAGTGCATGTTCTTGGGGAGAAGATTCAATTAGTTTGGTTTTTTTTTTTTTTTATCCCACTTTGAAATGGCTCTTGTATCACTAGTGATATATGAACTTCAGTTTCTTTTTTCATAGGTTTGTGTGTATATTTTTTTAAAGGACTCTGGTAACATAAAATTGTGTCAACTGGAAAACAGCTTAAGTAAATTTGCTTTTATAAGCTTTATTTTCTTAATTGTTGTAGGGTCTGTAAAAATGTGTATTTCAGACTTTGTCAAATTGAAATAACACTTCAGTAATTTAGCTGTAGTAATTTACCTGCACTTCAGTCTACAATTGTTTAATGTTGATTTCTTACCTGTATGATTAAGTATTTGGACTGACATACCAATACATATTGCATGAGAATTTGGACATGCACCTCAATGTCTTTTGCATAGTGAGGGGCCCAACACTGAACCAAAGATTCAAGGTGTGGCCTCACCAGTGCTCCGTAGAAGGGCGTTATCTCTTCCCTACTCCTCCTGGCCTTACTATTCCTGATACAGGCCAGGATGCTGTTTCACTTCTCAGCCACCTGACCACACTGCTGGCATATGTTCAGACAGCTGTCAACCAACAGCCCCACGTACTTTTCTGCCAGGCGTCTTTCAGTCCCTCTTCCCAAGCCTGTAGCATTGCATGGGGTAGTTGTGACTCAAGTGCAGAACCCAGCACTTGGACCGTTTGCCTCAGCCCATTCATCCAGCCTGTCCAGATCTCTCTGCGGAGTCATCCTTCTGTCAAGCAGATCTATGCTCCTTTCCATTTTAGTGTTGTTTGCAAATTTGATCCCCTAGTCCAGATCACTGATGAAGATATTAAAGAGAACAGGCATCAATACAGAGTTCTGGGGTACACCACTTGTGACACCTTGCCAACTGGATTTAACTCCATTCACCACAACTCTTTGGGCTCAGACATCCAGACAGTTTATAATCCAGTGAAGCATGTGTGAAATCTGGCTGGTGAGAGAGCCGGCTAGGGAAGGTACCCTGCTGGATGTGCTGTTTGTGAACAGAGAAGGACTTGTGGGTGATGTAATGGTTGGAGCTCATCTTGGGCATAATGATCAGGAAATTGTAAGAGTTTCTCAGTCGTTGGACAAGAGGATGTTGATGCTGTCTTCCAATGCACAGACTTTGGCCTGTTTCAGAGACTGGTTGCCAGAGCTCCCTGGGAGGCAGTCCTGAAGGGCTAAGGAATACAGGAAAGCAAGACATTGTTCAAGAAGAAAGCTCATAAAGGTGCAGGAACAGGCCATTCCCTGGTGGGAAAGAAGGCCATCTTGGATGAATAGAGAGCGGATCATCTAGAGTGCCATGATGCAACATGTGCAGGGAAACCAGGTGATGATGCCCAGTGTGGTAGTTTCAGGCTATACCTTCATTTGCTTCCAACTGGGCTGGTCTGGCAATTTAATGTTGGGGGAAATTTTCAACTCACCACACCCAGCTAGCCAACTGGATTTCAGCTTAATTCACCACTACTTTTTGGGCCTGGCCTTCCAGCCAGTTTTTTACCCAGAGAAGTGTCCACTCATCCAAGCTGTGAGCAATCAGTTTCTCCAGGAGAATGCTGTGGGAGGCTGCCAAATGCTTTACTAAAGTGCAGGTAAACATCCGTAGCCTTTCTTTCATCCACTAAGTGGGTCACCGTGTCATAGATGGTGATTGAATTCATCAGGCAGAAGCTGCCCTTCAGGAGCCCATTCTGATTGGGCCTGATTACCTGTTTGCCCTGCATGTGCTGTGGAATGGCACTCAGGGTGGTCTGTTCCATGACCTTTGCCAGCACCGAAGCCAGACTGACAGGTCTGTAGTTCACTGGATCCTCCTTCCAGCCTTTCTTGTAGATGGGTGTCACATTTGCCAATCTCCAGTCAGTTGGGACTTTCCCAGTTAGCCTAGGCTGTTGATAAATGATGGAAAGTGGCTTGGTGAGCACTTCTGCCAGCTCCCTCACTACTGCTGGGCATTCCATCTGGCCCCACAGACTTGTATGTGTCATAAGTGGTATAGGAGGTTGCTAACCATTTCTTCTTGGATTATGGGGGCTTCATTTCTCTCCCTGTCCATGTCTTCTAGCACCGTGGGCTGAGGAAATTTGCTTTCACTATTTCTTCTTCATCATCCTTGGGTCACTATATTTTTGTGAAATTTATTTGTCAAATATTCTCTTAAAATAGAAGTAAAAATACAATGTATAATAGACAACATGTCCATTACACACAGGATAGATATATATTGCATCTTTTACATATTATCTAGTGTGGGATGTTGTAAAAGCACATTTATAATACATAAATCAGAGTATATAAGCACAGGGAAATGAGAGTAAGTACACTTCATGAAATCTATTACAAATTGGCATTAAAATCATAAAAACACTGTAGCTGGGAAAATGTCTTTAGAATCCTAAGATAAAAGACAACCCAGGGTTGATGTAACTTTTTGAAGTCTTAGTTGAAGAATGAACTGTTAGACAACTATTTCAGTCTTTAACTGCTTGAGGTGGTTACAATCCCCTTTACATGATGTTATTAGCTGTCTGATTTATGGAATTCAGGTTCAAAGCAGCAGCTAAGTTTAAAAATGTGTCAATTTTCCAGATTGTGAGTGGAAGCTCTGAAAGTAATTTACATGTGATTAATTTTTTAGTGAGTAAAAAGGAATTTTTAGAAGAAAATGTTATCTAAAGCAGCAATGTTTTCAACAAAACCATCTACAAATTCACTGCATTACATTTCTGACACTCCTTCTTTACACCAGGTGTAAAGGAACATCTCTGAAAAATAAATATTGTTTGTGCAGCAAGGAACTCTTTTGGGGAACACTAAATTGGAAGGACAAGGAATGGCTTTCATTTTGTATCTCTAATAGTTACATATATGTATACACACAAAAGGTGCAGCAGAAGTTTACGTTTTGTGCTCCAGTTGTTTCGTATGGATAGTCTTGCTTACCTGAAAATAAATCTGCAGCAAATTGCAGACTGATCTCTTTGGCAGTGAATAAAACAGCTTGCAAGACTGGCTCTGAACACAGGAGAAGTAGGTAGCTGCCTGTGATGGCTTCAAAATCTCCTGCTCACTGTTGCCTCCAGAGCAATAATGATGACCTCTGGAGGTGCCTTCCGACCTCAGCCATTCTCTAATGGCACCTACTGCAGCTTACAGAAGGATGGTGATGGGTAGAACACACCCTGCCTGAAAAGCAGTAATTGCCTTCCCTGTTTCTATTGTCCTGCTCTCCTTTCCCACTCCTTTTCACATGCACAGCAGTATCAAGAACATGTAGCCTGCTTCTCCCACAGCTCTTGATCCAGCTGTGTCCCTTCTCCTTGCTGTGTTCTTCCATTCTATGTGTAGCAATGTTCAGTTTTGCTTACCCAGGTGAGAACTTTGAGTTAGCTCTCAATGTTGAGAGCATGTTCCCAACTCTAAAGAAGTCTGCCACTGCCTGCTCTGGCTTTTGTGAACATGCAGGGATTTGACAGTAGGATAATAAATTAATCCTAAAGAACACCGCAAAGGCTCTGTGTAGACATTCTCTGAAGTAAGAATTTGCCCACTAATGAAGGAACATTTAATAGTACTTCTTTTAGCTAGTTGGGTCAAGCTGTATTCAAGAACTACTTCGAAAAATCCTATTATATTTATGAGGTTGGTTACATTATACCACATTTTGGAAAAAAGAGGCCACTTACATCACTGCTTCTGTTGAGGATCTCTTGACTACAATACTGGATTATGTTAGGTTACTTGGCAGTTTGTTTCAATTCAATTTCCTGTTTACAAAGCTAAGGAAGTGTCCTGTTTACAGTGTCAAATTGCCTAGATTTTCTTTTGGGAGTTTGGGTTTGGCTCTAATATTTTTGGTAGTGAATAATCCTACATGATCTCGAGCTTCCTATTGTACTTGAGTAATCTTCAGTTTCATGCTTCCTTTTTGATCTGTGTCCCATGCTGTGAAGGCCAACTTCCCATATTTCTGCTTTGTCAGAGCTCTGCATAGTTAGAGATGGTGCAGGGGGACATAATTCTACCTTCTGTAAAACCTTCCTGTCAATGTATTTTAGCCCTGCTGGGTACTGGCACTTAGTATTATAGTATCATAGTATCAGTCAGGGTTGGAAGGGACCACAGGGATCATCTAGTTCCAAACCCCTGCCATGGGCAGGGACACCCTACACTAGATCAGGCTGTCCAGGGCCTCATCCAGCCTGGGCTTAAACACCTCCAGGGATGGGCCCTCAACCACCTCCCTGGACAGCCCATTCCAGGGCTTCACCACTCTCATGGGGAAGAACTTCTTCTTGATGGTGTTAGACTTTGTAAATTTATTTATTAAACACTAGGTCCATGAACAGCTTGAAAATTAGCCATCTTGACCTTTGTTGAACTGGAAGCAGTGATAAAAATTCCATCAGCTCTTACTGCACCAAGGTCTGGCTCACAGTGTACATGAATTAATACAGGATAAAAAAATAATATAAAAAACCACTTGGGAATTCCATGATGAGTTTGTTATAGAATAGTAACATAATTTAGGTAGAAAAAGACGCTTAAGATCATCAAGACTTACCATAAACCTAACCCTGACAAGTCCACCATTAAACCATAGCATTAAGTGCTGCATCTAAACATCTTCTAAATACCTCCAGGGGCGGTGACTCCACCAGTTCCCCGGGCAGCCTGTTTAGTGCTTGATAACCCTTTTGGCAAAGACATTTTTCATGCTGTCCAATCTAAACCTCCTCTGGCACAACTTGAGGCTGTTTCCTCACCTCCTAGCACTTGCTACTTGGGGGAAGAGAGCAACCCCTAGTTTGCTCAAACTCCTTTAAGGTAGTTAGTTGTAGAGGGTGATAAGGTCTCCCCTGAGCCTCCCCTGCTCCAGGCTAAACAACATCAATTCCCTCAGCTGCTCCTTATGAGACTCGTGCGCTAGTTTCTGCACCAGGTTTCTTGCTCTTTGGAGGCATTCTGGCACTTTATTGTCTTTCATGTAGTGAGGAGCTTATGCAGGTAAGTTTTACAATACTTGCAGCTGAGATACTCGGTGTCCACGTGCTGAAAAAATCCCAGGTCCTTTGCACTGACAGAGGTGAAGGGGTGACTGTTGTAGCTGCAGTCTGTGCAGCAAAAGTACAGGACAAAGCCTCGTAAGTTCAATGTGTCCGGCTGCTTTCTCTCCTCTAATGACAATCTTATGTGTCATTCACAGGATATCCTACAGGAGACTTGAGCTGCAGTACATTTCTAAACAAGACCTTTAGGGAACCTGTCAGTATTTTTCAGTGTCTTGCATAGTTTGTTTGTTTTTCAGCGTTAAAGAGGCTCCAAATGTAAGATGCGTGGGGCTTTGTTATTGTTTCTTTTTGGATCAGTTGCAGAAGATTTTTCTCATAGTTGAATGTATTTCTAATCTGATGTGACTCACAATAAAAATGGATTGAGGATAAAGCAGAGATCCAGACTGGTTAGGGAGAAGGATAAAAATAGGTGCACAGAATGTTGGTTACCAGAAGTACTGAGGAATTTGGAAACCCTTTATGTACCATTGGGACTGTAATTTTTCACCCAGGAATTTGCTTGAAAGATAAATCCTTTGCTTTTAGCAAACCATTGACAGTAGTGTTGCATGAAAACGGCAAGTAGGTGGTAAAAATGCCTTGGGATTCTTTGTGGAAACAGGCCTACACAGCTTCTTAATCACAGTGTCTCAGCAGGGATAAACAGTGATAGGAATGATTTCACTAATACATCCAGATGTCAGTAAAAGGGTTTAAGACCTTATCACAGAAGCCCACAGAGAGTTTACTGCTTTGAAATTGATAGAAAGCCCCAAAGTTGCAGTGCTGTTCCTTTTCCTGGATGAGGCTGTAGACCTGTTCCCTTGCTGCTCTAAGTTGCCTTCATGTCACTTGTATTAAGCTGCTGGATGTTTGGAAGTCAGGGTGATGCCTGGTTTGCTTCATTACTGATCATATGGTGTGACGTGGGGCTCCCAAACCCCACGTGTCACTGTTGTTACAGTAGGATGGCTATGTAATTGTGACAAAGGGAAAGAAACTTTTCACTCATTCCATCCTCATGATGGCAGAACATGATTCTTTGCCTGAGTAGGCTTGGTCTTGATTTTGTTTGTGATTAGTGCTTGTGACCCAGGAGAGCTTAATGACGTGGTATGCGTTTCTCACCACTGGCCATCATCCTGTAAAGTGGAAGCTAAAGCTGAACTGGCCTGCATCAGGAACAGTGTGGCCAGCAGGAGCAGGAAGGTCATTCTGCCCCTGTACACTGCACTGGTTAGGCTGCACCTTGAGTCCTGTGTCCAGTTCTGGGCCCCTCAGTTTAGGAAGGTTGTTGTCTTGCTGGAACGTGTCCAGAGAAGGGCAACAAAGTTGGTGGGGGTTTGGAACACAAGCCCTATGAGGAAAGGCTGAGGGAGCTGGGGTTGCTTAGCCTGGAGAAGAGGAGACTGAGGGGTGACCTTCTTGCTCTCTACAACTCCCTGAAGGGAGGTTGTAGCCAGGCAGAGGTTGGCCTCTTCTCCCAGGCAGCCAGTACCAGAACAAGAGGACACAGTCTCAGGCTGCGCCAGGGCAGGTTTAGGCTGGATGTTAGGAAGAAGTTCTATACAGAGAGAGTGATTGCCCATTGGAATCGGCTACCCGTGGAGGTGGTGGAGTGACCTTCATTGGAGGTGTTCAGGAGGAGACTTGATGGGGTGCTTGGTGCCATGTTTTAGTTGTTTAGGTGGGTTGGATTGGTTGATGGGTTGGACGCGATGATCTTGAAGGTCTCATCCAACCTGGTGTATTATATTGTATATATTGTATTTTCTATGCAAGAGATAAAATTCATGCATCGTACAGGACTGATCTGGCTGCTCCTAGGAGAAATGTCATCTGTTTTTTACATGATTAGCACATATAGATATGTGAACCTCCAAAGTCAGTTCTCTGGTGGTGCAGACCATGTACAGTGCACTTAGGGTGTCTTGTGTGAATGCAGTGACAACTCCACCTTTGTAGCACCCTTGAATAATGCAAAGGTGTTTTGGATCTGACCTTGGACCTGTGTGGTAGTGCCAGGTTTTAATGTTACCTACCCATCTCCATGAATACAGTCTGCCTCTCACAAGAAAAGAGTGTATTTCTTGGCCTCATGACAACATGGAAGCAAGCATTGCTCCAGAAAATAAGCTGCCTTGCACCACAAAGGAACCTCATACCTTTCTGGAGTGCACATCTGAGGATTGATTCTGAATCTGTGTTATTCCCACAGTGACAAGCAGAGGATGAGAAGTGGATCAGCATGTCTCTTCAGCCTGCTCTTTCCCCAGTCCTGCAGCCAGTCATAGCACATATAGTAAGCCTTTGCTGGACAGTGTTCATGCATTTGACAACACTTTTCTGTGAGTAGTAGCACGGTATGGCAATACCTTCTATTTCAGTGTAGGAGTCAAGCCTCAGCAGCTCAGAGATGCAGAAGTGCCACCCGCAGCAATCATTACATATGGGCAAAGACTGCAGATCTTTAAAGAGGGTGCACCCATCCTTAAAATGCTATGGACTTGCTGCCTGTGCTGTCTCACCTGTTCACTTTCCTGCTCAGAGCTGCCACTGTTTTTGCAAGCTCAGTGCTGTGTGACATACTGACGTAAAATGCAGGATGTGTGGATAGTGGTTTTAGGAAGAGCAGAGGATCATACAGAACAGCATGATGTCCTGCATAATAACCAAATATCTGGCCTCTGACATGCTTGCCTGAAAAGAATTTCTGTTGTTAAATATCAGTCTCCCCTTCAAAGAAACCCCAGAATAAACCAGTGAAAGCTATTATCCTGGGTTTATTTCTTTACAGATTCCTTGGATTCAGTTTCACGCAGTGCATAAGGAAATAGAGGAAGACCACGAAGAAGAAATCATAATGACTTGATATGTCAGTCCAGTTTATTTTTTTGAAGAATCACTTCAGAGGCTTTTTTATCAATAGGTGGAGGATATTTTGCAAGGCTTTCAGGTGCTCTTTTATTTTTATACAAGGATCTTGTCTCGGGATTTCTCTCTGCGCCATTCTCTCAATGCCATTTGCTAATGCTGCTGCTGTGTTTTATGCCATCATCAAGTCTTGCAGGACCTAAAGTCAAGCCTTGTCAGGCAGACTGCTTTTCAACTTACCTTGGGCAAGCCATTAGTTAAAATATTGACTGAGGAGAAAGTGTTTTTCTCACCAGAAGTGAGACAATGCATTTCTATACATGCTTTTGCAATGAAGTGATTGCAAATGTCAGTACACGTCATTGTAGCAGTGAATTTCTAGCACTTTGTTTTCAAAAAAGCCTTTAAACTAGAAATGAAATACCCAGAGCTGCCTCGTTTCTTTCTAGAGAGGATGGCTGGCCTGGTAACCTAAGGCAGCTTCTACTTCCTTTTTGGTTCCATCAGTAGGAGACAAACATTTCCTTTGCTTATTTATTATAAATCAGTATTGTCATTAAAAAGAAAACAAACTGCATTTACTCTGGCTAAAGGAAAAACCTATATTTAAGATACAAACCAGCATGAACTTAACAGTATTATCATTATTTTCCTGGCTTGATGTTTTATGCCAGTTTGACAGCTGGCTGAACATGAGCCAGCAGTGTGCCCAGGTGGCCAAAAAGGCCAATGGCCTCCTGGCCTGCATCAAGAATAGTGTGGCCAGCAGGAGCAGGGAAGTCATCTGCCCCTGTACTGGTTAGGCCACCCCTTGAGTCCTGTGTCCAGTTCTGGGCCCCACAGTTTAGGAGGGACATTGAGACTCTTGAACGTGTCCAGAGAGAGGCAACGAGGCTGGTGAGAAGTCTCAAGCACAAGCCCTGTGAGGAGAGGCTGAGGGAGCTGGGGTTGTTTAGCCCAGAGAAGAGGAGGCTCAGGGGAGACCTTATATCTGTCTACAATTACCTGAAGGGAGGTTGTAGCCAGGTGGGGGTTGGTCTCTTCTCCCAGGCAACCAGCACCAGAACAAGAGGATACAGTCTCAAGCTGTGCCAGGGGAAGTTTAGGCTCGAGGTGAGGAGAAAGTTCCTCACAGAGAGAGTTGTTAGCCATTGGAATGTGCTGCCCAGGGAGGTGGTGGAGTCACTGTCCCGGGAGGTGTTCAAGGGGGGATTGGACGTGGCACTTGGTGCCATGGTTTAGTAGTCATGAGGTCTGTGGTGACTGGTTGGACTTGATGATCTTTGAGGTCTTTTCCAACCTTGGTGATTCTATGATTCTATGACCTGTAAATTGGTTTTGACATCGGTTCTCAACCATGCAGGAGCAGCTGGCACAACCTTTCAGAGACAATGAGTGGGCCTGCTGAAAGAGCTGACTAGAAGAATCCCAGGAAGCTCCTGCTAGGTACTCAGCTGAACTTTTGTAAGGAAGCTACATGGCACATCCAAATACATTGTGCTTGCTTGTGATGCATACTGGGTTCATGTTTATAATGGTTGCTGAATGATTTCATGTGAAATATTGTGTTTTTTTCCTGCACATGTACACCATTTTATTAAAAGATACATAATAGAATAGAATAGAATAGAATAGAATAGAATAGAAGAATAGAATAGGACAGAACAGAATAGACCAGGTTGGAAGAGACCTTCAAGATCATCATGTCCAACCCATCATCCAACACCATCTAATCAACTAAACCACAGCATCAAAAGTGCCTCATCCAGTCCCCTTTTAAACACCTCCAGGGATGGTGACTTCACCACCTCCCTGGGCAGCCCATTCCAATGGGAAATCACTTTTTCTGTGAAGAACTTCTTCCTAACATCCAGCCTAAACCTCCCCTGGTGCAGCTTGAGATTGTGTCCTCTTATTCTGGTGCTGGTTGCCTGGGAGAAGAGACTAACCCCCACCTGGCTACAACCTCCCTTCAGGTAGTTGTAGAGAGCAATATGGTCTCCTCTGAGCCTCCTCTTCTCCAGACTAAGCAATCTCAGCTCCCTCAGCTTCTCCACACAGGGCTTGTGCTCCAAACCCCTCCCCAGCTTTGCTGCCCTTCTCTGGACACATTCCAGCAACTCAACATTTTTACTAAACTGAGGGGCCCAGAACTGGACACAGGACTCAAGGTGTTTAGATTCAGTCTGCCTTACTGAGTGTTTAAATGAGGCAGAAGTGCAACTGGCAGAGGAAAGAAAAAGTTCATTTTACAAAACTTTGGTGGTTTGAAAACTAGGGCATCTTGTTAAAGCTTCCTTTGTAATTGAGGGGGATAGGCTCCTGCCAAGAACTGTTCATCCCATTTGTTTTAGATGTCTGTCTTTAGGTAGGATGAATTACCTTCTGTGTGTCACTTCTTTTTGCACTCAGTACGGAGCAAGTCTAGGGCAAGTAGGTCACTAGCACAGCAAGCTCAGAGAAGTACCTAAAAATATTCCAGTTCTTATCATTTTAAGAAATGTGGATTGGGTTATCCTGATCTCTTCAAAAGCTGCATCTTTAGGGTCAGAGCAAAGATTTGTTTACAGTGATGAAGAATGGCATTATACTAGTTATTTTTGACTAGCAAGTGATAGCAGTACATCACTCTGGAAACGTGAGATTAAGAAATAACATTTCTTACCACTGCTTTGGGGATAAAATGTGAAGGGTCACCATAACTGTTGGAATAAGAGCAGGTTTAGAATTAGATTTGGTTTATCTCTTTTTTAAGGATCACAGGCACTTATTAAATAGACCAACATATATTTGGGCAAGATTCTGTGTTAGCAATTTTTTATATGTACAGAGGTCAACTGAGATTAATACATATCACCCCTGCCAGCTGTTTTAGACCTCATAATGGCACTAGCCTCTGACTCATGGAGAATGAATTTGTCAGAGGTTTCTGGCAGGGTCTGAAATCACTGCTTGTAAGAAAGCAGCTCTCAGCCATGCTTGGTTAAAGGTACACAGTCAAGAAAGTTGAGCCAGAGGTTGCTGCAAAATTGTAAGTACTGAGCAGAAAAAGGGTTGGTTGAATGTTGCCTCCCAAACTGCAAAGAACACCATTAATCTTGTGGTAGCTTTCCTTGATACCTGTATGTGTGGGCTGCTTGGATGAATATTTAAGTGCAAACACGAATCTACAGTTTTTGAGCCCATTAGCTCTCTGCCTTCAGAATCTTTGCAGTTGTGCCTGTCTCACTGTTTGGCTGAAGCCTCTTTCCTTTTCTCTCTATTCCTTCATCATGTCCAGAACCACTCAGACCTTACTGAAAGACCTGTGCCTGGGGATGTCATCCCTGAATCTGCAGCTGTAGCACATTTAGTCACTGACTTATGTATGTTTTCCTGCACCTCAGACTGTGTAGTGATGGCTGCCTTCCACTCACACTTTATAAACTATCATTTTCTCTTATTGATCAGCAGGTATAAAAATAAAGAAAAAAAAATCCTCCACATATCTAGGATTTGATTTAAAACCTGTTTTTTTGCTTAAAATAAACCTGTTTAAATGCAAATAGAAAATGTTTGAATCTTACTGTCTTAAGTCTTTAATACATTGAATTAACATAAAATGTAATTCTTTGGACAGCAGAAGTGCTATTCTATGAAGAGGGACTGGACATAGCACTTGGTGCCATGGTCTAGTAGGCATGAGGTGTTGGGTGGCAGGTTGGACTTGATCTTTGAGGGCTTTTCCAACCCTGTTGATTCTAAGATTCTATTCTATGATTCTGTGATGCAACTTGATGTCTTAGGACTGTGTACCTCATTGGTAGGCTATGCTGTGAAATGTCAGCTGTGTTTGAAACTTCTCCCAGTGTCAAGGAGCACAGTGATGTTCCCCCCTCTGGGTTGCCTGCTGACCAGTGAGGATAAGGCTCATGCTCCTTCCCTGCTCCCAGGGAAGCATCAATACAGCCTCTCTTCTCTCCACTTTCCTGTCTTCAGAAAACTAACAGAACTGGAATACCTTTGAGGCTTTTAGCCTCGATTTAGCCAACGGGTTCAATAGCTATTAGGGAAGTTCAGGAATGGGAATATGGGCATAGAGCAAATTCACACTGGGGATGTTACTGAGAGCTTAGGTATTAAAAACCAGATTTTGTATGTACCTAGAAGTCGATTTATGGAAAGAGTACAACATAAAATCAGACCTCAGTGTTGCCTGAAATCTCATCCCACTGGAGTGTGGGATGAAGCTAGCAGTAACTTCAATGGGAATAGAGTATTCAGAGCTTTCATAAATCCCCATCCAGTCATATTTTTCTTTCTCAGAGAGTCATGAGTCTATGAGAAACAGTTTTTCAGCTATTGGGTAAGCAAAATGAACAAAAAAAAGAGATGCAAGAGCTAGTGAATAGAAATGCAGAAGTGAAAAGGTGTATGAACACAGTACAGGAAAGATAACATGGGGTTCTTCCTTTGACCCTCCTTGGGAATAGGTGGCAGAACCCAATTTAGAGGTCTCGTAAGGATTTATTTACCCAATAAATTAACTTGCTAAAATTCAAGTGTTAGGAGGCCTGATTCAGAATATTCCCAAAAGGTGCTTGACTGCATCTAATCTGAGGCAAATGGTTTAATAAGTTTTGAGCAATGCAGAGACATTTCTGGATTTGCCCATACGCCCAGAAAGATGATGACATTGCTACCTTGGCCCTGAATGAAATGGAATAGACACTAGCATTAAATTAACTGAATGTTTCTAGGCCTGTAAGTCCAAGTAGAATTAAACAAATCTAGAATTAAAAAAATACATTTTCTTTTGCTATCTAATATTACAAAATCGTTTATGTCTATTGTAGTATTAAATTGCTCTCTGAGGAACTTGGCACAAGTATGGTATGAGCAGAAGAAAGATCAGACTGACTGACTGATTTGCTGTGTTCCAGCAGTTCCTACCAAAACATACAAACCAACAATCATGTGAGTTCCTTCTTGGCTCTTTATTGCTGAGCCTAGATAAACAGAAAAGCAAAGGCAAATGTGTAGAATATGTTGGAGATAATGATTTGGACAAGCAGTGGCTGCTTGTACTCTCCACTGATTGTTGTCTGCTGACACTGGAAAAACTCTTTTGGATGTGATCTAAACCAAAGCATCTCAACATTATTTCTTGGTCTGAACAGCAGCCCACTGGGGGAAAGGCTGTTTGGAATGAAGGAACTAAAGATAGTTAAAGATAGCACTTCATAGCTTAATTTTAAGCTGCACCTTGAAGGCTTTTAACAGACATTAAAAATAAAGGTCCTCAGTCATCTTCCTGCATTTCTCGATCTTTTCACTTGACGTCTTCATGAGGTTCACAGCTGTTAGATGGCTTTCTTCTCCTTACTGTCTCGATTAATAAACTAACTCTCTCTAATAGGAAGATGTTTTTATTCCCTTTCTGGAATGCAGAACCAGCATGCTGGTCCCCAGTTTTAGCACATGTACTCTGCACTGCTGTTTGAGCAATGGCAGTGTAACAAGAGTGGTTGGAAATTGATAAGACAGATTATCTTGGTTCCTAAGTTATTAACATTATTTTCAGAGTGACAGCAAGTTGTTTTGTGAACAGTGAACCAACAAAGATTGGTTTCTTCAGGTTTTTCAATTTTTACTGTGAGTGCTGGCATGGATTCCCTGATGCCTGATGTGTTCCCATTCTGCAGCCACCTTCTGACTGGTGTCATTAACAGAGTCCCTTTTCTCTAGCTGGCCATCCTTTTTTTCTGTTAACTTGTACAAATACTGTATCTTTTTACCTCTCTCCCCATCTCATCGTGTTTCCAATTGGCTTGAAGCTTTAAAGTCCAGTAGTGGGGCTTGACAGACATGTAGGTATAGCATGTTCACATGGGAAACCAGCTCTAAAAATCTGTTTGCCTGAAAATGTACTGACTCAATATAAGATCCCTTTGTATATTGAATATTACAGTGCATGCTTCAAGTATAATTATTAAATTATAACTCACCAAGTGCAAGTCTCATGCTTAAAAATATAAAGATGGTTTAACAATCTCTCTCTAGATATAAAATAACACAACTAAAAACTTTATGTAGGAACAGTTTAAAGGCCAGTCTCGTACCTATATAAAACACTATCCAGTTCTGGGCCCCTCAGTTTAAGAAGGATATTGAGATACTTGAACATGTCTAGAGTAGGGCAACGAGGCTGGGGAGAGCCCTCAAGCACAAGCCCTATGAGGAGAGGCTGAGGGAGCTGGGATTGTTTAGCCTGGAGAAGTGGAGGCTCAGGGGAGACCTTATTGCTGTCTCCAACTCCCTGAAGCGTGGTTGTAGCCAGGAGGGGGCTGGTCTCTTCTCCCAGGCAATCATCACCAGAAAAAGAGGACACAGTCTCAAGCTGCGCCAGGGGAGGTTTAGGCTCAAGGTGAGGAGAAAGTTCCTCACAGAGTTGTTAGCCATTGGAATGTGCTGCCCAGGGAGGGGGTGGAGTCACCATCCCTCGAGGTGTTCAAGAGGGGATTGGATGTGGCACTTGGTGCTATGGTTTAGTAGTCATGAGTTCTATGGTGACAGGTTGGACTTGATGATCTTTGAGGTCTTTTCCAACCTTATTGATTCTTTGAATAGCTCTGTCTGTTTACCATAATCCTTGGCAGAAAGTGGAAATAATGTTGATATTCTTGAAATACTAGGCATATATAACCCACAGATATGCTTGTCAGTGTTCTAAATCTTTGCACCTCTTGCATTTTATGTTGGCTTAAGTGGAAGAAAGTGGGCAAAAACATTTGAATTCCATGATTTATTTGGTGTTAAATACTTAGTAGAATTTTCCATCAGAGTGTGTCCCACCTTTCATTGCCCATTTTTGAACCTCCTCTTCTTAAAAGCCTTACTTTCTGGCCCTGGATCAAGACAACACTCAAGCACATACTTCCATCCTATTAACTTCAGTACCATTAAGCTCCTTTATGTCCATGCATGTACGTTGTAAACAAAGGACTTACTGCAAAAGTTATGTGAACCAGTTGCCTAAAGGTGAAAATCTGCTTCCAAGATGCACTGCCAAATCTTTATACTTAAAACGTCACAGAGTGGGCTGCTGTGTGCCAGCAACTAGAGCTAAGGGGGCATTTGGCAGAAGATTCATGTCACTGCAGGGTGAAATGTGAGCACTATTTGCATTTTTTTCAGAATAACCAAATATATTTTGTACTACTAAACTTTAATGTGCTTGTTTGTTGAGTTTTATTGTTTGTTTTTGTTTGCTGGGGTTTTTCCTATTGAGAGGGATGTTGTGATTTAAGAATAAATAAAGTGAATGTGAACAGTACAATAAAAGAAGCATGGATGCTGTTCTTTTGAGTGGAAAGATTATGAGGAATCTCTCTTAACATTAAGGCCCATTTACGCTCCATTTGTGTGTTATCATTATTCCCATTAGGACTGCTGATCACTGTGTGGACTTTGGGTTGAAAGACTGATCTCGCCATCTCTTTCAGCTCTGAATACAGGCTCCACTTTTGAGTTTTCAAGACCTTTCTCTTTTTTCATGCCACTCTGGCTTAAATGAGTTCAGCAAAAGCAAAGGAATGGCCTGATCTGCTAGGCCTGTAATGGTGACAGTGGCATTTCAAATAACCCATTGTGGTGAACTTAGATGGCCGTAAGCGCAGACTTCTTTGTCCCAGGATAATTCGTACTGTCCCAGGATAAATTGTACTGTGTCCAATTCTGGGCCCCTCAGTTTAGGAAGGATGTTGACTTGCTGGAACATGTCCAGAGAAGGGCCACGAAGTTGGTGAGGGGTTTGGAACACAAGCCCTATGAGGAGAGGCTGAGGGGGCTGGGGTTGCTTAGCCTGGAGAAGGGGAGACTCAGGGGTGACCTTATTGCTCTCTACAATTACCTGAAGGGAGGTTGTAGACAGGCGGATGTTGGTCTCTTCTCCCAGGCAGTCAGCACCAGAACAAGAGGACACAGTCTCAGGCTGCACCAGGGGAGGTTTAGGCTGGATGTTAGGAAGAAGTTCTATACAGAGAGAGTGATTGGGCATTGGAATGGGCTGCCCAGGGAGGTGGTGAAGTCACCATCATTGGAGGTGTTCAGGAGGAGACTTGATGGGGTGCTTGGTGCCATGGTTTAGTTGGTGGATTGGATTGGTTGATGGGTTGGACCTGGATGATCTTGAAGGTCTTTTCCAACCTGGTCTATTCTATTCTATTCTATTCTATTCTATTCTATTCTATTCTATTCTATTCTATTCTATTCACTCTGCAAGAGGAGTTCCTGAAGAACCTGTAAGCAAGTTTTAGACCAGAAAAAAACCACTAAATTTATTCTGCCATTCTTCATTAAGCAGGCTATAATATTTCACCAAATGGTTACTTCATGGCAGTAACACATTTCTGATTAGCTTTAGATCTCGTTTTGATTTCATTAGTTAAAAATCCTATTTTTAAACACTTAAACTTGCTAGAATCCATTGTTATGTTATTCTGCTTGTCCAGAGTTGAATTTGATCTCATTTTCAGTCTGAGTGTGTCTAGACTTGTCCAAACTGTGTCAGCTTGCTGTGCCTTAAATATAAATATTTGCAATCATAGCAATGGGGACAGAAGATGTGTACTGCCTAAGAAAATTTTCACTATGTAAATTTACTCTTGAGTGGAAGACTATTCCCATCTTTTCAAGACAATAAGAAAAAATAAATCATTCTTTATGTCAGTTTTGTATGGTTCTGTTACCTATGAGACTGACTAACTAGAATTCAGATTTTTCAAAATACCTTTGCACTTTGTTATGAAACTTCTAAAGAAGATGTGACACAAGGTCACATAGCCCTGTTATGCCTGTGTGATTTTTATGTTGCTCTCTACAACTACCTGAAGGGAGGTTTTGGACGGGTGGGGGTTGGTCTCTTCTCCCAGGCAGCCAGAACAAGAGGACACAGTCTCAGGCTGCACCAGGGGAGGTTTAGGCTGGATGTCAGGAAGAAGTTCTATACAGAGAGAGTGATTGCCCATTGGAATGGACTGCCCGTGGAGGTGGTGGAGTCACCATCATTGGAGGTGCTCAGGAGGAGACTTGATGGGGTGTTTGGTGCCATGATATAGTTGTTTAGGTGGGTTGGATTGGTTGATGGGTTGGATGCAATGATCTTGAAGGTCTCTTCCAACCTGGTGTATTGTATCGTATTGTATCCCAGGATGATTTCCAGACTCAGAGCAGCTTATGATGTACTGATGGGAAGCATGGTCGCAACACAGCTGCTTTGCTAAAAGTACATATTTTGCTTTGCATGTTGGACCCACCAGTGAAGATTGTTGTTACAAACAGAATTGTCCCCTTACCACTTTTCTGGGTGTGTCCTTTTTAATCTGGGGGAGAGGTGGAATTAGAGATGTTCCAGCTGATAAAAGGTGATCTTTATCTCCTGTATTCCATCTGCTAAAGCATGTTGTGTTCCCTTCCAACTTCTGCTGCCCTTTGTCCTCCCTGCTGCAGAGGACAAAGTCTCACATAAAACTTTGGAAGTGCAGACCCTTGTGATGCATGCTTACGAGTCCCTAGAAACCTGAATTTCTCTGGAACAGTGGCGGATCTACGAGTGTTCAAGCCATGGGCTCTAAAGAATAGAATAGAACAGAACAGAACAGGTTGGAAAAGACCTTTGAGATCATCAAGTGCAACTTATCATCCAGCACTATCTAATCAACTAAATCATGGCACCAAGTGCCCCATCCAGTCTCTTCTTATACACCTCCAGTGATGGTGACTCCACCACCTCCCTGGGCAGCCCATTCTAATGGCCAATCACTCTTTCTGTGAAGAACTTCTTCCTAACATCCAGCCTAAACCTCCGCTGGTGCAGCTTGAGACTGTGTCCTCTTGTTCTGGTGCTGGTTGCCTGGGAGAAGAGACCAACTCCCACAGAGCTCTTTGGGTTGGGGAGTATTTGCATAGAAACTCTCCTTTCAACATGGTCATCCTTCAGATTTGGTGTGCTATCATGAGTAATGGTTAGCCCCATGTGTAATCAATCTGTGAGCTGTTAGTTCTTGCTTAGCAGAAGCTTGAGGCTGTGGTAGAATAGGATGTCAGTCTGGAATAAAGAATTTGTGAACTTAACTGGTATTTGAAAAATTGTTTAATCAAGCATTCAGAGATCAAGGTAATGCTCAGAAAGCTCAGGACAGCTACAGATTCTGGGAAGAGTGACTATCAAATAGTTTCTCAAAAAGAAAAAAGAGCAGATTGTGGAAGTGGTGAGCTTTCAGATAAGAGAATGTTTCCAGTGTTGCCTAACATGCCAGTGACACAGTGAAACTTGGCAGAGATCTCTCTCTGTGCAGTGTTAAATATTATGCTGGAAAATGCTAGCATGTGTTGTCAGTTAGTGATTACAGGAGAAATGCTGATGAAATAGTGTGCCAGAAAGGATAAAGAATAGCAAGTGATATCATCTTGTTTACAGGGAGATTCAGCAGTAGAACACAGTCTTGCAGAGGGTTCAAAGGCACGTTCATGTGCAGATGTTCCCCAAAGCCTCCTTACAGCTCTTTGAAGAATGTCTTGTTCAAATGCAGTAGATGTGGTGACACTTTTGGATTCATCTTACTCAGTGATTTAAGCAGTGTGTGGAGCTGGTCATCTGGGTTCTGTCTGAAGGGAATGAACAATGACAGGCTCATCCTGAGAAAGCTTTACCCCACCTTAGACTGATGTTAACGCAAGGTGATATTAATCCCTGCTGCTTTCCTGGGAGTTTTTTGGCTAACTTTCTGACTGTCCTGTGGGACTGGTTTTGTGCAGCTGGTCTGCATCCCCCTAACTATGAGCATTTCAGACCACACTACATATTTCTTAATTCCTATTCAAAGAAGAGTGTTGGTTAGGGCATTTCTTCGATTGATGACCTGTCTTGTACCTGCTTTTATTTGCCCTAGTCCCTAAGGAGAATATATTAGTTTACAATAATTTCTTAACCTCATTTCTTTCTCTGTAATTAATATGCTAGGTCATGTGTCATTCTGAAGATCTTGTAGCACATGCTCAGCATTGCACAACTGGGACCAAAAATGGATTATATGGAGGACAGCATGGAAAAGCTGAAAGCTTTCATAAGCTGCCAATTTTTGTGTTTGTATCTCGTTGCTAGAGAGAAGTTAATATATTGAACATATGACAGAAAATCTGTGAAAGGACAGAAAGCAGGGCATGCATGGGAAATGAAAATGCAAAATATTTACCCAACAATTATAATATCCTTGATTAAATTGGTCTTTCCTTGTAATTTAACAGAAGGGCTACCTGGGAAGATGGTGGAGTCGCCATCACTGGAGGTGTTTAGGAGGAGACTTGATGGGGTGCTTAGTGCCATGGTTTAGTTGATTAGATGGCGTTGGATGGGTCGGACATGATGATCTTGAAGGTGTCTTCCAACCTGGTTTATTCTATTCTATTTTATTCTATCCTATCCTATCCTATCCTATCCTATCCTATCCTATCCTATCCTATCCTATCCTATCCTATCGTATTCCAGTGCCTTAGCGCTTGCACAGTACAGGCCGGAGAAAATCACAAGCCCTGTGAGGAGAGGCTGAGGGAGCTGGGATTGTTTAGCCTGGAGAAGAGGAGGCTTAGGGGCAACCTCATTGCTCTCTACAACCACCTGAAAGGTGGTTGTAGCCAGGGAGGGGTTGGCCTCTTCTCTATAGCAACCAGCACCAGAACAAGAGGACACAGGGAAAGTTTAGGCTGGAGGTGAGGAGAAAGTTCTTCACCAAGAGAGTCATTCACCATTGGAATGGGCTGCCCAGGGAGGTGGTGGAGTCACCATCCCTGGAGGTGTTCAAGAGGGGATTGGACATGGCACTTGGTGCCATGGTCTAGTCATGGGGTCTGTGGTGAGAGGTTGGACTCGATGATCTTCGAGGTCTCTTCCAACCTTAGTGATACTGTGATACTGTGACTGTGATACTGTGATGTACCAAAGCTGGATTAATGCCAGCAGTAGTAAGGGCTATACAGTGGAATGAAGGGACTCAGGTAGGTGTGATCATGAGTGACCTCACCATATTTTTCCTTTAAAAATTCTACCTCCTGGCTGTGAACTCTGGTGGCTGCCTCAGAGAGCTCATAATTTTTGTGTGGCAATAGATAGGAATACAGGAAGATGGGTATTGTCAAATAAAATTTATCTAACTGAATTTGATGTAGTGCTTCTTATTAAACAAAAAGTAAAGCCATCCTGCAGAACTGTCTTCTTTCTTTCATAGCATTAAACATTTCTGTATGTGGCATGTGTAATTTAGAAATATTTTGAGATAATTTGAAATAGTCCAGTGTCATATTTTATGTATTCTTACTTGTAAAAGCAACAACATTAAGCTGAATGAATAATGAAATGGGGGGAAAACCAAACCCAAACCACCATCATTAGTATAATTTCATTAATCAGATGTATCAGTTGAAAAACACTAACTGGCCAGTTCTTGCCTTTTCTAATGTTGTTATGTAGATACTGAAATATAAGATAGGAGCAAAGTAATGGACAAAGCACAGTGCAATTCTGGACCCCTCAGTTTAAGAAGGACATTGAGACTCTTGAACGTGTCCAGAGAAGGGCAATGAGGCTGGGGAGAGACCTCGAGCACAAGCCCTACAAGGAGAGGCTGAAGGAGCTGGGATTGTTTAGCCTGGAGAAGAGGAGGCTCAGGGAAGACCTTATTGCTGTCTACAACTACCTGAAGGGAGGTTGTAGCCAGGTGGGGCTTGGTCTTTTCTCCCAGGCAACCAGCAGCAGAACAAGAGGAGACAGTCTCAAACTGCACCAGGGGAGGTTTAGGTTTGAGGTGAGGAGAAAGTTCTTCCCAGAAAGAGTAATTGGCCATTGGAATGTGCTGTCCAGGGAGGTGGTGGAGTCACCATCCCTGGAGGTTTTCAAAAAGGGATTGGATGTGGCACTTGAAGCCATGGTTTAGTTAGTCATGAGGTGTTGGGTGATAGGTTGGACTTGATCTCTGAAGTCTTTTCCAGCCTTATTGAATCTATGATTCTATGAATATAATGCTTAGACTTCAACATCACAGATTTTATTTTATATTACATATTTATGCAAAAGCTGGATTGGACTAATTTATGAGTCATAGGAAATAAATTAATGAACCTTTTCATTGATAAAACATAAAGAAAATGCACTAATAATAACTAAGTAAATATAAACAGAAGTAGGTTTGGAGACCAGATGACAAAAAGTAAGAACAGCCTTCATATCTGGAGGTTCAGCAAATGGAGGCTGCATTTTACCTGACAGCATCATCATCACGATTTTGTTTTGTTTCTTTTTCTTCCAGTTCTTCTAGTTTAGGTCTCCATTCAATTTATCTCTGTCCTTGTCATCATATCCTCACCCATTCATTTCTTGTGTCCATTTCTCACCCAGTCCTGAACTTCTATTTGCCTCTCTTCCTCACAAGAGCTGCACAGCAATGTTGGTGGATGTGACACTACTGCACAAAAGTCATTCTTAGTATCTCTTTTTCCCCAAGGAAAATGAACTGACCTTTCATTTAGAGGTGTCTGTGTTAGTTAATGGTCTGCTAGCATTCTGATGCACAGATATATTTCTTTCCGAGTACTAATGATAATAGCAAGTGGCAACATTCAGCAGAAGGTCCCGGAGGTCAGGAGGCAATGAGCTGGGAAGGGGGAACAGCCTGTGTTGCAGCTAGGCTTGGCAAAAGAAAAGCAGTGTTGGGAACAGAACAGAAGTTGAGGGGAGCTCTTTTATGTGTAGTTACATGGGAGATACATGTTAGACCTGTCTATTGACAGCTTGAGACACTAGCTCCAGTCAGCATTATGACAAACTGGGGAGATTTCTGCTGGACAGAGGATTTGCTTTGAAGCCCCCTTTCCTGCAGTCTGGTATTTGTGTGCTAGGAAATTCACTGGAGGTAGATTGGGTTTAAAATACTAAAAGTTCACTAACTAGCTGCTGCAGCAACACTTGTTCTGTGAGCAACAGACATGCATTTGGGCATCATTCAGTGATGCTGTCACCATTCAATTCACTTCTTTCCTTTTGCATAAATGAGGGGAGATTTCAGTGCCTGGAGGATGAATGTGAACATTTATCTGTCTTACCCTTATTGATTTCCTGTTATAACTTGTAGCATAATAGTGATAATAGCTTGAGCACACTGTTTTTCTCAGCAATAAACCATGTGATAAACTACTGGGCCTTTTGTCTCTTAATTTGCCTTGTTGGCAGCCACATTTAGGCTTTTACATAGCACTGTGATAGTTTTATTACTTTATTCAATTAAAACAGCAGACACCCTGAATGAAGGATGGAGGTACAAATACAGTTCACATCTGATGCTCAGAAGATCTGGTGTCTAGGACTGGTTATTGATTCTTGCACAGAGCATCAGCATTGAGCCTGTGCTTGGGCTTTCCAGCTCTTGTGACTACAGAGGAAACCCAGACTTTGCTTTACACTGGGGAGGTAGCTTCAGATAACTTATTCCAGCTAGTAACCCCATTTCTCCTTGAAAAGAATTGCACAGTGTATGGGTTACCTTGATTACCAGTGAGTGGTGAAATACTGGAACAGGTTGTCCAGGGATGTGGTTGAGGCCCTATCCCTGGGGACATTCAAAATCAGGCTTGGTGTGGCCCTGGGCAGCCTAGTGGAACTAGAGATCAAGGCTGATCAGGTTGAGTGACTGGGGAGGTTGTAGCCAGGTGGGGGTTGGTCTCTTCTCCCGGGCAACAATGACAGAACAAAAAGACACAATCTCAAACTATGCCAGAGGAGGTTCAGACTGGATGTTGGGAATAAATTCTTCACAGAAAGAGTGATTGGCTATTGGAATGGGCTGTCCAGGGAGGTGGTGGAGTCACCATCCCTGGAAGTGTTTAAGAAGAGACTGGATGAGGGCACTCAGTGGCATGGTTTAGTTGATTAGATGGTGTTGGGTGATAGATTGGACTCCATTTCAAAGGTCTTTTCCAACCTGGTTAATTCTGTGTTTCTGTATGAAGGATGGGGATTCACTTGTCACAATGTCCCTGTCTCAGGGATTCTTTCTGTACACAAGTGTGAGTGAGATTTCCAAGCCAGCTTGAACTTTTTTTCCCCTCTGCATTTTCCACCATGAAATATAACAACAATGGAGGAGATGCAGTTTCTCCTGTCTGTTCTTTATGATATTTGTCTTGTGATTCATAAAAAGTGATTCTCACTTTCCACCCTGCCCCCTTCCTGAAGGCTTTCTGTTCAGAGCTGATTATTGATAAGTGAATGCATTTGCCAGAACTGCCTTATTGCTTTTTCCCCCTCCTTTCCTTCCTTATTTCTGAAAAGCAGCAGTGAGGGGAAAGAAATGGTCTGTAAATGAGGCACAAAAGCAGAGATTTATTGAATGATGAGAGCAGACTCCAGGGGCCTCCAGGTAAAAGTAGTGTAATTAGCATAATATCATCTTACAGAACAGCTCCTGCTCCACCACCACCATTCCTGCACCCAGGCCAGGGGCAAGACTCTTACCAGCCAAGACACCACTCAGAGGAGCTTACCCCCCATAAAGAGGCCCAGCCAGCACCCGTGGATGATATTGGAGGAGTAATGGATCATTGCCCTAACAACCAGGGGGCCACCAGGCCCCCGGCCTTTGTTGACACCACCACCAACACCCACTGTGCGCCAGGGGCACTTACCAGTGATGAGAGGAGGGTCCTCAGCCCAGATGGGCTCAGCTTGGGGCTTCTGCCTTTCCTGGGTGAGATTAAATAGGGGAGTGGGTGGGCAGGGCCAAGTGGCCACACCTGGGGTAGAAGGAGACTCCAACAGAGCCCAGGTGCTCTGGGATTTGAGGGAAAAAAGGAGGAAATGGGGCAGGTGAGGGACTTTAGGGTGTCAGGTAATGATAGGACTAGGGGAAATGGAAAAAAATTAGAAATGGGTAGATTCAGATTGGATGTTGGGAAGAAATTCTTCCCCATGAGGGTGGTGAGACACTGGCACAGGTTGCCCAGGGAGGTGGTGGAAACCTCATCCCTGGAGGTTTTTAAGGCCAGGTTGGATGTGGCTTTGGGCAACCTGATCTAATGTGAGGTGGCCCTGCCCATGGTAGGGGTTGGAACTGGATGATCCTTGAGGTTCACTCCAACCCTGACAATTCTATGATTCTAAAACAATTTTGCAGTTCAGGCTGGATGTGAGGAAGAAATTCTTCACAGACAGAGTGATTTGCCATTGGAATGTTCTGCCCAGGGAGGTGGTGGAGTCACCATAACTGGAAGTGTTCAAAAAGAGACTGGATGAGGCACTTAGTGCCATGGTTTAGTTGATTAGATGGTGTTGGGTGATAGGTTGGACTCAATGATCTTGAAGGTCTTTTCCAACCTGGGTAATCTATTCTATTCTATTCTATTCTATTCTATTCTATTCTATTCTATTCTATTCTATTCTATTCTAATTCTAATTCTGTGATTCTGTAATCTAGTTGGAGCTGTTCCTGCTTACTGCAGAAGGGTTGAATAAGATGCCATTTGAGGGTCCCTTCCAACTCATTTAAACCATTAGTCTTTTCTGTATCCTGTAACAGTGAGCTGTACAAAGTAATTACATTTATGGAAACTGATTTTGCTGTTTGCAAACATGGTGATTGTATTCCACCATACCAGTTTTATTTATTGTGATGCAGCTTCCCTGTGCAGAGGCTAGGAGGTGTAACAGAGTGGGGTGTGTGGTGCCTGGCTGTGCTTGGGGTCCATCATCCTGTCTCTTATGGACCGAATAGCACACAACTGGAGTGACTGGCCTCTACTTGAGATTCCCTGGCTATAGGAAAGTAAAGGAATATCCCTTTCATTTTCACCTCAAACCCACCATTTGTTGTCTGCCTTTCTCTTGGCGGAAAAAGCTGTCAGTTACACATTTGTGGACTGTAATACAATAGAATAGAATAGAATAAACCAGATTGGAAGACACCTTCAAGATCATCGCATCCAACCCATCAACCAATCCAACCCAGCTAAACAACTAAACCCTGGCACCAAGCACCCCATCAAGTCTCCTCCTGAACACCTCCAATGATGGTGACTTCACCACCTCCCTGGGCAGCCCATTCCAATGGGCAATCACTCTCTCTGTATAGAACTTCTTCCTAATATCCAGCCTAATCTTCCCCTGGTGCAGCCTGAGACTGTGTCTTCTTGTTCTGAAACTGACTGCCTGGGAGAAGAGACCAACCTCTGCCTGGCTACAACCTCCCTTCAGGTAGTTGTAGACAGCAATCAGGTCACCCCTGAGTCTCCTCGTCACCAGGCTAAGCAACCCCAGCTCCCTCAGCCTCTCCTCATAGGGCTTGTGTTCCAAACCCCTCACCAGCTTTGTTGCCCTTCTCTGGACACGTTCCAGCAAGTCAACATCCTTCCTAAACTGAGGGGCCCAGAACTGGACACAGGACTCGAGGTGTGGCCTAACCAGTGCAGTGTACAGGGGCAGAATGACCTCCCTGCTCCTGCTGGCCACACTGTTCCTGATGCAGGCCAGGATGCCATTGGCCTTCTTGTCCACCTGGGCACACTGCAGGCTCATGTTCAGCCTACAATCAACCAGTACCCCCAGGTTCCTCTCTGCCTGGCCGCTCTCCAGCCACTCCGACCCCAGCCTGTAGCACTGCCTGGGGTTGTTGTGGCCAATGTGCAGAACCCGGCACTTGGATGTGTTCAATCTCCTGCCCTTGGACTCCGCCCATCTGTCCAGCCTGTCGAGGTCCCTCTGCAAAGCCTCTCTGCCCTCCAGCAGATCAACTCCTGCCCCCCAGCTTGGTGTTGTCCACAAATTTACTGATGAAGGACTCAATGCCCTCATCCAGATCATCAATAAAGATGTTGAAGAGCATGGGGCCCAGTACTGATCCTTGGGGCACACCACTAGTGACATGCTTCCAGCTGGATGTGGCACCATTCACCACCACTCTCTGGGCTCGGCCCTCCAGCCAGTTTCTAACCCAGTGCAGTGTGCTGCTGTCCAAGCCATGGGCTGATAGCTTGGCCAGGAGTTTGCTGTGGGGGACGGTGTCAATGGTGCGTCAAAGGCCTGTATTCAGTGAAGGGTCTGACCTTGCCCACAATCTTTGTGTTCCAAACATGTTGTACCCTTTTCAGACTAGGAATTGAAAAGCATTTTGTTTGTAAAATCATCAGACATTTATTTCAGTTAGTTTTAATTAAGTCCCCTGAACCTAGTTATTCCTGCTAATTAAAAAAGAGAAAATTAGTCACATATAAACAAATCTTTAATACACAACCAGTTGTGATTTTTATGGTGGATGGTGATAGTACACAGGGTGAAGATTAGTATCCATTGAGATCTGAATGGTTTCTGTTGTTTCTTTCTTACTAGCAGTTGATGTTTTGTGTGTGTGGTATTGTCATTTAATGCTGGACTGATTTCTTTCCCTTGGCCTCCATGAGAGAAAGAAGCGGAGAAGAGGCTGTGTTCTTTGTTAAACCCTCGGTGTCCGTGGTGTGTCCCACTTAACTGGTGCATGTCCTTGTGTGTAACAGTCCCTCCAGAAGGAGAGGGACCTGACATGTACAGCAACATCCTTTCGGAGGACTGTCTTCACGGGGCTGCCAGTATTCTCTGAATTCCTCAAGAGTACTAAAAGCAAAATTTCAAGGTCTTTCCTTGTTCACTTTCTCTTTTGTGATAATGGCTTTTTTCCTGATTCCTCTTGGTTTCTCATTGGAGACCTTCTCCCCATGCCTTCCCACAGCAGCTACACACAATAGCATGCCTATGCAGCTCAGTCTGTGCTTTTCAGGATAAAAAATTTCCCTTTTCTCTCCTCCTTACAGAAATAAGCAGGGAGGTGGCAGGCGCTTCATCTCTTTGCTGTGCTGGGCAGCTCGCCAGCTATTTGCAGAGAACGGTTCACCTTTTGAAAGGATCTAACAGCGGAGGGAAAAATGTCATTGTGAGACCTTTCAAGTGTTTTTGGACCACCACTGGGCTAACAGAGGAGGATCTCAAATAAATTCTCTAGGCATAAAACGCCTGCTGAAAGCTCCTGTAACTTTTAATAGAAGATGAGAAAAAAGCGTGTGTCCTATTCGGAACGTGTTCTACACTAGAAAGCGGCACACCTGTTTTATTTTATATGTGGTAGGTCAAAATGCTACCAGAAAGTTTAGCACTTTCTAATAAATCCTATGGCTTTCTAGAGTAATTCCTCTTGAACTCCTCACATTTCTATAAATCCTGTTCTGTAGGACTGGTCTGCTACAGCTTGGCTTGCTTTGTAGTGTTTTCATTATTGCGCACTGGTTATCCGTGGTGCTCTCTGATGGCACACACACACCTCCACTTCTACCTCCCCCAGTGACTTTTTCCCTACTCAAAGACTAAATTCTGCCTTAAAATTACGATTCTTAATTAGATAATTATGATCTTGTCATGGGGCAGAGCTTGGCTTCGTGAGATAACTGCTTTGTCAAGCTCCCAGCTGTGAGAAGCAGTTTGGGTGTTGGCAAGGGATGGCTCCACGCCTACCAGCAAGAGCAGCAAAAGGCCCAGGAATGTTGTTTGTGTCTGTAAAACTCCTTCTGATCAAAGCACACAGGGCCACCATGGAAGAAGCAAACAAGATAAACAAAACAGCTAACTCCTGCTTTGCCTTCCTCACTGATGACCTGAGCATTAAATGAGGTTCCTTGAATTCAGACCTCTTGCAGCATGTGGGTAGTGCTGCAGCCGTTGTGATGCTCAAGCTCACAAGAGCAGGGAGCAGGTCTGTATCAGGTACCCCACACTGCTGGCTACTGCTACTCTGTAGAGGCAGCACGAGGAGGCAGGAAAGGGTTGGGACTGCCCAAGGTGCCCAGTTTTGGAGGTGTGATCATCTTTCTGCACTGGAAGCTGACGGGGTGCAATGAACCATCTATCCTCCTCCTGACCACCAAAGGCAGGCATCCCAGTGCATGTGGAATGGTTTGGTGCATGGGCACCACTTCTCTACTATCTAACAACTCAGGAATAGCAAAGTCTTGCTGTGGTTGTATGCTGTGGGGTAAAACCTTTCATTTTACTTTTTCACCACGAAACATTGAAGTACAGAAGGTTGCTTATGCAGGTGAGGCCCTGAATATTTTATAGGTTTTGCTAGTGGAAATAAATTGCACCACCATTGCGTGAGCATTCTTGTCCCACCATTGACAGAAACAACTCTCACTGCTGTTTCTTTCCCTGCAGTATGGAAAGCGGTCAGGATTTTCTAGTGCCAAAGCATGCAATTCAGGCAGACTTTCTGTCTGTCACAACAATACTCTTTTTCTTATGCCTGAACAGTATTTGACATGACCCAAGTTCATTTATATATTAAAGTTTTTGTAAAGTGCCATCTTTGAAGAAAACTATTTAGAGTATCTCCAGACATAGCATCACTGCAGCTAGCAGCCAGGCGCTCCAGTGAGGGAGTCTGCCAGCCCTTTGTTTCCAGCACAACGTTCAGAGAAAAGCTGGTGCAGCGATTGAAATGCAGCTCTGTTCGAGGAGGTGCACCCAGGAATTGCAGCATTCAGAGCTTCCCCGGTGATGGTGCTTTATCTCTCTTGTGCAGTAGTACAGCAGAGCTAAAAAAACAACTGCACAACTGAGTGCCAGAGGAATCTGCTTTTTTTTCTTTTGCCTTTTTTTCCTTGTGGATACAAATTAAGCAGTGTAAATTTGTCTTCTCAGAGCAATAAAGGACCTGTGATATTCTAAATTTACAGCTTGAAGAATTTTAACAGAAAGCAAATACTGCAGAAATCTGATCTCTAAAATGGGAGCACGCTGGCTTTCCTAATTTTCTTCTATTTTATCTAGGTGGGGTTATTTTTTCTTAGTCATAATAGTCACTTACAGATTTGAATTTGCTTTTAAGAGAGCATGAAGTAGTCTTGAATGCCTCCTCCTGACTCCTTTTCTTGTTGATATTGGAACTCTTCAGTTAAATTCATTTAAGTCTATGTCATTTTCTGTAGTCAGACATGCCCCTCCCCCTCTCCCCAACTTCCACTTGATCACTTTTGTTGCGTGGCTGCAGAGAAGGGAGAAAAACATTGCTGCCATCATTTCAGGAAGAAAAATAGAAGTGAAAAGTCTCTTGGCCAGTGTTCAGGTTTTAGAAAGCATGTGACTTTGCTAGAGTTTGGGTAGGTAGCAGAGCAGGGTTTTGATGTGAGGAGCTCCAGAACAAGAGGACACAGTCTCAAGCTGCACCAGGGGAAGTTTAGGCTCGAGGTGAGGAGAAAGTTCTTCACTGATAGAGTCGTTAGCCATTGGAATGTGCTGCCCAGGGAGGTGGTGGAGTCACCATCCCTGGAGGTGTTCAAGAGGGGATTGGACGTGGTGCTTGGTGCCATGATTTAGTCATGAGGTCTGTGGTGACAGGTTGGACTTGATGATATTTGAGGTCTCTTCCCACCTTGGTGATTCTGTGTGTGATTCTGTGAGTACTACACCCCTGTACTGAGCATGAGGTCTACACAGCTGACTCTTGGCCTACACTTAGCAATAGCTGAACCCACTCCTCGTGTATTTGCAGTGCAGAGATGCTGCCTTTCTCCCTTACTAGAATTCCATTGTTCAGATGCAGTTGGTTCTGTGGTCTCTGCACCTAGCTCTCCCTTTTTGAGGATTAAGGAGCGAGGCTGTAGGGTCGTGCAGCAGTTATCTTCTCTTTGTACACGGCACCTTCCCCAGCAGCATGATCCATGAGCAAACACCTCGCCTTCTACAAACTGTCCATTCAACTTGCAGTTATCATCTCTTTTGCAACCCAGAAACACTGGGTTCACTCAGATCACTAATCTATGTGTTTTAACAAACAACAAGAAAAAAGAAGGCATAAATCGCAAGGCAGGTCCCCCAGGATAATAGCCATTTTCTCCTACTCGCCGAAGTCCCAACTTGCATTAGGACAAAACATCAGATTTCCTGAAAAACATTAAAAAGCAGCATTTGTAAAATGTTGTTAAAGAGTCAGAACTACCTTATGTAAGTGGAATGTATTTTGCCTTTTGATGTTATTTTCTGCGACTTCTATCGTTTAGAGCAAAGTGATTCATCAAATAAAAGAACTTTGCAATTAATGGCTTGGTCTGTTTATTTCTGATAGCTGCCTTCAAGGTTTTAGAATTATAGCACTCATACTGTCACCTTGTGCTTTTATTCACAAGATGAAATTAGAAAGCAAGCTGTCTCTGAAGCTTTTCGGTTTGTTGTGTGCTTTTTGGTTGTTTCCCCCACCCCCCGCCCCTCACCTCTTAGTTTCAACTTGGAATTAATTATTCAGTGAACCAAAACTCTTTAAATAAACTGTCAAGAAAGATACATTATCTTTATTTGCAGAAGAGACTAGTGCTGTCAGAATCTGTTTCAGAACTTCTTACTCTAGATGCTTAACAAGTATCTTCCATTTAACTTGTTCCTAATAAACCACTTCAGATATTTGACTTGTTTAAAAGCTCTGACAGGCATCTACTGGTTCAATTATTCAGACTAAGTAAAGAAGTATTAACATTTTATGCTTTAATAGATATAATTGGTTTTAGTTGGACTTTAAATATGCGTTCCAATGCAGTACCGTAATTTAAACAAATAGTGATTAGCTTCTATTTGGTCTTTTCTTAAGTTAGCCTTACTCAATAGGCAATCTGGAGAGCCAAAGTCCATCACTTTCTGGTTAGAATAGAATAGAATAGAATTAACCAGGTTGGAAAAGACCTTTGAGATCATCGAGTCCAACCTATCATCCAACACCATCTAATCAACTAAACCATGGCATCAAGCACCCCATCCAGTCTCTTCCTAAACACCTCCAGTGATGGTGACTCCACCACCTCCCTGGGCAGCCCATTCCAATGCCCAATCACTCTTTCTGTGAAGAACTTCTTCCTAACATCCAGCCTGAAACTCCCCTGGCACAGCTTGAGACTGTGTGCTCTTTTTCTGGTGCTGGTTGCCTGGGAGAAGAGACCAACCCCCACCTGGCTACAACCTCCCTTCAGGTAGTTGTAGACAGCAATAAGGTCTCTTCCTCTCCAGGCTAAGCAACCCCAGCTCCCTCAGCCTCTCCTCATAGGGCTTGTGCCCCAAACCCCTCCCCGGCTTTGTTGCCCTTCTCTGGACATGTTCCAGCAAGTCAACATTTTCCTAAACTGAGGGGCCCTGAGTACAGGGGCACAATGACTTCCCTGCTCCTGCTGGCCACACCATTCCTGATGCAGGCCAGGATGCCATTGGCCTTCTTGGCCTGCTGGGCACACTACTGGCTCATGTTCAGCCTACTGTCAACCAGTACCCCCAGGTCCCTCTCTGCCTGGCTGCTCACCAGCCACTCTGTCCCCAGCCTGTAGCACTGCATGGGGTTGTGGTGCCCAGTTTGTAGAACATGGCACTTAGACCATAGACAGCTGAAGCTTGTGCAGAGGCATGAGACCCCTAAGCACCCATTCAGTTGCCAATGTGTTATATTTTTTAATCAGTTAATATTTTCATTTAGATCTGGTCTTCAGTGGAGGCTCTTTGGGGTGAGATTAAGAGGGCAATAGATAGAGTCATGTGTTCTTGGCTGTTTGCCCCTTGCGTGTGCACATTGCCATCTCCTGCCTTATTTCCCATATCTACAAACACAGCCAACCTTTGTGAGGCTTTAAATTATTTCTGTTTCAGCAACTCCACCTCACTTTTTCTTATGGTGCATGAATACTACTCCTCTGAAAGAATATACATTCTTCAAAGCACTCTGCAGAGTAGTGCTCATTCAAGTCAGCTTTTTAGCTTTTCTTCATTTGTAGGCATGAAAAAGAGAGGTTCCACATCTTGTGATCTACAGTCTACATGTCCTCATGTCTTCCCTCATTTCTTCCTCTTTTGTTCTATACTTTGTGGTATTTTTTTTCCCCACAATATAATGTTGGGGATTCCAGATGTTCATCAGAAATGGATGTGTCATCAGAGTCCCTGCAAAACAGCTGATCTGGGAGAACAATAGCTGAGTAAATGTGATGGATTGAGCAAACATTTAATGAGAAGCAAGGGAGCAGAGGAGTAGAGGCTATATGGAGCTCCTAAAGTACTGCGTTTTCCCTCTGGCACTCATCTCCACTGCCTTCCTGGTACAAAAGAGCTGAAACCAGCTGCCTTCTAGCATTTGAACACAGCGAGTTATAGCAGCTGATTTTCATCCCTGACACAGTCTGCATATGCTCTTCTGTCAGGCTCAAAGTGCCACAAACATGCTTCAGTGGGGCAAGGAGAGCAGTTCCCTGACACAGGAGCAACACAGGCTAGGAATTCAGTAGCTTTGTCACATGGCCACTACAGACCCCACCACAAAATTCAGAGGATGACCTCTCATTCACTGCTGCAGGAATTCCAGACCTTACCAGAAGCCAGGGATGGCCTTAAACTGATGCAGACCATTGTTATTGTAGTGTTGTTTTGACAACTGTTTTACTTCTTGCAATTTTCCTGAACTTGTGTAAGAAAAAAGATACCTGAAAAATCACAGAATCACCAAGGTTGGAAGAGACCTCAAAGATCATCAAGTCCAACCTGTCACCACAGACCTCATGACTAAATCATGGCACCAAGTGCCATGTCCAATCCCCTCTTGAACACCTCCAGGGATGGTGACTCCACCACTCTCTGGGCAGCACATTCCAATGGCTAACAACTCTCTCTGTGAAGAACTTTCTCCTCGCCTCAAGCCTAAACTTCCCCTGGCACAGCTTGAGACTGTGTCCTCTTGTTCTGGTGCTGGTTGCTTGAGAGAAGAGACCAACTCCCTCCTGGCTACAACCACCCTTCAGGTAGTTGTAGACAGCATTAAGGTCTCCCCTGAGCCTCCTCTTCTCCAGGCCAAACAACCCCAGCTCCCTCAGCCTCTCCTCACAGGGCTTGTGCTTGAGGCCTCTCACCAGCCTTGTTGCCCTTCTCTGGACACGTTCAAGAGTCTCAATGTCCTTCTTAAACTGAGGGGCCCAGAACTGGACACAGTACTCGAGGTGTGGCCTAACCAGTGCAGAGTACAGGGGCACAATGACTTCCCCTGCTCCTGCTGGCCACACTATTCTTGATGCAGGCCAGGATGCCATGGGCCTTCTTGGCCACCTGGGCACACTGCTGGCTCATGTTTAGGAATGGCACACTCAGGTGGAAATTTACAACATCCTACTTAGTTTATCTAAAAGTTAACACATCCCATTGTAAGATGTATGGAGGATGAGATTTCTAGGGCAGCCTGTCTATGCTGGCTACCAAAAAAGCCTTAAGATGACAGAGATACCTCTGCTTTAGGTTGGAACACATACTTATTTTCTGCTTCATTAGAGGACAGCAAATTCTCTGTGTCTGTTCCAACTGGCACCTGTTTTGTTCTGGGGATCGGAGTGGTCTATTTGGCTCAGGGAGAGTTTGTGGTCAGGAGTAGTTGCATGACATAAAAAAGACAGTTAAATATTTCTAATCAGAAAGCATCACCAACCAAGTGTCACCTTTACCTTTTTCTTCAATTTGTTGCTTAGAACTCCTGGATCTTTGCAAGAGTTTGCATTCCTCTCCATCACTATGTTGATTTCACTGTGGCTTTTCTTGTGGAGAAATTGTATTAGTGATCTTTCTGTTTCCAAAACTATGAGCCAACAGTGGTCAAAATATCTGTGTCAAATCTTGTGTAGCCACAGAACTGCCA
This sequence comes from Picus viridis, assembly GCA_033816785.1. Lineage (NCBI taxonomy): Eukaryota > Metazoa > Chordata > Aves > Piciformes > Picidae > Picus > Picus viridis. Next base: position 9,392,775 of record CM066566.1, read on the forward strand.
GCTTTCTCATTCTGCTTGCTCTGAAAGTTCCAACTTTTCCACCTCAGTCATAAGTCCCAGCCATCACGCCTGCTGCTGAGGTCTCTTCTGGGCTCTCTGCCAGACTTGAGCCTCACTGAGGGCTGGCAGCTTCTACTTTGACACATGGAGCCAATCTCTGCCTCCAGACTCGAGCCCAGAGAGACCACGAATGAGGAAAGCTCAGCTCAAGGGCAGAGGGTGAATTTCCTTTGGCCTGAAGGAGGCTTTGGGGGATTTTTTTACAAGCAGCATACCACTTGCTCATTTCAATCCCTGGATGATATCAGATAGTTGCAGTGAGTGAAACTACAGGAGTGGCCAGAGTAAGGAGAAGCATGTCAAAAGCAAAACAGTGTTGAGTTGTGGTGCTGTGCCAAAATGTGTTAGGCACAGATTTTATAAAGCTGCCTTGTCTGCTAAGCCAATATAAAAGATGAAAGTCAGGGTGAGCACAAGGTCAGGCACCAGGCTGGAGGTTCACTCCAGCTGAGAGGCAGCAATTACAGCCTGTTTGTAGGCAGAAAGGACTGCCAGACCATTCAAAACCATGGCTTGTGCTCCGAAGAATATATGTTATGACTCCTGTTTATTTTTCATTGCATTCATGAGGTGTGAGATTCTTCATGTCTCAGTGAATACTTGGACTAAGTTGGAGTGTCTTTAGTTTTTCTTCTTCTTAACTCTATAAAGCAAAATATGTGTATCGTCAGATATAAGGAAGTTGGTGCTGATGCAAGGCACTTTCCAGTCTTCTAATTTAGTTTAGGAAGGATGTTGACTTGCTGGAACGTGTCTAGAGAAGGGCAACAAAGTTGGTGAGGGGTTTGGAGCACAAGCCCTATGAGGAGAGGCTGAGGGAGCTGGGGTTGCTTAGCCTGGAGAGGAGGAGGCTCAGGGGAGGCCTTATTGCTGTCTACAACTACCTGAAGGGAGGTTGTAGCCAGGTGGGGTTGGCCACTTCTCCCAGGCAACCACCAACTGAACAAGAGGACAGTCTCAAGCTGTGCCAGGGGAGGTTTAGGCTGGATGTGAGGAAAAGTTCTTCACAGAAAGAGTGATTTGCCATTGAATGTGCTGCCCAGGGATGTGGTGGAGTCACCATCCCTGGAAGTGTTTAAGAGGAGACTGGATGGGGTGCTTGATGCCATGGTTTAGTATTGGGTCATAGGTTGGACTTGATGATCTCGAAGGTCTTTTCCAACATGGTTAATTCTATTCTCTTCTATTCTTTTCTAATAAGGTGATAGGGTTCTCATAGGGTTCTCACAGCCTGAGATGGCACAAATAGCTGTGCTAGTCTTACAGGGCTATTCTGCATTTGAAGTCAAGTAAGTGACCTTTATTCATATGAACAGCTCCTTCTGTAAGAGAATGGCCTCACTCACATGACATGGTTAAGGTTATGTGGAAGAAACAACAGATGAAACTGCAAGATTGTATTGGTGTCACTGACATCCATTACCTACACTACAAAATACTGGTGTTGGTAGCAAAATGAATCAGGTGGGTCACAGTTTGCTGTTTAGATGTCTTTCACATTAGCAGCTGGGAAGGAGATTGCAGGGAGGAGACACACTAAAGTGATTTTAGATGAGCAAGGAAGGATAAAAGCAAGGAAGGATGAAACTCACTTGAGGACTGTCTGAGGACCATGCACACCCTTTTTATTAGCATGTCTGTTGTACCCCACCTCCCTCCATAGCTTCCCTTAATTAGTTGTGGAGATGTTGCTAAACTGCTTCTAAGAGGTCAGAGCTGTCAATGCTTTTCTGGGGCTCTTCATTCCATGTGAAATGGTAGTCCAGTGACCATCTTGGGACTACCACTAGCCACCCCTAGGTGGTTGCTGTGCTTCATTGTTCCCTTGAGATGACTGACTGGTCAGACAGACTCCTGGTCAGATTGTGATCCGTCTGGCTCTGGAATTGTTAAAATTACTCATCTAATACAGGGAAATCTTCTGCAACCTTTCTCCACAGCTGATGGAAAGATCTACCCACCTCTGTAAGGTGGTTCATTTAGTCCTAGAGCTAATATCTCCACTCAGTGGTGTGAACCATCCGCTGGGTCTTTGTGATCTGGTGACAACAAGGAAAGCTTAAGCTTGATTTCACATTACCAAGGCTGAGGCTTGTTTCTCTGTGAAATGGCAAGAATAAAGCTGTGTTTTGGCCAGGGCATGAAAGTGTGGCTGTGTGGATGGTAAATGATTTAGGTACTTCCTTGCTGTGGTGGTTTGAGCCTCAACTGGGACTTAAGAGCTCAGATGGGGGCCAGGCTGAGAATCTCTCCCCCGCTCCCCCTCCTCTTTCCCAATGGAGAGGAAAAGAAAGGGAAGGAGCAAATCCACCAAGAAATAATTTGGATTCGGCTTGGAAGTAGAAAGGTAAAGAATTTTCTTTAAACAATGTGTGTGTGTATATATGTATATATATGTGTATATATATATGTATATGTATCTATATATGTATGTATATGTGTATATATATATGTATATATATATGTATATATATAGGTATGTATATATATGTATATGTATATATATATGTGTGTATATATATGTATATATATGTAACAGTAACAAGTAGGATTCACAAGGCTAAGGAACAAGGATGAATGGGAAAAAAGAAATACGAACTACAAACCCAGTCCTTTGCAAAGGCGTGGGGTGCAGCAGGGAGGACCATGTGGCAGAGAAGCAGGGCAACCAGTGGCAGTCCTTGTCCAGGCAAAGGCAGGGCCAAGATAGCTAATGGCTGCAGTATCCTCCTTTTATAGCCTTGCTCGGCAGGGAGGGGGAGTGAAACAGACTAATTTAGTCTCCAAGGGGAAAACCTCTTCCAGGGAGCGCAAAGCTCGCACAAGCCCTCCCCCTGCATCCAGGATGGACATAACCCATCACACTTGCACAGAGAGAAAACAAAGCATGGCCATATTTAAGAGATGCTGGTTTCAGAGGTAGATAAGCAGGTTTCCTTTGCATTTCATGAGGTACTGAGTGTGCTAATGTTAAATAATTCAGGTGGTTTTTCCCTTTTAAAACTTTGATAGCATTTTCATTGTGTAAGGAATGAAATGCTTAAACAATTTCATTTGTAATTTAGACTGTAATGAGACATGTTATCATCATGCTTTGTTTGCTTCAAGATTTTTTTGTCCCATTTTTTCCCATAGAACATGGTCCTAAATGCCTTAACTATTTTTCTAGCAAAAGCTGATGTTAATTTAATGGTTAGCTGTTCTCGAGAAGAAATTGCACCTACTGTGCAAAATTGTTATTCTGAAGCAAAAATCCAGGGTACAGAGTACCTAATTTATGGAATTTACACAATTAGAGGGTAGTTTATTTACAGGAGATTTTCTAAAAAGAAATATTTCTTACTAGGGAAAAAAAATAGAATAGAATAGAATAGAATCATAGAATCAATAAGGTTGGAAAATACCTCAGAGATCATCAATTCCAACCTGGCACCCAACACCTCATGACTACTAAACTATGGCTTCAAGTGCCACGTCCAATCCCTTTTTGAACACCTCTGGGGATGGGGACTCCACCACCGTCCTGGTTAGCACATTCCTATGACCAACAACTTTTTCAGTGAAGAACTTCCCCCTCACCTCAAGCCTAAACTTTCCTTGGCACAGCTTGAGACTGTGTCCTCTTGTTCTGTCACAGGTTGCCTGGGAGAAGAGACCAACCCCCACCTGGCCTGCCTACAACCTCCCTTCAGGTAGTTGCAGAGAGCAATAAGGTCTCCCCTGAGCCTCCTCTTCTCCAGGCTAAACAGCCCCAGCTCCCTCAGCCTCTCCTCATAGTGCCTGTGCTCAAGGCCTCTCACCAGCCTTGTTGCCTTTCTCTGGGACACATTCAAGAGTCTCAATGTCCTTCTTAAAGAATTTCCTGCATACTTAGGTGTCTTGTTTTTATCATGAGGAAAAGAGGAATTAAAGGGTATAAATACACACTGCCCTTCTTTTGAAGACAAAGCTGGATTAGGCATGGGGTAGTAAAAGAAATGAGCCTTTTACTGGAGTCTGAAATTCTGTAGCTGATTGTAAAAATGTGTACTAGAACTATGCCTCTCTCCTGAGCAGAGGCACCCTGCTACCCCATGGTGGATGAACATCCTGTCTTGTTGCCCTTTCCTCTCCCTCAGCCCCATAAATGCAGCAAACTTAACACAGTGGATTTTCAAAAGCATTGTGCTTGTACAAAAATTCTAAGTGTTTGAAATATTTGAAATCTCTGCATTATATTATAGTGCAAAACCCTTGTGTGTTACAACTGAGACTGTGCCATGTCCTCTGCAAGAGTGTTCTGGTTTGCATCCCCTAACACATGCTGGATTTCAACCACAACACATTTTTCTTTTCTTCTTGGCATATAACCATGCTGTTGAAATATATACAGTAAAACAATACATACAAAAGGAAAGAAAGAAAAGGAAGGGAGGAGGAAGGAAGGAAGGAAGGAAGGAAGGAAGGAAGGAAGGAAGGAAGGAAGGAAGGAAGGAAGGAAGGAAGGAAGGAAGGAAGGAAGGAAGGAAGGAAGGAAGGAAGGAAGGAAGGAAGGAAGGAAGGAAGGAAGGAAGGAAGGAAGGAAGGAAGGAAGGAAGGAAGGAAGGAAGGGAGGGAGGGAGGGAGGGAGGGAGGGAGGGAGGGAGGGAGGGAGGGAGGGAGGGAGGAAGGAAGGAAGGAAGGAAGGAAGGAAGGAAGGAAGGAAGGAAGGAAGGAAGGAAGGAAGGAAGGAAGGAAGGAAGGAAGGAAGGAAGGAAGGAAGGAAGGAAGGAAGGAAGGAAGGAAGGAAGGAAGGAAGGAAGGAAGGAAGGAAGGAAGGAAGGAAGGAAGGAAGGAAGGAAAAAAGAGCTGTCTTTTTCATTAGCTTTTAACGTTGCAGACAATTACCCATCTCAGCCAGCACTTAGGCACTAGAGTGTGAGACCTTTTAGTTCTCTTGATGTCAGACACAGACTGGAAAGCAAAATATGGTTCCATAAGAATTTCCTGTGAGTTCTATCTCCTTACTCATCAAAAACCTCAGCAGCTTTGAATTCCTGATAGAAGTTCCTCATTCTTCTCTTGAGCTAATTATGGGGAAGTCAGGCCAGCACTGGTTCTATAACAATAGTATGCTGTTAAATCAGTGATGGGGTTTTCATCTGAATACCCAGAGTCAGTTTTTATCAGACTACTCCTGTGTACCCATTAATGTGTATTCTTTTGATAAAAAATGTGTATATATTAGAATAGAATAGAATTAACCAGGTTGGAAAAGACCTTCAAGATCATCAAGTCCAACCTATCACCCAACACCACCTAATCTACTAAACCATGGAACAAAGCGCCTCATCCAGTCTCCTCTTGAACACCTCCAGTGATGATGACTCCACCACCTCCCTGGGCAGCCCATTCCAATGGCCAATCACTCTCTCTGTGAAGAACTTCTTTCTGACAGCCAGCCTAAATCTGCCCTGGCGCAGCTTGAGACTGTGTTCTCTTGTTCTGGTGCTGGATGCCTGGGAGAAGAGACCAACCCCTACCTGGTTACAACCTCCCTTCACGTAGTTGTAGAGAGCAATAAAGTCTCCTCTGAGCCTCCTCTTCTCCAGGCTAAGCAACCCCAGCTCCCCCAGTCGCTCCCCACAGGGCTTGTGCTCCAAATCCCTCCCCAGCTTTGTTGCCCTCCTCTGGACAACTTCCAGCAACTCAACATCTTTCCTAAACTGAGGGGCCTAGAACTAGACACAGGACTCAAGGTGTGGCCTAACCAGTGGTGAGTTCAGGAGAAGAATGACCTCCCTGCTTCTGCTGGCCATACTATTCTTGATGCAGGCCAGGATGCCATTGGCCTTCTTGTCCACCTGGGCACACTTTCTTCTGGAGCAGAGTGATCTTTGTCTTCATTGAGAATATGAGGCAATATATATGAAGGCAGAGTAGGCCAAAATTCTTGGACTATGCTCCTGTCCCTTACCCATCAAATAGAAAACCTTACCACAGATAAATTTCTCAGGATTGAATGAATAGTAAATATCAGCCAATTTGGCTTGTGGGAAGCCTTAGATGAAGCAAATGTTTTCTGCCCTGTTTCTACTTCATCCTGCCAAAATATCTACCAAATCCACCAAAAATCTGGACCTTTATAAAGCCTCCATGCTTTGTTTGATGTCACATCTTCTAAAGAGAAAGCTAAGGTTTATTTTCCCCTGAAGTTTTCTATAATGACCTGACTGCAACAGTAATTTAAAAACAAATACTGTGTTTGGAGTCAAGAGTTAATGTACATTTTGATTGATATGATATCAGTACCTGACCTATAGTATATTGTTGCTGTGTGACAGAATGCATTCCAGACCAGCTTTATGCTACCAAAGTAACTTGACTGATACATTTATCTGAAAGCTTTTGGTGTGAAATAAGCAGATTGTAATAGAAGGTCATGAAACTTAATAGAACTAAGTTAGGGTTTTGCTTGAAGCTTGAGAGCAGATGAAGCAGTTCAAACAATCAAAAGAGTTCCTGTGTTGTAGTTTGTCATGCCATTGGTCTTAGTTTAGTTGGTAATTGCTTTTAATGCACTGGAGATGCCCTCATTTTTTTTCTTCCATCTCATAATGTTCAATAGTACAGTGTTCATGACCAGAACTTTCACTGATATTCTTGTGGGATATCGTTGCCGAGTATCATATTAAACTACTGTATCATTCCCTCATTGCTATTTTACAATGGTGAAGCTGTTATGTGAAGCTGAAATGTGAAACTCTGCCCTCAGTTTAGGAAAGATGTTGAGTTGCTGGAACGTGTCCAGAGAAGGGCAACAAAGTTGGTGATGGGTTTGGAACACAAGCCCTCTGAGGAGAGGCTGAGGGAGCTGGGGTTCCTTAGCCTGGAGAAGAGGAAGCTCAGGGCAGACCTTATTGCTCTCTACAACTACCTGAAAGGAGGTTGTAGCCAGGTGGGGTTGGTCTCTTCTCCCAGACAACCAGAACCAGAACAATAGGACACAGTCTCAAACTGTGCCAGGGGACGTTCAGACTGGATGTTAGGAAGAAGATCTTCACAGAGAGAGTGATTGGCCATTGGAATGGGCTGCCCAGGGAGGTGGTGGAGTCACCATCATTGGAGGTGTTTAGGAGGAGACTTGATAGGGTGCTTGGTTGCATGGTTTAGTTGATTAGATGGTGTTGGATGATAGGTTGGACGTGATGATCTTCAAGGTCTTTTCCAACCTGGTCTATTCTATTCTATTCTATTCTATTCTATTCTATTCTATTCTATCCTATTCTATTCTATTCTATTCTATTCTATTCTATTCTATTCTATTCTATTCTATTCTATTCTATAGATTTCAGTATTCTACAACCACAGAACATTTAGAAATTTTGATAATGTCTTGAAACCAATAGTTATTATACCTTTTATTTCAGAGAAACCTTTTACAGTGTTACTGGGACAATGCCAGCTTAAAGTTTGTGTTTCATTAAGGTGGTTCACCTTTTACTGCTGGTATTAATAGACATTTTAATCCTGTTGGATGCATTTTGCAAATGCATTGAGACTGAATGGATAAAAGAAAAGGATCAGTCCCTGGTCACAGGTCTGATCTCTGGTTCCTGCACAGTAGAGTAATGTTTCTGTGCTTGTGTTACTGATACAATGGAGAGAAGGTTAATAGGGTGCAAAATTTCTCAATACAAAAAAAGTAAAAGCTCTTTTGCTCAAGTGTGTGAACCAAGCTGACGTTAAAATGTATCCAGGTTTTATTAGATCTCAATAAACAGACCTTATAGTTTTACTATGGCAAGTAAGTGCTTCCAAGCTCAGATTTGTCATACTACATGATATGTCTGGAGGAGTTACAAGCTCTTGAAATGTGAATGGTTTGATCTTTGATATGTGTGTATGTATCGAGGGGTGGAGGTAATGAAATTGCAGCTTGACCTTTTTATATAGCAGCCATAGCAATTGCCGCTATAATAATCATCCTCCTTTCAATTCCATCAGAGAATGGAAATTGCAGTTCTACAGATTGCTTCTAATTTTATGCATGAGCTTGTTTAGAGCCATCTATCACTTAAGAGCTTCTTGTCCCACCATTGTGGCTTTTCAACAGGCTGCAGCATGCCCAATGTATTTGATGGCATATGATGCTCAATGCAGGCTGATCAGATCAAGCCATTGTCACATGTGCCTGTTTGCATCAGCCAAATAGAGCTGCTTTACTCCTCTGCTCATGAGGAGAAGTGGTGGTGAATACTGCTACTTTTCCCTGTGAGGATGAGCTATGACCCTGCACCAAGTGTTTGCCAGGGATGGAATGGAGAATGGAGCTGCCTTATGTAAGTATTGTTCTCTGAAATTAATTAGCTGCTGCTAATACGGTGCAGCTCTGTGTTGCTCAAAGGCATGATGTTACCTCTAGGAGCACTAGTGTCTTTGAAAATGGTTTCAGATCTATCATAGTATTGGTTTGGCTTATTTTTTGATGAGTTTAGTTGGGCTTGGTTGTGTTGATTTTTTGGGGGGTTTTGTGTTTGGAGTCATGCTCTGATGAAAAGAGAAGTCAGTGTCCCTCTGTGACTCTAATTCAATAAATACCTTTTATCTACATAGTAAATATAGTGTCTTGACAGCTTGCTTGAATCCATGAATAGAATAGAATAGAATAGAATAGAATAGAATAGAATAGAATAGAATAGAATAGAATAGACCAGGTTGGAAGAGACCTTCAAGATAAGCGAGTCCAACCTATCACCCAACACTAACTAATCAACTAAACCATGGCACCAAGCGCCCCATCCAGTCTCTTCCTAAACACCTCCAGTGATGTTGACTCCACCCTCTCCCTGGGCAGCACATTCCAATGGTCAATCACTCATTCTGTGAAGAACTTCTTCCTAACATCCAGCCTAAACCTCCTTGAGACTGTGTCCTCTTGTACTGGTGCTGGTTGCCTGGGAGAAGAGACCAACCCCCACCTTGTTACAACCTCCCTTCACATAGTTGTAGAGAGCAATAAAGTCTCCTCTGAGCCTCCTCCAGGCTACGCAACCCCAGCTCCCTCAGCCTCTCCTCGCAGGGCTTGCGCTCCAAACCCCTCCCCAGCTTTGTTGCCCTTCTCTGGACACGTTCCAGCAACTCAACATCTTTCCTAAACTGAGGGGCCCAGAACTGGACACAGGACTCAAGGTGTGGCCTAACCAGTGCTGAGTACAGGGGCACAATGACTTCCCTGCTCCTGCTGGCCACACTGTTCCTGATCCAGACCAGGATGCCATTTGCCTTCTTGTCCACCTGGGCACACTGCTGGGTCATGTTCTGCCAGCTGTCAACCAGTACCCCCAAGTCCTTTTCTGCCTGGCTGCTCTCCAGCCACTCTGACCCCAGCCTGTAGCACTGCATGGGGTTGTTGTGTCCAAAGTGCAGAGCTGGTTTCCTTCAGATATGTATAATGCCAGTGAGCCAAATCCAGGGCTTTTTGCAGAACCCTTACTCAAGCAATAATCCTACAACCCTTCTGTCAATATTTTGCCAGAATGAAGTTGTGATAAACCAACATAATGACACCAGGATCAAAGTGCTACTGGACAGACATGCGGGTCCCCAGAGCTGAAGGAGGGCTTGGGGCTGTGCCCTGACTAGGCCTGCACTATATGGAAATGTAAAAGCAGAATCCTTAAAATGATAAGGTCAGGGAGCAGAAACTGTGGGATAATATTGAGAGGAGTCAAAGACAATGTCAGAGAGTCATATGTGTAAGAGGACTTCCAGCAGAAGTCTGTGGTAAGGGGAAAAAAGTGTGATGAGTATTATATAAGACTGAAAATAACAGGAGTGGTAACTGCTCAAGGCAGAAAGATGCAGACGTTACCATGTGTTTCACCTCAGAGGCCTCAACCTGAGTGATTATGGGCACTACATTATTTTTGTGCTCCTGGAATCAACCCCAGTGGATCCAGGAGACAATGTGTTCAGAGGATATCATGGAGAAATGCTGTCTTGTTACTCATAGAATCATAGAATCAGTCAGGGTTGGAAAGGACCACAAGGATAGGATAGAATAGAATAGAATAGAATAGAATAGAATAGAATAGAATAGAATAGAATAGAATAGACCAGGTTGGAAGAGACCTTCAAGATCATCGTGTCTAACCTGTCATCCAACACCACCTAATCAACTAAACCATGCATCATCTAGTTCCAACCCTGCCATGGGCAGGGACACCCCACACTAGATCAGGCTGGCCAGAGCCTCAGCCAGCCTGGGCTTAAACACCTCCAGGGATGGAGCCTCAACCACTTCCCTGGACAACCCATTCCAGGACTTCACCACTCTCATGGTGAAGAACTTCTTCCTCACATCCAGCCTGAATCTCCCCACCTCCAGCTTCATTCCATTCCCCCTAGTCCTATCACTACCTGTTATCCTGAGAAGTCCCTCTCCAGCCTTCTTGTAGGCCCTCTTCAGACACTGGAAGGCCACAAGGAGGTCACCTGGGAGCCTTCTCTTCTCCAGACTGAATAGCCCCAACTCTTTCAGTCTGTCCTCATAGGAGAGGTGCTCCAGCCCTCTGATCATCCTCGTGGCCCTACTCATGCATGTTACCAGTTTAAGCAAAAGTAGTTAATAATTTTTTGCAGGTTATTGTTTTAAATTTCAGTTTACTTTTATTCCCTCAGCTTCTCACAGTGTTCATATTTCTCTATATCTACCTTGAAACTCCTGAATTCAGAAGTGCACAAGTGGTCTTTGTTTCCCTGTGGGCATTGCTAAAAGGAATCCTAGGGAATGATTCTTCCCATGTCCTGAAAAATACCCAAAGCAAATTTATACAAAAGAAAAAAAAGGGGGGTGGGGGGTGGGGGATAAAAGACTGAAAGGAATGCACAGAATGTTTAAGTGAAATTTGGATTCAGTTGCATTAGTGTAAAATGTCTTGGATTACCATGGAGCCAGGTTTGCAGCTCAGGATTTTATTTCCATTACTGCCATTAGATGTGCTGCCAGTTTCCCCCATGTAAGATGAAACTATGGCACTTTCCCATCATTGTACAGCACTGCAGGGGTCACTGGAAGGAAAGTCCACACTAAATCCAGGTACTAACTTGGTTTACAAAGCATTGGTTTATTGCAGGCTTATCATGGGATAAAAAGTGTGGGGAGGTTTTCCAGCTGTTTCCAGACATGTCTTGCATGGACTCTCCCCTTCCTGACAGCTGAGGCCACATCACTGTCTGCCATACCAGTTGTTCTGTAGAACAGAACAGATAGCCACCAGAAGCTCAATGTCTTTACTGTGTGGCCTTAATTCCCTGTCCGTCTAGCATCTCATCTTTTAGACGTGGATAACATCCTGTGAGGTAGGAAATATTCCCTGGTGCTGTGGGTCTTAGGACATTAGGGGTGCTAATATGGGGCCACTAACTGGAGAGTCTTTACATCTGAGGTGGGCCTTGCACCTGGGAAAACATAACCAAGGAGTGCAGCTCAGACTGGGATCCACCTTGCTGGAGAGCAGCCCTGTGCAAAGGGTCATGGGGGTCTTGGTGGGCAACAGGCTCAACATGAGTGAACAGTGTGCTGTGGCAGCAAAGAATGTCAACAGGATGCCGGGCTGCATCAACAAGGGCATTATCAGCAGAGACAAAGAAGTCATTGTCCCATTCTACTCAGTGCTTGTCGTGCCACACCTGGAGTACTGCATGTAGTTTTGGTCCCCCGCTGTATAAAAATAGATGTGGGCAGACTGGAAGTTACCCAGACAAGCGCCACAAGAGTGATGGAAGACCTTGCATATAAGCAAAGGCTGAGAGAACTGGGTTTGTTCAGCCTTGAGAAGAGAAGGCTTAGGGGAGATCTTATTACCATATACCAGTACATAAAGGGTGGCTACCAGGATGGTGAAAACTCCCTTTTTACAAGGAGTCACGTGGAAAAGACAAGGACTAAGGGGTGCAAGTTACTGCTGGGGAGATTCCCATTAGAATTCAGAAGAATAATTTTCACAACGAGAACAGTCAGACCTTGGAATAGTCTCCCAAGAGGAGTAGTGGATTCCCCTAGATTTCTAAGTTTTAAGACTCGGCTTAAGAGGGTACTGGGTCATCTCATTTAACATGCAAATTTGACTTGTGAGGACCAGAGACTGCTAGTAAAAGTTATAACAGTCTACCAGCAGGCAAAAAGTTAATGCCTCCTCTTATTATTTATAGGGATTCTTCCTCTTTACAGGATTCAGTTAAAGCACTGGTGGTAGTTAAATAATAATCTCAAAGAAAAGAGTATGCAGGTTTGGAAGAGGCTTGCCAGATTGGTAGTCCCATCCAGCAGCATCCCTCCATGTGTGACTGCACTGCAGGGTAGCTGCAGCTGTGCATATAGCAGAGGTGCTGGGCATCGTGTCTGGGTAGGAAGGTTGTGTGCTTACACGTGGAGGGGTAAACGTGGGGAACTGGGTAGCATAGGACAGTGATATTAGACATAAAGTATTTCACCACTAGTACAGTTAGAAAGGATTTGTAGAGGTGCACTTTTGCAGGGTGATCTGGGCAGCTGGATCCATTCTGTGTGATCCCAGAGTGTTACATCCCGTCCCTCCATCTCAAACACCATCTGCTCTTCTAACAGCATTTGTCTATCTTCACCCTCCCAACACAAGCCTTCCCCATCACCCCAGAACAGCAGCAGCCCACACACACCTTTTCCCTCCTTTGGCAGGCTTCTTACAGCACTGGCAACCAAAGGTTATTCCTTCTCTCCCTGAGAAATAGCAGCCTCTTCCCATCTGCTCCCTCAGAGCCAGCCAGCAGAGCTCCTGAAGTCTGTGAGCCAGCATGAGAGGAGGTGTTTGGCTGTTCAGCCAGCCATTCTTTGTGCTTCCCAGGGAAAAGGCAGCAGGCTGAATGGAGGCACTGGGTTTGACTCACTGGCTGCCAGTTGGGCTGTGCTGCTTTAGCACATTCCAGCCATGAACAGTGTAAAATGATATTCCAGGACTACAGATGTGGTTTGCTCACTGGCACTTTGCTTCCCAGCATTCCTGATCCATGCAGCATACCCATCACTCTTTTATTCTTTTGCTTTGACTGAAAAATGATGAGTAAGGGATAACTGCTTTTCTGCTGTGTAGGGACTTGGGTCAATTCTCTTACTTGGCCAAAGAACAGAGGTTGTGAAACAGCTTCCACACAGTCAGAAATGCAGTATTTCATGCCTATAAAGGAATCTGCTACTCTACTTGTGTATATGCAAGCATGTATGTGTTTTTTTGCTCTTCTGCTCTTAAAATACTGTGTACTTCCATGCTGTAGGAAGCCAAATATCAGGATACTAGGAAAAACAGAATCATAGATGAACAGAATCACAGAATAGTTGAAGTTAGAAGGTACCTCTGGAGATTGTCCAGTCCAAACTGCCTGCTCAAAGTGGGATCAACTAGAGCAGGTCTCTCTAAACAAGCCTTTCTAACTTTTGACTTTCCTCAAGAATAAACAAATGTTTGTTATGATGTTTAAATGAAATTCCCTGTGTTTTGGTTTATGCCCATTGCTTCCTTTTCTCTGACTATGAATGACTGAGAAGACTCTATCTCCATCTTCTCTCATCAGGATTTATATATATTGATGTCATCCCCTAGAGCTGTCTCTTCTCCAGGCTGAGCAGTCCCAGCTCTCACAGCCTCTTCTCATATGACAGATGCTTCAAGACCTTAATCAACTTTGTGGCCCTTTGCTGGACTGTATCCAGTATGTCCATGTCTCCCGTGCACTACGGAGAACTGGACACAGCACTCAAGATGTGGCTTCACCAGGGCTGAGCAGAAGGGATTGGTTCACCTCCCGTGACCTGCTGGCAATGCTCTGCTTAATGCAGCCCAGGAAGTTGTTTGCCTTCTTTTTTCCACAAGGACCCATTACTGTTTGATCCCAGCCTGTCCAGGTGCTTGGGGTATTTCCTTCCCAGATGCAGACTTACCGTTTTCTGTTGTTGAACTGCAGGAGGTCCTTGTCAGACCATTTCTCCATCTCCCCGAGGTCCCCCTCAACATCAGCACATCCATCTAATGTATCAGCCATTCCTCACAGTTTTGTATCATTTGTGGAGTTGCTGGTATCATCTGCAGAGTAACTGAGGGCTCACTCTGTCCCAGCATCCAGGTAACTGATGGGGATGTTAAACAGTATTTAGTAGGTCCCAGTGCACCACTAGTGACTGGGCTTCTAAATGGATTTCATGCTACTGAGCACAGTCTGTTCTGAAGTTCAGAGCTGTGATCCTACAATTTGCCTTGTTCCCTCCTCTGAGGACCCTGACCTCCATTGTTAGGCAGCTAAGGCTGCCCCCAGCCTTTGCATTTTTAATCAGTCCTTTCTCGTTGATGAATATTTGGTGCAGCAGAGCTGGACATTACTAAAACACTCTCAAACACAGCATTTTTGAAGTTTACCTGTGAAATGAGTTCGATTTTCTTGAGCCATTTGTAGCTTATGTTTATCACTTTTTTGTTTCCCCTGCAAGTTTTGGTCCAGAAGGTTTTTGCTGTGACCTGCTCTGCTTTTGTAGGTGCCATTGCGTGAGTTTAGTATTATCCTATCATTCTGTGCTGTTTCAGCTACAGCAGAGTTACTCCTGGCAATAACCTCCTTTGAAGATAATGTTGCTTTTAAGGTGGAGCATGCAATCACCTTTCCTTCTGAAAAGACATTTTAAAGATGGAACAAAATTAAGGACATAATGAAAGCAACATTTTTGTTCTCTGATATTGCAGGGAAGTTAGGTTTGTTCTGTTGAACTTTGTGTGCGTTTGGCATGTTGACCTCCTTGATACACCGAAATTAAGGACATAATGGAAGCAATATTTTTGTTCCCTTATATTGCAGGGAGGTTAGGTTGGTTCAGTTGACTTTTGTGTGTGCTTAGCATGTTGATCTCATTCTGACCTATCACCTGTACCAGTATGGGCACGTGTCTTCCTGAAATTGCGCTTTGGGAAGAGACATCAGCATAGAAATGCCCCAGGTCTTGCATCTGATACTGCTTTTACCAGGTTTAGCTCCACTTTCCTAGAGCTGCATTTTTTGCCCAAGGATGAGCCAGTGCTTGACTCTTAGCTTTTTCAGTATCACTGGTTGTGATACAATCATTTCCTTACTCTAAGTGTGTCAATTCTCAGTTGGCTAGCACAGCAATAGATTAAAAACTTAAGTGGGTGGAAAACCAGCTTTAATTAATTAAGATGGCTCATAATTATTTCTAATGTTACTGTTCTCTGAGGACATACATAGTCACCCATGAATTTGCTGCCTTAGTTTGAAAAAGACTAATTTCTCCAAAAGGGAAAGATAATTTAATATCAAAAGTTAACCAGTAACAGCCTATTTAGATATTTCCATCTGTGTCTTTTATTGCAAGTGGGTGTTGTTACCGTGGTTCATAAACCATGGATTACACTAAATAACATAATCTTGCCTTTTTCTTCATCTGTCTGAGCTCATGGGCCTCAATTGAGTGACCTTGGTGGGGAAGCTGGGGACAATATTTTCCCCAGGTTGTATTCAAGAATAATAAGAATGATGAGAATGATAAGAAGCTATGCAGACCATAGCACAACACTAAACATTTGTATTCTTCAGTATCATCCCTTTCCTTCAGAGTATTTTTCTGACTATCCAAGCTTTTGATTACTTTTTTTTGTTCACGTTCAAATTCACTTTCTGTCTCTAGAGGCTACGGATACCAAAAATCTGATATCTCTTAGAAAATTAAGCTTCAGCATTTATCTTTAGTATCTCTTTTTAGATCTGTGGCACTCCCTCTGGTGAGTACTTGCCAGGAATGCTTTTCATGGATATTTATAGCTCCATTTCTTTTGTAAACTAAATCTTTTTTTTGATAGACTTTGGCTTTTGGGCTCATTTTTATTCTGTTTCTCTACTTGGGTTGTCCAAGACCTCTGACATGCTGTAATCCACTGGAATGAGAGAAGAAGGTTCAGTTTACTCTAGCTTTACAGAAGTTCTGGGACTTTATGTAAGTTTTGGGATATAAGTCAAACAACTTTTTCAGTATCATTATTGTTCAAGATCATTCATACTATGTTCTGGTAATTCTTGGCTTCATAAGGTATTGATCATATAAACCATCTGGGTGAAAATTAACATTAGGTTCATGAAATATTGAAAATACATCAGTATGAATGTCTCTTTAAGCTGTGTAGATAGATAGAAGTCTCAAAACAGGAGGAGAAAGAGCTGACGAACAGCTCATCTATCCATATGTACTTCCTTGAGTGAAGGTCTCTGATCCAGAACATGGTGTTGCTCAGATGATGGTTTCAGTCAACCAAGGCTGACCAGTAACAGAGTTCAAAGTTCATGAGTCATGTTGGCCTTTTACTGATCTTGCTGTTGTGTACCTGATATCTGATGTGACTTCAAAAATGTGGGCTAATACCCAGCACTAATTACTTTGAAATATCCTTATCTTGAAGAAAGAAAGAGGAAAGTTAGATGTTCCTTGTGCATCATGTTTCAGAATTTACCCCTGCACATCCGACCTACTGACCAGGACTCTATCCCTCTCTCACCCAAAAGAAAGGCTATGTTTATTCACTTTCCAGGGAGAAAATGTCACCAAATATGTAAAAGTCCATTACACAACTGCAAATTTAGCTTCCTTCAGGGTCCTAAGCTTTAGTAAAAGTAATGACTTCAAAAATTCATAGTGTTTGTCATCATAGTTCTATGCAGCTTTAAGCCCCAGGGAAGTCTCTTTAGCTGATAACCTCATCCTATTAATTTTAGTTTTTCTTTCTTTTTTTTTTTTTTTTTCTTCATTTTTTATCCCTTGACTTCAATTTGAGCAGACCTAGTCCAAACCCAAAGATTTTGGTTTTGTTTTCCATGCTAATCTGGTAAATAATGTTATTTAATAAGCTGAATGATTTAAGGCATCAAGAATAGAATAGAATAGAATTAGAATAGAATAGAATAGAATAGAATAGAATAGAATAGAATAGAATAGAATAGAATAGAATAGAATAGAATAGAATAGACCAGGTTGGAAGAGACCTTCAAGATCATCGTGTCTAACCTGTCATCCATCACCACCTAATCAACTAAACCATGCATCATCTAGTTCCAATCCTGCCATGGGCAGGGACACCCCACACTAGATCAGGCTGGCCAGAGCCTCAGCCAGCCTGGGCTTAAACACCTCCAGGGATGGAGCATCCAACCCATCAACCAATCCAACCCACCTAAACAACTAAACCATGGCACCAAGCACCCCATCAAGTCTCCTCCTGAAGACCTCCAATGATGGTGACTCCACCACCTCCCAGGCAGCCCATTCCAATGGGCAATCACTCTCTCTGTGCAGAACTTCTTCCTAACATCCAGCCTAAACGTCCCCTGGCACAGCTTGAGACTGTGTCCTCTTGTTCTGGTGCTGGCTGCCTGGGAGAAGAGACCAACATCCGCCTGTCTAACACCTCCCTTCAGGTAGTTGTAGAGAGCAATAAGGTCACCCCTGAGTCTCCTCTTCTCCAGGCTAAGCAACCCCAGCTCCCTCAGCCTCTCCTCGTAGGGCTTGTGTTCCAAACCCCTCCCCAGCTTCATTGCCCTTCTCTGGACATGTTCCAGCAAGTAGGTGAGCTTGTTTAGTTTTTGTCTTCCTTCAACTGAGTCATGTTACTTTTCATCTCTCCTTCTCTTTATGTATTTCGTTATCCTCCCTTCTTCATTTCTGAACTTGTGATAGCTCAAATAAATATATAAAAAAACCCACCCCAAACAAAAATAAAGAGCCTCTCATTGCAAATGCTGCTGAGATTGCAGCTCACTTAGAAATAGCTGTGGTAACTCTCAAACAGCTGCAATACTCAGCATGCTGTGCTGTGTGTTATGATAGCTATCCTCCTATCACTACTGAGATAGCTAATTTAAAGATAGCTCAAAGATGTTCCCTTGAGCTCTAGTGACTGGAGTGTTGACTGTGAATAAGTACTCTGATTGCATGGTGAGGAAGTATTCTATATAATATATAGGGTATACTCTACAAGATAATGGAAAATGGAAAAGGAAGACTGCTTTTCTTCATTGGCAGATACTCAGTTTGACTGCATGAAATGAAAAAGGTGAGGAAGATGATGGGAGGGAGGGGCAGGACATCATCATGATGATAAGGATGTGTTTCTTTCTTCTTGTGATAGAGCAGCATTAAAATTCCGAGCAGCACAGCAGCACGCGCGGCATCAGTACCTTCCAGGAGCAAGCAGATACAATTCAACAGCGCCTACATTTGTCAGCAGATCGTGCTGTTGGGAAGGAAGGGGAGTCCACATGAGTGCTTTTAGCATTTCTGCATTGACAGGGTTCCAGAATAGCATATTGTCTCCCAATTATTTCCTTTAGAGTTGATCCAGTGAACTTTCCTCTACTTCTGCCATCCCACATCTGTTTTATTAGACAGCTGTAACTGGTTTAGAGTCATCATAATACTAAAGAAACCTTTTTCCTTTCAAAGCACTCTGTAGTTTGGCAGGGAGTAAAATAGCCACTTCAGCACTGGTGACAGAAAAATCCGCCTTTAACTGACAAACCCAGCTTTTTCCAGACTTGTTTAGGCACAATATCTGAGAATATGCATACCCTGAAATATCCTGGGGGTTAGCATGTAGCATAGAAACACAAGTTAATCTTTTATATTTTGTAGTCTTCTTTGCTGTGTTTCCCTGTGAAGTCCTCTCTCTCTTCTGCTTCATTCAACTGCGTGCATTTCTGTGCTGCAATTCTGTATTTCAGTTTCTCTTTCTCTCCTTTGTCTTTTGCCATAAATGCAATGCAAGAAATTCTAGATGCTCAGACCTGACCCGGAGCAACTTTAGGTATACTGAAATAACTTTGGGGAGCAACATAGTATTGGGTGAACTAAAGAAAGATTGGTCAGCACAACCTCTGAATGCTCTCATCATACTCTCTAACTACTGCAGAAAACAGGGACAAAAGACATTTCACCATTTTTGTCCTGCATTGTGAAAGCTGAAGCTGTAGGCTCAGCCTTTAGAAAGAGAGAGTGTGAAGTTCTCCTCTGGACAGCAGATTTCTGCAGCAATCTTCCTCTACAGCACTTCTGCCTCCCTCTGTTTTCCACAATTCAGCAGAGAATTTACAAGCCATAAAACTGCATTATTCAGTGATGAAGTAACAGCCTCATCACCATGACTTCAGCAAAGGCTCATAAAAGCCAGCATCAGATTTATAAGCACAGGAATTGCCAGCTGCTTCCAACATATGGTTTGCAGTGACAGGCTTGCTGGTTTCTGTCACCTGATAAGGTAAAATTCTGATTAGGTGTATTGTAGATAGTTGTTGTAAATGATTAAATGGGTTAAAGCCCAAGTCAAGCATTTCACATGGCGCACTTTCCTTCAGGAGACAGTATTGTCCGCTGGGATGGGGTTTTCTTCATTGCAAATGAACCTTCAAGTTCTTTGTTGTTTTTCCTGAAAGCAGTTGTTGTGCAGAAAGCTGCTGTTCCCATGTCACAGTTTTGTCACTGGGGGTAATTAACAAGTTTCCCTTCTTTTGATGCTCCTTCAACATACCCAAGTGGAATGTTCACTCTGTGGGTAAAGTAGAGGCCAAGGAACTCAACTGGCCTGCCTTGGAAGAGCCAGAGGCACATTGCTTTGCTTTTTGGGTAACTGTTGTGTCTACTCTGTACTCTGTACTCTGCTTTGGTTAGGCTGCACCTTGAGTACTGTGTCCAGTTCTGGGCCCCTCAGTTTAAGAAGGACATCGAGACACTTGAACGTGTCCAGAGAAGGGCAACAAGGCTGGTGAGAGGCCTTGAGCACAAGCCCTATGAGGAGAGGCTGAGGGAGCTGGGGTTGTTTAGCCTGGAGAAGAGGAGGCTCAGGGGCGACCTCATTGCTCTCTACAACTACCTGAAAGGTGGTTGTAGCCAGGAAGGGGTTGGCCTCTTCTCCCTAGCAACCAGCACCAGAACAAGGGGACACAGTCTCAAGCTGCACCAGGGGAAGTTTAGGCTCGAGGTGAGGAGAAAGTTCTTCACCAAGAGAGTCATTCGCCATTGGAATGGGCTGCCCAGGGAGATAGTTGAGTCACCGTCCCTGGAGGTGTTCAAGAGGGGACTGGATGTGGCATTTGGTGCCCTGGTCTAGTCGTGAGGTCTGTGGTTACAGGTTGGACTCGATGATCTTTGAGGTCTCTTCCAACCTTAGTAATACTGTGATACTGTGATACTTTTTTGAAAGACAGAGGCCATATTTTCCTTTTTTCAGTTTCTTCAGGAGCTCACTAAATCCATATGATCTTTCAAACCTAACTGCCAGTGACTCAGAAAGTTTATTTATTCTTTTCTCACTTGAGGCTCTATTTCATAGCACGGTATTAGTGGCCTGCAAAATACTAATGAAGACATCAAGCCTGTTTTTCCTCACAGGAGTATGAAAAAGGGTGGAAGACACTAAGACCCCATATATCAACCACATATATATATCTGGAGGGCAATCACATTGGTTATTTCAAATACTTCACAAACTGCTCTGAGGCAAACAAATTGTTAGTGTAGTCTGGAGCTTGTTATTATGAGCAAACTGAAACTGAGATGTTGAAAGGTCTTTTACATTACTTCAGACTAGCTGTTGCCCATTAACTGTGCTCTAATATTGCAGAAATTGTAAAGGGCATTTGAAAATCATTAAAAGATGAGACATTTAAAGATCATTTAGAAGGCATTGAAAGTGACCTGCATGGCCCTGGATATTCTGCTATGTCCATGGTTGCCCGTGTGGACGCTTCTTCTGTTTTACAAATTAGCCCTGCGCTGGTTCAGTAGTCATGAAATTAATGAAGTTTTTAATTTGAAACATTTAGACTTGGTGTTAATATTGCCATAATTCCTGTCTTTTTATCTAGTTACATAAAATACTGTGGTTCATGGAAGAGCAGACTGTTGTCTCTTTTTTTGCTCAAGCAGTGATCTGGTGACACAAGTCAGCAACAGAATCACAGAATCACCAAGACTGGAAGAGACCTCAATGATCATCAAGTCCAACCTGTCACCACAGACCTCTGTTGTGATTTACCATCTGTGTTTTTTTCTGTATTGTTTACAAATATTGTGTCAAAATGAAGGAAATGTAAAGATGGCTGTTCTGATTTTCTAATAATATTTGAGGTCGCATTTCATACCACTATGAAAATTACATATTATACATATTTAGGAGGGATGCTGTCTTGCTGGAACGTGTCCAGAGAAGGGCAATGAAGTTGGTGAGGGGTTTGGAACACAAGCCCTATGAGGAAAGGCTGAGGGAGCTGGGGTTGCTTAGCCTGGAGAAGAGGAGACTCAGGGGTGACCTTATTGCTCTCTACAACCACCTGAAAGGAGGTTGTAGACAGGCAGAGGTTGGTCACTTCTCCCAGGCAGCCGGTACCAGAACAAGAGGACACAGTCTCAGGCTGCGTCAGGGTAGGTTTAGGCTGGCTGTTAGGAAGAAGTTCTATACAGAGAGAGTGATTGCCCATTGGAATCGGCTACCCATGGAAGTGGTGGAGTCACCTTCATTGGAGGTGTTCAGGAGGAGACTTGATGGGGTGCTTGGTTGCATGGTTTAGTTGTTGGGTGGGTTAGATTGGTTTATACATAAACATATTATACATATTATACATATACACATTATACAACACAAGATTGCAAATGAGAATATTTCCAAGAAAAACAATACAGGATGAATTTAGAAAAGTTAATACCTCCTGACATCAATGTTTGCCTGAAAGTCAGAATGACATAAGCCTGGTTTGAGTGAGAGGTGTTTTGTGGTTCACACAGGCATCAGTGCTGCCAGCGTGTTTGTATACTGCAAATGATGTATTTCTGAGGTTCCACAGAGCATTGCAGCATGTGAGGGATGCTGAATTATGTTTCAAATGAAAGAAAATGTGAAACATAAAAGGGAGAGTGGAAGCCACTCTTCAGGCAGAGTCAGAAGTGTGAGCTGCAAGACAAGGAGAGGGCAGTGCTTGGTACTTCTCAGGAGAAGTGTGAGTCTCTTCTCCCAGGCAACCTGTGACAGAACAAGAGGACACAGTCTCAAGCTGTGCCAGGGGAGTTTCAGGCTGGATGTTAGGAAGAAGTTCTTCACAGAAAGAGTGATTTGCCATTGGAATGTGCTGCCCAGGGAGGTGGTGGAGTCACCATCCCTGGAGGTGTTTAGGAAGAGACTGGATGGGGCGCTTGGTGCCATGGTTTAGTTGATTAGATAGTGTTGGATGATATGTTGGACTCGATGATCTCAAAGGTCTTTTCCAACCTGGTTAATTAAATTAAATTAAATTAAATTAAATTAAATTCTATTCTATTCTATTCTATTCTATTCTTGCCCATCATTCCTTGGGAGCAGTATGATATTTGCTTTGTTCTTCTTTTGAGGGATCTCAGGAAAAAATGGCACAGTGTTCTCTTCTTCTAACTGCTTCTACCTTCCCTCTAATGGATGCCTTTTGAATAGCAATTTCAGAAAGATGCTTTAAGACATAAATTTTTGTACTAAAAAAAAAAAAAGAAAAGAAAAGAAAGAAGGAAAAAGAACAACTGTGTGAAAATATATTAAGGCAGTGACATGCATAAAAATATCATGTTAAGTCAGAAACATTTTGAACCAATGTGACATGAAAATGTGGTGATATTCGAATCAGCTAAAACATTGCTTCGATGCTTATGAATATTCCGTAAGTGCTCTGATGTCCCTGGAAACAGAAGATGTTGCTGAATATCTGAAGAGAATGGTGAGCTGTACACCTTCCATTGCATGTAGTAATGTAGAAATTTTTGTTTGAGAAAGGATGACATCAGTTTTTGCAACCCTGTTAGGTAATACTGTCATTCGGCGGGCCCAAATTACTCTAGTAGTCTTTATGGGCTTTGAAATTATTAATCATTGGTTAGGATTAACCTCAATTATGCAATTCCATAGATGTTATTAGTACTCTAGTGAAGGGTAGAATAAGCTGACTGTGTTGTGGGCAGTTCTTATTTCTTACCAGCATCTTTGTATTCAATTTTCCAAGTAAAGTACACGATTAGTATATCACAAAGCAATCTGCAGCAAGTAGAATAGAATAGAATAGAATAGAATAGAATAGAATAGAATAGAATAGAATAGAACAGAACAGAACAGAACAGGACAGGATAGGATAGGAGGATAGGATAGGATAGGATAGGATAGGATAGGATAGGATAGGATAGGATAGGATAGACCAGGTTGGAAGAGACCTTCAAGATCATCGCGTCCAACCTATCATCCAACACCACCTAATCAACTAAACCATGCAACCAAGCACCCCATCAAGTCTCCTCCTAAACACCTCCAATGATGGTGACTCCACCATCTCCCGGGCAGCCCATTCCAATGGGCAATCACTCTCTCTGTGTAGAACTTCTTCCTAACATCCAGCCTAAACCTCCCCTGGCGCAGCCTGAGACTGTGTCCTCTAGTTCTGGTACTGGCTGCCTGGGAGAAGAGACCAACCTCTGTAAATAAATACATAAAGAAGTCCTGGTGTAAAGTAGGTTTGAGGAAGGTACCTGGTGTGCATTTGCTGAAGCCTGTTGCCTTTTGTACAGGTTGATGAATGCAGCATGGGCATGGACTCCACTGGGTTTTAGTGCAATAAAGGGTAATGAGGCATAGAGTTAAAAACTGTAATCAATTAAGCCCAGACAGACATCTATGTCTGCTGTAGCAGACTGCTGTGGTCTTGGGTGTGCCTTGTCCTCTGGGAAGTGTGTCAACTTCCTGAGCCACACTGACCTCAGTGGGATTGCAGGGTAGGCTGCAGGCACTACCAGTAGACTTCTTCAGCTCGCTTGTCAAGAAAATTGGCAGGATTCTGGGAACTGGGATCTCAAATTCCTCATCCCTTCATCCAAAATTCCAGGTAGATGTTGGATATGTACCTCTCTGATTTCAAGCTTTTGGTTCTGTCATTAATCTAAAAAAAAATATGTTTACTGGACTTGTTTGTTTTTATTTGCCCCTCAAGGCATACGTCTAAAAGATTATCTAAATTCTCTATTGATTTTAGCATATCCTCCATTTCAAATTAGACAATTCCTACTTACTCCTTTCTGCAAAAATTGCTCAGAAGTCACTTTTATGCTGGCACATCAGAAAATGAGACCAGTTGTACTTCAGAACAACACTTCAAAGATTTTATTGATTTTTTTTTGGTCTTTTTTTCCAGAGGAATGTTTCATCAAGGGCTTACAGTGAAGTTCTTTTGTCAACGCTTCTTGTGATATATAGTGCCCTAAAAAGGCAAAATGTTGTCTTTTTAGATTATTGACCTTCTAGGGCAGAGGACTCAGTGATTCAATATTTCAAAAGCCAGAATCATTTGAAATTGCAGTATATTGGTGATGCAGATTTTTCTGCTCAGAACATTTAGAGACATATCCTTGCAGGAAGCAAAATGTGAAGGCAGTTTTCGGTTCGAGGTGTCTTCTCTGACAGTAATGTCTATTTTCCTCCTCTTTGTGTGCATGTATAATCAGTTTAAAAATCAGAGAAATCTGATTTACATAATGTGGTAAACATTTCATTTTGGGCTTCTTTCTTTTAAATGTAACTCAGGTTATGAATTTTGTGTGATTGTTTTTTTCAGATGTAACTAACGGAATGTATTTTATACAAGGTTACACTCGTCTGTGTAGAAATGCTCTCACAGTTATATGTGTTTATGGGTACAGAGGAGGATGAGAGGGAGTAACAGAGTTGAGGGCAAGAAACAGTGTACTGTGAGACATGAGGTAAGGGGTTTATTGTGAGTCTTTCAGGGTCAGGCTGTATTACTGGAGATGAGCCACGACGCAGTTATGCAGTTTTCCTGGACAAGTGCTGATAAACCCTTATGGCACACCAAAGCAGAGGGGTTCTATGTTAGAGATGGATCAGGGGAGATCCTTGAGAACCTTTTATAGTGCTCTTAAAAAAAAAATGATCTGTAGGATTATTAATTATATCCATCTGCTTTTAAAGCTAAAATCAATTCACTGCCATGGCCTGGAGTGAGAGCTTACATCCTAACCATCACAGAATCAGTAAGGTTGGAAGAGACCTCAAAGATCGTCAAGCCCAACCTGGCACCCAAGACCTCATGACTACTAGACCATGGCACCAAGTGCCATGTCCAATCCCCTCTTGAACACTTCCAGGGATGGTGACTCCACCACCTCCCTGGGCAGCACATTCCAATGGCTAACAACTCTCTCAGGGAAGAACTTTCTCCTCACCTCAAGCCTAAACTTCCTCTGGTGCAGCTTGAGACTGTGTCCTCTTGTTCTGGTGCTGGTTGCCTGGGAGAAGAGACCAACCCCCTCCTGGCTACAACCTCCATTCAGGTAGTTCTGGACAGCAATAAGGTCTCCCCTGAGCCTCCTCTTCTCCAGGCTAAACAATCCCAGCTCCCTCAGCCTCTCCTTGTAGGGCTTGTGCTCGAGGCCTCTCCCCAGCCTCGTTGCCCTTCTCTGAACACTTTCAAGAGTCTCAATGTCCTTCTTAAATTGAGGAAACCAGAACTGGACACAGTACCCCCAAAGACAAGTGGTAGCAGATGCCATTGAGCACACTCTGGGACTGACCTGAAACTGTACGGTGGGACATGTTTTGGGAGGAAGGATTGGTTCAGATGAGCTCTTCTCACAGTCCCATGAAACAGGAATGATATCTCTTATGAAGTTCTCATTAATCTCCTCCTTTTTTTTTTTTTTTTTTTTTTTTTTTTTTTTTGAGATTAATGACTATGCTACACTTTGACAGCTTGTAATGAGTTTTTCCAAGATGGATATCTGCCTTAAGCCATATTATTTTAATTATTTTCTTTGGGAAAATAGTGAGCATAAAATGTTAGGCATTTGGGGGAATAAAACGGAGAAAGAAAATGTTGGGATTTTTTTTTCTGATGCTGATAAGTTTCATGGCTTTCAATGAACAGCTGTTTTGATGGAGACCTGAAATGTGTCGAGACATGGTTGGTGGTAGGGATGAGGGGCTGAATTTGTGTTAAGAAAGTCTTTTTGATGTGCTCTTCCAATACTTACCAGAAAGAAAAGCTGTGTGTTTGTCTGTTCTCAGTGAATACTCCTCAGATTTCCTTTGCAGCCATGCGGAACACCTCCTGGTTGAGGCTGAAGAAGGCTCTGCCCCATGGTGGCAGGGCTTCCATGGGGAATACTGGGCTGCATGTGCTATTCATGACATCCCCACTCACAGAGTGACCTAGGGAACCACTCATTTCACAGAATCACAGAATCAGAATCACAGAATCACCAAGGTTGGAAGAGACCTCAAAGATCATCAAGTCCAACCTGTCACCACAGTCCTCATGACTAAACCATGGCAGCAAGTGCCATGTCCAATCCCCTCTTGAAAACCTCCAGGGATGGTGACTCCACCACCTCCCTGCGCAGCACATCCCAATGGCTAACGACTCTTTGTGTAAGGCACCATATTTACCAGCATGCACCAGGAGGAAGGGACTGCTCAGGAGGGACTGCTCTGATCCTCCATCCCAGGCAGCCAGTACCAGAACAAGAGGACGCAGTCTCAGGCTGTGCCAGGGGAGGTTTAGGCTGGATGTTAGGAAGAAGTTCTATACAGAGAGAGTGATTGCCCATTGGAATGGGCTGCCCGGGGAGGTGGTGGAGTCACCTTCGTTGGAGGTGTTCAGGAGGAGACTTGATGGGGTGCTTCGTGCCATGGTTTAGTTGTTTAGGTGGGTTGGATTGGTTGATGGGTTGGATGCGATGATCTTGAAGGTCTCTTCCAACCTGGTTTATTCTATTGTATTGTATTATTGTATACAATTGAAAATAATTAAGAAAATAAAGCGTGTGTGATGTGCAGCCTCACATCACGTATATTGTCTCCCACATGTGAACTGAAGTGTCCACCCATGCAGCATTGGCTGCTACAGCATCTGAGTTTTGTGGGTCACTCACAGATTCCTGACTCCTGATTCACAGTGCTTGGAATACCCAAAATGGGCAGCATGAAATTGGAAATCACACTCCTGTCATTAAACTCAGCCGGCAGCAGTCACTAACAGTCAGGGGCTTCTTTTTTGTGCATGTGTGCTTTGTTTGGGTCTGTTTCTAATGTGTGTAAGTGTTCAGTGACTTTATCTATAGCTGTGCAAGCGAGGGTGAGGTATATCTGATGCACACCCCTGGAGAGACTTTAGATGAGCTAGGCACTTTGTCTCATGAAATGTAAATGTATGCAGATGGCGTTTTTTTCTTATATAAAAGATGATCATGTGGTGTGGGGGCTGGCAGTCACATTTATCCTTATTAAAAAAGGGCCAGAGAGCCAAGGTAGGTTTGGTCCCACAGCAGCACCAAATGATGGCAGGGGAAAAAAGAAATTAAATCAAGTCCTGCTCTAACCTTTTTGTTCCTTTTAAGCTGTGCTAGCTCGGAGAGGCCTTGGGTAAGGAACAAGGAGAAACAAATCCCTACAAGTGAAGTATGAACATCAGTCAAACCTTTCAGTTTTTGAAAAGGAGGCAGAAACAACACATGCCTACAAAATCAGGTGAAGTTGTCAGTGTTGTCAAGTCTTGCAGCCTGTAGCAACTGATGTCAAGTCTGTGGGAGGCACAAGACTTCTGTGTCTCTGATTTTGAGTTAGCAAACAGAAAGATAAAAAGCAAAACATACAGTCTTGTCCACAAATAAAAGAAAAATAGGAATTTTTTTTATTTTTATTCCCTGTCTCCACCACCAGCAGTTAGGAGGGACCAAAGTAGTTCCAGGCTGGTTTAGTTGTGTGCTTCTCGCTAAAACTTAATATAAACCATACGTATGAGAAGTTCCTGGTACTCCAGTGAGGGCAGCATATTGACAGCAGGGCAGACAGACCAGGAGGCCACGCTGGTTTACCACGAATCTTAGATGCTCTTGTTAGAGAGCTGATGTTAAATTCCACTATCTGGGTAAGACTTAACAGCAGCAGACCCTGAGATCCTCATCCCTCTCAGTGAGACCAGATGCTGTCACGATCTCGGTGAAAGTACCTGGCTGTGGTGATGAGGATTGACATTAGGAAGTTACTGCATGTTGTTGAGCTGCAGGTGTGAGCAGATGCTCAGTGAATAGGGGCAGATGATCCCTCCGAGAGGAGCTGGAGAAACTTACAGGCCAGAGCCTTTGCGTGCTGCTTCTACAACGATGTCATCATTACCATACCAAATGATGGCCATCCTAATTTGAGACAATTCAGCTGTTCCTGCCAGCTGAACTGATTCTGAATCTACTGAATGTAAATGGAGCCTATGTGGCAGGGTTAGTAAGGTGCCATACCTTCAGCCAGCTAATAATTAAAGACATGACCCTGTTCAGCATGTTCACATCCTAGGTTTAAATTTTTTTAGGTCACATTTTAGTCATATTCTCTGCCATTAATACAGTTTGATATCTTCTTTGTCCTGAGTGCTGCATGAATGAAAATGAAGAGCAGTTTACTTTGACTATGGAGAGTCCAAAGCAAACAATGGCAGGCTAAGTTCACAAACAGTTGAGAGCAGCCCTGCAGAGAAGAACTTGAAGATACTGGTGGATGAAAAATTGGACATGAGCTGGCAATGTGCACTCACAGCCCAGAAGACTGACTGTATCCTGGGCTGCATCGAAAGAAGTGTGGCCAGCCAGCAGGTCAAGGTGATTCTGCTGCTCTACCCTGTTCTAGTGAGACCTCACCTGGAGTAATGAGTTTACCTCTGGATTCCTCAATACAGTGAATACATGGGAGCAGGTCCAGAGGAGAGCCACAAAAACTATCAGAAACATGAAACACCTCTCCTGTGAAGAAAGCCTGAGAAGGCTCCAGAGGGACCTTACTGTGACTTTTCAGTATATAAAGACATTTATTAGAATGACAGAGACTTCTTACCACGGTCTGTAGTGACAGATCAAGGGGTAATGGCTTTAAAAGGTTCAGCTTAATTAAGAAATTTCCTGTAAGGATGGTGAGATGCTGGAACTGGTTGCCCAGAAAAGTTATGAATGTCCCCTCATTGGAGGTGTTTGAGGTCATGCTGTATGGGGCTTTGAGGTCCATGAAAGATGTCCATGCTGATGGCAGGGGTGTCCGACTAGATGGTCTTTAAAGGTCTCTGCCAACCCAAACTATTCTATGATTTTGTGATTCTAAAACAAATTATCATAATCACCAGCAGCTGGACTGACTTGACTTTTATAACATCTTCATAGGTATTATGTACAGGAGAACATAAGAAAGCATAAACAAGTTCCTCAGGGGCTGATGAGTCTTTGAAAGGTAGGTGGCAGACTAACAATGGTTACCATGAACTGCACAGAAGTTATGAGTGAGCCATAATAAATTCTACAGGCTTTGAAAGTCAGGACGAGTACCTTATATTTGATAGAGCAGAGCAGAGTGGGTTAGTGACACACAGATGAGATTATATGGTCAAAGGCCTGATCCTGAGAAATGATGTCTGCATGAGGTTTCAGGATGGGTGTGAATAGTGCATAAGCCCGTGTGATTCAAGTAGAAACGACAGTTTAAGATACATTTCATCTGTTCAGATGTCTGTGAAAGTATATCATAGAATCATAGAATCAGTCAGGGTTGGAAGGGACCACAAGGATCATCTAGTTCCAACCCCCCTGCCATGGGCAGGGACACCCTACACTAGATCACGCTGGCCAGAGCCTTGTCCAGCCTGGTCTTAAACACCTCCATGGACGGGGCCTCAACCACCTCCCTGGACAACCCATTCCATGGCTTCACCACTCTCATGGGGAAGAACTTCTTCCTCACATCCAGCCTGAATCTCCCCATTTCCAGCTTCATTCCGTTCCCCCTAGTCCTATCACTACCTGAGATCCTGAGAAGTCCCTCCCCAGCCTTCCTGTAGGCCCCCTTCAGATACTGGAAGGCCAGTTATATCCAGTTGTCCAGAGAGAATCAATACCTCATATGCATGGCATAACAAATACAGGTTCTGGAGTGAGAAAATGCTGCCAAAACTATAGACCAGAAATATGGTAATGGGACTCCAATAAATGAGGTGGAAGGGACTACCCATTTCTTTTTCTTCATATCAGTACTTCTTTTGTTATAGATGTCTGACTTCCCTGGATACAGCGAGGCTCAGCATTTACCAGCTATTAATTGAAATTAATTATCCCAGGTTTTGAGTATTTAGTAAATGTTTGATGCCTTTCTGCCTGACAATGACTGTCTCTTAATGACTGCTGTCAGGTTCTGTGAAAAAGTATGCAGAGAAGTATGTGAACGTTGTGACAAGGTCTGGTTTGGTGATATACTCCTGTTTAATACTGCACAACGTTTTCAGTCTTCAGAAGTACAGCACTTTTACAGGAATTGTGGCTGTTGCATCAGTAAGGAGCTTGGCACACTATTGACTCTGCAACTTACTCTTGAACAAGGGAAAGCAGGCAAGCAAGGAATTTCAGACTCTTGCCCCTGAAAACCATGAGCGTGGCCTTTCAGAATAAATGGTTGTCATGTGTTTAGGTTTATGGTACCTCTACAGGACTTACATGGGTAATAAAACTTAAAGTCATTTTTATTAGAGTTCTACCTTAGGAACAAAGGAAGGCTTCCATAAAGGTCATATTTGTTCCTGAAATCGTAACATTGGATCCTCATGTTTTGGGTATTTCTTACCTGGAAAAATCTTTTCCTTGTATCTCTGAACAGCTCTTCAGAAGCGGCTTTTTTTATTTTCTTTTTTAATTTTTTCCTTTTTCTTCCCCCCCTAAATATAGCATATCAGAGCTCCTTGACTCAAAGGCAGCACTGTGTTTAGTTTCACTCTGAAATGTTGTTTGCTTTCTGTGCATATGGACATGGGTGTGCAGGACTGCAGTCTTCCACAAAGACAGCCTTTTCGGGTTAACGTGCTGGCCTGCACTCCGGACCTCTCAGGCCCAGAGTAAACCGAATGAGTAGAGAGTGGCAGAGTGCTGCCATCCCTTGGTCCATTTCAGGGCTGGCAAAGTTACATGTAGCCCTTGCACAGGGCACAAGCTGCAATTACAGTATAGACTGCTACCTTGCTTTTGGCAATCAAAGAAGCACAACCTTATCTCTGCTATGCCTGATAACGCTGAGAGAGGAGGGAGTGGTTTTTGCATTTATTATTCATACTTATTAGAAAAGAAAGAGAATACAGTGATGCTTGTCTTCTTCCAGGCATTTAGATCCACATCAGAGACATGAGCAATTGCACCAAGTGCTGTTGAAGGACTTCAGAACTCTTTTGCAAATGGCAGGAGCTCTCTTCACCTCAGTCTCTGCCAGAGGGTAGATGAAGCCCTATGAATAGCTGCCTCTCAAGGTGAAAAATGCTGCTTTGTTGAATACAAACTAATGAAATAATCTATTTAAAATAAAAACATCTTCTATGCTGTATTCCTGACTAAGTATAATCTGAATGCCTTCAGAATCTCAAGGAGCAGCTGTTAGGTCCCATAGCAGTTTTCTCTGACTTACATTATAAAGCCAAGTTGCTGCTGCTGCAAATGTAAAATCCTGCAAGGTCCTTGGAATTCTTTTATAGGGTAACACAAAACTGTCTCCCCTATAATCTGTTTTCTGATCTGGCAATTTCTTCTCTACTTACATAAAATTGAGGATTTGGAGGGAGAAAAAAAAATCAAACCCCCACAAAACCTCAACAACAAACAATGCCTTCCTCCCTGTGTAGTAATGGATGTCCTTATTTCATGTCTGCTGCTACTATTGCTGCTTTAATAAATCTTCTAGATTGCACAAACCATTTTAGTGTTGCCACCAAAACTGATAGATTATTTGCTCTAATCCTCCTTTCTTTACCTAATACTGTAATTATTATGCTCAGGTGACCCAGTTTTCTAAATGTGGATTTCATGTGAAGGGTACATTAAAATTAGAAAGATTATATTATTTATAGTATATTTTATTATATTTATTTTATATATTAAATTAGATATATATTTTAAGATTATATTATATTATATTATATTATATTATATTATATTATATTAGTAACCCTTTCTTCTACACTGTGCTGGGTTATACCACCCTGGGGTAGGGAGGATTGTGAGAGCCCTGCTTTCCCCCAGGGGACAGAAGAAACCTGATCCAGGTGGATGTTTTTTCTCCCTTCTGGGAGGAGGGGTCCCCCAAGTCGAAGTAGGTCTGTTCTGCTCCCCCTTCCTGTCCAGGAAAGCTATAAAGGGGAGGGCAGGGCAGCCATTCTATTTGCTTTGCTCCTGCCTTGCCTGTTCGAAAGGACCCTCCTGGTTCTGCCACATGGTCAGGCCTGATCTTCTCCCTGCCGCTTCTCTAAAGGACTTTGCCAGGTGGCCAAGAAGGCCAATGGCATCCTGGCCTGCATCAGGAATAGTGTGGCCAGCAGGAGGTTGGTCTCTTCTCCAAGGCAAGCAGCACCAGAACAAGAGGACACAGTCTCAAGCTGTGCCAGGGAAGGTTTAGGCTCGAGTTGAGGAGAAAGTTCTTCACAGAAAGAGTTGTTGGCTGTTGGAATGTGCTGCCCTGGGAGGTGGTGGAGTCGCCATCCCTGGAGGTGTTCAAGAGGAGATTGGACATGGCACTTGGTACCATGGTTTAGTAGTCATGAGGTGTTGGGTGCCAGGTTGGACTTGATCTTTGAGGTCTTTTCCAACCTTATTGATTCTATGATTCTATGAAATCCACTACACTGAGGGAGATACAAGGCCATCCAAATTTGGTTTTGTATATTTATCCTATTCATCCTTGTTCCTTACCCTTGTAAACCCTCCCTGTTATTGATATATATAGTTAAAAAGTTTACTTCTTCTACTTCCAAACCAACTCCAGATTAATTTTTTGGTAGATTAAACTCCAGTAAAGGCTTAAACCACCACATACACACATTGACCTTTTCCATCAACTGAATGAGCATTAACAAACGTGTTCCTTTCCAGTGCTTAGGAATCAGAGTGGAATAAATTTATATAATTGCTCATCTATTTATCTGCTTTTTCAGTATGTGGGTACTTTCAAAGCAGAGTGTGGGAAGTGTGGTTGGGATCCATAATGAATGATGACAAGTAATGATCCTCCTATCTGTCAGACACATGAATACGCTATCACCCTGGCTGAACCTGAAGGAAAGATGTTGACTGCTTTGCTGTATAATAATTTGGGAAAAGACAAGGCCAGACATTAATGCAGCTGGGAAATCCTTCTCCACATTCCTTTTCCATTCACTGTTTTGCTGATTTGAAAGATTGCTAATTTAAATACCTTGTACAATGCCTGACATCTGGTTGCATCCTCTGCAGCCAACAGGAGCTAGTAGTCCTTCTCAGCAGCTTTGATTGAGCATTTGAAGAATTAAGCTCATGCCTGAATTTAGTGGGGAAAGAATGCCATTACTTTTTTCATGGCATCTTCAGTTAGTTGTGCTCATTGTCCCTGGAAGCATCTAGAAGAAATCTGATCCATGAACATATACTCCATATTGCTGCTGGAGTCAAGCAGGGAGACATCCCTAGTTACTAGCATTTCCTTGTAAGGATCCAAGGAGCTATACCTCTTTCCCATATGTGGGTATTGATTACCACAACATGTGTGTACACATTTTATCAACCATCACCTTAGCTCTGATCTTCACATTTGAGGTTTAAAAAAGGCAATTTTGGCATCATCTGATTCCCACAGATGATCTCATTCACTCAATCTGAAATTGAGCATAGGATTGGCCTTGAAAAATTCCCGCCATGAGCTCTTGTCCTGGATGGAGGTCAGGTACTTGCTGTTCATACCCATTATTCTACCCATTCTACCACTGTCTTACTGCATGATATTGAACTTGACAGTTAAATGCTTCAGCCATAACATCTTTGAGACCTGTTGGCTGGAGTGGTCTACGGGATAAGATTTGTAAGGAGAAATATAAAGACAACAGAATATCTCAGAAGCTGAGCAAGTATGAAACCAATTTTCATTTGTTCTGCTCTTCCCAGAACCCTTGTTTCTTGTGCAATACATTTTTACTTTGGGCTGTAGCCTGTGTTTCTGCTGCAATTTATAATGGATGTTCATGATGCTCCCTTCTAATTTTATCATTTATTAAATGTTTGCCATAATATATTTGTTGATTCTTGAATAGATATCAGTACCTGTCCCTTGTCCTCATTTATTTTCCTTTCTGTTTTTGTTTTGTGACATTGTGAGTGTGACCTGTTTTTCATCGATTTAGACAATTATTTGGGTTTGTCATGATTAGTTTATTGATTAATATATTTATTAGAGACCTGACTGCTGCTCTGAGCAGCCCTGTGGAGAAGGACCTAGGAGTCCTGGGTTGATAACAAGTTATTGATGGGCTAGCAATGTGCCCTTGTGGCCAAGAAGGCCAATGCGATCCTGGGGTGCATTAAGATGAGTGTGTCCAGCAGATCAAGGGAAGTTCCCTTCCCCTGAGACCTCACCTGGAATATTGTGTCCAGTTTTTAGGTTCCCCAGTTCAAGAAGGACAAGGATCTGCTGGATAGAGTCCAGCGGAGAGCTACCAGGATGATTAAGGGGCTGGAGCATGTGCCCTATGAGGAGAGACTGAAAGACCTGAAAGACCTCCTGAGAGGAGCTTTAGTCTGAGAGGAGATTTAGTAAATCTTTGTAAGTATCTGAGGGCTGGGTGTCAAGAGAGAGGGAACAGGCTCTACTCCGTTGCATGGTTTAGTTGATTAGATAGTGTTGGATGACAGGTTGGACTCGGTGATCTCAAAGGTCTCTTCCAACCTAGTTAATTCTATTCTATTCTATTCTATTCTATTCTATTCTATTCTATTCTATTCTATTCTATTCTATTCTATTCTATTCTATTCTATTCTATTCTATTCTATTCTATCCTGTGATAGGACAAGGTGTAATGGATATAAACTACAGCACAGGAGGTTCCACCTCAACATGAGGAGGAACTTCTTCACTGTGAGGGTCATAGCGAAATGGAACAGGCTGCCCATGGAGGTTGTGGAGTCTGCTCTGGAGACTTTCAAGATCCATGAGGATGTGTTCCTGTGTGACCTGTGCTATATTCTATGGTCCTTCTCTGGCAGGGGGGTTGCACTTGATGATCTTCAGAGGTCTTTTCCAACTCTTAATGACCCATGATCCTGAAAACACCCCTTTGATGACGTTTGAGATGAGAGAATCCCAAACGTTACTGATTTTTCTCAGGCTATTTTATTCTATCATTATCCATGGACTTTCTGAACAGGATAGACCTGTGTACCCCTGAGGCCTCTCTCAGTGTAGTGTGTGTGTGCACCTTTAAGAACAACTAAGAGACATGAATAGGGAGTCTAATACTCTGTCCATCCCTTATTCAGCTTTCCTTCCATGATAGTGTTCACTAGCTTTTGCTTTAGTGATGCATATAAAATGCAGTTTAAAAAATCAATACTGGTTTAAGTGTTGCTTGCTACTAGTTTATTCTCTTTGGGAAATTATGTATCTATATACTCCATAAAGCTAGTCAATTGTTAAAAAAAGTAATTCTAAAATCACAATTGTTTACTTTGCTTTATGGAAATCTGGTATTATACAAAGACCTCACTGAAGTAAACTAAATGCCTCTTAATGCATCTTGGGTGCCCCTTAAGTGCATCTAAGTGCCAGGTTCTACACATTGGCCACAACAACCCCATGCAGTGCTACATGCTGGGGTCAGAGTGGCTGGAGAGCAGCCAGGCAGAGAGGGAACTGGGGGTACAGTTTGATAGTAGGCTGAACATGAGCCAGAAGTGTGCCCAGGTGGCCAAGTGTGCCAAGAAGGCCAATGGCATCCTGGCCTGGATCAGGAATAGTATGGCCAGCAGGAGCATGGAGGTCATTCTGCCCCTGTACTCAGCACTGGTTAGGCCACACCTTGAGTCCTGTGTCCAGTTCTGGACCCCTCAATTCAAGAAAGATGTTGAGTTGCTGGAACGTATCCAGAGAAGGGCAAAAAAGCTGGTGAGGGGTTTGGAGCACAAGCCCTATGAGGAGAGGCTGAGGGAGCTGGGGTTGTGTAGCCTGGAGAAGAGGAGGCTCAGGGGAGACTTTATTGCTGTCTACAACTCCCTGAAGGGAGGTTGTAGCCAGGTGGGGGTTAGTCTCTTCTCCCAGGCAACCAGCACCAAGAGGACACAGTCTCAAGCTGTGCCAGGGGAGGTTTAGGCTAGATGTTAGGAAGAAGTTCTTTATAGAAAGAGTGATTTTCCA
Source organism: Picus viridis (assembly GCA_033816785.1). Lineage (NCBI taxonomy): Eukaryota > Metazoa > Chordata > Aves > Piciformes > Picidae > Picus > Picus viridis. The sequence goes on from CM066566.1 coordinate 9,429,113, forward strand.
TTGGAATGTGCTGCCCAAGGAGGTGGTGGAGTCACCATCCCTGGAGGTGTTTAGGAAGAGACTGGTTGGTGCCATGGTTTAATTGATTAGATGGTGTTGGGTGATAGGTTGGACTCGATGATCTTGAAGGTCTTTTCCAACCTGGTTAATTCTATTATATTCTAAACCCCATGGGAGAGAGTGCATTGGAGTTTGGATCTTGAGATCTTCAGTCCCAGGTCAGTGCTGAGTCTCTTTTTTCTTACTAAAATTGCAACATCCAGACATGGAAGTAATCATCAAAAAAGTTGCAAAAGACCATGATTGTTATCAAAAGAATGTTCGGAATCATTTGATCCCGGTCGCAGAGTGCAAGTAAACTTAAGGCAATGCTACACATATGATTTTCACATTTTGGTCATGGAGCTAAGTCCCAAATAGCACTGTCTTTGATTTCTTCCTAGCAGAAATTAATGAGCATTACACCGAACATTTTGTCCTGATGAGAAGCAAGGTCATGCTCTTAGATTGTGTATAACGCTCACATGTCAGTGATTTTTCATAATATGAGGATGGCATCCTTGCCTGCATCAAGAATAGTGTGGGCAGCAGGAGCAGGGATGTCTTTCTGCCCCTGGACTCAGCACCTGTTAGGCCACATCTTGAGTCCTCTGTCCAGTTCTGGGCCTCTCAGCTTAAGAAGGACATTGAGACACTTGAATGTGTCCAGAGAAGGGCAACGAGGCTGGGGAGAGGCCCCAAGCACAGCCTTACGAGGAGAGGCTGAGGGAGCTGGGGTTGTTTAGCCTGCAGAAGAGGAGGCTCAGGGGAGACCTTATTGCTGTCTACAACTCCCTGAAGGGAGGTTGGAGCCAGGAGGGGTTGGTCTCTTCTCCCAGGCAATCAGCACCAGAACAAGAGGACACAGTCTCAAGCTGTGCCAGTGGAGGTTTAGGCTCGAGGTGAGGATAAAGTTCTTCATGAAAGAGTTATTTGCCACTGGAATGTGCTGCCCAGGGAGGTGGTGGAGTCACCATCCCTGGAGGTGTTCAAGAGGGGATTGGATGTGACACTTGGTGCCATGGTTTAGTCATGAGGTCTGTGGTGCCAGGTTGGACTTGATGATCTTTGAGTTCTCTTCCAACCATGGGGATTCTTTAATTCTGTGAAATGTCGTAAGAAAAGCTTTAAGTTTTTTTCTCCTTCCCTCTTTCCAGCTACAGTTGCACTGATTCTGCCATATATACAGCCCCATTTTTCAGCCTTTTCCCTTCTAAAGAATCAAAGTCAAAAGTTAATTGCATCTGTATTGTTGCCACTGCTGGAATGTTGGGGCTTTTTTCAACACTTTAAGCATGTGGTGCTACATCTGAATGGACACAGATTGTTGAACAATAGTAAGATGATGGGGTGCTTGGTGCCATGGTTTAGTTGTTTAGGTGGGTTGGATTGGTTGATGGGTTGGACACGATGATCTTGAAGGTCTCTTTCAACCTGGTGTATTGTATTGTATTGTATAATGCAGAGAAATCTTCAGTGTATTGAAAATACTATGTTTCTTCTCCCTTTAGAGATTTACAGGTTTGCTGGGTTGTGCTCAACTCCTTTGATGTTTAAATAGTAGATGCTATAGTTCTCTCAGACATCAAACAGAAGTGATAGTTCAAATCTTGATGGCTCACAAAATGATCTCACTAAAATGCATGCCATCTGAAAGGACCTTGTGTGCCTTTGTCTGATTCTCACAGAGAATATGAGGTGTATGTTGCTTGCATTTTAAATGCGCTTCATGTTCAAGGGTATCATTTTGTATTTGATTAGTTTTGGGGAGGTGTGTGTCTGTGGGGGTGTTTCCATCTTGTTTGATTCTATCAAGACCCCAAGGGAGTTTTTGCATTGACTTCAGTCGCATTTGCAATGGCCACATGAGTCTGAAAAACACACGTCCTTTGCCAAGGAGTTGTTTACCTTGATCCATTTGGCAAAACATGGATTTTGCTCCCCCATGTGCTCTGACTGAAATTTGAAATTAACGTCTGCTTTTATTAGACGGCAGCTTATGAGGCAGGGAATGATTGTGTCGTGTCTTTCCTACGCGCTTTTGCAGAGCAGCAGCAGCACAGCTGCTAGAGGAGCTTTGCAATCTGTGTGTGCTAATGGCTGCTAAAAAGTTCCTGGAATAAAGTAGATGTGATTCTGTGTGTGGTTCCTTAAAAAAATTGAAGTCCAGCTGCAAAATCTTGTTTGCATGCAGGAAGTAAGCCCATTGTGAGGCGTGGTTTGGCCCTTCTCCATTTTCCTCAAGGTGTTCACTTCCAGGAGACCAGCTCTGGTCCCAGTAGTCTGGACAGTATATTTCACCTACACTTTCTGTACTGAGGAGACCTTTCTGTGCTGAGGAGACCTTATTGCTGTCTACAACTACCTGAAGGGAGGTTGTAGCCAGGTGGGGCTTGGTCTCTTGTCGCACCAGAACGATAGGACAGTCTCAAACTGTGCCAGGGGAGGTTTAGGCTGGAAGTTAGGAAGAAGTTCTTGACAGAAAGAGTGATTGACTATTGGAATGGGCTGCCCAGGGAGGTGGTGGAGTCACCATCACTGGAGGTGTTTAAGAGGAGGTTGGATGAGGCACTTGGTGCCATGGTTTAGTTGATTAGACAGTGTTGGGCAATAGGTTGGACTTGATGATCTTGAAGGTCTTTTCCAACCTGGTTAATTCTATTCTACTCCTATTCTATTCTATTCTATTCTATTCTATTCTATTCTATTCTATTCTATTCTATTCTATTCTATTCCACTTATAAGTCTCTGGTAAGTCATGAAGGAACTCTTGAAAAATCCAGTTCTAAACCTCAACAACAGAAATCAGCCACAAAGAGAGGACCAATGAAAATACTTTGTGCCCAAAGGAGTTTTGTTTTTTAAAGCCATTTCAGAGAGTCCAATTAAAAACTTTTACCTTTTCTTGTGAACTTTCTTTTCCACCCTCAGGCCATGTAATGTTTTTCTACTGGCAAACAGTAGGCATATAATGAGTAATGTATGTGAATGTGCTGTGACTGTTGCTTTTTGTTTATTATTCCATGGCTTATCATGGCTGCAGTGATTTGGGGGTTTTGTGCTCCTTCTCCATTTCTTTTCCTATCCTGTCCGTTGTCACTGCTGAAGCTTTTGCAGAAGGATTTTGCATAACCATATGGTGCCTAGCTCAGGAAACGCTTTGAATCTTCTGGACTAAAAGTCTCTGACATAATAAATTTAGAGCAACAGCCATGTTATAAAGAGACATCCCATCACTCCATCACTGAAGGTGTCCTGAGACGGTTGTGACGTGGATCTTTGCCAGCCCCGGAGGAAGACTTCCAAGAAGCTGTGGGCAAGTATGTCCCAGTTCTTATGCCACACAGCAGAAGTTGGCACCAGGGGGTTTTGTGAGCATTATGTACCCACGGTTAAGTTAGGTGTAAAGATCTTGTGTAGACCTTTATATGTTTTAAGTGGAGAGCAAGGTGGGAAATGTGTTGCCTATCATTGGAATCAAGGATATACAAACAGTCTGGCGATTTTCTTTGTGTGTTTGTGGAAGGAGGGGAGGGAAGGCAAGGATGGCTCACACAGCAGATGATGTGACTGATCAACATGTTAACTAGTGTGGCAAAATCCCATCTGTTTATGTGGTTAACATCTTTCTCAAGCATGAAAAAGGGATGGGAGAAAAGAAACACAGAAACAAAATCCAGTATGAATTAAAAGCTGGAGCCTAAGCCTGTTACTGATGAAACTAGCACAGCTTCAAGGAGAATAAGATAATGCCTTAAGAGAAAGGCAACATGAACAGCCACAAATACCATCATCCCCTAATTCTACTTGGCAAAAACAGTAGGGGCTTTTCTCTCCAGATTTCTACTTTTCATTCAGAATGTGCTTAAGCCCCTTGCTGCCTTCTGTAATAATAATAATCAATTCCCTTTTTAATGACAAGCAGGGTCTAGAAGAAAGGATATTTTAACAAAGGAGTCTTTCATAATAATTAATTGCAACTTGATCGTGGTTTGAGCTGTTTTTTTCAGTTTCTGTCTGCTTGGTTTCTTTTATTCAATCTGGCAATGGCAGTGAGGGGGGTAATAAAACATATTGAGATCCAGGCCTAGCCTACTTCCTGTGAAAAGATGAGGATGCTTAAAAATACTCCTGCCACAAACCGTTTCTGTGCCATAACAGCACCCTGTCTGTGTTGCTTCTTTCTGTAGTTGCTACAAAAGTAGCTGAAGTAGCTTTAATTCTGACTGAAGCAATGTTTATGCTTTCTTTAATCACTATTTACTTTCAGTAAGAGAGCTTTTTCAAGTGGAGTAAAATATATTCTATCAATCAGTCTAAACAGTAAGAAAGCCATGTAGAAAACTATTATAATTTAATCATAGACTTGCTCATTTAGGGGGAAAAAAATTACCAGAGGCATGCATGCAGAAATGTCTTAGCTGTGTGTGCAGATTCTGAAAAAAATGGCTGTGAATATATTATTGTGCATGTGGAGAAATTCAGACTATCAACATTTTGACTTCTATCGCGGTACACAGTGCTCCATGAAGTGCCTGATAAAACGCTGTTGCAATTTGCTCTTACAAACACAGGATCAGGAGTAGTTTGTACTCAGTTAGTAGGCGTTTGGGACCTCCTGGATGTGGGGTGTGGCAGAACATGGAGGGTGAAGTCTTGCAGAAGATTCAATGCTCCCAGGCACCTAGGAAGAGAGAAAAAGTGAGACAGAAGTGTTATGTTAAGTGTTGATGGAGTTCAGAAATCCAGTTCTGCCAGAATTGTAGTACAAGTATGATGGCCAAGAGGTATTATTTGATCTAGCCACAATTGCAGTTATGAAGAATATGAGTAATGACAAATGTATTGATTCTCATGATAAAGCAATCCAGTGTTGATTCCCTCTGAATTGTAAATTTTGTCTGAATCCCAAGGTAATTTAGATTCCCTTGGTGATATCTATTCAATACATAGCCTAGTAGGGCTAGAGTCTGTTTCCCTTTATGTTCATCACCTGCCATAACAGAGCTTTGGTCTTAGCTTGCTGGAAGTTGCTGCATACAAATAATATTGCTTCACTATGATGATGCCAATGTCTTTTATCTTTTCCAACAGCCAAGGAAATTCCCTTCTCTCATCTGCCACTACAGAATTTGGAGAGTAGTGCCTTTAATGTCCTTCCACTAACCTTAGATATTTATGGTAGCGTCAAACATTTTGACAGTCTTTACCTCTTGCTCCTTTAGCGTCTGAGAGAAAATAAAGTCTGCAGTCTTCTTCGTAACCAGCTGTGCATTGTGTTCTGGTAGAAATTCATTCTCTGCAAACTTTTTTTCCTCCATCCCTGCTGTTCAACCTCAACTAAGAAGAAATCCTCAAATTTTAAATTTCTCTTTTCATTGTTTGTCTAATTTGGGTGCTTGGTTGCCTGGTTTAGTCGATTAGGTGGTGTTGGATGATGGGTTGGATGTGATGATCTTGAAGGTCTCTTCCAAGCTGGTTTATTCTATTCTATTCCATTCTACTTCTATTCTATTCTATTCTATTCTATTCTATTCTATTCTATTCTATTCTATTCTATTCTATTTCAAACCTGCAGCTGACTTGATCTTTTGTCCTGTTAATATTCCTCATATAAAAGTGCTGTTGCCAATGTGATATTTTTGGAGTCATCTCATCCAAACCTTTGTTTTCTTTCCCCTTTTGAGCTGTCTCCTTCTTCCCTTGGATTTCTTGACTAACTGTTATTTGACTAACTGATAATTTTGCATCTCGATGTAAGCAGCAGCCTATATTTGGAGGTTGTGAAGAACTCAACACATATTGAATTGATTCCTAGGCTTTTAATGACTAGTTGGCATTATTTTCATGACTTGCTTCTCAAAAGTAGTCCTTTCAGTACTGTATGGAAATATTTCAGATGAAACAAGGAGAAAACAAACAAAACATATCAACAACAACATCGAAGTCAAATGTGATGCCTGAGAATCTACTATTTGCAAAATTTAATTAAAGGCCTGAAACTATCTACATGTTTATGTCAGTAACAGAATATTAAAAAGATTATACTAATTTAAAAAAATTCACAGCACAGGCTGGGGTCAGAGTGGCTGGAGAGCGGCATGGCAGAGAGGGACCTAGCGGTACTGGTTGGTAGCAGCTGAACATGAGCCAGCAGTGTGCCCCGGCGGCCAAGAAGGCCAATGGCATCCTGGCCTGCATCAGGAATAGTGTGGCCAGCAGGAGCAGGGAAGTCATTCTGCCCCTGGACTCAGCACTGGATAGGCCACACCTCGAGTCCTGTGTCCAGTTCTGGACCCCTCAGTTTAGGAAGGATGTTGAGTTGCTGGAACATGTCCAGAGAAGGGCAACAAAGCTGGTGAGGGGTCTCGAGCACAAGCCCTGTGAGGAGAGGCTGAGGGAGCTGGGGTTGTTTAGCCTGGAGAAGAGGAGGCTCAGGGGAGACCTTATTGCCATCTACAACTACTGAAGGGAGGTTGTAACCTCACATCTACTGAAGGGAGGTTGTAAACAGATGGGGGTTGGTTTTGTCTCCCAGGCAAAATGTGACAGAACAAGAGGACACAGTCTCAAACTGTGCCAGGGGAGGTTTAGGCTAGATGTTAGGAAGAAGTGATTGGCCATTGGAATGGGCTGCCCAGGGAGGTGGTGGAGTCACCATCACTGGAGGTGTTTAGGAAGAGACTGGATGGGGCGCCTTGTGCCATGGTTTAGTTGACTAGATAGTATTGGATGATAGGTTGCACTCGATGATCTCAAAGGCCATTTCCAACCTGGTTGTGTTCTATTCTATTATGTATAGCAGCTGAGTAATTTTATCAATGCTGCACTATGCATTTTAATGTCAAAGTCTTACTTCAAGATCTTTGTTGTACCTTTCTGTGCAGTAGTGGAGATTTTGTCTAAAAGGAGTGACCAGGAAATAAAAAAACCATAACAGGAATTATGTTGTGTGGATGAAGGCAATGATCACTGCGTCTTGATAAAGGGCTGTTTTCCTTTGCTCTCTCCTGACAAAGAACAGCTGGCTTTGCTGCGTGTTTATCGTTCAGCCCCAGCTCCAGGACAATAAATCAGGTCAGGTCCATTTTAGTCATCTGAACAGTACTGATTTGCAGTGGTTGATGAGTTGGTTTTCTCTTGGGTCATATGAAAGTCCCCAGTGCAGCTGTGTGAGACTTTCAAGGGTGCTTTCCTGACCTCACCAAATTATAACCCCACTAAAAATGTGACAAGTAGTGCATGAATTCACAGAACTGGCTGCATTTGGCCCTTACTTTTATGTCCAGAAGATAATTCAGCAATGACAAAAAAAAAAAAAATTGGTGTCTTGCAATAGAATCATAGAATTATTAGGGTTGGAAGGGACATCAAGGATCATCTGGTTCCAACCTCTCTGCCACGGGCAGGAACACCTGACACTAGATCAGGCTGCTCAGAGCCACATCCAGCCTGGCTTTGAAAACATCTAGGGATGGGGCTTCTACCACCTCCCTGGGCAACCTGTTCCAGTGTCTCACCACCCTCATGGGGAGGAACTTTTTCCTGACATTCAATCTGAATCTACCCATTTCTACTTTTGTTCCATTCCCCCTAGTCCTGTCACACCCTGACACCCTAAAAAGTCCCTCCCCGGCTTTCTTGTAGGCCCCTTTCAGACACTGGAAGGCCACAATAAGATCTCTTTGGAGCCTTCTCTTCTCCAGACTGAACAGCCCCAACTCCCTCAGCCTGTCTCCATAGGAGAGGTGCTCCAGCCCTCTGATCATCTTCGTGGCCCTTCTCTGGACACACTCCAGCACCTCCAGCTTAGAAATACATGAAAATGAAATGCTTTCCTTTGGATCAAAGAACTCATACCATTTTGATATAAATAGGAATCTTCCCCTCCCTGTCTAAGCCTTTGAATGAATAGCATCTCTTATCTCTTCAATTCTAATTAATAGCTTGGAGAGGCACACCTTGCATTTTCCCTGATATCTCTATGAGATGGTTTAGTTCACTTTCTCATGAGTTTAACGTATCACTGCACTGGGCATTTACTTCTTCTCACATTCTACATCCTGCTTTTAAAGTTTGGGGTTGTTTTTTTTTTTTTTTTTTCCTTTCCCTTTTCATCTGCTACTCTGGTCAGATCCTCAGCTGATATAAACAGCTTTAATCACTGTAAGGATGCTGATGATTTATGCAAGCGAGTGATCTGTTTCTAGGCTGCCTTAATGCTTTATGAAAATAAATTTGGTGAGTGAGCTTCATTTGTAAGTGTCTGATAGGAGTTTATTAGCATCCTAATATGCCTTGGAAAGTGGCTTTTAAGGGTGTTTTCATTTTATTTCTTAGGAGAATTTTATGTTTATTCTTTATTACTTAAATGCTGCATTGAAGAAATAAATTGTCCACTGAGATGGGTTTACTGGAGCATTTGTTTCTTTCTTGACAGAATGCTTCTCTGCATCCACTGAAAAGTAGGAACAACAACAACAAAAAGGCATTTTATTTCAGTCTTTATGCATTAAATAACCAAATAAATGTGTATATGGGTGGACTTGAATTGGCAGGTGGGGGATTACCAGTCCCTTAATTAAAGTGAATGAATCAGGAAAATTCACTGCCTTTACCTTGCAGCTGTGTATCAGACAAACCCTTGGCAGGCTGTGACCTGTGGGTCTGCTGGGATTTTAGGTTTTCCTGCACTGCTTTCTGCCAGTGAGTGCCAGCACTGACCCTGCTGCACCCAGCCAGGGAGAGAGGGAGGGGTGTCTTCTCCTTGCCAGATATTTGCTGCAAAGATCTCAGTAGTGTTTGCTCTAGTCAGTGTGGATTTTTAAAGTATATACTGACCTGGAATTCAGAGAGGGAGTGTGGATGTGAGCAGTCCGTGCCATAGCAAGCTCCATCCCATTTGTTGCCATGACGCTTTTGAGGAGCACAGTGAAGGTAGCGGCTCCAAAATGCTGACCCCAGTCTTGTGCACTGAAAGGGCAAGGAGTGGTTTGGCAAATTTGGTTATGTGGGAAGGAGATGGGGTGAAATGTCTCAGTGTGGTTCCCTTCATACTCCTACAGCTTCCATAAGCTGATCTCTGCTCCCCTTCCATCATAGTTGAGTCCAGCATTTCATTAGTCTTTGCAGTTGACCAGCTTCAGCTGTAAGCAGAGGACAAATCTGAGCTGAGCATGGAGCAAATCAGTGTTCATAACATCTCATAAGGTTTATAATCTAGGAAGTTGGTTTTAGTGACAAATCAGAAGTGAAGGTCTGAGAAAGGTGGAGCTGTTGCAAGACAACAAACACCCTGAGAATACAAAAATTAATGACTTTAGATCAAGTAAATCAACAGAGGCTGGCAACTGATAGGACAGTAGTGCAGAGCTGTCTAAATAACACACTAACACTACTCACAACTGATTTAGTAACACACCATGCAGCTGTTATTTACCAAAGATATCACTTATTTAATTATAGTTTATACTAGAAGATGTTCAAGGTCATAGTTGTGGTATTTTCTTAATTACACTCTAAGCAATAAAGAAAACCATAATGTTTCACCCTAGGGAACCTGAAAATAGTTGTTGCCATTCCATCTTACTCTTGAGTACTCTTGAGTGTCTTCTGTAAAGCAGGACCTCTGAACTCCTGAAACCAGGGAAGGGTTAAAATGTTATCCTTTGGGGGACTATTGTTCCATGGTTTCCATGGAAAAGGCTGAGATAAACTCACCAGAATGGCTGAAGTAGGTTGGAAGTGCAAAAAAACAGTGAGGGGAAAAAAGGTCTCTGGAATTCTTTCCAAAAAATAGAAAGCATAAAAATACAATTTTGACACCAAATTTGCCATTAATCCTCTTTTCACATCTGTTCTGCCAAGCTGAAGGTTTTGCTTTTCTTTCTCGTTTCAAACATGTGAACTTGAACATTTTTCCTCTTTCGGGCAAGGTTTCAACCTGGCAAGAGTGAAGGGGCCTGTGACTGTTACTTCTGAGCTTCAAAAGCAATAAAGGAACATTTACTATTTGACTTTTTTTTTTTTTTTTTTTTTGGTGAAAACTGACCAGAGCACAGTTTTAGGCAGAACTATGGTGAATTGAATTTTCTCTTCGTGGTGCCATATCTGATAACATCTGGCTCAAGGTTGCTTTTTTCTAATAAAAATTAAACCCTGGCATCGTATATTCTGGTTTTGTTATATGTAGAGATGGACTGATGGCCAGCAGGAGCAGGGAAGTCATTGTGCCCCTGTGCTCCGCACTGGTTAGGCCACACCTTGAGTACTGTGTCCAGTTCTGGGTGCTTCAATTTAAGAAGGACATTGAGACTCTTGAACATGTCCAGAGAAGGGCATTGAGGCTGGGGAGAGGCCTCAAGCACAAGCCCTATGAGGAGAGGCTGAGGGAGCTGGGGTTGTTTAGCCTGGAGAAGAGGAGACGCAGGGGAGACCTTATTGCTCTCTACAACTCCCTGAAGGGTGGTTGTAGCCAAGAGGGGGTTGGTCTGTTCTCCCAGGCAGCCAGCACCAGAACAAGAGGACACAGTCTCAAGCTGTGCCAGGGGAAGTTTAGGCTCAAGGTGAGGAGAAAGTTCTTCACAGAGAGAGTCGTTCGCCATTGGAATGGGCTGCCCAGGGAGGTGGTGGAGTCACTGTCCCTGGAGGTGTTCAAGAGGGGATTGGATGTGGCACTTGGTGCCATGGTTTAGTCATGAGGTCTGTGGTGCCGGGTTGGACTTGATGATCTTTGAGGTCTCTTCCAACCTTGGTGATTCTGTAATTCTGTGATGCTATCTTTTTTTCCTCCCTGACCTGTAATCCTGGATGCCGTGAAAATATGCAAAGATAACTGAGTAAAAGTGATTTTGTTTGGGTAGTCCGCAGAGTGCCAAGGTAGCCTTGTGCATTTCAAGCATTAGCGTGGAAAAAGTTTTCCTAGGAAATGGTGCAGTATGTCTCTGTCTCTATTCAATAGCTCTGCTCTAGGGTGCTCACAACATTTAATGATGTGAGAGGACTGCATTTATTGGACCTTCTCACTCTTTTTATCTCAGTCACATAAGCCTCTTATCAGACACTTCTCCATCCAAGCAGCTGCTCAAAGATGTGTTAAGTAGCCAACATACAGCTGGAGCTTTCTAGTGGTCAAGAACCTCAGTGCATGGTGTTCACATATATGTGCAACATCAATACAATAACAAAGCTGGGGGAGACAGCAGTGAAATAGTTCCCTTTAACATCCCCAGCCAACAAAGATGGAGGGTGGAGCTTCTCACCTCGTGGCTGCTTTCAGGCTGCAAGCCTTGGTGGCCTGGCATCGGTCTCCATGTTCTGGGGCCCACATGCTCCCAGACATCTACTGTGTTCATACCTGAGGCAAGCACAGAAGTCCTGTCTGGTGCCCAGCCACCTGCTATACAACCATTGTGTGCTTCTTTACTTTTCTGATATGCAGTATAGATCGAGGTGAGTAAGGCAGAGCCTGAGATTTCTCCTTTAAATCCTCTGTCCTGACACCTGCAGGCATTTCTCCACAGCAGTAAGCTTTCAGCATGGTAGGGGCAATTGGTTGATTCGCCATGTATCTCTGACAGCTTTGATGTGATAATGGTGCTGGTGGTGTCTGCTATTTAATGTTGCATCATCTCATGTGTCTTCTGAAAGTTAGAGGAGTGAAATGTGCTCCTTCATGTTCCTTCTGGCAAGATCTGGAGCTGAAGATGGCTGAATTTATCATTGTAACTGCTCAATTCTTCTCCTGTCAAACGTTTCACTGAATCCACAGTCAAAGGACAACTTTGAAGTTTGGCTTTGCCTACAGTGTGCTACCCAGGGGACTCCAGTTCCCTGTTTTAAAGTGAGAGTGCATTGAAGGGCCATGAAAGTGAAGAATTATTTAATTACTTTTTGATTTGCCAACAGTGTACTCATCCCTGTTCAGGACATAAATATACATAATGTCTGCTCCCCATGGAGTCTTAGCAGGGTCATGAATATCGTTTCCTCCACACAGGTTTTAAGGTATTTTCATCTGTTCATGGAGTATCTGTTGTGGCTCTATCTTAACAAAAGTAAGAGTAGGGAAACAAAAGATTTGGGAGCATGTGCAGCAGAAAGTCATAGGCCTGCTCTGATCACATGTTTTTCAGCTGAAAGTGTGTGAGGTGGAACTTATTTAGTGAGTGAAATAGGCAGAAACCCTTTCTCTCAGGAAGGAAACCTCCATGCACATCTTCATTTTATTGTGATATAATTTGCTAGAAAATGGAAAAGTAATTTTAAAAAAATATTATTTGTTGTTTTCCCATCCCATTTAGGCAGCTTCTGAGTACAGAACAATACCTGGTTTTCTAGGAGCACTGCTCAGTGAGGGCTGTGGAATAAAAATCTGTAAGAATATGTCCCATCACTATATTGCTGAATGATATCAATAAAGCTTCTCTGGACTTTCTAATTCTTCCATCTTTTATCTTGTGAACTGTAAACTTTCCAGAGGAGAGGGTATCTCTCACATTGTCCCAGTGGTGCACAACACAATGTTGATCGGTATCTCCAACCACCACAAAGTTGATGACAGAGGTGTTAGGTTCAGGGAGCAGTACCAGTGAGGCATCCAATGTTGAACAGAGACCTGTAATGTAACAGTTCTGACCTTAGAATCACAGATTCACAGGTTCACAGGTTGCATTGGGTTGGAAGGGACCCTGGGAGGTCATCTTATCTAACCCCCCCCGAAGTGAGCAGGAACACCTCCAACTAGATCAGGTGCCCCGGGCCACATGAAGTCTGATCTTGAATGTCTCCAGGGACAGGGCCTCAACCATATCCCTGAGCAACCTGTTCCAAGTATTTCACCACTCACATAGTAAAGAACTTCGTTATGTCTAACCTAAATCTACCCTGCTTCAGTTCAAAATCACTGCCCCTTGTCCCATTGCTACAAGCCCTCCTATCCTTCCCCAGCCTTCCTGTAGGTCCCCTTCAGATACTGAAATGTAGCTATAAGGTCTTTCTTGAGTCTTCTCCAGAATGAACAGCCCTGATTCTTTCAGCCTGTACTTCATAGGAGAGATGATCCAGCCCTCTGCTCATCTTCATGGTCCTCCTCTGGACCCAGTCCAGCAGGTCTATGTCTCTTTCATGTTGGGGGTCCCATGCCTGGACGCAGTACTCCAAGTGAAGTCTCACGGGAGCAGAGTAGAGGGGCAGAATCACCTCTCTCAATCTTTACCCATCTGAATTTTTATGCTCTTTGGCATTTTTTAAAATTTACTTTCTGTTATGCTTCCTGTTGGCCTTCTGGTATTGGGCACTGCAACGAGGAAACAGAGAGCAAAGTTCTGCACTTTATGACTCAACTCAAGCAGCAAGTAGAACCTCCTGTGCTGTAGTTTATATCCACTGCCCTTTGTCCTATTACAGGGTGCAACTGAGCAGAGCCTGTCCCCTCCCTCTTGTCACCCAGCCCTCAGATATTATATAATAATAATAATAATACAATACACCAGGTTGGAAGAGACCTTCAAGATCATCGTGTCCAACCCATCAAACAATCCAACCCACCCAACAACTAGACCATAAACATTATAATATTAATATATTAATTAATTAATTAATATTAATATATATTAATAAACATTTATCACATCCCCTCTCTGTCTTCTCCTCTCCAGACCAAAAAGCCCCAGGGATCTGAGCCTCTCCTCTTAGTGCATATGCTCCAGTCCATTCATAGTATCAAAAGAGGGATGCACATGGAGCAGTGAGGGAGGAAGGGGACACCCGCCTAGCCAGCCAGATCAGCCGAATCAACCCTGGTGATCAATGGGGTGACAGATGTCGCAGCCAGATCGCCCTCACATCCAAGTACCACTCTGTAACTGGTAAATTCCACAACTGAAAGTAAAAATATCATTCATCTCACTACTTGACATCTTGAACCTCACTGCAGAGCCACTGCAGCTCAGCCAGTTGTACAGGAAGCCCTGTTTGCTGGGCTGAGCGCAGGTGGGATGGCTGCAGCGAGGCCTCGTGGAGCAGCCCTGCGAATGCAGCCTGAGTGGTAGCTTAGCTCCACAACTTTTTAGACTCTTCTTTTATTTTTGTCAAACACCCGCACACAGCCTAGAAGGAATGCTTCCAATCACTTCCTCTTGGTAACCAGCCAAACAGCTGTTTTTCCAGAAGGACTTGGGAGGCTGGTATGTGTAAATCAAGCCTTTAGAGACAGCTCCATTTCCAATTACTTTTTTTTTTTTTGGCTTAGCGATCAGGATGTGGCTGTGCTGCTGTGAGAGACTGTCGCTGCATGTGGCACAGCAGCTCCTGAGCTTGTGTGCCATGCTAATGTACACCAGCATCATCTTCCCAGACACTGATCTCTATATATCGACAGCGAATGAGTTCTCTTTCACCACATGCATTTTTGTTCTTTGGTGCAGGACTAAAAAATCTCTAGATATCCTTTGGTGCAAGATCATAACAGTAAAAGAAGACCACAGCCAAGAATTTTATGGATGTGCCTGGAAACTTTGTTAAATTGCAGTATCTATCCACATGACAGCTCTGCAGTGTTCAGATGTCAAACCTCCAGAGAAAATCCTAAGCACTTACAGGAAAGATCTTCTGTACTTTCAGTACTTTCAGTATGGATGACTTAAATTGCTTTCCAAACTGGGGAAATGTTTCTCAACACAGGGGTTTTATCTAAACACTGGAAAGCCATCTCTGTAGCCCTAGATGTGTTCTGCCTCCTTGCTGGGAAAAGATCTCAATGTCTACTGCCCTCTTTGCCCCAGTGCTCTGTTTCTCAACACAGGGGTTTTATCTAAACACTGGAAAGCCATCCCTGTGGCCCTAGATGTATTCTGCCTTCATGCTGGGAAAAGATCTCAATGTTTACTGCCCTCTTTGCCCCAGTGCTGTGGTTTCCAGCAGAAGAAAAGTGAGCCACGGGGACAAAAAGGGAGCCATGATGTGCTGTGGTCTAAACTATCAGAGACAGGACAGTGTGCCTTAGACCAGAAAGCAGAAAATCTCCTGGATCTTTACTTTTACTCCTTTACTTGATCCAAAAACTTCTTCTGCATTTTACCTCTAAGTGTTTCATGGAAAATGGACAACCTGCGTTGGAAACAGCATGGAGAACCCATCCATCCCCTGAAAGGAGGCAGAAGTGATCTGAATTCTCTCAAACAGGTAGAAGAATTGCAGCACAGGCTCCTATTTTATTTGAAAAGATTTAGCTGTTAGGCTACTACAGAAAAAGGGAAGTACTGCTGGCAATCATTTTAGTACAGTGAGATCTACTTCGGAGTTTTTTAGAGAGCTAGCTAACTTTGAGGTACTCAGGTCTTTAACACACCTGCTTTAAAGGGACTGAAATATCCCATTTTATCTTTGTACAGTCAGTTGATACACAGACTCTAAGACTTAAAAGGATGCACAGAGCAAATTCAGTTCAAGGAAACGATGTCTGCTAGAACACAATTGCCAGGCTTTCCATTATTAGGAGCGACCTTTCACTTGCTTAACAGAGATTTTGGCTCTTCTATGCTGACATCGAGGGTCAGGAAGCTCACGTTACAAGAGAAAATGGCTTTGATTTGTCTTTTGAGACAGCTTCTTCTTTTACTGCCTAATGTTCTAATGTACAACCCTCCACTCAGTAATTGCTTGTCTATCTGCTACAATATGTTTAACACAAGAAGCCTTTCCCCCCTTAACTAGATTCTCTTTTTATCAAAGGTTTTCTTTCTTTAAGGAAATTCTGCATCACGTTGAGTCTTAGGAGTGCTTGACCAAAACAGTTTCTAAAATAATGTGCTGAAACAAATTCACTTTTAAGACTTGAGTCAGCCCAGACTTCTGAGGAAAAATGTCCTTCCGTAGCCATAAGAATTAGGAAAATAATGAAGATGAATTGGAAAAGGATTTTCATCACATCAAGAGGATTTGAAGGAAGCTTCTCAAAGTTCTGCTTGCTTAAAGCCACCCTCTAAGCAGTGAAATTTGGAGCACCTAAGTGCACAACGATCTAGTGCTTTACAAAACAGTGTGATACAGAGTTCAGTGTTAACATCCATGCTTAAGAGCTATTGTGTTTACAATTGCCATCATCTTGTCCAAGGCACTAAACCAGCTTGTTACGCACCAGGCTTCTCATGAACGTGTTGGTGCCCACTGCAAACATTTGCTTCAGTTTTCAGGTTTCTTTTAAGCTCTTCACAGCACCAGGAGACTTTTTTCCCTCTTTTTCTCACAGTTTCTCATGTATGCATGTTTCCCATGTATTCCCATGTATGTTTCTTATGTCCTTTTAGTCACATGATCATGGGATTCTTTGCATTAGTCTTCATCCTCATCATTACAATCATAGAATCAATAAGGTTGGAAGAGACCTCAAAGATCATCGAGTCCAACCTGTCACCCAACACCTCATGACTAGTAAATCACAGCACCAAGTGCCACGTCCAGTCCCCTTTTGAACACCTCCAGTGACGGTGACTCCACCACCTCCCTGGGCAGCCCATTCCAATGGCTAACAACTCTCTCTGTGAAGAACTTTCTCCTCACCTTGAGCCTAAACTTCCCCTGGCACAGCTTGAGACTGTGTCTTCTTGTTCTGGTGCTGGCTGCCTGGGAGAAGAGACCAACCCCCTCCTGGCTACAACTTCCCTTCAGGTAGTTGTAGACAGCAATAAGGTCTCCCCTGAGCATCCTCTTCTGCAGGCTAAACAATCCCAGCTCCCTCAGCCTCTCTCCTCATAAGGTTTGTGCTCCAAACCCCTCCCCAGCCTCATTGCCCTTCTCTGGACATGTTCAAGTGTCTCAAGGTCCTTCTTAAATTGAGGGGCCCAGAACTGGACACAGTACTCAAGTTGTGGCCTAACCAGTGCTGCACATTCTTGATATACACATTTTCCTTTTTCATACTTAATTATGGAATTCTAAGGGAAAAATACATTCAGTTTGCTATTAGTTTAAATGTCCAACAGAGCTGTATTGCAACACTACCACCCATGAACAAACTAGCAGACAGCAAAGCTTTTTATCTCTTGGCCTAACATATGTGATTTTTCTGTAGACACTTTTGCTTTAATATAAGGCATTCAGCATGTTGTTTGCTATAAAACAAAATGTCTATCAAGAAGTCAAATAAAGGCAAGTAATACAAGTCACTGCAGAAAGCAAACATCACAGAGTTTGCTGTTGCCATAAAAATAAGTAAGGAATTGTTTTCTCAGTATTCATCTGTGGAAGTCTGAGCAAGGCACTCACCAAAGGGAAACAAGAAAGTCAGGGCCTTCATCCCACCAAAATGCAGTCCAGCTTGTTCTTCATTTTGGAACTGTTTCTTTAGTACTGCTTTCAAAATGTAGTTAGGATGGTGACCATTCCACAGTACAAATAAATGCAAATAAAATAATGCTTACTAAAGGGAGAAGCATTGTAACAGGACATCTCTACAACTTTTATGACTGGAATTCCTTATCAGTTGCCCACTAATATTCTCATGAGAGGTCTTTGCTGATGTCTTGTTCAACCATAGATTGACTATGTAATGCTAAGACTCACGGGGCTGCTCTGCACAGAAGCACAGGCAGACTACTAACTATTCTCTTATCAAATAGGTGATGGCTCTGAATTGAATTTTGCATGACTGGGGCTTTTTCATTCTTTGATAGAGTCTGTCCTGGTATTCTGAACTGACTGATTTTTCATCTTTCCATTATAGCTCAAATTTTCACTACCTTGATATATCCTAGATAGACACAAGACATATTATTCTAGCAAAGATCTCCACACAGCTCAGGGATTCAGGGGGAATTTAGTGAATGCATTTGAGGTCTGAATTTGGCTGAATGTGCACACATCATCCTTTGACATTGCCTCAGTGGTGGAACAGCTCATGCTTTGGATTGGACCTCTGGTGATGCCTGGAGTATCCTTCATGCTCCTGATGAAAAGAAAGGGCCTCTTGATAAAGAGAAGGAGCAGGTATGTGAAGCTGATTCTTTGAAGTTCAATGTCAGGCCAACCAAACTGAGAGTCATTAGGCTTGGTTGCTAAGTGAGAAGTAACACACAGTGATGTTAAAACGCTGCTCTCTTATTTGGGTCTTGATCCATCTCACTTCTTAAGTATGAGTTTCACCATAGGTTACTTTGTAGTCTCCTTGAAATAAATAGGCCTGCTGAAGCTGTGTAAAGCTTAAAGAAACCTGAAGTAATGCCTTGGACTGGATCTACTGGCCCAATACACTCACATAGAAGAATGACTATTTTATCAACTTAGTGCCTCCATAAAAGAGGATTTACAATTTTTAGCCCAGCCAGGGTTGTGCTATTCCTCTTTCATTACTAGCAATCCCAACCCTTTACCTCCCTTGTCTGCCTTTCTGGAGAGCTACTGGTGAATCATGGTGGGAGTGGAGCTCACCTAGATGTGTTAGGCTTCTATATATGAAATGACAGATAGGTCTAAGAGAGGTCCTACCATGTAGTATTATTTTCTTTATTAGAAAGCAGAAATGTGATGTTTTAATGACTTCAGTTGAAGTTTATTGTTTATAGTCCCGTAACAAAAAATATTTTTAACAAGGCAAATGATTTTTACAGATTTTTATCTTCCCAACAAGCTGTGGCCAGCTACATAATACACTATTTTGACCATGAACTCTGTCATCTTTTCCTCTGGTTTACACAGAAACGTATGGATAACAAATAAAGTTTCCCTTTATTGCAGAAGGGTGGAGGAATAAAATAAATAAATACACTGTGTCCAGTCCAGTTCAGGGCCCCTCAGTTTAAGAAGGACATTGAGACACTTGAATGTGTCCAGAGAAGGACAACAAGGCTGGTGAGAGGCCTCGAGCACAAGCCCTACAAGGAGAGGCTGAGGGAGCTGGGGTTGTTTAGCCTGGAGAAGAGGAGGCTCAGGGGAGACCTTCTTGCTCTCTACAACTACCTGGAGGCTGGTTGTAGCCAGGCAGAGGTTGGTCTCTTCTCCCAGGCAGCCAGCACCAGAACAAGAGGACACAGTCTCAAGCTGCACCAGGGGAAGTTTAGGCTTGAGGTGAGGAGAAAGTTCTTCACAGAGAGAGTCGTTAGCCATTGGAATGGGCTGCCCAGGGAGGTGGTGGAGTCACCATCCCTGGAGGTGTTCAAGAGGGGATTGGATGTGGCACTTGGTGCCATGGTTTAGTCATGAGGTCTGTGGTGCCGGGTTGGACTTGATGATCTTTGAGGTCTCTTTCAACCTTGCTGATTCTGTGATTCTGTAATAAGACTTAAAAGTACTATGTGAGCAGGCTGCCATAATTGCAGCTTGCTTGGCATGCCTGTCCCCAGGATGAACTGATTTGTGGCCTGGAATGAAAAATGTTTTTCTGTTCCTTGGGTCTCACTCTGTGGATTCAGCTACTTAGATCCAGCCAATTTTCAGCTGAAGGAACTGAAGGTTATCTCCCTGAAGGTTATCTCATTTGTTTAAAAACTGGTGGCAAACCCTTGACTGCTGTATTTGTTTCAAAGAGAGCAGTCGTGAGGGAGAAGGGTTATAGCTGGAAAACTCCCACCTGCAAACTCCCAAGGTCCTTTCCTGAAACAACAAATAGTTTCACAAGTGGTAAAACTTCATATGGTTTCCAGGAATTCACTTCCCAGCTGAAGCAGAGGATAAGCTCATCAGGTTGTGCACCATGGGATTGAGGAGGGTATATTGCTTGTCATAAAGCATGTCAGAATATGGTATTGTGCTTTTCAGCCTCTACTGCTGTATCAAGGTTGTTGAGATTGACCACTTCTACAAAGAAGCAAACTTACATATGGGCTAACACCTA
Source organism: Picus viridis (assembly GCA_033816785.1). Classification (NCBI taxonomy): domain Eukaryota; kingdom Metazoa; phylum Chordata; class Aves; order Piciformes; family Picidae; genus Picus; species Picus viridis. The sequence continues at coordinate 9,448,980 of CM066566.1, forward strand.
CAGAATTGAGAATAAAATTCCAGAAACCTTTTATTAGTTATTAGCAAGTAGTAATTGCCTTTAGGTTTTTTCCAGGTTTGAGGTTTTTTATTATTTTAGTGAAGAAATTAATTGTCTGTTGAATAATGATGATGAAAGTTTACTTCTTTCTGTAGCAGGTAAGTCATGACCAGGAGTAGTTTTAACAAGAATGTGTTGATACATTGCTAAAGCTTGGGTGAAATTTCTGTTTTGGAATCTTGCTGCTCATGCAGCATAGTATTTAGGGAACTTGCCCTAGCTGAGGGAGAAATATTGGATCTGCTGGGCACCCATGGTAGGGAAAGTGAGACAATTTTCTGAATATTGAGCTGAACTTTCCAGTTCCCAGTCTGTCACTCAGCTGCCCTCCATGTAGGAAGAGGGAGGCAAGTGCTTCTGAAAATGTGGATGCTTTGAAGCACTTAAATATGAGCTCCTCTAGCTTGGACAGCTGGACTACCATGTATACCATTATGTTTAAAATCAGTGGTTAGGAAAGAATGAAGAGGAAAAGAAAAGAGAGATTAGTTCAGATAAATAAAATATAGAGAAAGCTGCTTCCCAGTGAGTACAGACTCTGCAGGGAATTGCCTCAGTGCAAAGGATGTCTCCCAGCTTCTTCCCACTCATCTTCCTTATGAGATACTTTTCTTTCCCCAGTCCAAGGATGTCTTTGTAGCTCCTGCCATCAAGAGTATCCCCTTTCTGTGTACAGTTTAAAGGGCCCTTTTGCCTTATGACTCAACACCTACATTTATTGCTTGTGAAATGATTTTATGTTCTTTTGAGTAATTGTGACAGGCAGTGTATTACCAACTGTCATCTTTTATTTACTCCCATAAAGCATTATGGAGTAGAGTCAGTATGGGACATTCAGGACACTGTATAGTACTGCATTGTGTCACACTGTGACATGGGACAGTTTCAGTGCCTTTCCATTTGCCTACATTACTTCTCAAGCAGGTTTCTTCCTGGTTCCCCCCATGAAAAGCATGGCTTCCACATGAAAAGTCTGGCTTCCACAGGTTCCCCCATCTATCTGATGAGAGCGAGAAGTCCGGAGGATATTCACATCTCCACAAATGTTTCCCAAATGCTTGATGATTCATGAGGGGCCAGCCTCCAGAGACCAAGTTTGGGCAAGTTAAGTGTGCAGAATCCCACTGAAAATCCCATTAGAAAACTCTAGTGATTTTGATTACATTCCTGGCTACACCACTTCAGGTGGTTATTTACAATACAATACAATACAATAAACCAGGTTGGAAGAGACCTTCAAGATCATCGCGTCCAACCTATCAACCAATCCAACCCACCCAAACAACTAGATCATGGCACCAAACTAGATCATGGCACCATTTAGTGCATGGGGAGAGAAGTAAGAAGGAATCAAGCTGTTTCAGGGTTCCTTAAGAGTCCACTCTGGTGTCAGGTGAAGGGTCTGAATGATTTTGCATGTCATCCCATGTGAGCTATAGAAGTGCCATGTTTATCCACTCTCATCAAACATAGAATCGTAGAATGGATGAGGGCCACAGAAATGTTGCAGTTGTTGGGAAGTGTGTACTGCTGGCAGAATGATGACTTTGGTTCTTTGATTAAATGAAAGAGGGGAACACCAGTCTTACTACAACTGGCCGTGATCTTGCCACTGTTCTTAGCTAAGTGAGGGGATGTGTGATTCATAGAATCATAGAATCAATAAGGTTGGAAAAGACCTCAGAGATCATCAAGTCCAACCTATCACCCAGCACCTCATGACTAACTAAACCATGGCTTCAAGTGCCATTTTCAGTCTCCTCTTGAACACCTCCAGGGATGGCAACTCCACCACCTCCCTGGGCAGCTCATTCCAATGGCCAGTAACTCTGTGAAGAACTTCCTCCTCACCTCAAGCTTTTATTCCTTTGTGGAAAAGGCATATCTTCAGGCTGTAATACTTTTATGTCCCCAACTTTGCATATGTATATAAAATGGAAATATATAAACCATGTATAAATGTAAATGTATGTAAAAAAATGCAGACATCTGTTTTTTTAAAATGTTATTTTAATATTGCCAAAGTATTCTCTCCCCCTGCTTCTCTCCAACTTGTCCTCTATAAGGATTTTATAACTGCTGCTTTTGCCATGATAGAAGTAGCAAGTCACTGTGCTTTGATTTTCAGACTTTTGAACATGTGCAGCTCAGTTTCTCCGTTTACCTGTTCAGCTTGGATAGTGTGGGGCTGTGCCAGCCATTGCATTTCAGCACTGATCTTGCTCTGCTGTGATTGACTTGCTGTTAGAGGAGCCCAGAGATTCAGAGTTTAAGTTAAGTAAAAAGCCATGACAGAGCCTGTCTTGTTGGGGTACAGTAATGCTGGTAGCATACTTTGTCAGCTGGTGTGCTAAGTGCACAGGTTTGTTGTTTGGGGGTATATATATGAGCACATTTAAAATATAGATTGCAGTCCCTAGCACTTCAATCTCAGCAGTGGAGAACTCCAGCATAAAGCCTGTGCTAGGACTGCCTGGGAAAAGCAAAGCTTTCCTTCAGAAGCTTGAACCACATTGAACCACTCAGTGAAATGTGTGCTGTTAGTGGGAAAATGGCAAAGGTTTGTGGCCCAAGAAAGAAGGGCAAAGTACTCTCAGGTATATGGTGAGTTCTGACATATTTTACTGCAGTAACTTTTGTTCTAATGTAGGGAATGTTTGTTTCGTTCAGAAGTGCAGAATTTGCTTTCATCGAAATTTTTGTTGGACATCTTGGACACAGTCCTGTGAAATATCTTGTCCTCTTGGTTGTACTGGGTATTTTCAGAGTCCAAATGTCCTCAGCATTTCAGCAGAAGCTCAGAAGTGTTGGCTGGACATTTTGTATCATTGCAGATGAGGGAAGAACCAAAAAATACAGAAGTGTCTAAAAGTAGAAAGCAGGCTTCAGTATAAATGTTCCTGATGAAAATGCAATAAAACTGAAAAGTGACTGAATTGTAACTTTTCCAATGCAAATTGGTTGGTCAGAACAGCACAGCACAAATGAAACCTGGCTAGCTCTGCCCTTTGTGAGCTATGACATCAGGGCTATATTTGCTTAAGACCGGGTGGCTCAACGTGTGAGAACATTTCAGCTTGAATGAAGGCATTGTAGAAAAATGTCACAAATAAATCTTTGGAGATAGTTCTTACAGGAAACCCAGACTTCTATTTTCTAAGTTTCAGGTTGTTTGGAAGCTAGAATTATTAGCCTGTCATAAGGATACAAGGAACTGCTGACACACAACCACACTTTGCTTACAGCTACATGCAGGGAGGTGTTTATGCCCAGGGACCAGTGAAAAACACAATAACAAATAGATGTACCTACCATGAAGTTTGTACCCTTTCTCTAGGTTTCTGTTTTCAATGAACATTTGTGAAACAAATATGTTTCCTTTACATGAAGGCCTTAGAAAGCTTCAGTCAAACAGATTTAAGAGAGAAGACTGATTACTGTGTGACAGCTGGCTGTGGCTCTTTGCTTACTTTGGTTCTGTATTCCCAATGTTCATAGTGTGGCTTGGTGGGGGAAGTTTTTCCCTGTTTTGCTCTTTCTGAGTAGCTGGAAGAAGATTTTTTTACATCTATTGTTTTAGTGGAACTGGAGGTTGACCTGACATAAAGCAGAGTACTGGGGGAGATGTTCCTTTTAAGGACATTGGAGATTAGGTGTTTACATGAAACCATGTTCCCAGTCAGTTGTCAGATTTGATCTGTGCAGTTGAGTGACTGACTCAGGGCCTGTCGTGGTGTAGGTTCCACCAGCTATGTAGAGAAGGGGTTCATCTTACCCATGTGCAGCTGGCTGTGTGGCACAGTACAACTTCTAAGGGACTTTTGCTGGGGGCTGCTGGATGTGCTGCTCTACCTCCCTGTCTTTGTGGAGGCCGGGAAGAAAATCATGCTGTGTCTTCCATGTTGTTAGGTATCTCTCTGTAATTAACTGAATTGAGTCCAATATCACAACACACAACATGGGAGACACGGAAAGATGTGTCACAGGTGAAGGCTCAGATCTGAGCATCTTAAGTGGAAGTTGAACCCTGACATGATCTGCTGGTTAATTCTGATCCTCAAAATTCCATCATGCTAAAGCTGTCAGTGTCATGCTAAAGCTCTTTTCAGTTCTGTGGTACTGGAAGCCAAATTTCAGTATCAGTAACATCTGGACAATGCAAGTTCATGGTGCAACTGAGAAGTCATTTTACCTTCTGGAGAACTGGATCTTACCACAGTTCCTCTTATTCTTGGAGCCAGGGATTTACAGCAGCTGAGGCTTTACCTCAGTGTAAGAAAACTTCAGGAGCAATTGAGTCTTTGCTCAGGCAGAAGTTGTGAAATTGTAATTAAGTGAAGACTTGACCAATTATCTTGAATTAATAAAATGATTGGTGGGACAATTTTTTACTTCAGTTGGGTCGGTGTTAGGCATGGAACAGCAATTTGTGTTAATGATCCATTACCAGCAAATGATTCACACCATATAAATACATCAAAATGTGACCTAACACGTGCTTCTGGAGGAAACACTTAAGCACAATAAACAAACTTAGCCTCACTCACAGCTACTTTCTTCCAGCCTCTTATTGCTACTTTTGTTCAGAGGGCATTTCTCCCCAGAGCACCAAAATTTGGGGAGCAGGTCTGTTTACCTTTTTTACTTCACTGTGTCTCACTGCATTATTCTCAAGCTTGTAGCATTCATTAAAATGTAAATTCTGTTTTAAAACCAAAATAGAATAAAAGTATGTAATTAATATCAGTGTAAAAAGAATGCATTTATCATAAAATAAAAAATCTGTGTATTTGAGTACTGTTGTTCTTGTCGTTAATAGAGGGGGGTAAATGAAGAGAAAATGCACTGTGCTTCATATCTAATAGTAAACTGCTCCTAGGCTCAACTTACTATAGAATTTAACTGCAAATCATTTCTGCTGTGTTATAAACTGTTGTGTTTTTTGCCTTCCTGTAACTGGAACAACATACTAATTTCTACAAGTTGTGACTACTAACAGAGAGCAATCACCTCACAGACTTGTACCGAAAAGAAGAGACCATCAGTGTGGCAGGGAACGGCTGCATCCACAGTCCTCGCTTCCCCAGCAGTTACCCTAGGAACCTCCTGCTGACGTGGCGGCTCCACTCCCCGGAGAGCACCAGAATCCAGTTGGCTTTTGATAACCAGTTTGGTCTGGAGGAACCTGAAAATGATATCTGCAGGTAAGCGGTGAGAGGAAGTTTGCAAGGGTCTTCCTAATACAACCTTCGTGCTTAAGGATGTGGCCACTGACATGAGACTACAAACCAAAATGTGGGGTTTGGTTTTGCAGTCTCCTGGTTTTGATGGCAGACCTCTCTGGCTGGATGGCACTGCTTTGAGGACAGACCTCCAAGGGTCCTTTCCAACCCAAACTCGTCTTTGAGTTTATAAGTCAACTGAGCTGTCCTGTACTTGAAACAGTTTTGGCAGGTCTCAGTCCTATAGCATTTTAAGCATAAGGCACTTTCATGCATGAATCCAGCTACCTAGCAAGTCAGACACTACTTTAATAGGATTTTGACCTCTTTCACCTCTGTCATGTTTCAGCTAGGCAAACCCCATATTTTTCAGTAAATGAAAGGCTCTGGGGGCTATGTGTTTATCTGAGGGACAGATAAAAATGCATTGAAAAATAGAACTGTTTGTCTTTATTGTTCCTCTTCATTGGTGTGATTTCTTTTTAAACCTTTAAATATAAGTTCACAAACATCAGCATACTCTGCATATTGATATATCTAATAGAGTTACATCTGCTAGGTCCCAATTGCTTTGGTTTCCCCTTTTACACAGGAGTGACCATAAACGCAGTTGATCCGACTGATGAACCCAGGTGGATGAATTGCTTTGCTTTAACAGAGCACAGAGGCAAATCTTCCCAAGATTCATTAAGTCAGTATATATCCACAGGGTTTTTGTTTATATTTCTTTTATTCAGCTATCTGTTCTGCAGGAGAGAACAGGCTTAGGATTCCCATGTGCTCTGAAAGGCAGATTGCTGTGATGCTACTTACGTAAAACGCTTAAGTCTCAGCTTCCAGCTCTTTGCCTGATCATGTTGCTACGTTCACCTTATCTGTGCAGAGAACTGGGTTGTTAGGCTTGCTGCACACCCAGCCTCTGCTTATCTTATCTTCTTTGTCGATTAATTTGCATTTATAGGGTTTGGCAGCTCTGCAAGGTTTTACAGGGTGGATTTTTTTGCCCCCTGTTTTGCTTAGTTAATTTTCAGTGATACCAATAGAGAGAACCATTTCTGCAGGTTTGCTTCCCATTTAGTAATAAAATGAAAAAAAAAACAGCCTCAAACTGGCTCTCCTTCCCTGTGCCTGGGTGATCTTGGCAGGTGCTGCTTTGCTCTGGCACTCTTGGTCCAAGGTCAGCAGCAGAGTCAGTAATGGCAGTTACCTCCTAGCACTGCAAACGCTTTCCCAGATTGAGAGCCTAATGAATACAGGAGCAGCCTGTTAATATTTACATAGTGAATAAACTGTGGCTGACCTTAAAGCATTACAACATTGAAACAGAGGGTAATTTACTGTGGAAAAAACCGTGAAGAATTCTATCAAGAGCCATGAGAGGTGGTGGCAGGGTGAGGGAAGTCAAGCTGTTACTGGCGTTATGGGTTTGGGGACCATCTTGGAAGACAGGCTGCTGCTTCTTCCAGAGCAGCTAATTTAGGCTGCAGAAAGAAGCAGAGACCTTCCATCATCCATATTGTCTATGGATACTGGAGAGATATCGCATTCTTTTCTGCAGTAAAGCTTTCCCTAGCATTCCTGGAAGACCTTTATTTGCGTAGCATTGCTTCCAGAGTGAGGAATTTCTCAGGCAGACAGCTCGTGATGGCTTTAAGCCTGTTAAGTACTGTGTGCGTAGTTAGGCTTTTTGCTAATGCTCAATATGTCCTTTCTGCAACTTCAGTCCCTGACAATCCCTGCAGTGCTGCTTTAGAGGGACAGCCAGAAATGTTTTAATTGAGTGCTGAGAGCTGAGCATGTGCTTGAACACTGTGCATATTGGACAAGTCATTCAGGACCTCTGCACCTTCCCTTCCTTTTGTACTTGCTTCTGACCATTCACTTTTATTTTTTCACAAACTTCCTGGTGTTTTCTTTCCATTTGTCATTAATGCTAATTGGTGTAATTTGCACACTATTAAGACCAAACGGATTGAAATTCATCCAGGCTGAGGAATGAAAAGGTATGCTAGAGCTGAGCTGTTTTGGAAGGAGGGGAAATAGCCAAGGTTTTACAGATGTTTCTAGAAGTTCTGTTAATATTTCCAGAGGACATGATAAGAGACAATTCTGAAAAGCAATTAAATTATCCACCCTCTTAGGCTCCTTGGATGCACAGAAATAACCAAGACAGCACCTACTGTGTCCAGTTCTGGGCCCCTCAGTTTAAGAAGGACATTGAGACACTTGAATGTGTCCAAAGAAGGGCAACAAGGCTGGGGAGAGGTCTGGAGCACAAGCCCTGTGAGGAGAGGCTGAGGGAGCTGGGGTTGTTTAGCCTGGAGAAGAGGAGGCTCAGGGGAGACCTTATTGCTCTCTACAACTACCTGAAAGGTGGTTGTAGCCAGACAGAGGTTGGTCTCTTCTCCCAGGCAGCCAGCACCAGAACAAGAGGACACAGTCTCAAGCTGTGCCAGGGGAAGTTTAGGCTCGAGGTGAGGAGAAAGTTCTTCACAGAGAGAGTCGTTCGCCATTGGAATGTGCTGCCCAGGGAGGTGGTGGAGTCACCATCCCTGGAGGTGTTCAAGAGGGGATTGGATGTGGCACTTGGTGCCATGGTTTAGTCATGAGGTCTGTGGTGCCAGGTTGGACTTGATGATCTTTGAGGTCTCTTCCAACCTTGGTGATTCTGTGTGTGATTCTGTGAAAGCCTCTGCTTCTCTAAGTAGAAATCATCCCTGAAAGCCTATGGATTTGCCCCATTTTTGCTAGCAGTTAGTCTGGCTCCTGGCCTTAAAATTTTGGGAGACCAGTCAGGAGAGTGACCACCAAAGCCTACAAGGTTATCTAATGCTGAGAACTCTGCAACCCCTCATGTCAGAATAAGTGTTTGCTGGCTCTCATGCATCCAGAGGCAGTGGTAGATGCTTTCATGGGCAGCACAGAGTTGTGCCCAGGTACCACATCCATCACCATGAGGGAGTGGGAACAGAGGATGGTTGAGGGAGCATGAAACAAATTTACCTCTGACTGGAACTAAACTTTGTCATGTTACCAAAACAAACAAAAAAAAAAAAAAAAAAAGTATGTTTCAGCAGACTTTGGACAGATTTTAGTGATTTGGTATGGTCAATCTGTTGATTTTCTGTTCTGTGCAATTTAGGGTTGGTGAGTACAAAAGCAGCAGTGCTGACATTCTCAAGCCACATAGTATTTATACTGTTTCACATGAGCTCTCAACTGAAAAACAAAAGCAGATCTGTTATTTACAGAGCTATTCAGCTCCCACAGCTGAGCAGGGAGGTGGGTGCATGGCCCACAGACCCAGAGCCGTGGAGCAGCATCACAGTATCACAGTATCACCAAGGTTGGAAGAGACCTCAAAGATCATTGCGTCCAACCTGTCACCACAGACCTCATGACTAGACCATAGCACATTGCTAGTAAGAACCAGTTAGCAGCCTTAAACCCCCTCTTTGGAAGAAGCACATGCTTTGATAATATAAATCTTTCCTGGTAAAGACCTCCAAGGGTTTATGGCTAAACTATACTGCGAGGGTGGCAACTCTTGCCATATCTTGTTGCTTGCACTCAACCTGCCAGTCCTGTCATCGCCTCTCCCTTGCTGGCCACAATATATGGAATCTAAGTCTGGCTCCACGGATATCAGGGAACTGGTTTTCTCACAGACATTGTGAGATCAGGACTTTGTGCTATGCCTCCCTTATTCTCCAGCTCAATGAATTAACAAATGACCCAAGCTAGAGAACACACAGGCTGCAGCAGTGTCACTGTGTCCTCTCATCTCTGGGGTTTAGTGGCTGCTGCTCCTGGCAGCATCTTATTTGAGCTCAGGGCACCATGATTGTGGCATAGGTGCCTGATCAAGGTGTGACCTTGCATAGGGCAAGATGTGCTGTTGCTTTTCCCATGGGGACAGCACCCACACGCACAGCAGAGGAGTTCCTTCCATGGCAGGTAGAGTACCAGCCTGCCCTTTTCTGCTTGAAAGCTTGAAATGAGTCTTTCCAAGCTATCTAGCAGAAGCACCATTCCACCTACAAAGAAGGTCCTAAAAAGCACCTTTCAGCAGCATACACTGCCCTGCATCCCTCCAGCACCTCCCTTTGCTCCTGGCACAGTGGCAGCCCAGCTTCAAGCCCTCTGATAAGCACAACAGGCAGGAGCCAGTGGCTGCAGCTTCAGGGAGCTGGGAGACCACCACAAAATGCACAAATGCTTGCAGCTGCTCAATTTGGGCAGCCTGCCTTAAATAATATTTTATCACATCTCTAAATAATTTATCCACCACATTAAATCCAATGTGTATGTTTGCTGTGTACTAAGCACATACAAGTGCCTCCTGTTGCTATTTTAACATGGTAGAAAATACTGTCTGTCAAGTTCCAGAAGGCAAAAAATCAGTCACTTGAGCACTCAAGCAGTAGCTTGAAACTTAGTGGGTTTTGTACTACATGAGCCTGTCCACCATTTGTAATATTTAGTCAGATGCTTTGCAGTGGAGAACTAGAAATAATTGTCTTTGTGTCTCCAGCTGTATTCCTGTCTATTCTTATTTCCCATCTGGAGTGCTGAGTCCAATTGTGGAGCCCCTATTACAAGAAGGATCTGGATGTGCTGGAACATGTCCAGAGAAGGGCCATGTGGATGATCAGAGGGCTGGAGCACCTCTCCTATGGAGACAGACTGAGAGAGTTGGGACTATTCAGTCTGGAGAAGAGAAGGCTCTGAGGAGACCTTATTGTGGCCTTCCAGTATCTTAAGGGGGCTTACAGGAAAGATGGGAAGGGACTTTTTAGGGTGTCAGGTAATGATAGGACTAGGGAGAATGGAACAAAACTAGAAATGGGTAGATTCAGATTGGATGTTAGGAAGAAGTTCTTCCCCATGAGGGTGGTGAGACCCTGGAACAGGTTGCCCAGGGAGGTGGTAGAAGCCCCATCCCTGGAGGTTTTTAAGGCCAGGCTGGATGTGGCTCTGAGCAACCTGATCTAGTGTGAGGTGTACTATCTTCTGTAACCAGAGGTGGCAAAAAATAATCTTTCAAACTGGTTCCTAGGTATGACTTTGTGGAACTGGAAGATGTATCAGAGACCAGCACAGTTATACGAGGCCGGTGGTGTGGACACAAGGAGGTACCCCCAAGGATAACATCAAGAACAAATCAGATAAAGATAACCTTCAAATCCGATGACTACTTTGTGGCTAAACCTGGATTCAAGATTTGTTACTCCCTTGTGGTAAGTCACTTATCTGTGTCATGGATGACAGACAGATTGCAGTGTAAAAGAGCATCAGTGCTTGAAGATTAGATGGTGCAGCTAACTGCATTGGATCAAAAAACATTAATTGACTGAAACTATTGTCATTCCAGCAACTACATTAATACAGATCAAAGTATTTATTACATTCTGTCATTAAATATAAAATAAAGTCATGGCCAGGCCAGGATTTACACTAATAACATGTTTCAGAAACACCAACACATTCTACACTTAGATGCACTCCCAGTGCTTTGACAGATGCTGCAGAAGTAGCAAAGAAATGGCTGTTCTATGAACTCCTTTGTTATGTTCATTTGAGGTCAAATAAAAACACCTGCAGGGGTTATGGCCTAGATTCTGAGTTAGATGCAGAGTACTTTACTCTACAAGCAATAGAATTCTACATACTACACAAAGTGCTGAGGCTCAGGCTGTATTTTTAACCATGTGTAAACATGCCTCTTTGTATATGCAGTGGCACCGGCCTTGTGTCACGTACCGTTTCCATGAGATGAAAACTTCCTCTCTTTTTATGACTTTGGTTTTGTATTTAGGGAGCAGGAGTGCTCACTGGTCTAAGCACATTCTGATACAAAATTTATTCCTTTGTATTGTCCTGATTAATATTATAATGCTTTTGGTGCAGTGTAGCCTGAAAGAGGTAGATTTTGCAAAGGCTCAGGAAATGGTAAGCATTAATTTATTATACTGTCATCATTACATTTTCATATCCATCACACTGCTTAGTCCCTTTCTATTCAATCCACTGTTATTTAACATGGAGAAGAACGCCTAGAATAGCAATAATGTTAATGCTGTAAGAGAAGAAATCTCATTTCAGCCTCTTGGATTTGCATGCATGTATGCCTGTGTGTGCTAAAAAGAGTCCATAAACAGCACATTGACAGGAAAACTCTGAAGCTATAAAGATTGTGCTCCCTTGCATTTCAATTGTTAGGCTTCTAGTGGAGTAAGCATTTCACTGTGAGTAAATCCTGAGCTCTAATTTACTCTAATTTGAAGGTAACCTACTAAAACTAAAATTTAGGCAGAACAGTCTGTGAAAGGCCACTGGGCATAAAAATGAGAGAGTGAAGCAGCCTCCTTTTGCGCTGCTCATATTTCAGTGCAGCCACAAAAACCTCTGCTGCATTCAGCAAGCTTTATTCCAGACCACGTACAGCTAGTCTGATAGTATTAGGCTTTCCAAAAATCAACATTATCAGTCATAAAGGGACGGGGCTCTGTGTCCTAGAAAACTCAAAAAAGGCTGGGTTTATGTCATTTCTAGGTTTATGTCATTTCTGGGTTTATGTCATTTCAAAACTATGAGTAAACAGAGAATTTTACAGGCTTGCAATTCTATTCAGAGGAACGTTCTCCAAGCGCAACCTTCTGAATGAAATACTATTTTGTTTCTGAGAAGAGAAGCCTACAGGTGAAGAGTGGCATCTGTGAGATGGAAGATGATATGTACTTAGCTGATCTTCAGATTCAGAGCTGTCCAACCTAAAACTGCAGGATTAATATTCAGCAGCGTCAGCCCTTTCTCAATAGTCCCCACAGTCACTTAGAACTCAGCTCATAGATATGCTGAGCACTGCTGACCTCTGAAGGTGGAATTCATTGTGAGTTTCTAGGCAGCAAACCAGGGACCATTAATGAAGCATGCAAAAACATATGGTATTCTGTATCGGATGAAATGAAAGACCTTTACACTGCCCTTTTTTTTCTTTACTTTTGTAACCTTCTGCAAGACAAGGCTAATTCTGGGGCTATCTTGGAAAATGCTGTTATGTTTGGTGCTTGGATCTGCATGGCAGTCATTTATTTGTCTACCCGATTCTGACTGATAATTTTCCTGAGAAAATTGAAGCAAATGATTTGGAGAGTTCACTTGAGTTTATTGATCAGCTGCGTCTCCTGAGCGTGGTGCCAGAACGGCTGGGTGAGGTGAATTTTGCACTGTTGCACATGCAGCCAAACAGCCTTGCAGCCTTGCTCTCTGGCCCCCTCATTTATGAATCTTCAAGGAAGTCACCTAAGTTCACTTCATTAAGTTCACTTCTTAGACTGGAGAAGAGGAGACTCAGGGGTGACCTTACTGCTCTCTACAAATACCTGAAGGGAGGTTGTAGGCAGGCAGAGGTTGGTCTCTTCTCCCAGGAAGCCAGTACCAGAACAAGAGGACACAGTCTCAGGATGCACCAGGGCAGGTTTAGGCTGGATGTTAGGAAGAAGTTCTATACAGAGAGAGTGATTGCCCATTGGAATGGGCTGCCCGGGGAGGTGGTGGAGTCACCTTCATTGGAGGTGTTCAGGAGGAGACTTGATGGGGTGCTTGGTGCCAGGGTTTAGTTGTTTAGGTGGGTTGGATTGGTTGATGGGTTGGACGCAATGATCTTGAAGGTCTCTTTCAACCTGGTGTATTGTATTGTATTGTATTGTATTGTATTGTATTGTATTGTATTGTATTGATGCAGATCAAGTTTTGACTTAGTTCAGCACTCTGCATGAGGCACAAATGAAGCACTGCAGAGCTTAGCAGAAACATACTTCATTATCTTTGTGTACTTGTGGTTGTGTGTTAACTTCACATTTCAGAGACAAAAAGGGATTATTTTTTTATTTGAAAAAAGACATAAATTAGACTTGTATCAATGGAAATCACATTTGCCCTTGTAAACACGGCATGCAGAGTAAACAGCTCATGCAGAGTAAGCAACCAGGACTCAATCATGCAGGACAGTGGGATTAGAATTCAAAGTGACTCTGGAAAATTGGGCTGAAAAAAAACACAAGGATGACCCCTAAAAGGACAAGGATGAACGCTGTACAGATGCCTGGGTGTAATTAGCTGTCCCAATAGGAGATAATGGACAATGGGAACAGATCTGTGAAATAAAGTCTGACCATCTAAACACAGCATTTAGCAGCTTTTGCTTGCTGAATTGGAATCCTTCACCTTCCTCCTCCTCTCCCTGCATCCTCTGCCTCTTGGCACCTCTGCCTTTGCCCTCTCTGTGAGTCTGAGGGAGTAGAAAGGCTTGAGAGGGAGCAGTGAGAGTGATTTTGGATGGAAGGGACAGATCCAACATGCTGTTTCCTGTCCGTGATCCAGTCTTTCCCCAATGAAGCCATGGAACTGCCTGGGGTAGGAGCTTCAGGACAGACCTGACTCCAGGAACTTATTGGTGAATTGAATGTGCTTCACTGCTAATCCCAAATTGAATAAGAGTCCAAAGTGTCCTGATATAGCTGGAAAAAGTCTCTCCTACACTGTACTGTCTCTGATGGTGCAGAAGTAGGTAAGTATGCTCAGCTGGTGTCTGGTCTCTGTGAACACTTCACATTCAAAACCTCCAGATGCTGCAGTGCAGTTTGTTGGCATAGCCTGGGTACCCACACGGAGAAATGTCTCCCTTGAACCGCTTTAAAAATCATCTTTTTCTTCAAGCTTCACAGACCCAGAGCAAAAATGTTCTGGAGCAAGCCCTGGACAGCTATTAGGCATGAGCCTCACTTAGCTGCAGATTTGTTTGAAATTCCTTCCTGCCATTATCACTTGAAGTGCTTACTTCTCAAGCGTTTATTTTTCGCTTTTCTTGATTGAGTTGCCTTAGAAACCTTAGTTTGCAGTATAGAAGGTACTGATTTATTCCAGCCTTTTTTTCTCACACTTTATATCATTTCTTCCCCTAAGGACATAGTGTTTCACCATAAACACTGTGGAAATATGTGATACAAAAGAAGGTCGCAGATTACTCACAGAGTTGCTAATGAGAAGGTAGCACTGTCATGAGAAAGGTCCCTGGGTTTCTCACCTTAAAGTGGGTGATGTCGCCACAAATGTTAAATTTCATTCTACTGCTACTTGCAGTACATTTACAGGCATCCTGGCATGTATCAGGAACAGTGTGACCAGCTGGAGCAAGGAGGTCATTCTGCCTCTGTCCTCAGCACTGGTTAGGCCATACCTTGAGTCCTGTCTCCAGTTCTGGGCCCCTCAGTTTAGGAAAGATGATGAGTGTCCTGAGAAGAGCAACAAAGCTGGTGAGGGGTCTGGAGCACAAGCCCTGTGAGGAGAGGCTGAGGGAGCTGGAGAAGAGGATGCTCAGGGAGACCTTATTGCTTTCTGCAACTACCTGAAGGGAGGTTGTAGCCAAATGGGGATTGGTCTCTTCTCCCAGGCAACCAGCACCAGAACAAGAGGACACAGTGTCAAGCTGTGTCAGGGGAGGTTTAGGCTAGATGTTAGGAAGAAATTCTTCACTGAAAGAGTGATTGGCCATTGGAATGTGCTGCCCAGGGAGGTGGTGGAGTCACCATCACTGGAGGTGTTTAGGAAGAGACTGGATGGGGTGCTTGGTGCCATGGTTTAGTCGATTAGATAGTGTTGGATGATATGTTGGACTCCATGATCTCAAAGGTCTTTTCCAATGTGGTTAATTCTATTCTATTCTATTCTATTCTATTCTATTCTATTCTATTCTATTCTATTCTATTCTATTCTATTCTATTCTATTCTATTCTATTCTATTCTATTCTATTCTATTCTATTCTGTTCTATTCTATTCTATTCTATTCTATTCTATTCTATTCTATTCTGTTCTATTCTACCTCAACTGAGGAATCTTTTGTGTAGCAAGTAAGTATCCAATAATTACTGAAAATACTGCATTGGTTATTGTGAGATGTAGGCATGTAAATTGTTACATGTGGAAATCATCTTTGCTTGATTGAAGTCATTTTATACAATATTCTTTTCCCTTCTGAAGTGAAATTCTTCCAGTGTCCTAATTCTGGAAGGGAATGTTAAGAAGATTGAACCTTATGTTTTACAAGAGCATTAGCATGGACATTCACTAAAATAATCTAGGAACTTGTTCAGGGACGTGTTCCAAAAATAAAGGCGAATGTTTTGAATTAAAATTCCAACTCTGCATTTAATTTAATTCTGATGAGACAACTAGAAAATGTCAGATTCCATTTGCTAATTAAAAGCATTGTTTGAAGTTTATTGTAAAAGGAACATATTTGTTATACCTTCCTAACAGTAAATTGTTATTGCCTTACTAATTGTTTTATTAATCCTAAATTAAATCCATATTGTGGAACTTTTACTAAAATCAGTATTGGAAACAGGGGATGCAAAAAAAGCTAGGAACATACAATACAATACAATACAATACAATACAATACAATACAATACAATACAATACAATACAATACACCAGGTTGGAAGAGACCTTCGAGATCATTGTGTCCAACCTATCAACCAATCCAACCCACCTGAACAACCAGACCATGGCACCAAGCACCCCATCAAGTCTCCTCCTGAACACCTCCAATGATGGTGATACATATACATGCAGGCATAAATACATACAATGATGTAAGGTTACACCCCCATGTACATAACACATGCAACTTTTTACACACACACAAACATATATATATGTGTGTATATATATCTGCATGGTTTTGGTTGTCTTTTCTTATTAATTCATAGATTCATAGAATCATAGAATTCATAAGGTTGGAAAAGACCTCAAAGATCATCAAGTCCAACCTATTACCCGACAGCATCTAATGAACTAAACCGTGGCACCAAGTGCCTCATCCCACCACTTCCTAAACACCTCCAGTGATGGTGACTCCACCACCTCCCTGGGCAGCACATTGCAATGGCCAATCACTCTTTCTGTGAAGAACTTCTTCCTAACATCCAGCCTAAGCCTCCCCTGGCCCAGCTTGATGGAATGGAATTCTATGGAATTGAACTATGACTTTTCTTTGCCTCTTATCTAACACCAATTTCTCTTATGCAGTGCGTTCTGAGTTTGGGAGTTGTTTGAAATCATAGAATCAGAGAATCGTAGAATCAACAAGGTTGGAAAAGACCTCATCAAGTGCAACCTGTCACCCAACACCTCATGGCTACTACTAGACCGTGGCACCAAGTGCCACATCCAATCCCCTCTTGAACACCCGCAGGGATGGTGACTCCACTACCTCCCTGGGCAGCACATTCCAACAACTCTCTCTGTGAAGAACTTTCTCCTCACCTCAAGCCTAAACTTCCCCTGGCACAGCTTGAGACTGTGTCCTCTTGTTCTGGTGCTGGTTGCCTGGGGGAAGAGACCAACCCCCACCAGGCTACAACCTCCCTTCAGGTACTTGTGGACAACAAGAAGGTCTCCCCTGAGCCTCCTCTTCTCCAGGCTAAGCAACCCCAGCTCCCTCAGCCTCTCCTCACAGCGCTTGTGCTCCAAACCCCTCCCCAGCTTTGTTGCCCTTCTCTGGACACGTTCAAGAGTCTCTGTATCCTGCTTAAAAAGTTGGGCCCAGAACTGGACATAGTACTCAAGGTGTGACCTAACCAGTGACTAGGAAACATCACATGGCATTAGAAGCAATCTTTCCTTATTTGCAAATTGTAAACCAGCAGTGGTGGGCATGTGGTGCTGAACAGGAGAATATAAGTGAATTTATCCCAGGAGAAACTTCCCTGTCAAAATGTGTATTAATGTGTTAGATCATGAGCCATTTTTGCTCATTTGAAATTGATTGTTGATTTTTTTGACTGAAGAAGGTGTAAAGAAATTAATGGAATGGAGTGGGGGTAGCTTTGGGGTTGGATCCATCACATGTGGAATTTTACAGAGATGTAGTTTTCTGCTAAACACTGGATTTACAGGTCACTACTCATATGATCAAAAAAGAGCATTGGTCACAAAATGGGGTGAAAAACCATCGTCTAATAAAAGTTAGTTATTGTCTCATGCAAGAAATTGGAGCAAAGTTAGTTCCAACACTAAACCTAAACTCTTTGATACTGCCTGTTAAGCTCACAAGAAAACACAAAAAAATTCAAAGCACAATCAGAAAATGCAAATGTGCAGGGCAAACACCTGATTCTGGTCCTTAGACACACAGTCACTCTGAATCAAGAGACTAGCACCTTGTATTTTACCAGATATATTTGCAAAAATTATGCAGCACCAGGCTGGAGGGTTCGGGGTTTAGGTTTTCTCTTTTATAGTAAGTCGATAAGTAACCTCCCTTGTAAGAGTTAACATAACCACAAAAGATTCAGTCACCCTGTGAATACAGATTCAGAAAGACCATAAAGGATAATTAGTTCTTTATCACCAACCACAGTGCTGAATCCAGCCTGGAAGCTGCATGAGTCTTTGCCGCTGTGCTTCTGTTTTCACTTGTCACTTCTTTCACGGAGCAGACCTTTCGTTTCTGTCTCCAAGACAAAATATTCTGCCTGAAAACCCGTATAATATATCTCATGTGACAACAGGCAGGATAATGGTGCATGAATTCCTTCCCTGCTTTTAGATAATCCACAGAAGGAATCCCAGTAAATTGCTGGGGGTACAAAAGGAGAGGAACAGAGTGGGGGGAGAATGTCTACATTAATAAATTGGTTGAACATGAAATAGTGAAGAAGAAGCAAGAACTCACATCTGGATGTTTTACCGGTGGTTCTGCCACTCTTTTTCTGATTTCAGTTTTGATTCCCTCTCCATGCTAGACAAATACAAACCATGTGCAAAACTCCTAACAATTTATATGATGGAGCTTCTATTTTCTGTAGTTCTGTCAGAATACTGCTTTCTGTGGTTTCGCTCAAGGCATGCCATCATCATAAAGTTATCAGCCAGAGGCTCGTCTTTCAGGAGTGAAGTAATTAAGTCCTTTCTAATTAGGTGAAACTTACTCAAAATCATTAGCATTCTTTCCCCAACTTTGCATAAGCAGAGAATTTGAGAAATTATCTAAGCACAACTTTTTTCTTTTACTTTGGAAGCTGTTATAATGTTTTAAAAGGCAACATAAAATGACAGCATGTTAAAAAGAGAGGTTGTGCCTCAGTGCATCTTGAGACATGAGGCATCTCAAAGGAATTTTATATGGGGAGGAGGAATGCTTTCCATTTAACGAAGGTTCCTGAGAATCCAGCAAGCTTCAATCTGTTGTGTAATTCATCTCACAGGACCCAGCCTGTCTTTCAGCACAGTTTGATGAAGGAAGGAGAGTGGTGTGGTAGACAGGCCGAGCAGTGTGGTAGGCAGCTCAGTTATCCCAAACACTCAGAGCAGAACAAAACATAATGAAGGATACAAAAGCAGCAAAACTGGGAGTTGAATAGCTTGGCAATAAGAAAATGGCATACTTGGGTTGAGAAGGCATGTCTGGACAAGCAGTTTCACAAGCAGCATCAGCCGCTCCAGGGGCAGCTAAAACTCATAATAAAAAGGTTCATTTCAACTTTTACATCTAATCAAGAGCTATTTCTCCCTCTAAAGTCCTATCACACCTTCCAAAACTTCTTTACTTTTACTGCCTAGCTCCTGCTGTGTCCTTACTGTGTCCAGTTCTGGGCCCCTCAATTTAAGAAGGACATAGAGACACTTGAATGTGTCCAGAGAAGGGCAACGAGGCTGGGGAGAGGCCTCGAGCACAAGCCCTATGAGGAGAGGCTGAGGGAGTTGGGGTTGTTTAACCTGTAGAAGAGGAGGCTCAGGGGAGACCTTATTGCTCTCTACAGCTACCTGAAGGGAAGTTGTAGCCAGGAGGGGTTGGTCTCTTCTCCCAGGCATCCAGCACCAGAACAAGAGGACACAGTCTCAAGCTGCACCAGGGGAAGTTTAGGCTTGAGGTGAGGAGAAAGTTCTTCACAGAGAGAGTTGTTAGCCATTGGAATGTGCTGCCCAGGGAGGTGGTAGAGTCATCATCCCTGGAAGTGTTCAAAAAGGGATTGGATGTGGCACTTGAAGCCATGGTTTAGTAGTCATGAAGTCTTGGGTGGCAGGTTGGACTTGATAATCTCTGAGGTCTTTTCCAACCTTATTGATTCAATTCTATGATTCTAAGTCTCACCCATCCCATGCCTTCAGGTGGAAAACTTTGTAGGCTTTCAAGCCTGAGACTCATCAACTGAATTCAGAACGTCTGTCAGAGGGAGCCTGGGGGCTGCAGCCAAAGCTAGGACTTGACCTGGCGCAAGACTTTACAGTCAATTGTCCCAGACCACATATTCTCCCAGTTTTCCCTAAACTGTGGACTAACATAATCCTTCTCTTGGCAGATCTCTTCTGAAGGTCTGATGCCATTTTCACGTTTGCTCTTGTCACAGACACAAAGATAGTCCTACTGTGTGACTGTTTTTTTACTGTGAGTCTCCCTGTCTTATGTCCTAATTTCTAAAGCCATTTGTGAGTCAGAGATGACACTGATAAGAGAGTGGTGAGCAAAAGTAGCATTCAGGGAGAGGAATCACCTACCAGCTTGGTATTAGAGGATGCTATGAATACTAGAGGGAAAGACAGGACCATGAAGGAATAGTAAGGTAATAGCAGCAGCAGCAAAGGCAAGGGAGGGGAGTTAAGTATAGCTGAGGTTCAGAAATAAAGGTAATTGTGGATAAGACAAGCATACACTTTGCCTCTGTGGAAAAGGCAAGATTAGAGAGAGAGAGAAGGCAGCAGAAATGGCAAAAGGCTATGAATGAAGGGGCAGAAGTAGCCTCAGACAAAGAAAGATTCTTTAGAGCTGAAAGCAAAAATGAAAAACCCAAAACACAGAGAGAGTATGACTGACAATATGAAACCTAGCAAACATGAAACAAAAGATGAGAAAGAGGAAGCTTGCTTTCTTTGCCAGGAAAGAAGTACACGTGTCAGTTATTTATTTCAGTAACATGAAAGCATTTTCGTTGGACTGAAGAAGGGTCAACAGCAATTAAGGAAACATTTTGTACAAGGTAATGAAAGAAGGAGGTAGTTGTATGAACCAGAGGAGTTGTGGTGGCATGGTTAGGAAGGAAAGCAGGCAAACTAATTGGAGCTTTAAAATAGGCAGTTGACCTGCAACTGGAAAGTCTAGTGGGCGAGCAGGTGTGGATGAGGTAGAAAGCAGGGCAAAAGTAGGGCCGTTTGACTACATTAGCATCTTCTGGTAAAACCCTGACTGTGAATTGAGAAGTAATAGGGCTGGGTTTGGGAATGTTTCAAAAGTGAAATTTGTCAGCAAGAACCCGAATGAAGAACTGAGTTATGGCCAGGGAAACACAGAGCTTCTGGCAAGGAAGATACCAAAAACAGAAGCAGTGTGTCCCAGTAAGCACACAAAAGCTCCTGGAAGCCTTCAACTGATAAAACAAATGTTTTAATCTGGAAGAAAAATAGACCATGTGTCTGTGTTTCCCCAGCTGCAAGCATGTGTGCATGGCAGTATTGCTGTTTGAACATTATGGTGGAGAACTGCTCTCCTCCACCTCTGATTTGTTGACAGCTCAGTTAAAGTGTGGCTTCTTTACAGAACATTGTCATCGATCTGCAGTCCTGTTCCTGTCCAATTCCTGTTGAAAATGCCACATCCAGTAGTGTCTTGTGCACTGTTTGAGAACTCACAAAAGTCGTGGTAATGGCCAAGGACAAGAATACGTGTCACTCTGCATCTTCAAAGGATTATCAAACAAGCATGTGACTTTCAAATCCAGTATCCTGTCCCAAATAGTTGGCTCTAACAAGACTTAGAGTCATTGTTCATTTAGAACAGGTTTTCATAGTATCATATCATAATATCATAGTATCAGTCAGGGTTGGAAGGGACCACAAGGATCATCTAGTTCCAACCCCCTGCCATGGGCAGGGACACCCCACACTAGATCAGGCTGGCCAGAGCCTTATCCAGCCTGGTCTTAAACACCTCCAGGGATGGAGCCTCAACCACCTCCCTGGACAACCCATTCCAGGGCTTCACCACTCTCATGGTGAAGAACTTCCTCCTCATGTCCAGCCTGAATCTCCCCACCTCCAGCTTCATGCCATTCTCCCTAGTCCTATCACTACCTGAGATCCTGAGAAGTCCCTCCCCAGCCTTCCTGTAGGCCCCCTTCAGATACTGGAAGGCCACAATGAGGTCACCTCGGAGCCTTCTCTTCTCCAGACTGAACAGCCCCAACTCCTTCAGTCTGTCCTCATAGGAGAGGTGCTCCAGCCCTCTGATCATCCTCATGGCCCTTCTCTGGACATGTTCCAGGACGTCCATATCCCTCTTGTAACAGGGGCTCCAGAACTGGACGCAGTACTCCAGGTGGGGTCTCCCCAGAGCTGAGTAGAGGGGGAGAAGCACCTCCCTTGACCTGCTGGCCACACTTCGATGCATCCCAGGATCTGATTGGCTTTCTGGGCTGCAAGTGCACATTGACAGCTCATGTTGAGCTTCTCATTCATGAGCACCCCCAAGTCCTCTCCTCAGGGCTGCTTTCCATCCTGTCACTGATTTTGAAGGACTGCATTTCCTGCTCACAGTGCTTACCTGTTTTAAGAATTCCTCAGGAAGTCAGTGGCCAGAGGAAATTCCTACTTTTGCAAGGTAAGGTAGAGATGCAGAGACAAAAATAAAGACCTTCATGTGCAATGCAAGAGGTTTATCCATGTTAAAACAAGCCAAAAAAAGAAAAAAATCATAGTTTATTCTTTGTAGGAGCTCAAAAGCCTTAGTCAACATCAACATGATTTCTTGCAAACTACAAGAGAAGCAAATTGGAAGATGCAAATTCTAAGGAGCATGCAATCATATTAGTAATGCAATCAAATAATTATGTAGCATGTCAGAGTAATGGATAAGGGCCATAGAAATGTTGCAGTTGTTGGAATGTGTGTACTGCTGGCAGAATAATGACTTTGGTTCTTTAATTAAATGAAAGAGGGGAGCACCAGTCTTATTACAACTGGCTGTGATCTTGCCACTGTTCTTGGCTAAGTGAGGGGATGTGTGATTCATAGAATCACAGAATCAATAAGGTTGGAAAAGACCTCAGAGATCATCAAGTCCAACATATCACCCAGCACCTCATGATTAATGAAACCATGGCTTCAAGTGCCATGTTCAATCCCCTCTTGAACACCTCAAGGGACAGTGACTCAACCACTTCCCTGGGCAGCACATTCAAATGGGCAATCACTCTGTGAAGAACTTCCTAACATCCATCCTAAACTTCCCCTGGCGCAGCTTGAGACTGTGTCCTCTTGTTCTGTCACAGCTTGTCTGGGAGAAGAAACCAACCCCCACCTGGCTACAACCTCCCTTCAGGTAGTGGTAGAGAGCAATAAGGTCTCCCCTGAGCCTCCTCTTCTCCAGGCTAAACAACCCCAGCTCCCTCAGCCTCTCCTCATAGGGCTTGTGCTCCAGACCTCTCCCCAGCCCTTCTCTGGACACGTTCAAGTGTCTCAATGTCCTTCTTAAACTGAGGGGCCCAGAACTGGACACAGGACTCAAGGTGTGGCCTAACCATTGCTGAGTACAGGGGCACAATGACTTCCCTGCTCCTGCTGGCCACAGTATTTCTAATGCAGGCCAGGATGCCATTGGCCTTCTTGGCTACCTGGGCACACTGCTGGCTCATGTTCAGCCTACTATTGACCAGTACCCCCAGGTCCCTTTCTGTCTGGCCGCTCTCCAACCACTCTGTCCCCAGCCTGTAGCACTGCAAGGGGTTGTTGTGACCAAAGTGCAGAACCCGGCGCTGTCCCTTCAGCTCGCTTGCCATGTTGCTTCCAGGTCGATAATCAGTTTCTGGTCCTAACAGAGATGGATGTATATTAAAAAAAAAAAAAGTGTGTACAAGAGCTAATCTTTTCTATGTTCTTCAAATACCAGTTATGGTCAAACAGTCTCTTTTAAATAAAAATACAGCATACTCTGCAAGCAGACTAACAGTGAGCCAAAGTTCATTACTGGTCAGCGGCAATGTTGTGCCATTGGACACCTGTGGGAAATTAAAGCCATCACCAAATGTTTTGGAAAACTCTTAACTATTGGTAATTAGAGAAATAAATCAGTGATACCTAACAGTCTCAAGCTACACCAGGGGAGGTTTAGGCTGGATGTTGGGAGAAAGAGTGATTTGCCATTGGAATAGGCTGCCTAGAGAGGTGGTGGAGTCACCATGACTGGAAGTGTTTAAGAAGAGACTGGATGGGGCACTTGGTGCCATGGTTTAGTTGATTAGATGGTGTTGGATGATAGGTTGGACTCGATGATCTTGAAGGTCTTTTTCAACCTGGTTAATTTGATTTGATTTGATTTGATTTGATTTGATTTGATTTAATTCAATTCAATTCAGTTCAATTAAATTAAATTCAATTAATTTCAATTCAATTCAATCCAAGTCTATTCTATTCTATTCTATTCTATTCTATTCTATTCTATTCTATTCTATTCTATTCTATTCTATTCTGATTTCTTGAAGAACCATTTAACAGTCTGGAAATACTGTGAATGAGTGGTGGTTAAAAAAATGGATGCAGGATAGTGAAGATATTTTTGTGTCAAAACTGGACTGGGCAAATCAATTAGTTTACAAAATAATTCATTAGTTCAGGATTGTTTTTAGAGCTTTCCAGTCTTAAAATTAGTAATACTACTTACCAGGTATGTTGGAATGTTTTTTTTTCAGAGTATCCATAAAGAGGTAGTCCTAATTAACTTTAAATGTATGTAGGTAGTAGAAACTTAGGTTGGATCCAGCACTGAAAATTGTATTGCATTGAATGAAAGGGCACATTATCTGTGCCATAGTAAGCTCAACCTGAGAGAGGGCAAAGGCCATCCTGTTCTGTGAGTTTGCTTCTCATGTTTGTGTATCGAAACAGAAAACACCAATATTTCAGCACTGCAGTAGGGTCAGGCCAGTAGCAGTCTTAATATAGCTCTTGTTAGAAAATGTGGAAAGACCTTATACCTAAATTGTTTGTTTAGAGCTGACCATTAGGAGAGCACCAGGGGACATGGGAAATACAGTAGCAAACCAGACATACCAACAAACATCCCATCAATACTGCTGATAGATGTGCAGACCTCTCTGTCTCTAAGCTGGGAAGGTTAAATCCAACAATTTTCACCTAAGTTTACCCTAAACCACATGTCAGTGTGTAAGAAAATGAGGTGAGTTTACACTGTCAGACTTTTTTAACAACAGTCATTAACCTGGGCATTGCATGGGTTGTTTGGTTGAAAAGTGGGACTATTTTAGATTGTTGACTTAAGGACATAATGCTGCCTCTGTAAATCCATATTCTCTCCTTTAATTCCACCTGGGCAGCAGCTGAAGATGTTAGCTTGTGAAATGATGAACGTACTTCCTATTTTGATTTTGTAACTCTGGAGGTTTGTTGTATAGAAATTTAGTTATAGATGACAGATTTGTAGGGAGAACAGAGATACCACATTTGATCAATGGTGCCACATTTGATCAATGGTGCCACCTCCAGCTGGAGGCCAGTCACCAGTGGTGTCCCCCAGGGATCAGTGCTGGGCCCCATCCTCTTCAATGTCTTCATTGACGATCTGGATGAGGGGATTGAGACAGTCATCAGCAAATTTGCAGATGACACCAAGTTGGGAGCAGATGTTGGTCAGTTAGAGGGTTAGAAGGGCTCTGCAGAGGGACCTCGATGACTGGACAGATGGGCGGAGTTCAATGGGATGGCATTCAACAAGTCCAAGTGCCGGGTGCTGCACTTTGGCCACAACAACCCCATGCAGAGCTACAGGCTGGGGTCAGAGTGGCTGGAGAGCTGCCAAACAGAGAGGGACCTGGGGGTGCTGATCGACAGCTGCCTGAACATGAGCCAGCAGTGTGTGCAGCTGGCAAAGAAGGCCAACGGCATCCTGGCCTGCATTAGGAATAGTGTGGCAAGCAGGAGCAGGGAGGTCATTGTGCCCCTGTACCCTGCTTTGGTTAGGCCACACCTTGAGTACTGTGTCTAGTTCTGGGCCCCTCAGTTTAAGAAGGACATCAAGACACTTGAAGAGGTATTGATTAACTCCTGGTGCTTCAGGGTGGCACGGCTGTTCTGTGGCCACAAAGGAAAAGGAGATGGCCTGTTCTTCCCAGGCCTTGTTCCTGTTGAGCAGTTCTGCTTTTTATTTTCCACAAAGCCTAAAGATCTTAACTTTAATCTTAATCTTAACTTTAATGTGTGCCAGCTGTGTTGGAGAAGAATAGGAAGTGTCCTTTCAGAATCTCCTTCTGAAAGACTTCCAGAAGAAGTGACTGTAAATTGGAACATGCTGGACATCCAAATTTGCACTGAGTAAGTTTTGTAAACCCATCACAGCATGTGTAAGTTGCAAACTGTCTTTTAAATCAAAACAAGACTTGCATGTCTTCACACTCTTGTAGAAAGGTTAGCTCCTAGGCTCAGCTTCAAGTTTTGTATTACACCAGTACTATTTATTCCACTATGTGTCAAGGTTATCTTACAAAGCCTTGCAGCACAATCCTGCTCTTGTGCTGTTCTAGACCAAATTTGGGTTGCAGGGTCATTTTCAGCCTTACCACTGTTCAATGTGTTTTTGTCATTCTTGGCAAGCCAGGGAAAACAATGCACTGTCCATAATCTGTGTTTACCTTGTTTAGTGCAGCACCTAGAGAATACTACTGGCTCAAGTGATACTGATTGTTTTAGGATTTCTGGTTCTAAATTTGCTGGGAGAGGGAGGGTATAAGTTTGGGGTTTTTTGTTTGTTTGGTTGGGGTTTTTTAATTCAATATTGTGTACTGCAGTTAAACAGAGTCTGATAATTTAAAGATGTGAGGTCATTCAGACCATTTTTTCCTTAAGAACCAGAGTTTTCTGTGCTGTAAATTCATTGTTTCTTCATCTGGTATAATTTTTAAGTGTAACAAGCGTAGGAGCATACCTCACAGGAGATTAAAGCACAGCCTAATAAATCACAGCTGGAAAGACAGTTTTAATTTTCCTCTTTTAATGCCATACTGTTGCCTGAAATTATATCCCTTCCTAATTTATGATAAAGGAGTCTGTTCTATTTGTCGTGGGTGTTGATCTCCTTTAGATATTTGCAGAGTGCTCTCACTCTTTGCTTATTGCTTGGTCAAGCAGTGATGTCTCTGTTTAGCTTTTAATGTTTCCCAAAAATTCAGGCTATCCAGTCCCCTCAGAGCTTTTGATGTTCTTTTCAAAACTGCCCCAGCTTTTCCCAGCTTTTTACAATGTCTCTGTGGTAGTGAAGGTGTGGTTCAAGCACCATCCCAGCTGTGTAATGCCATGATACTCCGTTTAGGTAGATCAAGGACTTCTCAGGATCTCAGGTAGTGATAGAACTAGGGGGAACAGAATGAAGCTGGAGATGGGGAGATTCAGGCTGGATGTGAGGAAGAAGTTCTTCACCATGACAGTGGTGAAGCCATGGAATGGGTTATCCAGGGAGGTGGTTGAGCCCCGTCTCTGGAGGTGTTTAAGACCAGGCTGGACGAGGCTCTGGCCAGCCTGATCTAGTGTGGGGTGTCCCTGCCCATGGCAGGGGGGTTGGAACTAGATGATCCTTGTGGCCCCTTCCAACCCTGACTGATTCTATGATTCTGTGATTCTATGATCTAGATGGCAGTGTCCAGCTTCACTACCCTAACACTAGAAATGTGACATTTTATGTGTTTTCCTCTGTTAAGCTGAGGAAAAGCAGGTTCAGACTGGATCTTACAAAGAAGTTCTTCTGTATGAAGGTGGTGAGACTGCAATAGGCTGCCCAGGGATATTGTGGATGCCTCTTCCCTGAAGGTGTTCAGTGCCAGGCTAGATGAGGCCTTTAGCAGACAAATCAAGAGGCGTTCCTGCCCATGGTGGAGAGGTTGGAGTAGATGATCTCTAAGGTCCCTTCCAACCTAGGCCATTCTATGTTCTATGATCTCTGAGTTCCCAAGTTTCCTGCATTTCTCCTCCTGCTTAGCATGTAATTCAGAGTCACATTAGGTTGCGTTTTTTTCAGGGTAATCTTCTCCTTGCTGGGCCAGATTAATATTTGTGGGTTTTCCATGTCCTAAGTGCCTGCTGGTTCCATGCCTGCAGGTTTGGACACAGCATCATGACCTTGGGGAGGGTGGAGCTAAGTTCCACCACCGCTTCCCTGACACCTTCTCACAGTCTCAAGCCTTGCCACCTCAAAGACAGCCACAATAAGCCATTGTAAAATGGCACATGATTAATATATAGAAGAAACTGTAAAGCATGCTGTGTTGTTCCTGCTTGCAGTCAGGTCTGCTGTGCCAGCAGGGTAGGCTACATGACCAAACCAAGACTGATGAACAAAGGGGGTTGTCTGCTACACTCATTTGGATACTTGCTTTTTCTCTGCCTGCCAAACTTACCTCATTTCCTCTCTAGTTTGAGCAATTGTATGATTACAAAATGGAGAACAGCATTCCCAAATTCTGAACAGGAAGGTGAAACAGCAAAAATTTGCCTCAGAGCATGTCAAACCACTTGCAACTGATTTAGTGGGTGGGAGAAGGCTGGCAGTTATTCTTGTCCTCCCCTCCTCCACCTTGGGCTGTATCATTAGTGGAGCTTTTGGGATCTCTACGCTTTCTTTGAATATTTTTAGTCTTATTCTGACTCTGCAGTTCCAGGCAGAGGTCATCAGAAAAGGTCCTTTCTCCATGCTGAAGAAGCTGGTGTGCTTGCAGGCTGGCACTGTTCTTTGCTCAGCACATTGCTTCTCGCATCAATGACCTTCACGCTATATACCACATCCTCAAAGGCAGTCATGACACTGGATAAATCTGATTTGTACTTTCTGTGCATACATCTTTATTAAATTTACAACCTTCTGTTTGGCTCTGAGCACTTGATAAAACGCCTACATGTCTTGATAATAACACAGATGACAGATACGTCACCGAGTGTTTCTGGTTTTCCCTTGCATATGCATATTCACACACACACATTGAATCGTAGAATCAATAAGGTTGGAAAAGACCCCAAAAATCATCAAGTCCAACCTGTCACCCAAGACCTCATGAGACTACTAAACCATGGCACCAAGTGCCACGTCCAATCCCCTTTTGAACACCTTGGGTGACAGGTTGGACGTGATGATTTTTGAGGTCTTTTCCAACCATATTGATTCTGTGATTCTATGATATTTGTAAGAATAATGCATAAGAGAAATGACAACCATGACTGTTCCTAAGGTACTTTTATTTGGCTTGAACAACAGTGACATCTTTTGCAAATAGGGCTTGGGGCTGGAAGCCCAGCCTGAACAGTTTTCTTTTCCTCATTCTAGCTGTTTGATGAAACTTCAGTTAAAAGAAATCACCAGCGAGCAGTGTCTGGTGCTGTTTGCTGCTTTTGATCACATCAAAAAACCTGGAAAAGCTAAGAGAAAATGGTTCTCGTATTCTTCAGAGATGATGTATTATTGCTATTTTTATGATTATTGTTATCATCTTAGAAAGTTTGCATAGCAGTCCTATTTGTTGTCCTGGAAAAAGCAATGCCTTCCAGTCAAAGCAGGAGGGTGAACAAATTGTTTTTCTTTGCATTATCTGTGAAACGTAACACATGCTCCTGCTGCATGCTCGCTGCTGAATTAAACGACATCCTCTGGGAGAGAGCTCAAAAACAAATGGATCCTTCACAAAAATCAATAGACTGGGATTGCTGCTAGGACAGCTAATGTCCCTTACTGCTTCCTTTTTCACATTGTGTCCTCGGCTTTGGAATTAAATTTGCTTAGCTCCATTAAAGGTTTTTTTCATTATTATTATTTTTATTCCTCCCATGTTTCTCTCAAATCGCATCTGAAAATGTGAGCATGCATGTCAGAGCGCTTAGCAGAGCCTTCTAGTCAGCAGAAAACTTGGAATACTACATGAAATTAGACTGCATTTGTTAATGATTATTTTTCACTCATTATAGAGCATGCTCGGATCTACAAAAAAATAAGTAGAGTATCAAATGGAGAGAAGACAGAAAATTAATAGCTAGCTCCTAGGAGATTTTCTTTCATTAATATTTTTCCTTATACCCCTACTACTGGTGCCCCTCAGTACATTCCCATTTGGTACGAGTCACACCAAGAAAGAGGACCTGCAATAACCAGCTGTCACTGCCTTCTGTTATCTCTGAAAGACTTTTTTGCTCACCTGGACACTGCCAGGCAAGTGAAGCGTCAGCTTCTTCAGTTTTGCTCAGGGCAGATTTGCTATAACCAGGAGACTGCTTCCAAAAACCTGTCAGGCAGCATGGCATAAGTTCACTAAAGTCCTCTCAAGGGCATTGGACTACAATCTGAGAGTGAGTTTTTTGCTCCTGGGATCACACCTCCCAAGCTCTTTTCCACCTGGCAACTCCTCAATACCATTTTGATGTGCAACATCACACTGTCCAGGAATCCTCTTGATCTCCTCTCCCCATTGCTCTGACAGAGCCAGCATGGATGCATCAGCATCAGGAAGCCCTGCAGAATGAACTGGCTCTTTGACCCAGGTGTGCTTACACACTGAGCCAAGGTGAATAATGAGCCCAGTTGCTTCCAGCACCCTCCACAGAGAGGTGCCCAGAGAATGGGCACTACAGACCATAAGGCACAAGAAGTTACTGCTGAAAGCAAGTCTCCCTTTCTATGTAACAGTAATATAAAGGTAGCAGGGAGCAGCCACAGTCTTAGCTTAACACACCAGGCTGGATAGTCCTAAAATGAACCAGGGCTGACATGCAAACAGTGAATGCAGTGCCAGTCTATAATATCAATGGCAGGAGAGTGACCGGGGCAACTGCGTGCTCATTAGTCTGACCTAGAAAGCTTGCAGGGTGCTTGTCAGCAGAGAAAGTGGTTAAAGATACAGGAAACTAGAAAAAAAACCTCTATGTCTCTTCATCAAAGGAGCTCATGCCAGACTGGAGAGGATAATCTGGAGAGGAAGGAAATGTTATGTAGCAAATCTAATTGGACTTCAGAGAAGCATCTCACCCAGTGCCACGTAGGAAACAATCACTTATGTTGGAAAAAAGATGGCACTTAATAAGAGAGCCACAATGTAGTCAAAGGGCAGACTGTACTGTAATGCAAAAGGGAGTATCCAGCCAGGGAGAGCTCACTAATGGGAGTTTCTAAAGGGATAATCTTATGTTCAGTTTTATTTGAGGTGAGCACAACCTGTCAGAGTAGCATTTTAATGGCTTTTGCAGTACACACAGAGCTGAAGTGAATTGCTCAAGAATGGAAAAAAAAATCAGTGTTGGAAAGGAGAATGGGGTGACTTTGACCACTGCAGAACTGATTTGCAATGAAATGCAACAGCCCCCCAAAAGCAGTGAGGTCATTTAGGCAGAGATTAAGAACAAAAACATTCTCTGTTGAATGGCATCTCACTGATTAGCAAGAGGTGAGAAGAAAGTTTCTGGGTGTACTAGACAAAGAAATGGTAGTTGCATCTTTTCTGGAATACTTTGTACAGTTTTGGTCCCCATAGTACAGAGCAACCACATCTTTCTTGGACTGTGTTCAGGGAACAGCTACAGGACATCTGGGTAAAAGAGGACATGTCTTAATGAGGGCCAAGACAAGTTGGCTTGCTTAGTGTAATAAAACGGATGCTGAGGGGAGATAGAACATCTCTTCAGATGTACTTCAGGAAGCAAACTTGGGAGAGGAAATAAATGACAAAGTTGGCACTTACATAAGGGCAATAAAAAGAAATTTAACCTGAATTGGGGTTGGACTCGATGATCTCTTGAGGTCCCTTCCAACCTCTAATGTACTGTGATACTGTGAAAACAGCCAACTAGAATGTGGGTTTTAGAAGTGACAACCTGTAAGAGCCTTTCAAGATTTGTGCCCCACTCTTTAACTGAAGAAGCAGGATTTGCCATTCAGCTGAAAATGGCAAGAGAGGGATTGCAGAGCATTTGTAAATGAATGCTAGTTGATTTCTCACTGGAAGTGTTTAGGAAGAGACTGGATGGGGCACTTGGTGCCATGGTTTAGTTGATTAGATGGTGTTGGGTGATAGGTTGGACTCGATGATCTCAAAGGTCTATTCTATTCTATTCTATTCTATTCTATTCTATTCTATTCTATTCTATTCTATTCTATTCTATGTATACTTACTTATCTGCAGTATGCACCAGTATAGCTGTTAGCAAAGAAGTTCGCTGTACATGGAGATATAAGGACAGGCCTCTATGATAAATAGAAAAATTAAAGGTAATGCACAATTTGCACAGCAGGACAGTGAAGTCTTGTGGATATGTGCATTGAATGGGGTGCTCATGAGCAGTGCAGTTTTAGATATCATCTGATTATTCATAGGAATAGCTATCATCTTGTTTGAGCAAGTATTATCTGACCTTTTAGAGAGATCATTTAAATGTCAATGTCAGCACTCATAACATGCATCCAGCAATGCCTAATTTTGCAACTAGGTGAAGGATGAAGAGGAGTATTGACCAAGCATAGCTGTTATTAAATATCTTTTTCTGCTTCAATTTTACTTCAACTTTTCACAAATAAATGTATCAAATATCAGTTAACTTAAATCATTATTACAGCCTTGCACTTCTGAAATTGAAAGTGTCTTGTGCTTCCTGCTCAATTATAGTTAGTAAATGTGTCAGGACAAATGAAAAGTGTTTTATATGTCATTTCCACTAGTTTTAACTTAGTCATAACTGATAAGCTTGTAGATACTGATATGTGGTGGTAACTGTGCTTCAGGAACTCAATTTATGTCTCTCTTTAAAGGGCAAGACTACAACTACTGGAAGGGAGGTTGTAGCCAGATGGGGTTTGGTCTCTTCTCCCAGGCAACCAGCACCAGAACAAAAGGACACAGTCTCAAGTTGTGCCAGGGGAGGTTTTGGGCTGGATGTTAGGAAGAAGTTCTTCATAGAAAGAGTGATTTGCCATTGGAATGTGGTGCCCAGGGAGGTGGTGGAGTCACCATTCACTGGAGGTCTTTAAGAAGATACTGGATGGGGCACTTGGTGCCAAGGTTTAGTTGATTAGATGGTATTGGATGATAGGTTGGACTCAATGATCTCAAAGGTCTTTTCCAACCTGGTTAATGCTAATGCTAATTCTAATTTGGCATCAGACATTGGTGGCTGTCTTACCTTTTGTTACTCAGTTTAAAACAGTGGTGTCGTGTGTGGCCTGCCTTTATAGGGACTGCACCAAAAAAAATAATAATAGAAAAGAACATTAAATATGGTTAATGTTATTATTTCATTTCCTATTGGTTACAGTAGTAGTTGTCATCAGTGGTAACATTTACTCATACTTCCAGCTTGAACTCTATTACCTTCAGATTGCAGCCACTTGATTTTGCTAAATGCTTGCACTGCTAGATAAAAGATATTGTTGACATTGATAACGGCCTTTTGTAGCTAACTGCAGGTTATTATCTGGAGAGACAAGGTTAAGTTACCTCTAACCTTCTTGAAAGACACTGGCATCCATTTAGTGTTTCATTGCAAGGTGTGATTTTCGCATTACGAATAATCATTGTTGCATGCTTTTCACATTCAGCATCTTGTATTGTAAAGCCTGGTCACCAGAGTTGAACGGTGGTTTGATCACTACTGCAGGTAGTGAAAATGCAGCCTCTGACTTCCTAATGAGTAGCCTGCTGTAGCAAAATAGGTACCTTCCAGCATCCTTAGGAGACGTGGTAATAAATATCATTCTGGTATGAAAATTAAACCCAGCAATGTGGTGGATTGAAAGCATGGTAAAAGAAAAAGAGATTTCAAAGTATCCATCACTGTACTTTTACTTATCTATTATTTATTTTATTAATCTTTATTAATTTTACTTATTTTTTATTTCTTATATGAAGAACAGAAGTGCTACATAAGAAATCTTATTCAATCAATGGAATTCTGTTGAATTGAACCAGGACTTTTCTTTGCCTCTTATCTAACACCCTTTTCTCTTATGCAGTGTGTTCTGAGTTTGGGGGTTGTTTGAAATCATAGAATCATAGAATCAACAAGGTTGGAAAAGACCTCAAAGATCAGCAAGTCCAACCTGTCACCCAACACCTCATGACTAGTAAATCATAGCACCAAGTGCCACGTCCAATCCCCTCTTGAACACCACCAGGGACAGTGACTCCACTACCTCCCTGGGCAGCACATTCCAATGGCTAACAACTCTCTCTGTGAAGAACTTACCCCTCACCTCAAACCTAAACTTCCCCTGGCACAGCTTGAGACTGTCCTCTTGTTCTGGTGCTGGTTGCCTGGGAGAACAGACCAACCCCTCCTGGCTACAACTTCCCTTCAGGTAGCTGTAGAGAGCAATAAGGTCTCCCCTGAGTCTCCTCTTCTCCAAGCTAAGCAACCCCAGCTCCCTCAGCCTCTCCTTGTAGGGCTTGTGCTCGAGGCCTCTCCCCAGCCTCATTGCCCTTCTCTGGACACATTCAAGAGTCTCAATGTCCTTCTTAAATTGAGGGGCCCGGAACTGGACACAGGACTCAAGGTGTGGCCTAACCAGTGCTGAGTACAGGGGCACAATGATTTCCCTGCTCCTGCTGGTCACAGTATTTCTGATGCAGG
The DNA here is from genome assembly GCA_033816785.1 of Picus viridis. Classification (NCBI taxonomy): domain Eukaryota; kingdom Metazoa; phylum Chordata; class Aves; order Piciformes; family Picidae; genus Picus; species Picus viridis. The sequence goes on from CM066566.1 coordinate 9,482,922, forward strand.
CCAGGATGCCATTGGCCTTCTTGGCCACCCGGGCACACTGCTGGCTCATGTTCAGCTGCTGTGAACCAGTACCCCCAGGTCCCTCTCTGTTTGGCAGCTCTCCAGCCACTCCGACCCCAGCCTGTAGCTCTGCATGGGGTTGTTGTGGCCAAAGTGCAGCACCCGGCACTTGGACTTATTGAATGCCATCATGCTGGACTCTGCCCATCTGTCCAGCCTGTCAAGGTCCCTCTGCAGACCCCTTCTACCCTCTAACAGATTAACACCAAATTTACTGATGACGGACTCAATCCCCTCATCCAGATCATCAATAAAGATACTGAACAGGCTGGGGCACAGAACTCACATGTTTTCACATTTGTGGTACAGCAAAGTGAGTCACGGGTGGCATGCTTCTCAAACGGATGAGCTTTCCAGCCTCATCTCTGCTGTTTTCCTGATGCCTTCCTGTTCCTACTGATCCTACCAAACTCCATGGCCTGAGCCTGGCAGAGCCTCTGCTTGCTGCAGGTAACAGGCCCTCAGCCTGCAAACCATCTTCCCCATCAACCAGGACTGTCTGGCTCTGCAGTCTTGTGTATCCTTGACAGCATCTTGCCTCATAGAATCATAGATTTGTCAGGGTTGGAATGACCTCAAGGATCGTCCAGCTCCAACCCCCCTGCCATGGGCAGGGACACCTCACACTACATCAGGTTGCTCAGAGCCGCATCCAGCCTGGCTGCAAAAACCTCCAGGGATGAGGCTTCCACCACCTCCCTGGGCAACCTGTTCCAGTGTCTCACCAGTGTGTCATTGGGAAGAACTTCTTCCTGATGTCCAATCTGAATCTACCCCCTTCTATTTTTGCTCCTTTTGCCCTAGTCCTGTCACTATCTGACATCTTACTAAAGTCCCTCACCAGGTCTCTTGTAGGCCCCCTTCAGATACTGCAATGCTACAATAAGGTCTCCTTGGAGCCTTCTCCTCTCCAGACTGAATAGCCCCAACTCTCTCATGATCTCCACTTGTGAAAACTCCAGGTGAAACAAAGAGTATTCCCCATGACTCTCTGTTACTTATTGGAGATTAGTGATGGGAGACAGGCTACAGACAAAGTCAGTCTGTGAAGGAGAGAGTAGCTTATCTTTGTCTGAAACAGAGCCAAGAACAATGTATCAATGTCCATACATATTTAACTCTAAGAACTGACTCAGGATTTATCTTGCTGAGGTGTAATTTTGGAAGTAGAGGCATGGAAGTCATTTTTCTTCAATAGAAGTAGCTGCTCTCAGAAAGTGATTGGTAGCCCTGCTACTTTGCCTGTGGTTTTTGCTGCTTGTAGAGCAGTTAATGCGATGCTTTGCTGAACTCTCATTGAAAGTTATTATGTTACCATGACACACATGCAGAAACAAAAGCACTGTTGTCAGGGTGATGTAGCCAAATTATTACCACCCTAGTTTTCCAACAGTTTAAAAAATAATAATAGTATTGATAATAATTAAAAAATACTTCACTGAAGGTTTTAATGCCTTTTTAAGTAATGATGAAAACAAAAGCCAAGTGATCATATGCAAATCCACATAAATAAGGTAGCATGAATTACATACACAACGCTGAAAATAGAGTTGTCCTTCAGGTTCCGCTAGGGACAATGGTGAGAAAGGAGGGGATGGTTTTGTAATGATGAGAACCACTTTGATGTTATTACTTGAAATAGCTGCAAGCAGAAGCTATAGATAATAATAATCTGCAAACTTTAGAGGTTGAAAGAGCTCTGAGAAGCCAAGAATGACTGCAGCTGCTTTGAGTGATGGTGCAACAATGCCATGTAGTTGTGAATAGTTTATGCAGATGAAATATAATCAGAGTCAAAATGTGCAGTCATCAGGTTTGAGATCCAAGAAGCAGGTGGGACTCATGTCTGTCTCAGAATTTTGGAGGAGTTCCCTGGCATCAGCCATCTCAAAAAAAACACACCAACTGCAGACCAAAGAAACGGTTTTGATATCTACAATTAGGTAGCATAAGGGACCGTCACTTCAAACACAAAATTATTCCTTGTCTATGGTCTTCTCCAGACATTCAATGAGGCAGATTGTTCCTGTTTTAAAATAATGCCTCAGAACTCAATGCCACTTTTTTTCTGGAAGTGTTAAATGGAAGCTAATGACAGAGAGGAAAAGATTTCCAAGTTGTGCAACTGGCAACCATTACCAGAGAATCCATGAGCTTTTCAAATCCATTTTTATGTACTTTAAATAATAACTTGTCAAGAACTGGGCAACCAAACTGTAGAGAATATGGCCAAGGTAGCCCACGGCTCCTGAATTATTTATGACCTGATCATCACATCTGCAAAAAAACCCAAACTAAGTGTGACAAAAAACTCACCAAAAATTATTTGCTTCTGTATTCCTACAAGAAAATGACCTCTTTAATTATTCATGTGTTAGTAACCCTGCAATTTCAGTGGTTGCTTAGTGACACCATAGTGTGATGAGGTTTCTTAACTTCTAATAATCTTCAAGTACTGAAGAAATCACTGCTGCATCAAATTTGAGAGAAAGGAATAATTTAAGGAAGATGAAACAGTAACAATAATGCATAAACAATCTTGTGACTTTTGGGGTGGTGTTTAGGAGGAGACTGGATGGGGTGCTTGGTGCCATGGGTTAGTTGATTAGATGGTGTTGGATGATGGGTTGGACACGATGATCTCGAAGGTCTCTTCCAACCTGGTCTGGTCTATTCTATTCTATTCTATTCTATTCTATTCTATTCTATTCTATTCTATTCTCACCATCATTGGAGGTGTTGCTGGTGGACGAGAAGCTCGACATGAGCTCTCAATGTGCGCTTGCAGCCCAGAAAGCCAATCAGATCCTGGGCTGCATCAGGAGAAGTGTGACCAGCAGGTCAAGGGAGGTGCTTCTCCCCCTCTACTCAGCTCTGGTGAGACCCCACCTGGAGTACTGCGTCCAGTTCTGGAGCCCCTATTACAGGAGGGATGTGGACGTGCTGGAGCGTGTCCAGAGAAGGGCCACGAGGATGATCAGAGGGCTGGAGCACCTCTCCTATGAGGACAGACTGAAGGAGTTGGGGCTGTTCAGTCTGGAGAAGAGAAGGCTCCGAGGTGACCTCATTGTGGCTTTCCAGTATCTGAAGGGGGCCTACAGGAAGGCTGGGGAGGGACTTCTCAGGATCTCAGGTAGTGATAGGACTAGGGGGAATGGAATGAAGCTGGAAATGGGGAGATTCAGGCTAGATGTGAGGAAGAAGTTCTTTACCATGAGAGTGGTGAAGCCCTGGAATGGGTTGTCCAGGGAGGTGATTGAGGCCCAGTCCCTGGAGGTGTTTAAGACCAGGCTGGACGAGGCTCTGGCCAGCGTGATCTAGTGTAGGGTGTCCCTGCCCATGGCAGGGGGTTGGAACTAGATGATCCTTGTGGTCCCTTCCAACCCTGACTGATTCTATGATTCTATGATTCTATGATTCTATGTGTTCAGGAGGAGACTTGATGGGGTGCTTGGTGCTGTGGTTTAGTTGTTTAGGTGGATTGGATTGGTTGATAGGTTGGACGTGATGATCTTGTAGGTCTCTTCCAACTACTCCTATTTATTCTATTCTATCCTATTCTATTCTATTCTATTCTATTCTATTCTATTCTATTCTATTCTATTCTATTCTATTCTATTCTATGGAGGGGGCCAGCCTCTTCTCCTTGGTGGCAAGCAACAGGACTAGAGGAAATTGTTACAAGCTGCACCAGGGGAGGTTTGAGCTGCATACTGGAAAATATATCTTCACAGAGAGGGTTATCAAACCTTGGAATGGTCTGCCCAGGCCAGTGGTGGAGTCACCATCCCCAGAGATATTTAACCAGCATGTGGACCTGACACTTAGGGACATGGTTTAGTATTGACCCTTCAGTGCTGGGTCAAAGATTGGACTGGATGATCTTTGAGGTCTCTTCCAAATGGACGTTTTCTGTGATTTCTGTGATTTTTCTATACCAAGTGAAAAACATTGAAGTGCCATGCATAGAGTCTGGATCTGAAAGCATTTTTGTTTCTTCTCAGTTGCAGGACAATTTTATTGACGAATTAGCAGATTGCTTGAACAGTTTTGTCTTTACCATTCTGAAGAAGTAATTGAATATATGCATGTATGCATGGCCCAATGCATCACTGAGTCTAGAGAGCATCATCTGAGCAGCTACCCTTCCATTTTCCCTTTCAGTTGCTAACTTAAAACATTGGTGGCAGATAGTCAGTATGCAAGCCCAGGCAGTGATCCATCTTCTTTAAATCCTTTCATTATAAATTCTGTTACTAGAAATAAAAATCTTGGTGTGTTGTCACTTCAGTCTACTTTCCTTACCTGCCTATTCATGCTGATCATTAGGTATTCACTGCATGTGTGTTTAATAACCATTCTGTAATGCTGCCTTCCCCCCCCCCCCCATTCTTCATGCTTTAATTATTCCAGTTGAAAATGAGTAGAACTGCTGAAAGATGAAAGAAACAGGTTCTTCATTATTTAAGCAATGATTTCCTATCACTGGTCAGACAAGTGGAAAGGGATTCAGGTGACCACATGTCAGTATCTACAATTTTGACATCTGTATCTAAGATAGTCCTCCCAGGATTGCCTTTATAGAAAACAGAGAAAAGAAAAATTAGTCTGCAATATCATTGCAAATTAAGCTTTTCATATAGATCTATTATTTGCACCCTAAAAATGATGATTTTAATTGGCTGTAGACAGAAACAAAAGTAACTAGCCTAGGTGCTTGCTTTATAGATGTCCAAAGGTAGATGAGATGAATCCCATCCCTGTGCTCAAATTAATCACAAGAGCCCAGATTACACTTCTAATACACATGTACTGTGGCTGTGGGTTTGGATGTAAAGGACAGTGCCATTCAGTGCTCTGCTTAGGTGAGCAAGTCCTGTTCTGCACAAGCACCAAGAGCAGTCATGTTAGGACTACATTTCAAACTGATTAGATTTCCCTTCTTTTCACCTTGGCTAAGTAGTGCCAGGCTATTAGTACATCCACATTCTTTCCAGAACAGATCAGTTTGAGGAAGAGCATTAACACTGAGTACAGACATACTGAGGTGGCCTTGAATATTTGTGTTGGAAAATAAATTGAATAGCCTTGGCCAGATTAGATCCTGCTATCCAAAGCAATGTGTATCATAGTACAAATAATAATAACACTTATTCTTGCCCCAGCAGGCTCATAGGGAGCTAGTTTATAAACCATGAAAAGAGAGAAACCTGAATGGAAGTAGCCTTATTCCAACCTGGCATTCTGTGATTCTGTGGTTATTTAGGAATGACACATGGCAAGGGCCTCTTGCATTAGAGGGGGCTGAAAAAGATGACAAATTAATACTGAGACATTTTTTAGGTTTTGCAGTTAATTTGGAACATTGCCTTAATGGTGATTTTTCCTGTGGGTTTTCCCCCTTAGGATGATTTCCAGCATACAGCCTCAGAAACCAACTGGGAGTCAGTCACAAGCTCTGTCTCAGTAAGTAATTTGTTACTGTTTTGCCCATGGATGGCTTGATAGGATGCCTTGAATTTGGCTCACTAAAATGGTACCTGCATAGGGGAACCACATATTCACCTTTGGCATGTTTATTCAACTCATACTGGGATCAACTAGTATGTTTTTTAAGAAGAAAAAATTCAAGATATGCCATCAGCTGTTGTAACCACATAAGATAGCCATTGGGAAACATTTCTTGCTTTCAAACTTATCCTGTTAAAATGAAAAGACATGACAAAACCTCCTCGCAGTTTTCAACTGTAAAATGTCTTGACCTGAACACTCTTAAAATAGGTTGTCAGGGAAATGAATCTAGCTTTCATTGACAGTACTGAGGGTGTTTTAAGTCTTTGTAGTCAAATATTAGAAGTCTCCATATACAGCAGTGAAATGCAGCTTCAGGGAAAATAAATAAATAAGAAAGTCAAGCAATTCAGTATAAAATCTTATTTTTCTTTTCATCACATTCAATTTGTGTCATTGACCCAAAATTTGTCCCCACTTTCATTTCCCAAATTATATTATACACTGGGGAATTACTATGACATCAGAATTCATGGTATGGACAGTCCTTTTCTGTGTACTCTGCTGGCTGGTCAGCACCATGTCGCAGTCTTGTAAACTCCTTTTAAAACACATGAGATGAGGATAAGCACTTGAAGCAGATCTGAGACCAATGTTTAGAGCATTCATAGGAAGCAGTTTAATGATGACACCTTTGTTACACTAGCTGCCAGAACTGACAGTAAATAAAGAGAAAGTTCTACTGATGTGTCCAGGCTGGGCAGCAAGTAGAGAGAAAATTCTGTACTGCCAAAATTAGAAGAGGTTAAGCTAATCTCACTTGTATTCACCCTTGAATTTGCAAATAACCCTTGCCCTTCATGATACAATGCATTGATACCCTGGAACTAATTGTGCTGAAAGTCTTGGGTAGTAATGTTAGCAGGGCTGGGATCTACAAGATGTGCCAAGCATGAGATGCTAAACCACTGTTTTACTGAAAGATATAAGCTCATTTTTCAATCTAATATGGGGCTGTAAAAAAAAAGGAGAAAAAAAAGGTCTATATAATAGAATATTTTGTTTAAAAATATTGTAGGCAGTTGTTTGAAAATGTAAGCCTAGGGCTCCCTCATCAGGTAACCATGGAAATGAGATCAAGTATATGGTAAATGCCATGTTACTTAGAGACCTTAGCACTGTAAGGCATGCCATATGCCAAACAATAATCTAATATTCATTTCATATTGAAAGACAAAAAGAGTTCTGAAAGGAAAAAGAAAAACTCTGAAAAGTTGTGGTTAAACTTGCTGGAACGTGTCCAGAGAAGGGCAACGAAGTTGGTGAGGGGTTTGGAACACAAGCCCTATGAGGAGAGGCTGAGGGAGCTGGGGTTGCTTAGCCTGGAGAAGAGGAGACTCAGGGGAGACCTTATTGCTCTCTACAACTACCTGAAGGGAGGTTGTAGACAGGCAGAGGTTGGTCTCTTCTCCCAGGCAGTCAGCACCAGAACAAGAGGACACAGTCTCAGGCTGTGCCGGGGGAGGTTTAGACTGGATGTTAGGAAGAAGTTCTATACAGAGAGAGTGATTGCCCATTAGAATGTGCTGCCCGGGGAGGTGGTGGAGTCACCTTCATTGGAGGTGTTCAGGAGGAGACTTGATGGGGTGCTTGGTGCCATGGTTTAGTTGTTTAGGTGGGTTGGATTGGTTGATGGGTTGGACGTGATGATCTTGAAGGTCTCATCCAACCTGGTGTATTATATTGTATATTGTATTGTAATGTGTTACAAAGAGGGAACTTCAGTACAAGTATTACAAGTAGCAAGCTGATGCCCAAGATCATGTGGAAATCTGCAGCTAAAGCAGAAACAAAGCCCCAGTTTCACTGGTGTTCCCAAGCACTCTCCTATCTAATAAAACATACCTTGTTCCACTGGGTGTGCATTGCATGCTCTAGCCCTTTCTTATCCCCAGGGAACATAAGGTAGAGAGGTGCCCAAAGGCACCAAGGCAAAAGTCTGAGGACATTTGAATTCTTCAGGGATTCTTCTGTGGTGCCAAGGGACAGAGGACAAACTCAGACCTATCAGCTGCTAATAAGATGACCAGCTGTTCTGTTGATACTAAGCATGGCAGATCTAAGTTTTGCCCTTCAAGCCCCCAGGCTCATTTTAGGGTCTGGATACACTAAAGTTCTCAGAATAGAATAATGGAATGGAATGGAATGGAATGGAATGGAATGGAATGGAATAGAATGGAATAGAATGGAATGGAATGGAATAGAATAGAATAGAATAGAATAGAATAGAATAGAATAGAATAGACCAGGTTGGAAAAGACCTTCGAGGTCATCAAGTCCAACCTATCATCCAACATCATCTAACCAGCTAAACCATGGCACCAAGTACCCCACCCAGTCTCTTCCTAAACACCTCCAATGATGGTGACTCCACCGCTTCCCTGGGCAGCCCATTCCAATGGCCAATCACTCTTTCTATGAAGAACTTCTTCCTAATATCCCTCCTAAACCTCCCCTTGTGCAGCTTGAGACTATGTTCTCTTGTTCTGTTGGTGGTTGCCTGGGAGAAGCGACCAACCCCCATCTGGCTACAAGCTCCCTTTAGGCAGTTGTAGAGAGCAATAAGGTCTCCCCTGAGTCTCCTCTTCTCCAGGCTAAGCAACCCCAGCTCCCTCAGCCTTTCCTCATAGGGCTTGTGTTCCAAACCCCTCACCAACTTCGTTGCCCTTCTCTGGACACGTTCCAGCAAGTTTAACCACAAGTTTTCAGAGTTGTGTTTTTTTCTTTCAGAACTCTTTTTGTCTTTCAATATGAAATGAATATTAGATTATTGTTTGGCATATGGCATGCCTCTTCTCCAGGCTAAGCAACCCCAGCTGCCTCAGCCTCTCCTCATAGGGCTTGTGCTCCAAACCCCTCACCAGCTTTGTTGCCCTTCTCTGGACACGTTCCAGCAACTCAACATCTTTCCTAAACTGAGTGGCCCAGAACTGGACAGAGGACTCAAGGTGTGGCCTAACCAGTGCTGAGTACAGGGGCACAATGAACTCCCTGCTCCTGCAGGCCACACTGTTCCTGATGCAGGCCAGGATGCCATTGGCCTTCTTGGCCACCTGGGCACACTGCTGGGTCATGTTCACCCAACTGTCAACCAGTACCCCCAGGTCCCTTTCTGCCTGGCTGCTCTCCAGCCACTCTGACCCCAGCCTGTAGCACTGCCTGGGGATGTTGTGTAGAACCCGGCACTTAGATGTGTTAAATCTCATGCCATTGGAAGAAGTTGGAATAAGAGTCTGGGTTCATATCATAGCATTTTTATCCTTTTTTCCCCTCAGAAAGTACTTCTGCCCTTAATCCAGCACGGCAAATTCAGAAAAACAAAACAAAACAAAACAAATCCACACATGAAATTAAGAAAAAGGTAGTGGTCCCAAATTCACTCCTTATTAGGTTAGTTTCCATTTTTCATAATGTTTTGATCAGCAACTGCAATGCCTGTCAGCTTCAGAGTACAGACAGAAAATAGAAAAGAATGGAAGAGCAGAAAAGAAGGGTAAGAGCACTGACAGCAAAAGATACCTTTGTGTCCCATTAAATTAAAAATGCCTTCAGTGATTTAAGAAACGTAGAAGAGATACATAATGTGGAAAATCTTTGCTCTTCATTGCTTCTTGGAATTCATTCTTTCCTTTGCCCTTTCTTTGGATGTGATCTCAGAATTCAGATTACAATGAGCACAAGCTCTTCTAAAGCTACCGCTTCATTCTTGGCAGGACAAAAGAAAGGCAGTTGGTTTGGGAGCTTTGAAGTTGCTTTTGGGCCTGCCACATGATGTTGCTGCCAGTAGGTTATCTGAGCTGTTGAAAATTCTTCTTGGCTTGGCTGTCACTGTGCATGAATAAGGCTGCACAAATCTCTTGAGTGGGGAATCCCTGCTGCCTGTTTGAAATGCCCTGCAAATTCACAGTCTGACCTGGGGTTCTGTAGTCAAATGCACAGCTGAACATACGAAAAAACCTCTCGCATCATCTGAGCTAGACACCTATGGTCTGATTTTTATGCTGCTCTTTCTTCTTGTACCATCTCCCTCACTTTTGAAAGATAGTTGGGGACTGAAATTTCCCAGTTGGGCTGCTGTCACAGATGAGCCAGGAGCTCCACAGAGCTCCTGAGTAAGCAGGTAGAACTTGGGTGCCTTTTTATTTTGTAACCTCAAAGCCTGCATTAGCACACTGTATGGTGTCTGCCCATAGCAGTCTGTCCTGCAGCATTGTTTTAGATAACAAAGCTGTGTGCACTTTGCTGGTGTGAGCTTTTCAACTCTGGGGGCTTCCATCTCTCTGAGGTTTTCTATTCCATGTCACTAACAAGTCAGGAAAGATGCTTTGAGGTATGCCTTCCCTTTTACTGAGTCATGAATTTTTACAGCCATCTCTACTCTGCCTACTTCAGCACTGCGTTGTAGAGTCATTGCAGTCACAAGTGGGCCATATGAAACTTCTTGTGCTCTTGGTGAGAAGCAGGAAGTGCCAATTATGTTGATGCCACTATTGTAGTGTTTTCTTTTTCTTCTCTTTCTTGTTTTTAATAATTTGGACTGCCCATGCTTTCAGAAAACATATGCAGCAAAGCATTTAAGTATTGTTGCTATTGTGATATAACTTACCATTAATGACAAATGCTTTATTCTGAAAGACATATTTGCTTTAAAACTGCTTTAGCAATCACTGAAAGATACAATCCTGCAAACAAGTCAATAACTTTACTCAAATGAGTTGCCCTTTCCATTACTGCCCAAATGAGTGAAGTTAATCACAAAGATTAATAGTTTAACATATGCAATTACTTGGGAGATAAGGGTAAAAAAATATATATTTTGGGGGGCCATTAATTTCAAATGACATCTTTTTGCTACATTACTTCAGAGCTGGGTGTTCATGAGAGAAGCAGGTTTCTAGGGTTTTGCCCCAATGATTTAACTTATAAGACCGAACCCCAAACAACTCTTTCTGTTCTATTATGCTTCTTGCTGGCCTGCATCAAGAGTAGTGTGGCCAGCAGGAGCAGGGAAGTCATTCTGCCCTTGTACTCACCACTGGTTAGGACACACCTTGAGTCCTCTGTCCGGTTCTGGGCCCCTCAATTTAGGAAAGAAGGACATTGGGATTTTTGAGAAGGGCAATGAGGGTGGGGAGAGGCCTTGAGCATAAGCCCTATGAGGAAAGGCTGAGGTAGCTGGGATTGTTTAGCCTGGAGAACAGGAGGCTCAGGGGAGATCTTCCTGCTGTCTACAACTACCTGAAGGGAGGTTGTAGACATGTGGGAGTTGGTCTCTTCTCCCAGGCATCCAGCACCAGAACAAGAGGACACAGTCTCAAGCTGCAGTGGGGGAAGTTTAGGCTGGAGGTGTGGAGAAAGTTCTTCTCAGAGAGAGTTGTTGGCCATTGGAATGTGCTGCCCACGGAGGTGGTGGATTCACCATCCCTGGAGGCATTCAAGAGGGGATTGGACATGGCACTTGGTGCCATGGTCTAGTAGTCATGAGGTGTTGGGTGATAGGCTGGACTTGATGATCTTTGAGGTCTCTTCCAACCTTACTGATTCTATGATTCTAGGATTTGCCAGGTGTTTTAGTTACTGTCCTTCAGAAAGTAACAGATCTCAAAGAATAGTTTTCTTGCACATATTTTACACATAGTGTTAGACTTCATGCTTAGACAATGGAAAAAGTTGTATCAGGGTGGTGAATATTGTGATTCTAAATAGTAAAGTATTAAAAATGTTTAAAGTCCTCTCCAGTAAAAATTAAATCACTGCAGTCCTTCTGTCAAAGTCAAGTTGTGCCATAACTTCAGGGGGAACCAGATATGCTCAGAGAATGGTATTTGACCCTTCCTGGTAGGAAATAAGCTAGCATTTGGTATTATGATGTAATTGTGGGAATATCACTATGTTGGTAATTGCAATATTCATTGTTAAATTGTTGAGATCCAAATATCATGGGGTTTGTCGTTTGCTTAGTAACTTGTATTTTTGGTCAAGAGATGGGAGAATGGGTATTCTTCAGTGTTTCATAATGCATTTAATACTTAGGAATAAAGGTCCATCTTTTCAGGTCTTTAACCAAGCCAAATTTGTTGTCCAAGTTGACCAGGGAAATAAAGACTGTCTAGTGCACTTGTTGCCTTTGTCTTTCTCAGCTGTGATTTCTGATCTGCCTGGTACAGATTTAGCAACAGGGATGGTGGAGTTGTGAAGGCACCACCCCATCTCTGTGTGGCACTTCTGTTCTGTGGCCATCACAGCTTTGTATATGTGCAAATCATCATAACCTTTGAGGAGTGGGTCTACATGCTGACAGTCCAGCAATGCTTCCACCCATAGCATGTCCTTGAGAATTTGCTTAGGAATTCCTTGATGCCTCTTCTTGCAAAAAGAAACAGGCACAACAAAGCTTGGTCCAGCTAAGGACTTCAAAAGATGGCCCAAACCAGCTGTTTCAGTCAATAGTAAAACAAATTTAACAGTAACTGTTTTCAACTGTTTTAAGTGGTGCTGTAATTTATTCCAAGTGCACTGAGATGTATGTCACTCTTAGGGGGTATCCTATCCCTCTCCATCAGTGACTGATCCTACGCTCACAGCAGAAGCACTGGATCAGACCATCGCTGCGTTTGACACGGTGGAGGATCTGCTCAAACACTTTAACCCGGACTCCTGGCAAGAAGATCTCGAGAACTTGTACACAGAGAGCGGCCACCATTATCGAGGCAGGAGCTACCATGACAGGAAATCTAAAGGTAGGAAATGACGCTACATACACACACTGGGTCAAGACCAGGATATTCCTCCACTCACAAAATTGTCCATTGGTCAGCTATTAGATTTTGGTGCCCATGTTCCTGTTGGACTCACAGGACAAAGTACAACTTGGACAGAATGAGAGGACTCCCAGACAACCTGTGACAGAATGAGAGGACACAGTTTCAAGCTGTGCCAGGGGAGGTGTAGGCTGGATGTTAGGAAGAAGTTCTTCACAGAAAGAGAGATTGACCATTGGAATGTGCTGCCCAGGGAGGTGGTGGAGTCACCATCCCTGGAAATGTTTAGGAAGAGACTGGATGGGGTGCTTGGTGCTATGGTTTAGTTGATTAGACAGTGTTGGATGATAGGTTGGACTTGATGATCTCAAAGGTCTTTTCCAACCTGGTTAATTCTATTCTATAAGTTATTTAATCCTTAATGGTTTTCTGATTGAGTAGGATTTCATTTGAGGAAACAAACTGAAAACTGGCCATTGTTATTATGGATTCACAAATAAAAACATAGGCCCCATATGTAAAGGACAGATGGCTCTCAGTTTCACCCTCTTAAACACTGCTTTGCATGTTAGGCATGGGGCTCCTAATTACCTGCACTATCATCATACTTTAAATACCCTGCTTAGGGATTGTTCTCTGTTGAGTGAGGAATAATCACTTTTATCACATTGTGCTGAGGGAAGCATCTGGTGTAGACACCTGTGTGTGCAGCTGTTTTTTTAGGATGTGAACATCTCCCTGTTTTTCATTATGTTGGAGGGGAGTATTACTATGGTTTAACGTCTTTGCCTTTATTTGAGCATAGCACACTTTCTGGGTTATGTTTCTTGTTTCCTTCTGTTAGTTCAAATCATCCATCCACCAAACAGTAAAGCAGTACAAAACCATAGTGATAAATAAAGCACTATTTAGAAGAGATGGTCGTGCTCTGGGGTAACCATGCAGTGAAGGCCTGCTGAAATTGCCTTTTATGTGCAAGTATAGACCTAGGAGGTCTGTTAGAGTTCTCTGAGATGACAATTGCTGTACTTTTCACAGAAGATCTTGAATGCAATAGTTTGAGTTCTCTTGTTAATACTGTCCTCCATTTCCAAATTATGTGTTCACATGCATTCTTCTTCATAACTTTAAAATTATAATGTCCAAATCACAATTCTGATTCTGTGCAATCTACCATTTATTTGCATCTGAAATCTCATTCCCTGTATATTAAGCATTTTAGTTCCATGTTTGTAACTTACTTGCTGTCAATGAAAAGGATTTGACCTTGAAAGGGTTATACAGACTACACGTGTATTAGGGGAAAGAGTGTTGGGGAAGTCTTCCTAGACCCTGAAATCCAGTCACCATATTGCTAATTTGTCAGCCTTGTCACT